>OX336388.2:811758484-812383484 GCA_946902985.2 Meconema thalassinum
TTAAGAAATTGTTTACTTTGAATTGATAACTCCTCCTTATAGAAATTAAGATAAGAACCTGCGATACACCGGTGAGTGTAATACTAACATAGACCAGTGACACGACGTTTTATCGGCACCTAAAATAACATTAAACGAAGCAACATGGACCGATTAGTGCGTCAGAGAAGAGCTTTTCGAGCGGCGTTTACGAGAGCTTTAAATAAGTTGAAAGCAGCAATGGAAGCTTCGCAGATGGATATGATTGCTGTGCAAGTCTCTTTTACTGTGCTTGAAGAAAGAGCCTTGGATCTGCAAGAATCAGATGCCGAAATAATGGACTTGATGCTAGATGACGACGAGGTTGATTTTGACAATGAAATGGAGGTGGCAGAAGATTATCGCAGTAAGTTTCTTGATATGAAGGTACGAACGTCACAGATATTCGCTAATTATGACTGTGATGGAAGTGTTCCCAGCGCTAATCATCAACAAGAAAGAAAGTTTAAGATGCCCAAACTGGAATTAAGAAAATTTGGAGGTGATGTAAGGGAATGGTTGCCCTTCTGGAGCCAGTTACAAAAGATTGATCAAGATGTTGATATTGCACCTGAGGACAAATTCCAATACCTAATTCAATCTACTACACAGGAATCAAGAGCAAGAGAAGTTGTGGATAGTTTTCCTCCTACAGCTGAAAACAACTCCAAAGCAGTGACTAGTCTGAAATAGAGGTTCGGAAGGGACGACTTGTCAGTTGAGGTGTATGTTAGAGAAGTGTTGAAGCTAATTTTGTCAACCCATCAATCAAAGGAATCAATGGTTTTGGCTTCATTGTATGATAAACTTGAATCATATTTGAGAGCTCTTGAAACACTAGGTGTCACGACGGATAAATGTTCTGCTATGCTATTCCCTTTAATAGAGTCATGCTTCCCCGAAGAGTTTTTGAGAGCATGGCATAGAAGTGCTAGTAGGGGGGAGAGAAAAGATGCTAAAGAAAGCTCAGCAACTTGATGGAGTTTCTGAGAACAGAAGTAGAAAGGGAAGAAAGAATTACACTTGCTCTGACTGGTTTTGGTTTACGACGCTGTGACGCTAAAACTAGTGCCAATAAGAGATCAATTCACAAATTCTACCCTAAAGAGAACGTACCTACAGCAGCCGGATTATTGTCAACTGGAGATGTTAAGGAAGCGAAGAAGACTTGTGTATTTTGTGACAAGTCTCATAATAGTTCTGACTGTTTCACAGCTCAAAGCATGAATGTAGCAGAGAAGCAGAAAATACTGAAACAGAGAAGTTGTTCTTTTTCTTGTTTGAAGCCAGGGCATGTAACTAAAAAATTTCGAGCTGTTCTAAGATGTTGTGAGTGTGAAAAAAATCATGTGACTTTGATGTGTGAGGAATTGAAGCCTCACATTGACAGAACAACCAAGTCAGATTTTGGAAATGTAGCATTGGCGAATTTCTCCCACAGTCCCAAACTTTTCTTACAAACTTTGAGGGTAAAGATAGCATCTCACTGTCAAGAATCTTGTGTACGGGCTCTCATTGACACAGGATCTCAGAAGTCCTATATATTGAAGGATGTTGCGAAAGAAATGCAGTATTTACCTCAACGGGAAGAAGCTGTAATCCATTCATTGTTTGGAGGTATAAATACTGAAAGGTGCAAACATCATTGTTACCAGATAAGGTTAGGTAACCTTAGCGGAGGTTTCTCTTGCAACTTTACGGCCTTAGATTAGCCTGTTATTATGTCAAGAGATTCCTTCCGTTGAAAATGGACCATGGATGACAGAATTAAAGAAGAAAGACATTTCATTGACGGATAATGGCTACACTGATGACCCGATAGCAGTCCTTATAGGAGCAGACGTTGCAGGAAGATTACTAACAGGTCGTCGTGAAGAGTTAGCATCAGGCCTTGTTGCCATTGAAACTCGTCTAGGTTGGACCTTATGGGGAAGGTGCCCGGTGGATCGAGAGCTTAGAATACTACTATGATGGTGAATTCTCTGTTTGTTAAAGGCGATAGCATATCAGACTTATGTAGCTTGGATGTGCTTGGAATTACAGATCCTGTGGAGAAGAAATGCAAAGAAGAGTTGGCTGCTGCAACAAAGAAACACTTCCTGCATACAGTGTGTGTCAATTCAGAAGGTCATTACGAAGTGCATATGCCTTGGGTAGAAGGACACTCCCCATTTCCAAGCAATTACAACATTGCAAAGAAAAGGCTGAAATCTACAGTGCATAAATTAACGTCTGATGGTTGTTACGAGGCTTACCACCAGGTGGGAGTGGAAGCTCAAAGACTAATGGCCGTTCGGAAATTTGATTTGAGGGGATGGGAGTATACGATACCTACGGAGATATTAGCAGCGAGCCCTGTTAAAACATCACACGTTTTAGGACTTACTTGGAATCGTTGTGCAGATACACTGCAGATAGATCCTAAATGTTTTAAGGCTATTCACATAGAAATGATAACCAAAATGTGATTCTTTCTGCTGCTCAGCATATATATGATCCTATAGGATTTTTGTTCCCAGTATCTCTATGTCCCAAGATCTTATTGCAACAAACTTGGGAATCCAAAGTAGCGTGGGATGCTGAGGTTGATGAACACATCAAACAGAAGTTTAAAGACTGGCTCAATGATTTAAAGTATGTAGCTTATGTTCAAGTTCCTAGATGGATAACAGGTGGGGGTGTACATATTGGTGAATGTAGCGTGCACATGTTTTGCGACGCTAGTCAGGCTGCTTTTGCAGCAGCAGTATTTATTCGAGTTGAAACGAGTCTTGGAGTATCCATAGAGTTAGTGCAAGCCAAATCTCGGGTGGCACCTGTAAAGAAAATGGCTATTCCCTGACTTTAGCTGCTAGCTGCTACAATAGGGGCTAGGTTATGTGCTTTTGTGGTTAAGGATATTTCAATCCCAGACATGACTATTTATTATTGGAGTGACTCCGCCACTGTCCTATCTTGGATTTATAGAAATGAAGAGTGGGGAGTTTTTGGCTATAATCGAGTGACGGAAATTAGGAGATTGACTGTACAAGGGCTATGGCGACATCTACCTAGTAGTATGAATCCAGCAGATCTCCCATCCAGAGGTTGTTCAGGACAACATTTGCTCGAGTCCAGATGGTGGGAGGGCACTGTTTGGCCTACTACAATGTGGCCTAGTGCCAGGCCCATCTCTGATGAAGAAGAGGTAAGAAATGAAAAGAAAAAACGTGTGACTTCTTCTGTAACCTGTACCAACAAGGATGAACCAATCAATGTGAGGTGGTGGTATGAGTGTTTTTTCACGATATCGGAAGGTGATACGCATGATAACTTGGATATGCCGTTTCGTGAACAATTATTGTAAGAAAGACAATCACAAAAGGCAGAGATATCTTTCAGTATCCGAATTTAATGATGCTGAAAAGATAGTGCTGAAATATATTCAGCGAGAAGCCAATGTTGATGTTGAGAGTCCTCGCATTTCATCTTTAAGACCCTACACAGATGAAGATGGAATTGTACGGATGAAAACCAAGATTACGCAAAGAAAAGACAGAATTAACTTCAGATATCCTATTATTTTGCCTGCAAATCATGAAGTTGTAAAGATGATCCTAGAGAAACACGAAGAGATGTGTCATGTGAGTGCACAAGGATTATTGAGTGCTCTTAGAGAGAACTTTTGGATACTTGGAGGACGTAGGACTGTGTTGAGTTGTCCTGCAACTCAAGGTGGGAGGATGTTATGTTTTGTCTGTAGGCTACTCTTTGAATTATTTGATTTTCGAATGTCTGACAGGGAAAACCCGAGTACCCGGAGAAAAACCTGTCTGCCTCCGTTTTGTCCAGCACAGATCCCACATAGAGTGACCGGGATTTGAACAACGGACCCAGCGGTGAGAGGCCGGCGTGCTGCCACCTAAGCCACGGAGGCTCTAAATATCTACTCTAATAATAGTTATAAATTATATATGAGCGATCAGTTACTGGATGTAAAATGTTTCCCGTGTACCACTTGTTGTTTAGATCATTGGTGAAGGTTTCGAGTTTCGATAATCGAAACACACATTTCTGTAATACATTGCGCAACGATGCCAGTCCTTGTTACTTGAATATATACATACAAAAATAAATGTTGCCTCTCAATATATCTAGTTAGCTATTACTTGATTACCATATAAACCTGTATGTAGATGTAACAACCCTCCTTCGCATTTCTTGAATACTTTTCCAATTCGAGGCATGATGACACAAAAACCGAATCTCCGATGTAAACATGTACCGATACATAAAACGCATCGGGAACACAAGGGACACGTGAAAGTTGCTCCATGGGAACAGAGGAACGAACCCTAAGCCCGAAATACAGGTTGATTATTTTGCTGGAGCAGGACGGGCGCGCGCGCCTTCCGCCAGCCAACCGAGCTCGCACCGCAGATTGTCCGCAGGCGGAAACCGTAACAAAGTACATTAATAATGGTAAATTCACCAACAAATCATGACTAAAAAACTTACCTTTTCACAGAAGATGCTGAAAATGTTCTCCTTCAACTGACAGACAGGCGTTGTACCGTGTATATAAATTAGCGTTTACAGCATGTAATTCCCTTCTGTTGTGAGAGATATCTGCTGCCGTATATTGTACTCCAGCTCCACTAGAGTACGGGTAATTCATCTGTACACTTTGAATGTTAAATTAACCCACAATTGAACAACAAACGGGCTCAGGTCCGTGCTTCGATTAATTACAGTAAACACGCATGGGTGGGGGCGGGAGGGGGAGGGGGGATGGGGGGAGGGGGGAAGGTGCAGGATAGCGACATAATGTAACGATGTCTCTCTGTCAGATGAAGGAGGACATTTTTAGTATCTTCAGTGAAAAGATAAGTTCTAACTTTTAACTGGTGACGTGAGGTCATCCAGATTCCCAAGAAATAGAAGAACATCAGTGCTTCTTTAATTAAATCTTGCAGCTGTTGTTTATGTTACCTTCTTATCTGTCCGCTGACACTACACACCCTCGTTGATGAAAATTTAGTCCAAGAAGTTGACAGCAAACAAAAGAGGGTGTGGCAAGCTGTGCAGACCTAAAAGTAATTTTTTTAAAGCCTTTAATGGCTATAATGCCGTTAAAAATACATGTATTTAGTAAGATACACCCCAAGGAACGTTAATACGCAAAAATAGTATTTTTTGATATTTTGCCCACTGCGAAGATACAATCTTCCCTTATTTAACAGTTCTTCCCAATTGGTTCAAACCATTCTCAATCTTTTGTGAACTCAAAGAAAGGAACATGGCGCAACCCGCATATACTTATTTATTTATCGTGTCTTTTAGTGCCGGAAATGTCCTAGGAATGTTCGGCTCGCGAGAGTCTCTAGCTGCATTCAGCGGACACCCTTAGGGAGAGCTACAAATTCCGTTCAATTTCAAGTAGTTCAAACTTTCGCCACCAGATGTCGATGATACCTAGTGATGAACGTTGGCCGGCTTTACTTCCCCTCCAAAAGAAGGCCTACTGAAGGATTTTTAACGCTCTTAAAAATCCGATGACTTCGACCGGGTTTGAACTCGCCATCTTGGGCACAGCAGTTCAGCATGCTACCAACTACGCCACCGTAGCCGCTCGCGCATATACTGTACTAACATAATACAGTATATGGTCATCCTGCATACACGTGGACTTGACATATCACCTTAATCAAGGCAGTACGTTCATTTCTAATCACGATAATCTCTCTGGATTATTCCCAAGTGGTTTTCGGTCCGCTACATGTCGATTAACCTTTGTGAATGCGATGCGAATCAACAAGAGACAAACAAGGTAGGTGAGGGTCAGTGTCCAGGAGCTTCATCAGCATGGAGGACAGCATTCATTACTCTCGGAGGTGAGCTGACATTCTGACCTCCTCGTGGAGAAGGGCTTAGATGGCTTGGGTTCAATTCCAGGCTGTGCCAATTGAGCACGGCATTTATTGCACTCGGAGGTGAGCGGACATTCTGTCCTCCTCGTGGAGTAGAGCTTAGCATGCTTGGGTTTAATTCCAGGCTGTGCCAATGGGGCACGGAATTTATTGCACTCGGAGGTGAGCTGACATTCCGACCTCCTCGTGGAGAAGGGCTTAAATGGCTTGGGTTCAATTCCAGGCTCACCCAGTGGAGCACGGCATTTATTGCACTCGGAGGTGCAAAAAGAATCAACAAGAATACCGTAATTAATTGAGTAGTTATTAAAACCGCCACCAAGGACGTCTCGCTTCTTGGCGCTCAACAGAAGTTGGGTTACATGTTTCAAGCACACCCACTTAAATCAATAGCTGCTCTGGAATGTAACAGATATTTTGTATATCAGACTTCAATCATACCTAAATATAATACAATATCTTTGAGAATATTTTGTAACACCAAGGTTCTTTGAGAATGTGTTCATTAAGTACTGGTTAACAATTCAATCCCAATCATTGTGTCCAATACACATGCAATCATTTCATGTGTGGACAAATAGTGCAATTACATTGTCATTTACAGCTGTTCAGTCGGTCAACACGAATGTGCCCAATGAATGGGCGGGGAACATGTAACCACACTCCTGGAAAGCATTACTTGTATTAGTTAGATTATCACAAATAATGGGGCAATTAAAGATTACGCATTCCGACCCTCAAGTGGCCATGACCAGATCCTGATCTCTGTGATAGGGTTGAAGTTTACACTAAATAATTAATTATTATTTTTATTTCATTTAATTTACTACTCCAGTATTGTAGTAGTGCGTCTTGGTTGCATAAATTCAAAGGTGAATCACATTCCTTTGCTTGTACTGGAACATCACCTATGCCGCCACTGTACAGTTTACAATCATTTGTAACGGTGACTTCATATCCAACCTCTTTTTATCATCAAACATTGACATCCAATCTACTCATGAGTTTGGAGGCTGCGGGGTCTATGTACCAGCTGTCTGCTGAGCGGGTATCAACTCCAAGTACTAATTTTCTTCTCAAGTGGCTTGGCGTTTTCTTGCTGTAGATTTTGCAATCTTGTTTCCAGTGGCCAGGTTTGCGGCAGTTCCAACAGAACGGTTTCTTGGGTTTATTATTCTTGGATCCACTCTAGTTAGTTTCTTTGCTAGAGATGCGTTAGTCTTCCTGTAGAAGCTTACATTTCACGAAGTTACTTGTCAACTCCACACCTGAATCTTCTAATGCCATGATCATCGTTTTATAGTATTCAGGTAGTCCCTGCAAGAGCAAGGCACCTAGAAATTCATCATCAGGTGCTGCAAGCCTCCGGGAAAGCCCCAAACCTCTGGTGACGTACTCTTACATTGTATTGAATTGTTCAAGCTTGATGGAATTCAGTTGGCGAATAATTCTAGTGTGCTTGTTGGCACCTTTATATTCATATGCCGTCTCGAGCGAATTGCATGCTACTTTCGCCGTTTTTGCTTCCATGACATACGGAAAAACTGTCTTCTCCTCCATCAATTTAATCTTGCACAAGGCACGTTCTCGCACCGTGTCTTCCTGTGTGCTCGTTTTATCATCTTCTGAATAACCAGATATGCCCTTCCAAAGATCATCGCGCATAAGATAATTCTTCATCTGGAAACACCAATGAAGTTTTCTCTCCCCTTCAGTTTCACGAAGTAATGAAGAGGACTGGTACCGTACTGGATTCTGTAATGACGCACACACTTACTGCACGTGATCACAGTTTTTGTCCATTCATTAATTGGATCACACTAATAATAAACAAAGTTTTTATGGTTCCGCCTAGACAATACTTGTTTTATTAGAGATTTTATCGTGACATAATCACTTGTCTTTACGTATGTTGGGACATGTTTCGGTGTCTAGTAACATTGACACCTTCATCAGCCTACGGTTATTGGCAACATTCAATGACATTAAAATAATTATTAAAACAACACACAGATGACTAAAATAACACTTTAAAAAGTTTTTTAAAACACTGTCATAATGAAAGTTCAATTAAAAGTCTTAAAAAGGCTGGGTGCACTGTTTTGGTTTCCAATGTCGGAAGCAGGACATAGGAAACCAAAACAGTGCACCCAGCCTTTTTAAGACTTTTAATTGAACTTTCATTTTGACAGTGTTTTAAAAAACTTTTTAAAGTGTTATTTTAGTCATCTGTGTGTTGTTTTAATAATTATTTTAATGTCATTGAGTGTTGCCAATAACCGTAGGCTGATGAAGGTGTCAATGTTACTAGACACCGAAACATGTCCCAACATACGTAAAGACAAGTGATTATGTCACGATAAAATCTCTAATAAAACAAGTATTGACTAGGCGGAACCATAAAAACTTTGTTTATTATTACATTCTGTCAATACGGAAAAATGTGTGACTTTAAAAGTCAAAAAGTGGATCACACTAGTCAGAAAACTAAATCCTTCTAATGATCCTGGGCCCATAACCTGTGAGAATAGTCAGTTATTTAGGGTTTAAGGGGCGGAACAGTGAGATCATTTGCCCCTTCTGTTAGAGTAAGTGGTAGGAGAATGACAACTAGGCGTGGATTGCAGTATAAACTTTTAATACTTAGGCCTACTAGGTCACTCAGACCGGGTTCACCATGGTTCGTAAAAATGTTAACAAACCAATTAGCGCCGTTAACGGGCGATCACCGAAATGTTGTGGTTCACCAAACTATAACAAGGCATTAGCTTCCCTAACAAGCCATCAAAACTAATTGCTCTGTCAACATGGAATTAACCACTTGACGGTCGATTCAAATCAAAATGGAGCGAGCATTAAACTTTATTCTGAACGAAGGTGATGTTTTCTAAGACATGCCACGGGCTTGCTCGCTTCGCTCGCAGCCATAGGCCTTTAAAACAGACTAGGGTGAACCCGTTGAAATTCAACGGAATACTAAGTCCCTGGGTCGGTAAAACTGCAGTGGCTAAATCAGACTCCAGAAATTAACGTATAGACTGAAGTGTGTAGTAACTGTTTGTAGAGAAATTTTGGTTCAATGTCTCTTAAATGTAGTGATGTTAGAGTACTTCCATAAATACAACATTTATTTTCCTATGGCCCGCCGGCACTATTTGTACTTTCAAACTATCAAATGAGGTGCCTAGAATCAAAACCCGCCAAATCCATTCCTTCACTTTTTCGGCAACGTGGCAAAAACTGTCACAAACGAACCAATACCCAAATAGAAATACTCTTTTCACTAAAAATGAATTAATTATTTTTAAAAACAGTGACGAAGTACGAAGCTGATCCCCGATATAGTTAAAAATGTATGTAGAAAAATATAAAGCAATAATTCGGATTTGTCGGGGTTTATTACTAAGATTTGGATTTGGCAGGTTTTGATACCAAAGAGCCCTAATGCATTTGAAGTTGCGAAAAGTTTGTAGAAACTGCGTAAGCTTTATTCAGAAATTAATATTTGAATGAAAGTTATCTAAATATAGGTTATAAAATTTAAAAAATCGTATAATATTTGTGTTTTGTTGTTGTTGTTGTTGTTGTTATTGTTGTTTTAAGGGGCGTTTTTGTGATTTATTAGAATAAACAGAAAAAGAATAAAACTCATATTACCCATTCAAGATTTGATTGCCGCTGAGTGTGGCTGTGCCAGCGTTTATGTTTATTGTAGCATGAGCTCTGCGGGGCGATGCGGAGGACACAGCGATGACAGAGTGCAATCTGCACATAGGTCACGCTGCATTGCGTCAGATAAGCGTCACAGGAGCTCATGTCACCATGGACAGTTAAATGATGACTGGGGTACTGGAGCTGAGTCATATCCTACGCGCGCAACTGTACCTGTCAACGAAGCAAGCTGACGTGTGACACAATTACATAAAGAGTAGTTGGCATCTCCACCGCCGGCAATCAATTCCTGAAAGAGTAATAATACTGTACAGTAAATAACCCCTGGCACTACAGCCCGTGAAGGGCCTAATCCCCAGCCATTAACCTGCAGATATTGGGGTGCCGCATGACCAGCGCATCGGGTCCCCTCGGCCGTTAATATTGGTTTTCGTGATCGGGGCGCTGCCTCACTGTCAGTTACTCAATTGTCCTCACGAGGCTGAGTGCACCCAGTTCCAGCCCTCGCCTCAGTTTCCAAAATCCCTGACGGAGCCAGGAATCGAACCCGGGGCCTCCTGGTGAGAGGCAGGCGGGCTACCCCAACACCACGGGGCCGGCAATACTGCAGCCTACAGTACTGAACAATAATAATAATAATAATTATAATAAGGAAAAGCGTCAAATTATATTAATATTCAATTACTATGGTCCAGGCCTTTAGAGACAAAACTATCGTCATTCAACTATTAAATCACATTATTTACTGGAAATTATAGCTACACAATTTCTGTTTCTACCTCATCCTCAATAGTAGTTTTTCAATCATCATCATTCTCTTCGTGTTCGCCACGACTTTGCAGATTGCAATAAAACTGCAGCTCTACATTTTCCCTCCATCTTTCTCCTAAATGCTTCGAAAGCAGTCTCGAATCATCTTTCACTTCTTGTGCCTGAAGGACAATCCCTCTGTTTATGGCTTCTGGCTTTACGTGAGTCATATCAAAATCAGGTTTCGTAACACGTTTTTGTTCGCAAATGTCAGTTCTGTGGAAAACATCACCCAGACCAAAATGTTATTGTACTTCTTGTTCTTTGTCAAAATTATCCAAAACAAATTACTATCAGAAAGTACAACAACATAAACCATTCTATTCATGTCAGGCAGAGGTACATTCTCTGACTAATGCACGTAGGTAAAGAGTACACACTTCGCAATGCATCATGAAAGGTAAGATGGCGGAACTGGGTGCTCCTATTGGCTGATGTGGATGTGGCGGGTTTTGTGACCAAAAATGGCGAAACTGTCGTTGGACTTGGCGGATATGGCAACTAAGCCTCAACTTTGACTTCGTTTTACAGTAGGATGTAGCGGGTTTTGTAACAAAATAATAGTTTTAATGAACTCAGCGCAGCAAAACTATATGAAACAATGCTTATCTCAATTTTCATAAAATATGGATTTGGCGGGTTTTGATTCTAGGCACCTCAAATGATCGAACTCGAGACATTTGCAACGTACAGCTGGCCATGGTTAAATACAGGCTGGGGTAAATATACATCAACACGGTCCAAAGTCGAGCTTTGTCAATTGTCAAACAGAATGAAAGGCGAATAGGAAACTGGCGTCTTTTAAAATTAAATGGAAGAGTTGTGTCGGATGGTGTTAAATCAATTCTAGGAATCAGAACTGTTTGTCCAACACTTAACCCTGTAATGATTTCAAGATCTAAACAACTGTCATGCATTTTTCGCACAATTAATCTTGTTCCATTTAGAAGCCCCTGTGTAGCATTTAAGTTTCTTAATAACATTACAATCGCTCCAGGTTTTAAGTTAAGGACATGAGGAGGCAAGCCACTTAATTCTAAGCTGTTCAGAAACTCCATGCGAAATTGGAGAGTTTCATTTTCATCTTCAGTAATTATGTTATTTACACTGATGTACGTTCTGGCCGTTCCGGGTAGAAGATCTGTAACTTAAGATTTGATTTGATCACAGTGTTCGTTTTTAGGGGCAAGAATGGCAATTTTGGAGAAACTTACAGCATCTTCTGGTGACTGAAATGTATTCCCGTAAATTTCAGAGACGATGTATTCTTTCACGATGGCAGAGGGAGGTAAATCAAAAACAGATTGCTCTGCCGATTCCTGAATCACGGAAGGGTAATCTCCATTACCAATTTTCAGCAAAAAAAAAAAAAATCAGCGAAGTCCAATTCTTCTGGTTCTGCTCGCATATTTTTAAACAGATGAAATATTTTAAATTCTGACCAAAGAGGAGAAAATGTAATGCAGTCCTGAATAACAGATTGTTTGGAAGCTTGCGGAACAACAGGCAAAACGTGTCTAAAATCTCCACTTAGTACAATACCTTTCCCTCCAAAAGAGAGGGAATTACCCATGATGTCTTGCAAAAGTCTATTAACGCATATCACGGCATGCAAGTTAGCCATTGGTGCTTCATCCCATATAATCAGTCTTGTTGACCTGATATCATGAGCTCCTTTACTGTTCATTTTTTAGCCTATTTTCAATTTTGAAAAAATAGGCTTATGAGATCACCTTTTGTCCGTGTGTGTGTGTGTGTGTGTGTGTGATTCGTGTGTGTGTCCCCCCCCCTAATAAAATCTAAACGGCAGGAACGATTTCAATGAAATTCGGAAAGTTCATAGCACTATTCCGGGCGACCTCGACCGTGCCCTTCAAATTTTGTTACGACTCACCAATCCAACATGGTGGCTGTGCGAAATATTTCACCAGCATTCAATATCTCCGAAACTATTACCGATATTACCCTGACATTTTCTATGGTGATAGAGGGAACTACTATAAGTTCACTTCTGTGACATTTGAAAACTTGGTAACTACAAAACCAACATGGCGGCCAAGCGAATTTGCGACTTTTAAATAGACGTTTCTCGCGATTTGACCAACCAAACGCAATGAAACTTGGTACAGTATATGTTTATATATATTGTAATGCACCGACATCTAACTTTGTTCAATTGTTTACATAATCACAAAATGGCGGATGTGCGAAATATTTCACCAGCATTCTATATCTCTGAAACTATTAGCGGTATCTCCCTAAAATTTTGTACGGAGATAAAGGGCACTACTGGAAGTCCATCTATAAGACTTTCAAAAACCGGTTAACTACAAAACGAACATGGCGGCCAAGCTAATTTGAAAATTTTAAATAGACCTTTCTCGCGATTTAATGTTCCAAGCGCACTGAAACCTGGTACAGGAAATATTTATACACATTGTAATCCACTGGTATCTAATTTAGTTCAATTGTTTACATAACCTCAATATGGCGGCAGTGCGAATTTTAAAATTAAGTTTTTATTTCTTGTGATGTAGTCATGCGATCGAAGTGAAAGTTTGAATAATGAACCTACGCAATAATTTTCCTTTAATGGTACATGACTGGCCTATACATTTAGCAGTCCAACATGGCGACCATCCGAAATATTTTGACGATACTGAATATCTACGTATCTATTTTAGCAATCAAACTGCATTTTTAATGTTCATAGGGGTTATGAACTTATGTTCACCTATAGGACTTTAAATAACCTGGTGATCACAAATCCAACATGGCGGCGACGCGAATTATAAATATTCACATGGACGTTTCTCGCAATTTAACCATCCGCGTGCAGTGAAACTTGGTACAGTAAATCCTTATACGAATGTTAATCCACTGGCATCTAATTTATTTCAATTGTTTCCATAACCTCAAGATGGCAGCTGTGAAACATTTAAAATCTCCTTGTTACTTCTTGTGTCCTAATTATGCGATTGAAGTTTGAATACTACACGTTCACAATAATCTGCATGTAAGAGTACATAACTCTAGGACCTACATATATAAAATCCAACATGGCGACCATCCGAAATATTTAGTCGGTTCTCATTATCTACGAATCTATTACAGCAATCAAACTGAAATTGTGTATGTTGATAGTGGCAATTAACATAAGTAGGATATATGAAAATAGGCTGTATAGTTCTTCACGGAACTACTTGTTAAAGATGAAACAGGAGCTTCGTGTAATTTCAGCGGTAATTTAAATCTGCTGTGTAACGTACGGCCATTGGGTAATAGCATGGCAGCAATTGAAGCCATGAATTCCAAAACAGCACAAGTCCACTTAGCAAAGTTTTGAGATAAACGATTTTTTTGTGTATCTTTAAACATACTGAAGCTATTACTTCGATTTTTTTTCTATACATACATATTACAAGGCTTTTGAGTCTTGCAAAATATTACATTAAAACTATGAACAGTTTCAGAGTAAAAAAAATATGAAAATGGTGTTTTTGTGCTGTTTTGGAAATCATTGGAATTCTTTTTAATATTACTTTTATTAACGTTTGTTTAATTGCACTCAAATACATGTCAAAACTTAAATTTTTGGTGAAATCGTATTCACAAAGATATCAGTGAATAGATGACCCTAAAAATTTTCAGTCTGAATCCCAGGCTTCACTTTCTGAGGCAGCAATGTCACTGTCTGAGTTTCCATAAGCAAGTAGACGCTCAAAGTATGGCTGATGCTGTACATCAATGGATAGTATATATTTCGAAATGTCTCTTGCTTTCGCAGGTTTCAAACTAATTTCACTGTTGTAGGCATTCTTTAAAGCTGTCAAATCAAAAACACGCTTTTCTTTAAATTGAAATGTCTGTGTCACTAGTCCACGAGCTGATGTGCTAGCAGTCACATCATTGATGCGATACTGAATGATCTTGTATGATGTGACTTTCCACTTTCCTTCATGTTTAGATAGAGGCACAGGTTCTTTCACTTTTGCAAAGAAGGTTTTGTAATCCTTAATCATGGATTGATTGACGTGAACAATGTGTATATTACTTGCACTCTTCTCCATTATGTTGATCCATTGTTGAGGAGTGTACACAGTGTCCTGCTTCCTCTTCTTCAACTCTATGCGAGCAAAATCTCTGTCGCAGGGCAGATAGGAGTGGCCTTTTGTCGGATAAACGTGTCTTATGTATTCAAAACGTCCACATTTCACTAAGTGATGTAGATATTTGACAACAGTGTTGTTTCGGTTTTGAGCTGTACATGCATCTGTGAAAATGTACAGGTTCCTCACACTCGGGCCAACGTGATGTTTGATGAAATGATCCAAAAAAGAAACAGTTTCATTTGGCGTTTTTCTTCCTGTAAGTTCTGTGTACGGAAACATGAAAGCTTGATTGTCCGACATACGATGGAATCCTATAACATATAACCAAAGCTTCCTTGCATAGAACATCTCAGTTATAGGCATGAATGGGAAGGGAATATTCTGCATGTAATCAAACACCACACATTCTGACTTGCCATATTCCTCTCCTCCCTCTTTGACTAAGAATTCACATTGTTTCATTTCAGTGTAAAAACTTTTAGCTTTACGTTTATGTAATTCAAGCTGTGTCTTTAAACCATCCCTCACTGCAGCAATATTTTCACACTGTATTTTGAGTTTTAACTGTTCGCACTGTGCACAGATGTCTGTCCTTGGACGTCCGAAAGGATAGTTAAAAGTCTCTTTATAGTAGCGGAAAAAATATTCATAATTTATTAGAGGCTTGAATTCTTTTGTATCAAAACACATATATGCCTCAGGTTCATATTTCTGTAGATACATCTTCCACATTGTTTTAACATTCAGGTCTGAAGCCAAGTACCTAGTTTTCTTGCCACTCTTGCCGTAATGTGCCACCCGGAAGGGATACGACATAATGTGTGTCTTCATTTGGTCTTTGCAACTTTCAGATTTGCACCAAGTTTCACGACGTCCTCCACGTTCGTCAACAGGAGAAAGTACTCCTTCACACACCAGGGATGTGATCCGTCTTAAACGTGATGCAGTGATCCCGTGTAATGAAATGAAGGCTTGCTTGCACATTATCTTCTGGAAATCGCCTATTTTCACCTAAAGAGAAGATAGATTTATTACTACTTGAAAACATTGCTAAAATACAGAAAGGGGAATATATAGATAATGATCATTTGTAGGTAATATCTGATTATTAACCTTTGAGTAGGCTATATGTTATATTAAAATATATTGAAATCACTCACTCTGTAGTAAAAAACAGCTGAATGAGGCTTTGTAGCTTCATGAAGCCGATACCGTTTTCTTCCTGGCTGGGTTACACTTACTAGTCCAACCAGATACCTGTCTTGTGCATTTTTAGACTCCATGTTATTAAACTGTGTTATTATATTGTCCTTGGCAGCCTGTGAGAGGTCAGACATGCATTGTCTTCTACATCTAGAACAAATAAAGCAAATATTAGGAAATGTATATGTTTTAATATATTACGCCAGTTGCTACTGTGGTTTTGAAACCATGCTCTTTACTTACTTGCAATCCTTTCCTGTTTCCTGTCCAGACAATCTCTTCTTTTTTAGAATGTTTTTCTTCCAGTTTTGGGGATCACATTTCCGTTTAGGAACTGGTATACCATCTGAACCATCGTCATCCATTTTCCAACTCTTTTTCACAAAACACTACACAAAAACCAATAATATTTTCAGTATTAACACTCCACAGTTCACGCGGGAACACAACGTAACAGCTGATGCGAAAGCAGCTCTGCCTAGTGAGAGCGAGAGGAGATAAGGACTTGTGCTGTTCTGGAAGTCAGGCGCGCTCATTTAAAGTATTTGAGTTTAGAGTCAGAACAGCATTTGTTCATGCTCTTGTGATGTTTTGATTATCATTACTTGAAATACAGGTTCAAAAAGCAAATATTTTGTGCTGTTCTGATTACCAAGTGGTAGCTTACGACGAGACGATTCCAGTGATACCCATAACTCATATAGCGTCAAAATGTGGACTTGTGCTGTTTTGGAATTCATGGCTTCAATTCCAGTCCACGCCACTGGTATCACTTCGAAACCGAAATCACAGCACTTTTTTAATGAGACATTGGTACACGAATGTCTTGCCAGTACCTCCAGAACCATCTATGAAGTATGCATTAATTTTATTCGTATTGTTCTGTAGCAGAGCGTTAATAATTTAATTTATGATGAATCTTTATTCATCATTCGCTTTCTGAATAATTGAGTCATAAGCAGCATCAGGAAGCATGAAAGATTCATTCATTTCAGTACGTGGTAAGTCACTGGATAACTGGCAACCCAAAAGTTGAAAGAGAAAAAAACATGTAATTTTGTCATCTTACTGATATCGCGGAGAGTTATTTGATAAGCTGCTTGCTGGTTGTAAAGACGTAAGTAATCCTCACTTAGAGAATCCCTAAAAGTATCCCACAATTCAACTGAATTCGAGGGTTGTTGAAATATACAAATGAAGGAAAATAATTGTCTCAATTGAAATGGCATTTGAAGAACTGACGCATCACGTAGACAACGATGACATTCATCATCGTCCTGAATTAACCTATGTTCCATTGCTGCTCCTTTGAATGAAGAACAGCACACATTGTTCACTGTCTTTACTTCTTGAAATCAGGTGGCACCAACTACGTGCAGTAACAGCAATCGAAGATGATATTTTTCTGATTCCACTGGGGAGACGTTAAGCATTTTACTCGTATTTTCCAGACGCGATTATTACTTTTCCAAACATAATGAACTGGCGTTTCTGGGTACATGTAAGGACTTCTTGTCACCGGATTCTTATTTAAATTAAACCATGCAATCAGTTCTGTGCTTTTCAATTCCGCTCGAAATAGAGCTTCGGCGGCATTGTCATTTCAAGAATACACCTGCTGTTCATCTTGTAAATGAACAGGTAAGCGAACTACAGTATGAGATTGTTCGTGCATAGGATGGGAAAATATTCTATAAGCAGCTTCACTCGGACTTACATATCAGGTGTTCAGAAAGGTTGATATTTCATCATGGTGAAGTAAACCCTCATTGGTTGTTATTTGTAGATTGGCGCAGTCATGTCCTTTGTAAACATATTTGTGGATATATTTTAAACTCTTTAACACTTGCACAAATCTCTACATAAATATGAGCTTGAAAGTACAATAAAAGGAAAGTATTTAAAGCACTATGAAACGATTGTAAACTCTCACGTCATAACCTTGAACGCGTTTGATAATTGTTCTGCCATTGTCCTGCCTTCGATAAATAGAATAGCCGTTCGCATTATCCTTTGTTTCGGCAATGAAATCCTTTGGGAAGTCCTTTCTACACTTTCCGTCTACCATACAAATAGATTTGGGATCGAGATTACCGCTAGGCCCATGCACCATATGAGACTTCAATACATTATATAAGGTAGTATCACGGGGATTGGGTATTTCCGCATAAATGAGTTTGTCAATATCTGAGATGTCTCTGAGCTTAGAATTTTCCCTCCATTCCCGTGGGCGCTATGTCTTGCACAGCATTAGACCTGTGCATAGTATCACCCTCCACTTCTGTGGGCGCTATGTCTTGCCCAGCATTAGACCTGTGCATAGTTTAGGATGTCTCACGCAAAATGGGAGAATTCTGTCGCCTTTTGCATGCTAGACGTCACGCTTCACTTTCTCTACGACCAGTCAGTGTATTATTCTCCTCTTGCGTGTTTTTTGAACAGTATCATTCACTGCGATTGGTGGTGAAAGTTTTGAAATATTGGAATGGAACTCCAAAACACTGTAATGGCCAGTATCAACACCACCAGAAAGAAGGTTGCAAATATTGTTTCCAGTACCATAGTCAAAGCTTACCTTACTATCATCTCTGTAAACCCTGATTAAATAATCAAGGAATAACTGACCAATACAATGTAATTCAACATGGCCAGCATATTCCCCGTCCAGAGATAACAAATTTTCGTAGTCAGTTGAATTACTAACGGCCAGTCTGTAGGACGGGTCACCTACAACAAAATTTTTATAATATTTCCATGCAGTTTTTAATTGATTGAACAACCTGTAAGCGTATTTCACGATGCCGTTCCTGAGTATTGTACAAACAGTATGATACAGACCGAAATAAACAGTTTCCATCAGCCACTATTGGATTAATTCGGCGTTCCATGGTTATAACACGACGACGAACTCAAAATAAAACCTTTTTAATGATCATATACAGAACGATGTAGCCTAATATGGAGAAATAATCACAACGAAGGGGAGTGAACAATAATAGCCACAATGTACTACTGCAAGTAACCAGCTAGGAAAGAAAGCTAGGAAAGCTAGACCAAGAAAAACCTACTCCTCTTGGCTCTACACGTCTGTTGAAGGCGAACTCCAAAGGCAGAATGTGATGCAATGTTACTGTTATCTGTTGTTAGGTACTGTAACTGATTTCGGGTATTCAAACTGATTAATATGTTTCGACAATATAATACTAATTGTATGAACGAAGAAAACGGAAATAAAAAAACATATCCGAGGTGGGATTCGAACCATCTCGACGATGCATAATACAAAATTTCGGACCATGCCGCTAGCTCCGCGGCTACCCAGACAACGAAGTTGGCGTGTAATATTAAGCAAGGTAAACAGCATACACACTGAACTGTCAGTCTAAGTTCTTCCACACTTTGCTTATTTTATAATTCTATTTTTTATGTGTGTTCTGGAAACATCATAAACAATACTGGGGACCCTTTTTAATTATCATAAACAAAGATCTCAGTAAGACGCGAGGGCAAGCGCCATTTCCCTCGTTGAAAAGAGTCTTTGTGCGCAAGCGCTGGAGCTATAAATTTTATTTTTTCTTTAATAATTTGAAAATTTGCCCTAACATATATTTTCCTTTTAAAGACACTCTGCAAATCTACATGCCAAGAGCTCTCGTTAGAATGCACCACGAAGTCAATCGGTTAAGACGGTTTCTCAATCTCGATGTAGATTTCTTGCCTGCTTTATGCAAGAAATACTGTAATTCCAGTCAAATCCTATATAACTCACTTAAAAATGTAAAACGTTAATAATACGTACTCATTGACAAAGAAATATTTCTGTGGTAAAAAAACTGCCGAGAGTTGCGATCGAACCCGGGCTCCTGCGATTTACAGTCAGTAACCTTAACCACATAGCTATTCGCGCACCCTTGTTTGGTCCGCGGCGCAACCAAGCAGTATTTTCATAACCCGTTGTCTGGAGAAAGTCCATATCATTACCAAAAAATCAATGTTGCATATTCGTATAAGTGCATACCCTTAGTATATTTTATAGTCAGGACTTGGTTAATGTCCATTTTCAAATACACGGAAGCTTTATACATGGGCGCGTACTGTTATTAAGTAAATTACATTTTAATGGACCTCTCACCGCCATTTCTGTCATGAACCAAGATCTCAGACGCGAGGGCAAGCGCCATTTCCCTCGTTGAAAAGAGTCTTTGTGCGCAAGCGCGGGAGCTATAAATATTATTTTTTTCTTTAATAATTTGAAAATATGCCCTAACATATATTTTCCTTTTAAAGACACTCTGCAAATCTACACGACAAGAGCTCTCGTTAGAATGCATTTTTTTCTAAATCCCTACTCTGCGATGTTTTAACAAGGACCACTTCTCCACTATCTCCGTAATTTCAATGTCGTCGACCTTATCTTTCGTTGAAAACAACATCACGAGGGAGTCTAAGGGGTTGGCACACATCGATGTTCGCAAATGATTGAAAATGAGCTTCAACTTGCTGAAGGACCGTTCGGAAGAAGCAGAAAACACTGGGGATGTTAAAATCAGTCGAATTACTTCATAACCTCACGGGATAATCCTCTTTAAGTTAACAGCAACTTTTGTGATTTCTTTTAAAGGTGAGCACTGTTTACTGGCATCAAGCAGGATTTCAAGCTCAGCCAGCACAAGCTCTTCATCTTGAAGGATGATTTTCTGGTGCGATTGCTCTCGATGGTGCAGTTTATTCTGTCAGCGGGTATCTTGAAAATTATGGGGAATGGCTCTACCAAAGAAATTAGTTTTGCGAGATTGTCTTGCACGCTTGTAGTAAATACATCCACAAGTATTCGGAACTCCTTTCTGTGGAATGTAAGGAAAGACATTTCTGCCGTCGTTTCAGCGTGCACGTCATACTTCTTAGCAAGTCGCCGGGTCCTGTGGTGCTTTAAGAAGTCTTCCTCCACATTTACTTGCATAATTTTCGCAAATGACGATGCACTATTTATTAAAGCGTTCATCTTGCCGCCGTCGTTGATATCTTCAAAAGACTTCAAAACGCTCTGAATCAGCTGCATCGCGTCTACTACATTCAGCTCCTCCGCTTCTAAAAGCTTGGTTACGTTCTTAGTTTTAAACATGATGTTTTTCGTAAAGTACATGCCACAGATAAAATCGAAGTCTAGGAGCTTTTTGTGCAAGCCTGACGCAAAAGTTCGGGTTTTACTGTCAAATTCAGAACCGAATGAGGTTTTCATTGTTTCCAATGGTGTGACTATCTCTTCATAAGACGTAGAAACAGCTCTTACCGATACGGCACGCGCAGTCCACCTTGTTTTTTTTTTATAAATTCTTAAGTTGAATTTTCAATTTTATCCAGCCCTCTCTGCAAGCTTCGTTTCGTGCTACCCGAAAAGAAACGTACAATGCTTCAAGAGTGACAAAAAAAACTCTCGGATAAGCGCGCTAGCATTGCAAGCTGTCTCGACGAAAATGTTTAACCTGTGAGCTGGGCATGGAACGTACGGAATATCTATTTTGTACTTCTCTGACAGCTTTTTCGGAGTGCCGTTATACAGGGAGCCAGGAAATGTTCTTCGCAGTGGCTACCTGCAGCTACGAGAGGTAGCGTCATCCGTTTAGTTGGCAGCACTGTGTCCTTGATAGGGTGAAGGCCACATGTGTGGGATGTTGGCTGTCGAAATCGTCAGTGTGTACAGTTAGATTATTGGAAGAGTGCTTGCCACGGTGGGTGAGTGGATAGCGTGTCGGTCTACCAACCCCAAGATTGCAGGATAGCCCCTGGCCGTGGTAAGTGATTTTTGAAAGGCGGCAAAAATACGATACGCATGTCATACGATGTTAGCATGTCAAAGAACCCATTTGAATTCAGTACGCCGAGTTCATAATGGCAAAATTAATCTCGGGAGTTTCCGCCAACACAAAGTTCCTCATTTCTCTACTAGAAAGCGCTATAGTGTTCAAGGAGTTTAGCTATTTATTGTCTAACCTCCTTGACATTCATAGTGATTCAAGAAACAACGAAATTCGACATGCAAGCTACCCTCTGGGTGTCAAACTACAAAAGCTTGCACCGGGCACCCGAGGCCATACGATATTGTTATTATTGGAAGAGTGCAACAGTATGTTATGAATGGCTGTGGTGAGTACAAAGTTTACTGTTTGTTTGGATACAAGCGACAGCCGTGCTGCCAACGTAACTGGTGACGCTATCTCTCGCAGAAGCTTTTAGGCACTGCGGAGAACATTCCCTTGGCGCCCTGTATATGCCAGGCATATTACTGGCAAAGTCGTACGATTAAAACGCTAGTTTATCGAGTGGAAATAAATGTTTTTCTGAATTTAAAATTAAAAATATTTTTTCAGCCAACTCCTCTGCAGTCTATTTTTTTTTTGCTAAAACAGCGTCTATTATTAAAAGACGCTCCATGGAACGAGCTCTTCATATTTTTCGACGACGTATGGGATAATCAACGCGAGGCGGTCTTTATGTGACATATCGCAAGTAGTATCTGCTATATCGGAGAACATACCGGCGTTCTTGATCTCTTCTGCAATTATTTCTCGAGTTTTTTCTCCAGGAGATGGATGAATTCATTTTGAGAGTCCTTGCTCATATACGCAACGTTGTGCTGCCGCGTATTCACTTCTTCCAACCACCTCTTCATGACCGGACTATGCCGTGAAAGTTCAGGAACGACTGCTTTCGCTCATTCTCGGTGACCACTGCACTGACCCCTTGAGGAACCTTGAAACCATAAACTTGTCAATTTTGTCACAATAGCGCGGATATCTGAGGACGCGCCGAGACAAGCGGTAGCAGGTCATAACATTCTTCCGACGACATCTCAATGAGTTGGCTTGATCTCACCGGCACCTTTTCGTCTAGCCACATTGCACAGATGCTGGGCTTGCTTCGATGTGAAGCTGAGTCGCTCTGCATAATGGACGCGGGATGTTACAGCCACCCAGGAACGTACCGATGAGTTCATCCCTTGTCCTTGGTCCCATATTGCTCATCTGTCAATCTTTCTTCAGTTTCCATACAAAAAAACGAAATGGCAAGTGGCAGCCGGTGCACCGAGGACTGGAAGTGAAACTTTTAAAATGGTTATTTTGCCGACTCTTCCTCTTGCCGCACTGGGCTATTGCCTGGCTGTACGAAATTATTGCCCCGACTGTTTGTGTCGACTGTCGGTAAAAATGCCGACTGTCAGTAAGTTATAATATTATTTTCATTTTTTAAATCGGACCAAATCCTATATGACCAAGCCCCGTTTTGTATTTTTAAATGCTGTTTTGGGAAATATTACGACTTCTTCAGGATTTGCCGACTGCCGACTGATGTCGTATTTGCAGACTGAGAAAATACCTGAGAGGGGAGGGGGAGGAATGGGGGGGGGGTGAGACACCCCCACTCGAATCGCCCCTAATCGTGTGTTGCCTTACGGTATAGCACATGCAGTAATAAGAGACTACCTAGACTTTATCTTTAACTTGCAATAAGTACTGGGAATTTTTGTAAGAGTAGCACAACATTGGTTTTTGCATAGGCTATAACACAAATTGGGTAATAACACTACCGACTTTACTCCAGATTACAATTAATTATTATTATTGCTGTTATTAATTCATGTTAGGAGCTTGGGACATCGGTCTCCATGTAGTTGGGTGTGTGTTTAGATTAGCCTACCTGATAACCTTTATTCCTGTGATGACTGTAGTAGGGATGGGGTGGGTACCCCGTAATCTGGAGTTAGGTACTATCCCGGTATTTGCCTGGAGGGTGTGTGGGAGAACCACAGTCAGTCCAGCCGCTGACAGCGCCGGGATAGGATCGTGCTACAGCTGCCCTCATGGTCTTTGTGCAAGTTTTAACAAGCACGGGTACGCCACGGGACACAATTAATTGGAGGAAGATGGCCTCCCTGTTCCAACCCTTAATGATAGAACGTACAAGGCACTGCCGGCAGGACGTTAGGTCCTAATTTGAGTACGTAATTCAATTGCTTATAACAGGACGAATCGTCCTGCTGGCAAGACCGTTCATTTTTCCATTATAAAGATGGAAATGTAACGAATCAGCGCATGCAAGTCTGAAGTTGGTAGCTCTGACCGTTCAGTAATGGCGGCGATTATACGTAAGGGTGACCGTGTTATGTTTTTGCTACCTATTTCAATGCTCCAAACAGCGGAAATGCATGGAGTAGCTAGTTATTTGCTAGTAATTATGATACCACTAAATACATTTGGCGTTCCATCAGAAACAAGACCTGTAGAAGCTTTGTTGGCCGATGAAGTGAATTTACATGTAGAGGTAACCTCACACGCCTTTGTGAATCTTTCTAAAGAAGTCCAGCGGCTGCGCGTTCAGAGAAAATGTCTGATTTGCTCGAGAGTGCATAGAAAACAAATGAAAGCAAGCTACGTTTGCAAGAAACGCAGGCATACAGCTGTTATATGTAGCCCACAAACTGGCAGAGATTGTTTCGAATACCACATAAGAAGCGGTATAACCTTACGTTGTACCCTTACGTGATATGTACTGAAATGACTACATTCGAAAAGCAAGAAATAGAACATTTTTTCATCTATATATTTTAGATGTTAATTTTAGATATTTTAGATATTACTTCTCTGAAATGGCTAAAGTTGTAGGGAAATAAATCCCATTTTTTATACATTTTTATATAGCCTATTTTAGATCTTAAAATATTGACGTTTTATAGTCAATAAGTGATTACGAGGCAGTTATTAGTCAACATGAGTCATATTACACTGTTTTAGAATATTTACAGACTTTTATTGTTTGCCCAGTACCAGGGGCCTGTTCCACGAATGAACTTCGCAACTTTTCACTTTGCACTTTGCACTTTTCAGTTCAGATTTTGTTCCACCATCACTTTTCAGATTTGTCTTGTAAAGTGAAAAGTGAAAAGTTAGGAATCTTTTCACTTTAGAAGACTGTTATGTTCCTCCATTGGTGCAGAAATGCAAAGTGCAAAGGAATGATTGAAAAGTTTTCAGAAATCTTTGCAAAGAGTCGATTCCCTTTTCAGCTGTTAATGAACACGTCTCTACACTAGTTTCTCGGCGCAGAATTTGGTTTAGTGTTATAAATATGTTACGCAGGAGCTTTTTTTAATCATCAAGTGAGGATAGTGATGAAGAATCCAACAAGAAGACGTACAAAGACAAGATGAATTTTCATAACTTCACTTTAGTATAGACAGGTTAAAAGTTCCACCTGGCTGATCAATACTTTTATTAATTAAGATCACTGTGTGGTCATTAGTGGGACATGTTTCACCATGAAAAATAAAGCATTAAATCATGGAATAAATATACAGTTTGTTCATGGAATAAATATGATCGGATCATTCCTATGCAAATACTTTTCACTTTGCAAAGAAATTGAAAAGTAATACATAGATCATGGTGGAACAGAAAGACTTTGCACTTTGCAAGAATTGAAAAGTGAAAAGTGAAAAGTTGCAAAGTTTATTCGTGGAACAGGCCCCAGATCTGCAGTATTATTACGCCCTGATAACCCAAAGTACTGCCGGAAGGACGCGTCCTGCTGGAAGGCCAGTTCAAACATTTGCCATAAGGGTCCAAAGTCCTGCTGGAAGGACGCGCCGCTGTGTCCAAAAGTACTTCCGGAAGGTCCTTCTAGCAGGACGAGTGACTGTACGCTCTATCATTAAAACAACAAAAATTATAAACACAATTATTACCGGTGTGTGACCCAACATATAACTCTTCATTGTCTCATTTTATTGCAAATAGGCCCCCAAACCCGTTGTGGTAAATTAACGTGAAGCTCTTATTGGCTTCTTCAGTTTTTTAAATTATTTTTTCTAGCGTATGGCTTTTAGTGCCAGGAGTGTCCGAGGTCATGTTCGGCTCGCCAGAGTTTGTAGCTGCTTCTCTGCGGACACCCATGGGGGGGGGGGGGGGGGGGGGGCTACAAGTACCGCTGCGTGTGGAGTGTTATCTGGGGAGGAAGGTGTAAATGCAAGGACGAGGAATTGGAAGGTACCGGCTGTGGCCTATAGTTAGGGACCAACCCCGGCATTTGCGTGGAAGGTGTTGGGAAACCACAGAAGACCAACTTCAAAGTTGCTGGCGGGGGGATTTGAACCTCCTCGCCTCCCGGATGTGAGCGACTGCCTGCAGCCATGGCTAACTCACCCGGTATTTTTAGGTTATAAGATATAAATTGTCGAATATTGTCAGGCTTGGGAGAAACAAATTTCCTGAAACATTGAAAAGCGATATGCAAATTGCTATAATATACAGGAACAGCTGTGGGTCACATTGTTGGAGGTTCATTTATAATAATCGCTGCCGACTTTTTGGAGCAATGACATTAAATAAATGATAGAGATAGCATAGCTGAGAATGGAACCAGATAGCAACTGTGTATCCTGGGATCAGCTACAGTCCCTGGCCACATTATTAGGCCACTCTTAGATTTTCCAGAAACACATTTGAATATCTTGTTTTATATCAAACGTGCATTGTAAATTAAGTAGTTTTATTGCATTTTTATTCAGAGCAGCTTAAAATAGTTTTAATTTTTAGTAATAAATACAGGTTATAAAACAAGCATAGCCTAAATCTCAATGAACAGATTGCGGTACATTTTGTAGGTGCAGATGTTATACACACCCTAAAGAAAGGAAAGTAGGAAATTTCTTATAAACTTGGGATATACAGTATAAGGGAACGATAATCCACGGTAAACAATTTGGCAAATTTAGAAAATTTTCTAAAAAACTCTCATGATAAGAATTTTGAAATTATAAATGTTGCTTTTGGTTGCCACAAGGTTGCCATTACTGTGATGTCTGCATCATTTGTCGACAATATTTGGCATGTTCAACACTCGAATGAATAGGCCTATTGACATTTCATTCCTCTCCTAAGCTGGATCTTCCCCTTAAAGCAAGAGGTGGCTTCACAATATATTGAGGTGTTATGCCTCTAAAAGGTGTATCATTTTAAAACTGGAATGCGTAGTGTTTACAAATATTATTTGTACATGTACCACAAGAAAATTACAAAATAAAACAAAATATTCAAATGTTTTTCTGAATAATCCAAGAGTGGCCTAATTATGTGGCCAGGGACTGTAGTTCAATTACAGTGTTCAGGTCGATGTAAACCACATGAAAATTACACTCACTCTCGATGAGGTGCTTCAGACGACTGATTGAGTGAATTACAAGTCGAAGGTACATCTTACCTATACACTGTACGGCCGAAGCCGTCGGATTTTTTAAGAGCGTTAAAAATCATTCAGTATGCCTTCCTTCGGAGGTGAAGTAAAAAAGGAAGGAAGCTTGTAGTTTAACGTGACCGTTAATCTTGAGATCATGAGCCACGGGACCTCCTTTTTACGTGGAATCCGAACCACAGGACATGGCATTTCACTTCGAAAATCTCACATGCATTGACCGGGAATCGAACCCGCACCGCCATGGTGAGAGGCATACAGCTAGACCACTGAGCCACCACGCCCCCCAGGAGGTGAAGTAAAGCCGGCGGTCCCATGTCATAGATTTATGGCATGTTAAAAAACCTTCCACTAATTACACCTGTGTGAAGCTAAATTGGATAGGTTAAGGATGTAAACAAAGCTCTTAGGTTTCTACGTTCGTTGCCAAGAGCCGACTGCGGTGGCGTCTAGTAGCTAAGTTCTGAACTTGGCCTAGTAGTCGTTGACGGTGGTGCTTGGCGGAAAAAGTAGGAACTATTTGAAAACTTCTAAGTTGCAGCCTGTACTTAAATTAAAAAACAGATAACACACACTAATACAGTCATCACAATTAACACCGGTTATCAGACAGATTCTACACAAACCCAAAGTACACGGGGCTACATGACCGCGTTGTCGCAGCCCCTAAACTTAAGAACCAACCAACCATACTCTGTACGCTTGGAGAAAGGGATTGACATTTGGCGGGAAATTCCACGTCACTCATCACCCCTCTGCCTCTTTACCATAGTTGATGTCACAATACTCTGCGTTGCAATATTACAGCCCACTTGCTTCAGTGCCGGCTCAGTTGTATCCCAGGCTTACACAGTTTGGCAACCTCGTTCTCAGAACACCCCATGGAGGGAAGAGAACTGTCAGTGGCATTCTCCCAGCTAACAGAGCATAACGGAGGTTACTTACTGCGACATATGGCCCAACCTGGTCTACAATTGGCTCTCCCAGTAAGCTAACTAGCAGCGGGCTGAAGTAAGTAGGGATACTCGATCTTCAGCGTATGGCACGAGCTGCAGTGCCAAAGTTCTGAGGGAGTAATAGCATAGCACTTGAAGACACTGTACCGCACCCCATTATTATAACAATTTACACTGACATTCGTTAGGATAAATGTAGTTAGAGTAAAGAAAATTAAACGTGTAGTTGTAGAATTCCAAATTCTTAGGACTCTGCCATTTGTCACAAGCAACCTCTACTCATAAAAAGTGTTGTATGCTATTAGAGGTTTTAAAGCGGCAATGAAATGTAGCGCTCGTTTAAATGTAACTCCACTGGTTTATTTGACACAAAATACATGAACTGTTTAAATGCGTTGTGCCGTGAACAGATCATAAAACGAACTGTTTAAAAGTTAGTTGAGGGCGTTAGTTGCTCCTATCGATCAGGATGGAGGTCGATACCGGCGGGTACCAAATCTCACCAACATATGCCAATGATAATCACCCCTTTTTATCACCGAATAGCAAGAGGAGGTGTATTTAAGGCACAATGAAAAAAAAAACATTTTGCAGCATTCAAAGAAATAGCCTATACATATTTAATAATGAAACACCTATTCCAGTAAATGTGTTCGTACGTTTCAGTGCCACGTGGGGAGATCCCAAACGATAGGTGTACAGAAACACTCCGCGTACTCTCGTCTCTGGAGAAGGAAGTAACTGCACCGATACCAAATATCAGTGGGGATGAATTACAGCGAGTGTACCAAAACTTTCTACGTTGGTGTAATGAGTGTTTAGAAAATGAAGGACAGTTTTTCCAGCAACTACTCTGAAATTCAAGAAGGAAATGATGCTTATTAAATACGTTACAAAATGTAAATGTGTTTTAACGAGTTGGGCGCTACGTTGCTGCTAGCGCCTTGCTCGACAGGCGGCTAGTCACAGTGCCACAGCCGTCACACAGCACATGCGATGCTCCGTTCTATAGAGAAGGCTGGAAAGTAGGGGAGTAGTGAGAGTTCTGCCCCCCCCCCCCCCCCCCCCCGCACCACCACCACTACTCCCAATGCGAGCCGACAACTCCCGAACCCGTGGTCGGAGATTCACGAATGAGGTGTCGTTGGACTCGAGCTGATGGGGGCATTGCTATGGACCACTCGTGATATTTTTTTGAAAATTTTTGTTTTTGAAAATAGACGATAGTTAAAAAACCAAACATGATAGAACGTTGTACAATAGCTAAAACGAACGATCTTTATGTCCTTTATTTTTTATAATAAAACTTTTAAGTTTTTTTATGTTTGTTTGAAAAAAAGTGTAATTTTGAAATTCTTATATTTTGGAAACTAAAGAGTTAACAAAAAATTTTGTTTGACGTAAATGAATGGCCCTGACCCCCTCTACCCCCAAAATAAATTTCAAGTCTCTAGGCATAAAACTGTGCAGTAGTGCTAGAATGGGGGTTTTGAGTCACCCCCTACTTTCATATAACCATTGCCGATATCTCCCGAAGGCGTGGTCGGATTTTAACGAACGAGGTATTGTTGGCGTAGGGATGACGTTCTCTTGGCTAAGCATGTGTGTTGTTTTTTTTTTAAATTAAAATTCTTGTTTTTTGGATTGGCACTATTTGGAAACGGTGAACCGGAAAAAAGTTTGTTTGACGTTAATGAAAGGGGGGTATGCCCTCTAGGGGGACAGCAAGTTTCAAGGGTGTAGGAGGAAAAACAAAATTATAGCCTACTTTCTCGCGAACATTGGTGATTATTGGTGAACGGATGGTCGGATTTTAACAAATGAGGTGTCGTTGGACTCGAGCTGACGTCCTATTTCCTATAGACCACTCGTTATATTTTTGATTTTTTTTTTAATTTTGTTTTTAAAAGTAGGCGATAGTTTGAAAACCAAACATGATAGAATGTTGTGCCATAGTTCAAACCAATGGTCTCTATGACCTTTATTCTTTTATAATAAAACTTTTTATATTTTGAGATTTTTTGAAAACCTTTAAATTTTGAATTTTTACTATTTTGGAAACTAACATGTTGACAAAAAATTTTGTTTAACATAAATGAACGATCCCTATCCCCTCTACCAAGAAAATAAATGCAAAGTCTCTACGACCAAAAAATTCAATGCATTTTTTTTTATTTCTACCTTTTTTTGAAATAAAAGCGTGTTTGTAGACAGAGAGCCGGTAGAGCTTGACGTATGTTACAACGAGGCTATGATTGGCCATGGTGGATACTGGAAATGGCTATTTAGACGGGGGTGATTTATGGCTAAACGAGGGGTCTTTTTGGCTATTTTTTCCTATGACGAATGAATGAAGGCGAATATTTTGATATGTGACAAGCATGCTAAGATTTTTACCCCTGAAAGGGATCTTTAACGTGTTAGTTAACGGTGATGAACGAGATCGCTCTCTGACACAACAGATGGTTGTAGGATATGAACAAGTGATTCTTAGACGTTGGCGATCTCGGTGACCGTGCCTGGAAGAAATGAATAGCTATTTTGGTGGGATGGCGGGTGCAGCTTATGACGGTTGGTTTTGTGACATTTCCTATGACGGATAGAGGCGAATATTTGAAAATGTATAAAGTGTGCTAGGAAATTTTTACCCCTGAAGGGGATCTTTAACATGCTAGTAAACGGTGATAAGCGAGACTGCTGTCTGGCACAGTAAATGGTTTTAGAATGTGGAAACCTATAACATTTGCTCGATCAAGTCATGTGCATGTACGCAAAGAGCCAAAACGGTAAGGTCATTGGCCTGAAATGTTATAAACTAAATATTGAACTGGTAAAAGTAATGTGTTTTAGGATGAAAGTATGTGGTTAACATGAACATGTATTGAGGATGGCCGCTTGCTAGTAATTATTATTACAGTAAAATGTTTAATAATACTAGTAATAATAATAATAAGACACACACACATGTTTTGAATGCTAACACGCACACAGTCCAGCTCACTGGCGACTGAATATTGTACCTAGCTAGAGGACTCGTGAGAGCTGTTGTTGGTGCTGACGAGGCAGGAATGTCTACGTCAGCAGGAAGTGTGATATCAGCTTACTTGCCTCGTGGTGGCTAGCAGGTGTGTTGTTTAAGCAGAGACCGCCATTTTGGTTCTGAGACAGTAGGACTACCGATGTATAAGAGATAGACATTTTGGTTCCTTATTAAAACATGAAACTAGTATAAGGTACACGAATCTTATTCAGATTGAGGAATGTGAAGAGGCGTGGGAACACGTGCGAGAGAGAGACAGAGAACCATTCAAGGTCAAAACGCTGAGAAAATAAAACTTTTTCTGTTGCTAGGCTAACTGATAACGATTGCGTTAGTCATGCACTTGCCATTTTAGCACACGGACGTATACAGTAGAGCTGTGGAAGAAAAATCCATTTATTTTTGGTAAGTACCTATGAATGATTATTTTAATAATGTCATGCTAATGAACCTTAAATTTGTAGTTATTGATTAGGTAATTATTGATCTTTTAATTAAATTTTTTGCAGATAACCGGTATACCTTACATGTCTGAGATACAAGAAACCAGTTTACTTTTAAGCCTACTAGAAGGAAACAGCAATAAGCCACTGCAAGTGAAGGTGGGATTATTTTTTAAAAATAACTTGTTTCATTTTTTGTTTTATATTTTATTTTATGAAATGCATGTACTAACCTGAATTTAGGTATTTATAACGGTTTATTTTATTTATTTTTAGAAATTTGGAAAGAAAAGACTTACCGCCGTAGCAGTCGCTGAAAACCCGAGACACAGTATAGTGCAACCATTGTTTCCAGGCAGTGAACTATTTAAATCTCAGGTAAGCCTAACATAAAATGCTATTCCATTTTACCACTACTGAAAACTCGTAGACAAAAAAAATCACTACCTGTACATGACTAGGACGATGATTGCTTTCTTGATTAATGACAAATGTATTGGCAACAGGTACAACACAATATTGGTTGTTTACCGGGAAAGTACAAGGCCATATTGGATATTATAAAAAACAAAATTTTTAATTTAACTGACATGTCGTTCCCTATAATAATAATAATAATAATAATAATAATAATAATAATAATAATAATATTAAAAATAATATTAATATCGTGTTGCCTCGGGTGCCGGGTGCAAGCTTTGTTATTTGACACACAGAGGGTAGCTTGCATGTCGAATTTAGTTGTTCCCTGACTATGAAAGTCAAGGAGGTTAGATGTTAGATATCTAATATCCTTAAACTTTATAGCGCTTTCTAGTAGAAAAGTGAGGAACTTTGTACCCTATGAACTCATCGAATATTCACAGGTTTAAACATGATAATCTGAACAAAATGACATGACATTATTATTTTTTGTTTTTGTATTGGTTAAAGGGGAATGTAAATGACTGCAGCTTTATAAAAAGAAAATAAGTACATGGGTTACTGTTAGTGCCGACATACAGTTTATTATAATTTTTTTGGTGTTTTGATATATTAATGCCTATTAACGTTAAAGTTTTATTAACAAGTATTGATTGATTGATTGAGTGTTGGGTTATTTTTCTTGCTTTTAGGTGTCGTCATGCACCATTAACGTAATGAACAGACAGTGAACAAGCATATATTGAGCTTTAAAGTACTCTGTGCAACGTTAATAACTTACAATATGAAAAAGTTTTATTATAACACATGGCGTTAGTACCAAATACAACAAGTGAGCAAGTTGGTTTACCACGTGGGTTAAATTTAAAATCAGAACATGACCGTTGGTTAACATTTGAATCCTGGCCTGTAGGATTTTTGTCGACACATGAACCTTCAAAAGCCGTTTTTTTTTACTTGAACCGAGAAGATGTGGTGCGCTGTGTGTTTTGTCGTATTGAACTTTCACACTGGGAAGAATGGGATGATCCCTTTAGATACCATTTGCGATGGTCTCCGTGTTGTCCTTATATGCTTGTAAAACAAGTGGGTATCATACCCGTGTATTCATTTTACCGAACCAAAAGACCATTGGCCGCTACTTACTTTGCTGAATTACAAATAAATAATAATAATAATGATGTATTACCAGTCAACAACGGTAGTGTCGATATATGTGGTCCATACGCAATAGACAGTGTTGAATTGGCATGTGCTTTTGAAAAATTAGGAATTTGCAAGACTAAAGCACTAGCACACCCAGAGTACAGCTCTGTTGAAAGACGTTTAGAATCTTATAAAAATGTTTGGCCATTAATATTAAAACACCTTACCAAACAGCTAAGTGAAGCTGGATTTTTTAAATACTGGTGAAGGGGATAGAACAATATGTTTTTATTGTGGATTTGCTTTAAAGGATTGGCAAATGACTGATGACCCTTTTGTGCAACACGCTCGTTGGTTACCTTACTGTAAATACATGGTGTTGCTTAAAGGTCAGGAATTTGTGAACACTATTCGTAAAGAAAACGTGATTGCAGCACAAGACATAAAAGTGCCTTTAGAGTTAGAACATGCGGAGCAAATACATGAGGCTGGAAAAAAAGACTTGTCTCACGAACAGATACAAAAGTGTGACCAACAATTATGTAAAATTTGTTATCAAGATGAACTAGGTGTTGTATTTTTGCCTTGTGGACACATGATAGCCTGTGTCAAGTGTGCATTAGAACTCAACACTTGTGCTATATGCAGAAAAGCAGTATCTGCTACAGTTAGGGCATTTCTTGCATAAATAGTAAAATTTATCAGCCATGCATAGTGCAAAATCCCAAATTGCACAATATTATTAAAGCCGTTTTAGAGTGTAATAGATATGCTTTTCTTTTGTTTATAGACTACTACAATGAATGTTTTGAATGCTGTGGGTCAAGCATGTGGCTTAGAGACAAAGAAACTCAGCGAATTGCCAACGCATATTCCATTCCGCATTATCAAGATTCGGAAATTGAAAACAGCATATGGTGATCGTGTACTTTGTGTATGTGAAAACTTTGAGACATTTCTGCCTACACGGTTTAATGATATGTCGGAGAGTGTTTTTGATGAAGTCTATAATGCTGTACAACCTGTACACTTAATTTATGAAGGTTTTAAAAACAACAGGTGCATGGTTGGTTTAATTAAAACAAAAAAACAAATGTCAAATAATAATAATGGTAGATATAAATCATGACAATGGACTGAAAGAAAAATATGTGTATAGAATAATAATGTTTTAGTGTTTAGTATTGTCTTAAAAATATTATCATGAAACCAAAAAAAATGTATATAAAGTTTGTAAATAAATGAAAATAATGGTACAATGTTGTTTTATTTTCTATAGAAGTCAGGATATTTAACATTGCAGAGTATACATGATTATGACAATAAAAACCACACTTAATACAAGTCTTTGCCTTTACGATAGTGTGTTACAATTTTAAGAACAAAGCTTGTTGTAGATATTTCTTCTTTCACGGTGAACAATAGCCATGAAAAGGTTATTGTCTTGTTTTGGATCATTATCACTATCATAATCATAAGCTGCATGATCTATATCACTATTATTATAATCACTATAATTATCCTCAACATTATCCTCATCATTACTAAAACCAGTTAAATATTCCTGTTCCTCTTCCTGTTCCTGTTCCTCTTCCTCTTCCTCTTCCTCTACAGTGTCCTCATGTAGAGTCTGCGTGGATTTTGATAATGATAAGTTTTTTTTGAACATTGAACTATTTTCAATAGTAGTATTGTTTTCTAGCACTTGCTTTTTAACATTTTCGTGATTTTCTGTTGACAGTAACAGTGTTTCAAGCAGTACACTACATTGATGATCACTGACACTTAAAACCTCACTATTTTTACTTTTTAGCTCACTGCGAACTTGTTTTGAACGTTGTTTTGAACAACGTCAAATAACAGTTCCATTTTTATTGGTTCGTTTCACAATATATGAATATCCTTTATAGAATGCATTAGGCTTACCATACCTAGTCACAGATACTTCCATATCAACTGTCAAGCATAGACTAAGCTCTAGTAAAGACAACTTGGTAATAAGAACAATAGTTTAACGTGCGAGCATATATGGGTGCAAATGTGGGAGCAAAATAGTGGGAGCAAAAAGTGGGAGCAAAAATTGGGAGCAAAAAGTCGGAGCAAAAAGTGGGAGCAAAAATTGAGAGCAAAAAGTGGGAGCCAAAAAAAAGTAGGAGCAAGTATGGGAGCAAATGTGAAACCAAAAGTGGGAGCAAGTAAGGCAGCATATGTGAAAGCAAAAGTGGGAGCAAAAAGTGAAAGAAAAAAGTGGGAGCAAAAAGTGTAAGCAAAAGTGGGAGCAAATATGAGAGCCAAAAACTAGGAACAAGTATGGGTGCAAATGTGAAAGCAAAAGTGGGTGCAAAATGTGAGAGAAAAAAAGTGGGAGCAAAAAGTGTAAGCAAAAGTGGGAGCAAATATGAGAACAAAAACGTGCGAGTAAATATGGGAGCAAAAATTGGGAGCAAAAAGTGGGATAAAAAAAAAGTGGGAGCAAGTATGAGAGAAAATGTGGAAGCAAACGAGGGAGCAAGTATGGGAGAATATGTAAAAGCAAAAGTGGGAGCAAAAAGTGAAAGAAAAAAAGTGTAAGCAATAGTGGGAGCAAATTTGAGAGCAAAAAAAGTTAGAGCAAATACGGGTGCAAAAAGTGGCAGTTAAAAGTGTAAGCAAAAGTGGGAGCAAACAAGTGTGAGCAAATACGGGAGCAGAAAGTGGGAGCAACTGTGAAAGCAAAAGTGGGAGCAAAAAGTGAGAGCAAAAAGAGCGAGCAAAAGTGAGTGCACAAAGTGGGAGCAAAATGTGTGAGTAAAAAGTGGGGGCAAATGTGGTGTTTTACTAAAACAAACTCCCCTAACCTAACCTAACCTAACTTCACCTAACCTAACTTCACCTAATCCAATTTCACCTAACCTAACTTCACCTAACCTAACCCTCCAACTCTCAGATCAAAAATTAAATTCTGGCCATAGTCGAGTTGGAACCCAAAACCTTTGGGATAACACCCAAGTATACTAGCCACTACACCGCGAGATGGGCAAATTATCATGCAACACAACACAAAAATAAAAGTTTCCTGTAGTGTAACTCATTGGCTGACAACCATAGTTGAGAATTCAAACCCAAGACCTCAGGACTTCTGTTTTGAACATTATCAGAAATATTATTCCACTTACATTTTGCTGTTGCTCATAGTTATAAGAGTTGGCATTAATATGGTAGCAAAAGTGAAAGCAAAAAGCGGGTGCAAGCAAGGCTGGTTGTTGAGACTTTCATATCAACTAATACACATAAATTAAATTTTAGTAAAGTGACTTGGCCAATAATAATAATAATAATGACAGTTTAAAAAAATTCAAGGGGATTGATATTTTTCAGGGTGTAATTTCCACAGTACTGTCAAGAATAATAATTACCTGAACAGATTCCGAGAACTCTAGAGTGCTTTTAAGGTTAATGATTGGCTAGGAGTGAGATAGAGCGAGCTAATCTAAGTTAACCTCAGCTCACTAAACCTAACCTTGTCACATGACATGTTCTACAAGTATATACTTGCTTTGAGACTGGCTATGACGTCACAGATGAATGGTGGTGGGAGGCTGGCAAAAAGGAAAATGTTTTTGTGCAATAAAAAGTCATGTCCAGCTCCCATATTTGCTCTAACTTTTTTTTGCTCTCATATTTGCTCGCACTTTTGCTTACACTTTTTGCTCCCACTTTTTTCTCTCACTTTTTGCTCCCAACTTTGCTTTCACATATGCTCCCATACTTGCTCCCACTTTTGCTTTCACATTTGCTCTCACACTTTCTCCTACTTTTTTTTTTGATCCCACTTTTTGCTCCCACTTTTTGCTCCCCTATTTGCTCGCACGTTTTTTTTGCTCTCATATTTGCTCCCACTTTTGCTTACACTTATTGCTCCCACTTTTTTTCTCTCACTTTTTGCTCCCACTTTTGCTTTCACATTTGCTCCCATACTTGCTCCTAATTTTTGCTCTCATATTTGCTCCCAATTTTGCTTACACTTTTTGCTCCCACTTTTTTCTCTCACTTTTTTGCTCCCACTTTTGCATTCACATATGCTCCCATAATTGCGCCCACTTTTGCTTTCACATTTGCTCCCATACTTGTTCCTATTTTTTTTGCTCCCACTTTTTGTTCTCAATTTTTGCTCCCACTTTTTGCTCCCTATTTTGCTCCCAATTTTTGCTGCCACTTTTTGTTCCCTCTATTTTGCTCCCACATTTGTACCCATATATGCTCGCACATTAAACTATTGTTCTTTTTACCAAGTTGCCTTTACTAGAGTCTATGCTTGACAATTGATATGGAAGTATCTGTGACTAGGTATGGTAAGCCTCATGCATTCTATAAAGGATAATCAAATATTGTGAAACGAACCAATTAAAATGGAACTGTTATTTGGCGTTGTTCAAAACAACGTTCAAAACAATGTCGCAGTGAGCTAAAAAGTAAAATTAGTGAGGTTTTAAGTGTCAGTGATTCTCAATGTAGTGTACAGTTTGAAACACTGTTACTGTCAACAGAAAATCATGAAAATGTTAAAAAGCAAGTGCTAGAAAACAATACTACTATTGAAAATAATTCAATGTTCAAAAAACCCTTAACACCACGCAGACTCTACATGAGGACACTGTAGAGGAAGAGGAAGAGGAACAGAAACAGAAACAGGAAGAGGAAAAGGAATATTTAACTGGTTTTAGTAGTGATGAGGATAATGTTGAGGATAATTATAGTGATTATAATAATAGTGATATAGATCATGCAGCTTATGATTATGATAGTGATAATGATCCAAAACAAGACAATAACGTCTTCATGCCTATTGTTCACCGTGAAAGAAAAAAGATCTACAACAAGCTTTGTTCTTAAAATTGTAACACACTATCGTAAAGGCAAAGACTTGTATTAAGTGTGGTTTTTATTGTCATAATCATGTATACTCAGCAATGTTAAATATTCTGACTTCTATAGAAAATAAAACAACATTGTACCATTATTTTCATTTATTTACAAACTTTATATACATTTTTTTTTGGTTTCACGATAATATATTTTAAGACATTACTAAACACTAAAACATTATTATTCTATACACATATTTTTCTTTCAGTCCATTGTCATGATTTATATCTACCATTATTATTATTTGACATTTTTTTTATTTAATTAAAACGAACCATGCACCTATTGTTTTTAAAACCTTCATAAATTAAGTGTACAGTTTGTACAGCATTTTTGACTTCATCAAAAACACTCTCCGACATATCATTAAACCGTGTAGGCAGAAATGTCTCAAAGTTTTCACATACACAAAGTACACGATCACCATATGCTGTTTTCAATTTCCGAATCTTGATAATGCGCAATGGAATATGCGTTGGCAATTCGCTAAGCGTCTTTGTCTCTAAGCCACATGCTTGACCCACAGCATTCAAAACATTCATTGTAGTAGTCTATAAACAAAAGAAAAGCATATCTATTACACTCTAAAACGGCTTTAATAATATCGTGCAATTAGGGATTTTGCACAATGCATGGCTGATAAATTTTACTATTTATGCAAGAAATGCCCTAACTGTAGCAGATACTGCTTTTCTGCATATAGCACAAGTGTTGAGTTCTAATGCACACTTGACACAGGCTATCATGTGTCCACAAGGCAAAAATACAACACATAGTTCATCTTGATAACAAATTTTACATATTTGTTGGTCATACTTTTGTATCTGTTCGTGAGACAAGTCTTTTTTCCAGCCTCATGTATTTGCTCCGCATGTTCTAACTCTAAAGGCACTTTTATGTCTTGTGCTGCAATCACGTTTTCTTTACGAATAGTGTTCACAAATTCCTGACCTTTAAGCAACACCATGTATTTACAGTTAGGTAACCAACGATCGTGTTGCACAAAAGGGTCATCAGTCATTTGCAAATCCTTTAAAGCAAATCCATAATAAAACATATTGTTTTATATCCTTCACCGGTATAAAAAACTCCAGCTTCACTTAGCTGTTTGGTAAGGTGTTATTTATTAATGGCCAAACATTTTTATAAGATTCTAAACGTCTTTCAACAGAGCTGTACTCTGGGTGTGCTAGTGCTTTAGTCTTGCAAACTCCCAATTTTTCAAAAGCACATGCCAATTCAACACTGTCTATGGCATATAGACCACATATATCGACACTACCGTTGTTGACTGGTAATACATCATTATTATTATTATTTATTTGTGATTGAGCAAAGTAAGTAGCGGCCAATGGTCTTGTTGTTCGGTAAATGAATACACGGGTATGATACCCACTTGTTTTACAAGCATATAAGGACAACACGGAGACCATCGCAAATGGTATCTAAAGGGATCATCCCATTCTTCCCAGTGTGAAAGTTCAATACGACAAAACACACAGCGCACCACATCTTCTCGGTTCAAGTAAAAAAAACGGCTTTTGCAAGTTCATGTGTCGACAAAAATCCTACAGGCCAGGATTCAAATGTTAACCAACGGTCATGTTCTGATTTTAAATTTAACCCACGTGGTAAACCAACTTGCTCACTTGTTGTATTTGGTACTAACGCCATGTGTTATAATAAAACTTTTTCTTATTGTAAGTTATTAACGTTGCACAGAGTACTTTAAAGCACAATGTATGCTTGTTCACTGTCTGTTCATTACGTTAATGGCGCATGACGACACCTAAAAGCAAGAAAAATAACCAAACACTCAATCAATCAATACTTGTAAATAAAACTTTAACGTTAATTGGCATTAATATATTAAAACACCATAAAAATTATAATAAACTGTATGTCGGCACTAACAGTAACCCATGTACTTATTTTCTTTTTATGAAGCTCCAGTCATTTACATTCCCCTTTAACCAATACAAAAACAAAAAATAATAATGTCATGTCATTTTGTTCAGATTATCATGTTTAAACCTGTGAATATTCGATGAGTTCATAGGGTACAAAGTTCCTCACTTTTCTACTAGAAAGCGCTATAGAGTTTAAGGATATTAGATATCTAACATCTAACCTCCTTGACTTTCATAGTCAGGGAACAACTAAATTCGACATGCAAGCTACCCTCTGTGTGTCAAATAACAAAGCTTGCACCCGGCCCCGAGGCAATACGATATTAATATTATTTTTATTATTATTATTATTATTATTATAGGGAACGACATGTCAGTTAAATTAAAATTTTTGTTTTTTACAAAATCCAATATGGCCTTCTACTTTCCCGGTAAACAACCAATATGGTGTTGTACCGGTTGCCAATACATAGTCATTAATCAAGAATGCAATCATCGTCCTAGTCATGTTCAGGTAGTGAATTTTTTGTCTACGAGTTTTCAGTAGTGGTAAAATGGAATAGTATTTTATGTTAGGCTTACCTGAGTTTTAAATAGTTCACTGCCTGCAAACAATGGTTGCACTTTACTGCGTCTCGGGTTTTCAGCGACTGCTACGGCGGTAAGGCTTTTCTTTCCAAGTTTCTAAAAATAAATAAAATAAACCGTTATAAATACCTAAATTCAGGTTAGTACATGCATTTCATAAAATAAAATATAAAACAAAAAAGTCCTCTCGGCACGTCGGAAGGCGGAGGTAGATTTCACCGGACAAACTTGGGGATAGGCGAAAATAGGCAGAATATGCAGGTTTTCGTAGAAGGATCAGACCTCATTTATTGCGAGAAGGTATTTTATAATTGGAGCTTAATTAACTTTGTTTTTAATCATTTTATGCTAATTTTAAACATTTTATAGTCTTATGGGAACGGTAACCTTCTTGTCATTTGGGGTCCATTTTTATACTTGTGGTCACACTGTCCTTATGCAAGGTTTCGACACTGATGTGTAACTATGTAACGGTCTGTTACTTCTTCACGCAAAATTACATCTCCCGCAGAGATTTTGGTTGGTTCCTCAGTTTAGGGGCTGCGACAACGCGGTCATCTAACCCCGTGTACTTAGGGATGGCTGTATTAGTCTGTAATTCAGGTAAGGACTGCAGACGGTCAATTTCAAGCAGTTGTTCCTAATGCTGCTACCAGGTACTACCGTCAACGACACCTAGCTGTGAACTTGGCTACTAGATGCCACCGCAACCGGCAACTCGCAACGAACGTTGGAACTTCCCCTCCAAAGGAAAGCATACTGAGGGATTTTTGCGCTCTTAGAAAATCCGACGACTTCGGCCGGCTTTGAACTCGCGACCTTGGGCATAGACATTCAGCATGCTACCAGTTACGTCACCGAAGCCGCTTCACACTTAGTCAGATGGAAATCTGAATCTGATCTCGTGCAAGTGCGTTATCTTGGCAACGTCTGATGGCTCATCCTTCATCAATTTAGTAGTGTTGCCATGGCAACCTCTGATAGCTCTTGGCATTTTCTTATAATTTCGAAATCATTTTTCTCATCCCTTGGCGTAATGGTGGGTCATATCAAAAATTCTTTCAGACAAAAGTTTTAGGTAATTATTAGGGGAATATTGTCCATTTTGTACGGTTTTGATATTGTGCCTATTAATGTTTCCCGAAAAAAACACTTTTTCCCACCCCTTTGGTCAATGGTTGGTGCTATAAAAAACTCTTCAAACATAAATTTTTGGGCTTTATCCGACACATAGTATGAACGTTGAACTGATCCTATATTTCACATATTAAAAGAGTTATAGCAATATATCACTTTTTCGAAAAAAAAAGCCCCCCATTTTCACCCCCTTCGACCGATTTAGCCCAGTATTTAACTCGACCGAGATTTTATAGGTATACATATTCGTTAAAAAATTCAAAGTGATTGGTGCAAAATTACGGCAGTTATCGTGTCCACAAGAAACTGATATATATATATATATATATATATATATATATATATATATATATATATATATATATATATATACATATATAAATAATGTGTAAACTTTTGAACTAACGGTTGTTTTGGGGTCTGGGGGATGTGAAACGCGAAGATATGTCAAAAATTTCCGTAAGTCGAAACATGGGACCCATTTCAATAGTTAGCTTTCTAATGAAATCTACCTAAAAATGAAACAAGTTAGTTTAAAAAAATAATCCCACCTTCACATGCAGTGGCTTATTGCTGTTTCCTTCTAGTGGGCTCAAAAGTAAACTGGTTTCTTGTATCTCAGACATGTAAGGTATACCGGTTATCTGCAAACAAATAAATTAAAAATCAATAATTATCTAATCAATAACTACAAATTTAAGGTTCATTAGCATGACATTATTAAAATAATCATACAAGATACTTACCAAAAAATAAAAGGATTTTTCTTCCACAGCTCTACTGTATACGTACGTGTGCTAAAATGGCAAGTGCATGACTAACGCAATCGTTATCAGTTAGCCTAGCAACAGAAAAAGTTGTATTTTCTCAGCGTTTTGACCTTGAATGGTTCTCTGTCTCTCTCTCGCACGTGTTCCCACGCCTCTTCACATTCCTCAATCTGAATAAGATTCGTGTACCTTATACTAGTTTCATGTTTTAATAAGGAACCAAAATGGCTACCTCTTATACATCGGTAGTCCTACTGTCTCAGAACCAAAATGGCGGTCTCTGCTTAAACAACACACCTGCTAGCCACCAGGAGGCAAGTAAGCTGATATCACACTTCCTGCTGACGTAGACAATCCTGCCTCGTCAGCACCAGCAACAGCTCTCACGAATCCTCTAGCTAGGTACAATATTCAGTCGCCAGTGAGCTGGACTGTGTGCGTGTTAGCATTCAAAACATGTGTGTGTGTCTTATTATTATTATTACTAGTATTATTAAACATTTTACTGTAATAATAATTACTAGCAAGCGGCCATCCTCAATACATGTTCATGTTAACCACATACTTTCATCCTAAAACACATGACTTTACCCAGTTCAATATTTAGTTTATAACATTTCAGGCCAATGACCTTACCGTTTTGGCTCTATGCGTACATGCACATGACTTGATCGAGCAAATGTTATAGGTTTCCATATTCGAAAATCATTTACTGTGCCAGACAGCAGTCTCGCTTATCACCGTTTACTAGCATGTTAAAGATCCCCTTCAGGGGTAAAAAAAATTCCTAGCACACTTTATACATTTTCAAATATTCGCCTCTATCCATCATAGGAAATGTCACATAACCAACCGTCATAAGCTGCCCCCGCCATCCCACCATAATAGCTATTCATTTCTTCCGGGCACGGTCACCGAGATCGCCAACGTCTAAGAATCATTTGTTCATATCCTACAACCGTCTGTTGTGTCAGAGAGCGATCTCGCTCATCACCGTTAAATAAAACGTTAAAGATCCCTTTCAGGGGTAAAAATCTTAGCATGCTTGTCACATTTCAAAATATTCGCCTTCATTCATTCGTCATAGGAAAAATAGCGAAAAAGACCCCTCGTTTTGCCATACATCGCCCCCGTCGAAATAGCCATTTCCAGTATCCACCATGGCCAATCATAGCCTCGTTGTAACATACGTCAAGCGCTACTGGCTCTCTGTCTACAAACACGCTTTTATTTTTAAAAATAAAAATAAAATAATTAAAATGCATAGTTGTTTTTTTTGTCCTAGAGACTTGACATTTATTTTCTTGGTGGAGGGGATAGGGATCTTTTATTTATGTTAAACAAAATTTTTTGTCAACGTGTTAATTTCCAAAATAGTAAAAATTCAAAATTTAAGGGTTTTCAAAAAATCTCAAAATATAAAAATAGTTTTGTTATAAAAATATAAAGGTCATAGAGACCAATTGTTTGAACTATTGAACAACGTTCTATCATGTTTGGTTTTCAAACTATCGCATAGGGCCTACTTTAAAAACAAAAATTTTGTAAAAAAATAAAAAAAATAACGAGTGGTCTATAGGAAAGAGGACGTCAGCTGGAGTCCAACGACACCTCATTTGTTAAAATCCGACCATCCGTTCGCCAATGATCACCAATGTTCGCGAGAAAGTAGGCTATCATTTTGTTTTTCCTCCTACACCCTTGAAACTTGCTGTCCGCCTAGAGGGCATACCCACCTTTCATTAACGTCAAACAAACTTTTCTCCGATTCACCGTTTCCAAAATAGTGCCAATCCAAAAAACAAGAATTTCATTTTTTTTTAAATTCCAACACACATGCTTAGCCAAGAGAACGACATCCCAACGCCAACAATACCTCGTTCGTTAAAATCCGACCACGGCTTCGGGAGATATCGGCCAAGTTTATATGAAAGCAGGGGGGACTCAGAACCCCCATTCTAGCACTACTGCACAGTTTTAGTCCTACAGACCTGAAATTTATTTTGGGGGTAGAGGGGGTCAGGACCATTCATTTACGTTTGTTTGTAAGCCCTTTAGTTTCCAAAATATAAAAATTTCAAAATATAAGTGTTTTCAAAAAAACATCAAAAATAAAAAAGTTTTATTATAAAAGATAAAGGACATAGAGACCACTCGTTTTCATCATGGCACAACGTTCTATCATGTTTGGTTTTCAGACTATCACCTATTATCAAAAACAAAATTTTTCAAAAAAAAAATTAAAAATATAACAAATGGTCCATAGGAAAGAGCACGTCAGCCCGAATCCAACGATATGTCGCATGCCCATGGTTTCTCGAAATATACATAAAAGGTCAGCGTAGCCGAGCAGCTCGTGTACCTATTTTGAACTCTCACTACTCCCCTACTGCACAGTTTTAGTTCTAGAGGCTTGAAATTCATTTTGCCGGTAGAGGGGTTTAGGGACATTCATTTATGTCAAACAATTTGTTTTGTAAACTCTTTAGTTTCCAAAATATATGAATTTCAAAATTACACTTTTTTCAAAAAAACATAAAAAAGTAAAAAGTTTTATTATAAAAAATAAAGGACGTAAGTATCGTTCGTTTAAGCTATTGCACAACGTTCTATCATGTTTGGTTTTTTAACTATCGTCTATTTTCAAAAACAAAAATTTTCATTTTTTTTCTTTTAATATAACGAGTGGTCCATAGCAAATCCCCCGTTAGCTCGAGTCCAACGACACCTCTTTCGTGAATCTCCGACCACGGGTTCAGGAGTTATCGGCTCGCATTGGGAGTAGCGGGGTGGAGGGGGGGGGGGGGGGCAGAACTCTCACTACTCCCCTACTCTGTAACTTCAAATAACCTTCATGGAAACAAATGACATAATTTGACTAGTGAAATAAGATGCATACATATTACATGTTTGAGCCATAACAAATCTCGGAAAATTACCTGGCTATGTCCTCCAGCTTCTGAAGAGACAACCTCGACACAAACAACAGCAGTTGTCGGCTCTTCAAATAGAGGATCGCTATCAGCCGCTGGCCCCAAGAGACTGAGGACTCACACTTGGCGAGGGATGTAGACTACCTCCTCCTGCGTAACAGTACATAAATGAAGTCAATTATCATCTGAAATCTGTCACAAAGTATCGCAATAAGTTATATGATGCCAAAGCGTAATATGATAGCAACTAATAGTAATAATAATAAAAGCAATAACATAAATGAAATAAGCAATCCCAATGCAATCGGACACCTGAATTAGGTGGCACCAACCTAAAACGTAGGCTACATTAATCTTACATGTTCTAACACAGTAATGTGCATATCATAATGTAACCCCGAAATTAAATAAAATGTATCCTACATGTAATAAATGCCCGTTTCTTTTCGGCCGTCTTGGCTTGTCTCGTAGTTCTTTTTATGTTTCCCAGCAAGTCTTGAGCTGGTCGACGGACCGAAAAGCGTAGCTGCTTGACGAATTAAAATCGTCAGCCAGCTTCTTCCAGCCAGTCGCTTTGCAGGCTGAAGTCTCAGCAGCAGTGCGTTTATTGTCAACGACATGACGATACTTAACCACCAAGTTTCTTTCGTCCAAAGTAAAATTGGGCCCCCGGCTTTTTTTTTTACTAACAAGTAACTTTTAAGCTTTATTTTATTCACGGCCCGCTTGATTATGCCCAAGAATATACAAATCTTCATCATTAAGTGAGTTTTGTGCAGCCCTTAATAATAAGTTATTTGCTAATACCATTGAACTATAGATACTACTGGTATGCCAACTGTATGGGAGAAAAGTGCGGTTTTTGGTGTGACTAGTTACGCGTGGTAGTGCACGTCAAGGAGGCGATGACCAGGAAGAAGTTTTCAGCGAGAGTTACCATGGGAGGAGTTGTTCCAGTAGTATCTATAGTTCAATGGCTAATGCTAAGCTTGCCACGGTGGGTGAGAGGATATCGTGTCGGTCTACTAACCCCAAGATTGCAGGTTCGCTCCTGGCCGTGGTAAGTGATTTTTGAAAGGCGGCAAAAATACGGTACGCATGTCATACGATGTTGCCATGTCAAAGATCCCATTTGAATACAGTAGGCCGATTTCATAGTGGCAAAATTAATCTCGGGATTTTCCGCCAACACAAAGTTCCTCATTTCTCTACTAGAAAGCGCTATAGTGTTCAAGGGGCTTAGATATCTAACGTCTAACCTCCTTGACATTCATAGCCAAGGAACAACGAAATTCGACATGCAAGCTACCTTCTGGGTGTCGGCACCCGAAGCCATACGATATTATTATTATTATTATTATTATTATCAATGGCTAACGCTAATCGGTAAATGTGCTGGTGAAACGCCAACGAGATTAATTCCACTGTTAAGATCAACAACGCATTTACTGACGGCATGTGGAAGTGGAAGCCGGCCCTCACAGAGTTAGCAATATAACAAGGCCAGTAGTCACTAAACCCGCCACCAAGGGCGTCGCGCTTCTTGCCGCTTAATTCAAGTCAATATAAAGCAGAGGTTTGAGTTCATATTTCTAAAAAGGGGTTAAATTCCTGGCCCTGTCAACGTATGACAGCATTTACTGCACTCGGAGGTGAGCTGATATTCCGACCTCCTCGTGGTGTAGGGCCTAGCATTCTTGGGTTCAATTCCTGGCCCTGCCCAGAAATATAATTCTGGTCTAAGAGCTGAAAGGGGTGCACTCAGCCATCTCAGAAGCAGTTTTCAGTGTTTTTCCACTTCTACTCTAGACAGACGTGGGGATATTTCCTAACTAAAAGCTATGATCACCTCCTTTTTAAATATCATCTCGATTACAAATACACACTCATACAGACACCACAATAGTCCATGTAAAGAGACAAATTGTACATGGGGCAGAAATGACCTCCACGTCCTTGCCACTCAAATGAAACAACTATTTACATTCTTGTGACTCAGACCTGAACGATCAGGTGTTTGAGTTACTTTTCCGAGCATATTTTAACTTACCTTCAAATTTTACAAATCGAAATGTACACAGACACTTGTGAGATATCCACGAGCCAATAATCAACCCTCAGACATCTCACTAGTAGGGAGGCTGCCATCTTGATGTAGTGACTACAGGAATGATACAACCATTGCTAAATGTAACGACATAAAGCCATTCTGTATGCTGTATTGGATGCCTAAGTTACAAGGTCATGAACTGAATAATTTCAATATGACTGTCTCGTAGGTTATCAGCCCGAAGGCTGGTTGGATCCTCAAAAAGTACCGCCGTTAGGTTATGTGTGTAGATACCCACAAAATCCCAAGGCACACCTATATTGAGGCATACCAGGCAAGATGAGGAGTGAGATAGTTTGCCATTGCTTTCCTCACTGAGTCTGAACATCAGTACTATCCCTATGGATAGAACCTTTCACAGCATCCACAGGCTCTGACTGTGCCCTGAATGTTATTAAACGTGCAACAAATTCAAGCATTATAACGTAATTCTATGAAGCAATGCTAACATTGGTAGTTATGCATGGAGTTTTAGGTAGGCTATATAGTCTAAGCTGCCGAAGTGATGGTGTATCAAACTGAATATAACACGCACCTGCATCTGGAAATTATAAAATATCAGAATAAGGAACCCATTTTAGAGCTCCAATAATGAAAATCAGTAGCGATGTAGAACCTCATAATTGACTCTGTAAGGACACAGCCGCTGTACACATTCCAGATGGTAGCTGGGCCCACTGTGCGATTCGTGACAGACAGTCTAGGAGATTTGTCTGAAACTAGGCTCATTATTCCCCTGAGAATGTATAGCCAGCAGCTCAGTAATTGAACTTAGAACACATACTTGTGATCGTCTGAAATACCTACCTTCTCCACACACACAAGTCCAAACCAAAAATGCACTCCCTCACGGTGCCCTATCAAGAAGAAGAGCCACTCCACACGGAGTACAAATTAAGAGTCCACTCCCTCGCGGACCTCTGAATAAAAGTCGTCTTCACAGCTTCGACAATTCCTAATATCATTCTCGTCCCCTCCATAAATCACTGGTCTACCTGAATTCCTACATGGTTTCAGCCAATCCCGAAAAACCATTGCCATATTAGGAGCGCATCCTTATTCTTCCAAAATACCATAGACACACCCCTAGTACAGAGTTGCCAACCCTCCTACCTGCATGAGTCATCATTCACTAAGCGTGCGAGGGAAAAACCCAGCGACAACAAGCCTACTTCCTGGTTGCCGCCGGTCACAATTCCAGACTCTCGAACTAAATATTATTACAATGTTAAAATATTCATATCTAATTTGACTCGGATACTGCCAATTACAATATCTTAAAACCTAAACAAATTAATTGGGAATCAATCACATGAAATTATACACTTTATTAAATAATTATATGACATAAAAAGGCATCAAATCAAAATATATGGACAATTATGAAAATCGTAAGTCCCGAAAGTGAAGGTTCAATCCCTTGTGACCTGGGAAGGTCACAATTCACCTCAGATGGAGTTCCTGTGAATAATCCCGGCTGCAATTCGCATTTATTATGAAACTTGGTAAGACAGGAGTATCCTAGAAGAGACCTCACATTTCAAACTGATTTGTTGTGCAGCCACTATTTTGAAAAAATAAAATGCTAAAATCTTTAACGGACAATACACAAACGTTTTTCAGTCGGTCAACACGATTGTACCCAAATGAGATGGGTTATTCCCTAATCCTGAAAATAATTACATGCGATTAATAAATAAACTTGGATGACCAGTTTCGATCGTCAAGTGGTCATCATCAGATCCATTACTCTTAGTCTATAAAATATATGTCTGAAAGTATGGGTGAAAATATTTACAATACAGGGTGTTTCAGGAGGAATAGTAAATATTTTAGGATGTGGTAGAATAGATGAATTCCAATAAAAAATTCTCAAGACCCCTTAGCACTGGTCACCACTTTCTGTTATTGTTTATCCTTGTAGAAACGTGGGAGCTCTCTTAGCACAGTTCGCCACTTCCTGATACTGGTTTGTAACTGCCCCACTTGGGCGATCATTTGTAACTGCTCACCTAGTACACGGGGTGCGTGGGGGTTAAACACCTGTACGATATGAACAGCAGCAATAAACATTCACACTTAACTACACTGGTTACCGCATAAAATAAAGACACTAGAGATCTGGAAAAATTAACATCTATTCTGTTACCAGACATAATAACACAGTTTGCAGGATCGTCGTCATACAGACTACCCTAGCACTCCCTATCATATATACACTGGCACACTTATGACATACATTGATGACCCTCGGAAGTAATGATGACTGGTACTTACAGGCGTAGATCCTACCTGTGATGACTTAACTCTACTGATTCTGGGGTTAGTGCTCCCAGAGAATCAGTCCTAATTACTCCCAGCACAGTTACTAGTTATTTCACACGCATGCTTCTCAACTATGAACATTACTTACAGCATTACAGTATATTGGTGGTCAGAATCCAACGATTTGTATAGATTCGTGGATCTGATTGTATGGAGATGCTTTACATCCGTGTGTTGGATTATCGCCACTAGTTCGCTCCTGAGTTTAATAATACATAGCATAGTTTACCGCTATTGTTTCTGAATTTCAGTACACAGACTTTACAATACTTCATGCGATTCGTGACAGACAGTCTAGGCGATTTGTCTGAAACTAGGCTCATTATTCCCCTGAGAATGTATAGCCAGCAGCTCAGTAATTGAACTTAGAACACATACTTGTGATCGTCTGAAATACCTACCTTCTCCACACACACAAGTCCAAACCAAAAATGCACTCCCTCACGGTGCCCTATCAAGAAGAAGAGCCACTCCACACGGAGTACAAATTAAGAGTCCACTCCCTCGCGGACCTCTGAATAAAAGTCGTCTTCACAGCTTCGACAATTCCTAATATCATTCTCGTCCCCTCCATAAATCACTGGTCTACCTGAATTCCTACATGGTTTCAGCCAATCCCGAAAAACATTACCATATTAGGAGCGCATCCTTATTCTTCCAAAATACCATAGACACACCCCTAGCACAGAGTTGCCAACCCTCCTACCTGCATGAGTCATCATTCACTAAGCGTGCGAGGGAAAAACCCAGCGACAACAAGCCTACTTCCTGGTTGCCGCCGGTCACAATTCCAGACTCTCGAACTAAATATTATTACAATGTTAAAATATTCATATCTAATTTGACTCGGATACTGCCAATTACAATATCTTAAAACCTAAACAAATTAATTGGGAATCAATCACATGAAATTATACACTTTATTAAATAATTATATGACATAAAAAGGCATCAAATCAAAATATATGGACAATTATGAAAATCGTAAGTCCCGAAAGTGAAGGTTCAATCCCTTGTGACCTGGGAAGGTCACAATTCACCTCAGATGGAGTTCCTGTGAATACACAAGAATGGGGACTCCATCTACACTCAGAAACACTTAAATACATCTATGACCCTTGAAATACATAATAATACACTTCTGAAAAAATACACAAATTACCCTTCACATTTCAAAAATATTACCCTTCAATACAATTTCATTTTCTTGACTTTTTCATTGCTAACATTCATTGTTTCAAATGTCTTTGTTTGTTTCTTAATTCTAACTTACACTTCCGTCATTTATCAATGTTTCTGAGTGTCTTGTAAATTCTACCTCACACGGAAATTCCTCACGTGTTCATAATTCGCCGCATGTCATAATTGACCAAATTGGCATTAAGAGCCGTTTTCACCAACGTCAATGATCTGTTAATTCATCAATAAAGGTTATTTAACTTTGCATGAGCATTTCACCAAGCAAAAATGCTCGTTAGCATACCACTAACAAGGAATTACGTTAAATGGCCAAATCTGACCACTCAAATCTCCAAAGCATCGTTAAAGTGGCGGGAACAGCTGAACTGTGCCTTGCTCATACCTCCATGGCGGTTTGTTTCCGAGTTTCACTCGAACTATCATTCATATGAATATAGAATATGTTTATGACAATGAAATTATAAAAGTTCACACACATTACTAATTTTTAATACCGGAACTGCGCCCGAATTCCTCTAGAGCACAGTCGTAAATCCGCACAGATGGTAAAAAGATCGTGAGAACGTCAACACCCGGCTGTGAGTTGAACAACTCTCACCGGACTGATGACTAGGGAACCCTAGGAACACATATATACGTCTCTAACTATACTACTAACTAGTTGCATATAGCACAGAAAATATAAACAAATAAAATAGAGCATTAACGAGCAACTCGGCTCTTGGGCGTTAAGATAAGTCGTCGATCATCTGTGTGCATCTAGCTAGCGGTATCGTTCTAGTGTAATTAAGCATTGAATCAAAGAAACAGTTTCAAAAAACTCAGCTAGAATAAAAATGTTCTTGTCATTTATTAATAACTAGCTGAAGTACCCGTGCTTCGCTACGCGTCATAAATAAATTAAAATGTGAAGGTGACAGTTAAAATAGGGGATAGGCGAGGTGCTGCGCAGAGGGAGATTAAGGATGAAACATTTTGTCCAACTACAACGCTCGGCGTTGACCGTGTTTTATAGCACAAATTTAGATTTTACTCGCTAACCGTTGGAGATACCTTTCGGATAGAAAATGTAATTTTAAACCTCGTATATGCCATCAAAAGTTTGCTATTTCTTAACGTTCTCTTTTTATTTCAAATGGAAATATGAGTTTGAAACCAAAGGGTGTAGTGACGTCACTAAAATGGTCGCCATCTTTAAATAGTGCAAAGTATTGTAATCAAAAGTAACCTATATGTTAACCAGGTAAATCAGCTACTTCCATGTAAAATTCACGTATATCGGACCAGTGGTACTTGCCAGATTGAGTAATACACAGACACACACCATCTCATTTTTTAGCCTTGCTTCGCTCGCGTCATTACTTACATTACTTACAAGGGTAGGAGCGATCATCCTTTCAACGTTAAGGGCCGACCACAGCGAACAAATTATGGTAAATATTCTTTTGTAAACCGTGCCATTGATAACTGGAACTCTCTACCTGCCGCAGTCTTAGAGCCTTTTCCCAAACATATAGGTGTGTTTAAGAAAAGACTGACTATTTGTGTAAATACTCCAGTTTAATTGTTGTATAATTGTTATTGAATTGTTATGTGTAATTATTTATTTGATATGTATATCCAATTTGCCTCCGGGGGCCACACCCTCCATTGCAAATAAAAGAATGAATGAACGAATGAGTGTCATGTTGTTATATAATGAAATGCATTTTTAACCCCGTTAACACCCCTTTAGAACCTGAATATCCAAAAATCCCTCCTTAGTATACGTTTTCGACACACAACGAACATATCCCCAAAATGTAATTCTTCTAACTTTAATAGTTTTTGTTGGTCGATGAGAGTGAACATTCAAAAATCATTCCTTAGTGGACGTTTTTCTTCCAAAATTTCACCCCTCCCCATAGGCCCCTTAAATTGCATTTATGAAAAAACGGTCGAACACCTATTTATTTTATTTATTTATTTATTTTTAAGCTGATTGATTTCCGAGGAGTTTCAAACTCCTCGCCTATGTATTTTAAGAGATACACGCTCCGTTAGGAATCTTTCAACCCCCACTTTTCATTCCTTTAACCTCATAACATACACTACATGGAAAAACCGTTAGACATGTGTCAGCTTATTTGTAATGATTAGTATATATGCCAAGTATCACATCCCCAAATGAAACCACTCGTCAGATATTGTTATTCAATGAAATGTACGTTTACCCCCTTAACGCCTCTTTAGAACCTGAATATCCAAAACTCTTTCCTTAGTGGACGTTTTCGACATACAATGAACATATCCCCAACATTTCATGTTTCTAAATTTAATAATTTTGGCTGGGCGATGATGAGTGAGTGAGTCAGTCAGGACATTTTTTCATTTATTTTTGATAATTTCACCCCTCCCCATGAACCCCTTAAATTGGATTTATGAAACAAACTGTCGAACGCCTATTTACTTATTTAAAGCTGTTTTCCCCCTGAGTTTGATGAGTGACTAAGTGAGTCAATCATTTAGGACACTTTCTTTCCTGTTTTCCCCCCCAGAATTTCTCCCCTCTCCAAGGGCTCCTGAAATTGGATTTATGAAAAAAAAAAACGGTCGATCACCTATTTACTTGTATTTTAAGCTGTTTTTCCCGCCGAATTTAAATTTTTTCGCCTATGTCGTTTCAGAGATACACGCTCCGTTAAGAATCCCTCAACCCCCAATTTTCACCCGTTTCGCCTCATAATATACATCACATCGACAAACCCTTAGACATATGTCTGATTATTTTTAATGATTAGTTTCTATACCGAATATCACATCCCCAAAGAAACAAATCATGTGATATAGTTATTCAATGAAATGCATCTTTACCCCCTTAACACCTCTTTAAATCCCGAATAAACACAAATCATTCCTTAGTTGACGTTTTCGACATACAACGAACATATTCCCAAAATTTCATGTTTCCAACATTAATAGTTTTCGCTGGGCGTGATGAGTGAGTGAGTCAGACAGGACATTTTCTTTCAATTATTTTTACCAGAATTTCACCCTTCCCCATGGGCCCCTTAAATTGGATTGATGAAAAAACTCTTGAACACCTATTAACTTATTTTTTAAGCTGTCTTTTTCCCCTGAGTTTGATGAGTGAGTGAGTCAGTCAGTCAGTTAGGACAATTTCTCTCCTTTTTTCCCCCAGAATTTCACCCCTCCCCACTGGCCCCTTAAATTAATTTATGAAAAGAAAACGGTCGAACACCGATTTACTTATTTATTTAGCTGATTTTCTTTCTCTGAGTGTCAAATTTCTCACCTATGTCGTTTAAGAGATAGGCCTTCACGCTCCGTTAGGAATACTTCAACCCCCACTTTTCACCCCTTGCACCTCATAATAATACACCATATCGAAAAACCCTTAGACACCTGTCTGCTTATTTTTAATGATTAGTTTATATGCCGAGTATCACATCCACAAATGAAACCACTCTTGAGATATTGTTATTCAATGAAATGCAGGTTTAACCCCCTTAAGACCCCTTTAGAGCCTGAATATCCAAAAATCCTCCCTTAGTGTACGGTTTTGACATACAACGAACATATCTCCAAAATGCCATGTTTCCAACTTCAATATTTTTGGCTGGGCGATGATGAGTGAGTGAATGAGTCAGGACATTTTCTTTCATTTGTTTTTCTTCAGAATTTCACCCCTCCCGATGAACCCCTTCAATTTGATTGATCAAAAAAAACTGTCGAACAGCTATTTACTTACTTTAAAGCAGTTTTTCTCCCTGAGTTTGATGAGTGAGTCAGTCAGTCAATCGGTTAGGACACTTTCTTTCCAGTTTTTTCCCCCCCCCCCCCTGAATTTCACCCCTCCCCATGGGCTCCTTAAATTGGAATTATGAAAAAACGGTCAAACAAATATTTACTTATTTTGTATGCTGATTTCTTTCCGCTGAGTTTCAAACTCCTCGCCTATGTCGTTTAAGAGATACACGCTCCGTTAGGAATCTTTCAATCCCTACTTTTCACCCCTTTCACCTCATAATATACACCACATCGAAAAACCATCAGGCACGTGTCTTCTTACTTTTTAATGATGAGTTTATATGCCGTGAATCACATCCCCCAATGAAACCATTCGAGAGATATTGTTATTCAATGAAATGCAGGTTTAACCCCCTTAAGACCCCTTTAGAACCTGAATATCCGAAAATCCTCCCTTAGTAGACTGTTTTGACATACAATGAACATATCCCCAAACTGTCATGTTTCTAACTTCAATAATTTTGGCAGGGCGATGATGATGAGTGAGTGAGTGAGTGAGTCAGGACATTTTCTTTCAATTTTCTTTTTTCAGAATTTCACCCCTCCCCATGAACCCCTTAAATTTTATTTATGAAAAAAAAAACCTGTCGAACAGCTATTTACTTACTTTAAAGCAGTTTTCCCCCCTGAGTTTGATGAGTGAGTCAGTCAGTCAATCAGTTAGGACACTTTCTTTCCTGTCCCCCCCACCAGAATTTCACCCTTCCCCATGGGCCCCTTAAATTGGATTTATAAAAAACGGTCAAACAAATATTTATTTATTTTTTATGCTGATTTTTTTCCGCTGAGTTTCAAACTCCTCGCCTTTGTCGTTTAAGGGATACACGCTCATTTAGGAATATTTCAATCCCCACTTTTCACCCCTTTCACCTCATAATATACACCACATCGAAAAACCCTGAGACTCGGGTCTTCTTATTTTTAATGATGAGTTTATGTGCCGAGTATCACATCCCCCAATGAAACCAAACGGGAGATATTGCTAGTCAATGAAATGCAGGTCTACCCCCTTAACACCCCTTTAGAACCTGAATATACAAAAATCCTCTCTTAGTGGGCATTTGCGGTCCTTGGGGAAGCTGCATACCAAATTTCATTCCAATCCGTTCGGTGGTTTCTGAGATTTCGTGATGAATGAGTGAGTGAGTGGTATTTGACAAATATATAGTAGAAGATAGTGTCAAGTCTTTGTTATGCTAAACTCGGTTGACAGTGCTGTGTGAGTAGGTGAGTAACTAACGTGATTTCAAGTAAAGATGCTCATTTTCTATACCAGTAGTGCAGAGCGCAACTGTCATCCAGACGGCCGTGTCTCGACTTGAGCTATGTTGCCATGGAAACTATCTGCCTTGCCATTCCTTCATGAGTATATTTTATGATTTGATTAGCCTGTGCTTGAGTCCAAAAGGGCCTAAATCAAAAGAATGAGAAAGACTATCGAAAATTCATGTAGCCAGCGGTTCCTTCCGGGTCCTAAACTATGTGTATGCAAAATTTGGTTGAGATTGGTGGAACGGTGTAGATTTGTATACGGAACAGACCCACCCACATACATACCCACATACAGACTTTCACTTTTATATATTAGACTAGCTGAAGTACCCGTGCTTCGCTACGGGTCGTAAATAAATTAAAATGTGAAGGTGACAGTTAAAACAGGGGATAGGCGAGGTCCTGCGCAGAGGGAGATTAAGGATGGAACATTTTGTCCAACTACACCGCTCTGCCTTGACCGTGTTTTATAGCACACATTTAGGTTTTACTCGCTAACGGTTGGAGATACATTTCGGATAGAAAATGCAATTTTTAACCTCGTACATGCCATCAAAAGTTTGCTATTTCTTAGCGTTCTCTTTTTATTTGAAATGGAAATATGAAAGTTTAAAACCAAAGGGTAGAATGACGTCACTAAAATGGTCGCCATCTTTAATTAGTGCGAAGTATTGAAATCAAAAGTAACCTGTATGTTAACCAGGTAAATCTGCTACTTCCATGTAAAATTCGTGTAAATCGGACCAGTGGTACTTGCGTGATTGAGTAATACACAGACACACACCATCTAATTTTTAGTCTCGCTTCGCTCGCGTCATAGTTGTGTCATATTGTTATTCAATGAAATGCAGGTTCAACCCGTTAACACCCCTTTAGAACCTGAATATCCAAAAATCCCTCCTTAGTAGATGTTTTCGACACACAACAAACATATCCTCAAAATATCATTCTTCTAACATTAATAGTTTTGGTTGGTCGATGAGAGTGAACATCCAAAAATCCTTCCTTAGTGGACGTTTTTCTTCCAGAATTTCACCCCTCCCCATAGGCCCCTTAAATTCGATTTATGAAAAAACGGTCGAACACCTATTTATTTTATTTATTTATTTATTTATTTATTTATTTTAAGCTGATTGATTTCCTCCGAATTTCAAACTCCTCGCCTATGTCGTTTAAGAGATACACGCTCCGTTAAGAATCTTTCAACCCCCACTTTTCATCCCTTTCACCTCATAATATACACTATATCGAAAAACCATTAGACATGTGTCAGCTTATTTTTAATGATTAGTATATATGCCAAGTATCAATCCCCAAGTGAAACCACTCGTGAGATATTGTTATTAAATGAAATGCACGTTTACCCCCTTAACACCTATTTAGAACCTGAATATCCAAAAATCCCTCCTTAGTGGACGTTTTCGACATAAAACGAACATATCCCCAAAATTTCATGTTTCCAACTTCAATAATTTTGGCTGGGCGATGATGAGTGAGTGAGTCAGTCAGGACATTTTCTTTCATTTATATTTGATAATTTCACCCCTCCCTATGAACCCCTTAAATTGGATTTATTAAACAAACGGTCGAACACCTATTTACTTATTTAAAGCTGATTTCCCCTTGAGTTTGATGAGTGAGTAAGTGAGTCAATCAGTTAGGACACTTTCTTTCCTGTTTTATCCCCCCAGAATTTCACCCCTCTCCAAGGGCCCCTTAAATTGGATTTATGAAAAAAAAAACGGTCGAACACATATTTACTTGTATTTTAAGCTGTTTTATCCCGCCGAATTTCAAACTTCTCGCCTATGTCGTTTAAGAGATACACGTTCCGTTAAGAATCCCTCAATCCCCAATTTTCACCCTTTTCACCTCATAATATACACGACATCGATAAACCTTTAGATATATGTCTGATTATTTTTAATGATTAGTTTATATACCGAATATCACATCCCCAAAGAAACAACTCATGAGATATCGTTATTCAATGAAATGCACGTTTACCCCCTTAACATCTCTTTAAAACCCGAATAAAGAAAAATCATTCCTTAGTTGACGTTTTGACATACAGCGAACATATTCCCAAAATTTCATTTTTCCAACATGAATAGTTTTCGCTGGGCGTGATGAGTGAGTGTGTCAGACAGGACATTTTCTTTCAATTATTTTACCAGAATTTCACCCCTCCCCATGGGCCCCTTAAATTGGATTGATGAAAAAACGCTTGAACACCTATTAACTTATTTTTGAGCTGTCTTTTTCCCCTGAGTTTGATGAGTGAGTGAGTTAGTCAGTCAGTTAGGACACTACTCTCCTTTTCCCCCCCAGAATTTCACCCCACCCCATTGGCCCCTTAAATTAATTTATGAAAAAACGGTCGAACACCGATTTACTTAATTTTTTAGCTGATTTTTTTTCGCTAGTTTCAAATTTCTCGCCTATGTCGTTTAGGAGATAGGCCTACACGCTCCGTTAGGAATCCTTCAACCCCCAATTTTCACCCCATTCACCTCATAATAATACACCACATCGAAAATCCCTTAGACACATGTCTGCTTATTTTTAATGATTAGTTTATATGCCGAGTATCACATCCACAAATGAAACCACTCGTGAGATATTGTTATTCAATGAAATGCAGGTTTAAACCCCTTAAGACCCCTTTAGAGCCTGAATATCAAAAAATCCTCCCTTAGTGTACGGTTTTGAGATACAACGAACATATCCCCAGAATGCCATGGTTCCAACTTCAATATTTTTGACTGGGCGATCATGAGTGAATGAGTCAGGACATTTTCTTTCATTTTTTTCCTTCAGAATTTCATCCCTACCGATGAACCCCTTCAATATGATTGATCAAAAAGACTGTCGAACAGCTATTAACTTACTTTAAAGCAGTCCCCCCCCCCCTGAGTTTGAGGAGTGAGTCAGTCAGTCAATCAGTTAGGACACTTTATTTCCTGTTTCCCCCCACCCCCCCCCAGAATTCCCCCCCCCCCCATGGGCCGCTTAAATTTGATTTATGAAAAAACGGTCAAACACATATTTACTTATTTTTTATGCTGATTTTTTCCGCTGAGTTTCAAACTCCTCGCCTATGTCGTTTAAGAGATACATGCTCCGTTAGGAATCTTTCAATTCTTACTTTTCACCCCTTTCACCTCATAATATACACCACATCGAAAACCCCTCAGAGACGTGTCTTCTTCCTTTTTAAAGATGAGTTTATATGTCATGTATCATATCCCCCAATGAAACCAATCGGAAGATATTGTTATTCAATGGAATGCAGGTTTAACCCCCTTAAGACCCCTCCAGAACCTGAATATCCGGAAATCCTCCCTTAGTAGACGGTTTTGACATACAATGAACATATCCCCAAACTGTCATGTTTCTAACTTCAATAATTTTGGCTGGGCGATGATGAGTGTGTGAGTGAGTGAGTGAGTCAGGACATTATCTTTCAATTTTCTTTTTTCAGAATTTCACCCCTCCCCATGAACCCCTTAAATTTGATTTAATAAAAAAACTGTCGAACAGCTATTTACTTACTTTAAAGCAGTTTCCCCCCTGAGTTTGATGAGTGAGTGAGTCAGTCAATCAGTTAGGACACTTTCTTCCTGTCCCCCCCCCCCCCCAGAATTTCACCTCTCTCCAAGGGCCCCTTAAATTGGATTTATGAATAAACGGTCAAACACATATTTACGTATTTTGTATGCTGATTGTTTTCCGCTGAGTTTCAAACTCCTCACCTATGTCGTTTATGAGATACACGCTCCGTTAGGAAACTTTCAATCCCCACTTTTCACCCCTTTCACGTCATGATATACACCACATCCAAAAACCCTCAGACTCGTGTCTTCTTATTTTTAAGGATGAGTTTACGTGCCGAGTATCACATCCCCCAATGAAACCAATCGGGAGATATTGAAATTCAATGAAATGCAGGTCAACCCCCTTAACACCCCTTTAGAACCTGAATATCCAAAAATCCTATCTTAGGGGGCATTTGCGGCCCTTTGGGAAGCTGCATACCAAATTTCATTCCAATCCGTCGCTGGTTTCTGAGATTTCGTGATGGATGAATGAATGAGTGAGTGGTATTTCACAAATATATATAGTAGATGATAGTGTCAAGTCTTTGTTATGCTAAACTCGGTTGACAGTGCTGTGTGAGTAGTTGAGTAACTAACGGGATTTCAAGTAAAGATCCTCTTTTTCTATACCGGTAGTGCAGAGCAGAAATGGCATCCAGTCGGCCGTGTCTCGACTTTAGCTATGTTGCCATGGAAACTATCTGCCTTGCCATTCCTTCATGAGTATATTTTATGATTTGATTAGCCTGTGCTTGAGTGCAAAAGGGCCGAAATCAGAAGAATGAGAAAGACTATTGAAAATTCATGTAGCCAGCGGTTCCTTCTGGATCCTAAACTATATGTATGCAAAATTTGGTTGAGATTGGCGGAACGGTGTAGATTTGTATACGGAACAGACCCACATACATACATACCCACATACAGACTTTCACTTTTATATATAAGATAAAATATCACATGACAAAATTTATCTTCCCTTCGCCAAGAATAAAATAAAATAATTATATGTGCCTCACTTATGCCTGATCCGCTTAATAAGTGTCTTTCTTACATCTTTATACTAATCCAACAAGTATCTCTTGCTTAATAATATTTAAATAAATACATAGTTCAATTTATGACAGCAGTGTCTGTCCTACCTGTTAACTAAAATTAGGCTTTAACGCTCATCGCAACAAATATACTCCCTACATAATACAAGCGTTAAAGTCTTCAAATGTAAGTCTTATGTTCCTAAATATAATAAAAGTAATAATTAATACTAAAATAATAACGTATTTACATTTTATACATGATCGCGTCCCGCACGATATAAAAATAACTGTCTCTAATTCATTAGAGTTCATTTAATCACTTTCCTCCTGTCGTATGATCTTTCTTTACGTGTATCACCAACTTTCTGCGAATATCACACAATAAACTAGTCAAAATAGGTGTTTGTGTGTCAATTCAATGTGAATCATAAATACGAACAGTGAAGTTAATATTTCATCACTTTGGTGTACAACTCTGGTATTTCAATAATTAACAATAAAACAAACAATGCACGACTGTTCAGATAAGCTCTTCAACCAAAAATCGAGTGTGTGTGGCATGAATCCTCACTCCCACACTCCTTCTTCTCCAAATGCAACATATGACTTCTCTTGCTCACCACAAAATATTACAAAACCTTTCTTCAATAACTCACGTTGCATATTATCGCGTCTCTAGCTACGCCTTTATCAATACAAATGCATTTCATCAACCTCCTTTCTCTTAGCACGTTTAAAAAAACTTCTACCGTTCCATATCAACTACTTTCATCAAAGTATGATATTTAGTATTCCTACTAGAAATTACAACTGTAATAACGTTCATGAATACGTCTCACTCCTTCCTACAAACTCCTCTATCGATTATACATCTCGTGCTATGTCCCAATACTTTCCATATACTTCCTCTTTCACTTCACATATTACTTTGTTACAATTTATCGCTTAATTCTGAATTTAAAGTCTACTTGTGTCTGTTATAAAAATAACAATAAGCTTCCCTCACGTTTATATTCATAATAAACATTTATATCTCTCCTTTCATCTTACAGTATCGTTTCATGATAAATATACATCCATAAGATTTTATAATAACGTTTCTCATTCAGTTATGCCTTTTACTATCGCATACTGTTCTTTTCCGTACATCAAATTTCTGGGTTTTACAATGTCATTACATCACTTGCATACAAAAGTTACCTCAATGCCAATATAGAAGACTTCTGTTAACTATATCGTTCTATACATCTTATTTCGTTTCTGAAATGAAAAGACCTTTTACTTATAGGATTCTCTGTCCTTCCTTTGCTCACTTCAAGTAATAAACTATTTACTTTCGTCAAACACATAACTATATTCTTTCTCTGATACATTACTTATTTATTTCTCACAAGGTTGTGCTTCATTACTCTAGTTTCAATACAATTATAATATCGTTCTTCAATATTTCCACAAATATAAAAAATTCTCTAATATATCATCAAATCTGTTAAGTTCTCCAATGTTGCAATACATCTACGTAGTTCTCCAATGTTACAACAATCTACGTAGTTCTCCAATGTTTCAACAAATCTACGGAATATACGTTCGCAATCGCAACGAAATCGTTCGTTAGTAAAATTTTAACGCTCTAAAATGACAATGAAAAATACTAACGATGTCTAACATCCTCGATCAAGACTTCAAAATACGTCCAAATGACGTATGAAAATAACTATCGCAATTACTAAAATTTACCAAAACTTTCAAGGCAATAATAACATAGGTTACAAATGCAAATATGTTGGTCAATTTTCTGGAATAACGTAAACAAAGTCTAACTACAGATATGAAAAATGCACTCTTCTACCTTCTTTCTGAGATCGTTGGTGACAGACCTGATGACTCGGGTGTCCTCGTAACGTCACCATATGGTTTCTGGAATGCTGCGTGCTGCTCCAGTCTGGCTGTGTAATGTCACCTCGGCCTTGAGTGGGATGTATTAAAGTTGAACGACCTGGTGTGCTGTCTCCAGAACAGGTTATCAACTGGCTTCCCGCTCGTGACCCACTTCTCTCGTGCAAGATGATGACACGTCCTCGCCTCTGCTCTGCTGGCCTCGCGTCCATCAGTCCTGGGTTCCTTGTCGTCTCCATCACGCATCCGCTCGTCTTCTTCTTCTCAGATCTAGATGTTCTTTGAAGTCGGTAGTTTGCATAGTTCTTTCCATCATGAAAAATCACCTCCATGTCGTGAATTTCCCTTGTAGTAGCTTGCAACGTTATGTTAGCGAAAACTGCGGTGGTCTGCAGTTCGCTATGCATACTGCTATGTCATTCTGGTCATTTCTGAATCCCACCGGTTCAGTATAGTCCTATCTTCCCATCATGGTGAATTTAAAACATCATTCTCACCGCGCAATTGTTTGTAGTCGTAGTTCTTCCCCTTCGACCTAAATTCTTATTCATTGTTGTCTAGATTGTAGAATTTCCAATGGTTTAAGTCTCCCTTCTTCAGACTTTCGTTCTGAGTAGTTACGTGTTCGATGTTCAGTTTGTAACTTGCAGCGTTTTCCCTCGTCGTAGATTTCTTGTTTTAGAAAATGATGAATAACTTTTCTCAATACTGTTGACTTGTAATATTCATTGTTCGTTTTCATTACTACTTGCTTCATCTTGAAGTCTCCAGTTCACAAAACCTTTGTCTAATACTTCTGAAGAGTAAATACAATATACGTCTTGTCTTCTCGACGGTCAATGTAGAAAGAGCCTCGTCTGCTAGCGTCGCCTAGCCTCCTCGGTTAGATTTCCCTCGTAAATCTGATCAACTAGCCTCCAACCACTATGAATAATTACAAATTCATACATAACTTCACTCTCAGTCTTTCAATTTAAAATCTGTTTTGCCAATTAAATTTATTTTTCTCTTCTGGTGAATTCAATGTGCAACACTCTTATAAAATATTAAAATAAAGATTTTAATATTTGTTCCTTCCTCAGTATTCAAATTATTTTCCAATTGGTTCTCGCCTGAAAGTGGGGCGCTTCTGACACGCGTTAGCTTCTCCCACTCTTGATACTGGCGTGTGTCTGACCTCAAGTCCACCTTCGCTCCCCCTCGGATCAAAAACAGGGTTCTCACCACACACCTCGTTAAAAGAGTCTACTTTCAGAACAGCATCTCTATCATTCACTCATGGTTAAAAATTTACCAAATCTAAAATCTCCATTATACATGAAATAAAAATATTTCTTCAGACGAAAATTTTCCCAAATTTAGTCGAAAATTCCAAATTTAAAATATCTTTTTTTTCAGATGTGGTCCTTGGTTCATACCTCATCCTGTCTTCTCCTCTCTCCTAGACATGATTTCGAGTGCAGTACCAAGAAAGGCGAATACGGAAATTTAAAAAAAAGTATATCCGAAGAGGGATTTGAACTCCTTTCAGCGCCGCATAATTAATTCAGAGTCTGCACCACAACCGCTTATGCTACGAAGGCAACTGGGAGAGCGTGTCCTATTCACACGACTGCCAGTTCTCATAAATAATTTGTTCATATCATTTTAAGTTTTTGCCACGAAGAAGGTCTTCTGTATTTCCCTTCCTTTATAATTATGTTCCAGAAAGTCTCAAGAAGGCATCGCAAACAACAATCAGTGCTAGACGCATCTTATTCTGTCCGCCAGGCTCTCCAAGATGAAACAGAGTCTGCGCATGCGCGAGGGCCGTAAAGCCTATTTAAGTAAATGCGAACCCGAATGGCCTCGTGAAATGCATAGAAGATAATCACGCATTAAATCTCGTATTTAAGTTAAATGGTAATTAACTAAATAATCGTTAGTGAAGAGGTGAAAACGGCCCTAAGCCACGTAGCACTCGCAAAATTCATTCTAAAATGCATGTGAACTTACATAGGCCTACTCTGCTTTGTATCACTTGGCCAATTGTAGCCTCTTCGTGATTTCTTCAAGTGTGCTAGTGCAATATATCACTATGTAGACTATGTCTGTCTCAGAGGATCAGCCCTAATATTACAAGCTAACATACTTCTTAAGATTAGACACATTATAAGACCGTACAATGGTTACTTGGTGGCCTGTTAAGCTGTACGCACACTCGCCAATACTCTCGGTCGCTCTAAAGGGCCCCCTGAACAGCTGGAAAAACTTGGACATTTCCTTGAAAACAGCGGAAGAAGGACATGGCACTCTGAGTAAAACCTGATCACCACAAAAATAAATCCAACTTAAGATCTGAGCCGCGCTCTCGTCTTTCTCCCACCCTTATCCATCATACTCACCTATACTTAACTGAGGACTCAAATACTTACTTCCACATCCCTTGACATACTCACCAGTACCTTTATTTGGCTCTATGACCCCTAACTCTATCATATGGCTACTTTGATCCTCAACGGAGGCATCATACCTGAAAGGAATGGCATATCTGGGTCCAGAAAATGGTGAACTATCAACCAGCTCGAATTGATGGGTGTATACGTGCGTTAATACAGGCTTGTCACTAAACACTTCCTTATTACTCATTAACACTTCAAATAACTCCTCCTTACTCACATCACTCAACTTACTTTTGTCCACGGCTTCCCAAAGTGGATCACCTCGAAGTTCCTCTATTGAAATATGACACACAGCCTCCAGCTGTACCTCCTCGTCAGAAAACCCTGCCGACATCCCCTCCAAACCCTTAGTAATACATGCACAATTCATTTCCTCAACTAGTTCACATCTCATCTACCGGTTGTTACGGCGTGGCTGCAGGAAGTCGCTCATATCCGAGAAGCGAGGAGGTTCGAATCCCCCCGCCGGAAACCTTGAAAATGATCTTCTGTGGTTTCCCATCTTCCTTCCAGGCAAATGCCGGGGTTGGTCCCTAACTATAGGCCACAGCCGCTACCTTCCAATTCCTGGTCCTTACATTCACACTTTCCTCTCCATACAAAACTCCGCGCGTGACAGTACTTGTAGCTCACCCAATGGGTGTTCGCATAAAAGCAGCACAAACTCGGGCGAGCCGAACTTGTCCTCGGACACTCCCGGAACAAAAAGCCATACGCTAAAGAAAACAAAATCTCATCTTAATCTCCTGACCCTTAATGACTTTCTCCAGACATAAAACTCCGTTGTCAAAATCCATAACAACCTTATGCTTATTCAAGCAGTCATTACCAAGCACTACCTCATATATTAAATTGGGTTTGACCAGACAACATTGGTTACTCATTTTACCCTCCAACTTAATAGGCAACAATATCTGCTTACTGACCTTCTGCCTCTTACTCCCTACAGCAGTAATAATACTGTATGTAAGGTCTTAACAGGTATCTCTTCCAACTCATGACCACCCCTAATAATGTCCTCATAAGCCACCTTGCTTATGCATGACCTTTCACTCCCAGAGTCCACTTCTCTACCTAAAATGCCTACTTCAATGACCGATGAAAATCCCTCGCTCTTATCTTCTACTTTAAAATTCTCTTGGTCAGATAACAAATCTTTCGTAGTCATAGGCGTGAAACTCACCTTCTCTTCCTGAACCACACACTGCCTAACAGATTCACCTTCGGGCTCTCTACGTGACCTTTTTACACAACCCGCTGGGAGTTTAAATCACTCGTACCTTGTATCTGAGCTGGCTCCTGTCCTCTCCTTGACTCATTCGTTCCCTGAACAGTCCCCTTCTGTTGGCCTTTGAAAATTTTCCTGCCTTTGGAAATTATCTCTCCTCTGATAATTATCCCCCTGTCTATTATTCTCTACCCTCCAATTATTGTTCTCCTCCCTTCTTCTATTAAAATTGTCACCTCTGCAACCCTGATTGAATCTATTTCTGTTCTGATTTGGTTGATGCTCTTTCTGTCTGCTTTCATTTTTCACTTCTGTTCTGTTAGTTTGCTGAGGACCTAAATTAGCGAAACTAGACAGCAATTCCTCCGACTCCTCAATGCTTTTTACCTTCTGCATACAGCTAGCCTGTTGTATCCTACTAGGAAAATGTTTGAGCATCATCCTGGCTATATCTGTATCAGAGGTGTCCCCACCTAAATTCTTCCAAACTAACACGAGGGCTAGATAATATTCTGTGAGGGATACCCCGTCGCGCTCCTTAAATTTCCCAAACATGAGAGTTTCCCGTTCCCTGGCCTGAATAGATTCCCCCCAAAATTTGGCCTTGAATTTATTTTAAAGTCCTCCAGATTTCTCATGTTCGGCCTATAAATCTCAAACCAAGATTTGACATCCCCCTTGAACGAGTGTGACAGGATTTCCATTACCGTTTCCCAATCGATCAAATCATCGTCTAAATCTTTCTTGAATTTCTTTTCTAAGGATTTCAAATACTCCATTGGATTAAATTGTCGCGAATTAAAATGTGGAAGACCAGGATCCCTATAGGAACAAGCAAGTGACATTGCTCCTCTATGACTCATAGGTCGGTCTCTCACCTCTCTTCTTACTTTTATCAACTCTTCCTTAAATTTTTCGTTACTTTCCGCCAATGTCACCTGTTCTCCCTTGAGTCTCCCTATCTCCCCCAATTTATCTTCTACGATTCCTACTCTATGTACTGTAAATATTCCTTAGAATCATCCGTTACGGTATTGCAAACCTCTGCACACGCTCTGCTCACTCGCTTTTCTATTAGTTCCCGGTTAACAATAATGTATTTCCTGACTTCCCCCTGTTCCCGCTTCTGTTTTTCTTGATGGCCCTCCATCCCTGCTAACCTTTTTTCCACGCTATCCTGATTTCTCGATATTTCCTCTCTAAGAACATCTTCACTCTCCTCTATCTTATTACTGAGATACTTCTATATGTTCTCCAACCTACTGCTCATGACTGATTTGTGCTCCTGTACTGCCTTTCTTAATTCTTCTATATTAGCATTCGTTGCATCTGCCTGTTTCTTGACTGCTTCATCTACATGCAATTTCACAGATTCATCCTGCTCACCGATCGACTCTTTCACACCTCCTATTTCCTTACTTAATGACTCCCCTTGCTTCTTACTATACTCACTAATAGACTCTCTGACCGCACCTTTCTCCTTACTCATTGACTCTCTGACCTCCCTAATAGACTCATTCATAGTCGCAAGCATTTGGAGCAGACTATCGTTCACATCGCCCCCCCCCCCCCCCCCCATTATCGTCACTCTTACTTTGCTCAGAATTAATAGATTCGCCGGACGGTTTCTCTATTAAGCCTTCACCTTCCCGCTCTTGTCCACGTCCATATCCGAGTTCGTTGCCGACATCTTAACGTTAACTTTACTAATAGCTCTACGTCTCAATAAGTCTAGACTTTCCTCTGATAACATTTAACCTGCATGAAACTTTGGCTAAGTCTATTGGCGTATGCTTACACGTGAATGCTATTGTTGTTGCTATCTCGTACTTCGAGCTCCACAGTTGGGGTCAATTGTAACTTTCCTGCCCCACTTGGGCGACCATTTCTAACTGCTCACCTACTACACGGGGTGCGTGGGGGTTAAACACCTGTACAATACGAAAAGCAGACTTAAACATTCACACTTAACTACACTGGTTACGACATAAAATAAAAAAAATCCTCTCGGCACGCCGGAAGGCGGAGGTAGATTTCACCGGACAAACTTGGGGATAGGCGAAAATAGGCAGAATATGCAGGTTTTCGTAGAAGGATCAGACCTCATTTATTGCGAGAAGGTATTTTATAATTGGAGCTTAATTAACTTTGTTTTTCGTCATCTTATGCTTATTCTAAACATTTTATTGTCTTATGGGAACGGTAACCTTCTTGTCATTTGGGGTCCATTTTTATACCTGCGGTCACACTGTCCCTATGCAAGGTTTCGACACTGATGTGTAACTATGTAACGGTCTGTTACTTCTTCACGCAAAATTAGATCTCCCTCAGAGATTTTGGTTGGTTGCTCAGTTTAGGGGCTGCGACAACGCGGTCATGTAACCCCGTGTACTTAGGGATGGCTGTATTAGTCTGTAATTCAGGTAAGGACTGCAGACGGTCAATTTCAAGCAGTAGTTCCTAATGTTGCTACCAGGTACTACCGTCAACGACACCTACCTGTGAACTTGGCTACTAGATGCCACCGCAGCCAGCAACTCGCAACGAACGTTGGAATTTCCCCTCCAAAGGAAAGCATACTGAGGGATTTTTAGCGCTCTTAGAAAATCCGACGACTTTGGCCGGCTTTGAACTCGCGACCTTGGGCATAGACATTCAGCATGCTTGCTACCAGTTACGTCACCGAAGCCGCTTCACACTTAGTCAGCTGGAATTCTGAATATGATCTCGTGCAAGTGCGTTATCTTGGCAACGTCTGATGGCTCATCCCTCATCAATTTAGTAGAGTTGCCATGGCAAGCACTGATAGCTCTTGGCATTTTCTTATAATTCCGAAATCATTTTCCTCATCCCTTGGCATAATGGTGGGTCATATCAAAAATTCTTTAAGACATAATTTTAGGTAATTATTAGGGAAATATTGTCCATTTTGTACGGTTTTGAGATTGTGTCTATTAAGAGAGATATGATTAATGTTTCCCGAAAAACCCACTTTTTCCCACCCCTTTGGTCAATGGTTGGTGCTATAAAAAAAAAGTCCTCTCGGCACGCCGGAAGGCGGAGGTAGATTTCACCGGACAAACTTGGGGATAGGCGAAAAGAGGCAGAATATGCAGATTTTCGTAGAAGGATCAGACCTCATTTAATGCGAGAAGGTATTTTATAATTGGAGCTTAATTAACTTTTTTTTTCGTCATTTTATGCTTATTTTAAACATTTTATTGTCTTATGGGAACGGTAACCTTCTTGTCATTTGGGGTCCATTTTTATACTTGTGGTCACACTGTCCTTATGCTAGGTTTCGACACTGATGTGCAACTATGTAACGGTCTGTTACTTCTTCACGCAAAATTATATCTACCGCAGAGATTTTGGTTGGTTCCTCAGTTTAGGGGCTGCGACAACGCGGTCATGTAACCCCGTGTACTTTGGGATGGCTGTATTAGTCTGTAATTCAGGTAAGGACTGCAGACGGTCAATTTCAAGCAGTAGTTACTAATGTTGCTACCAGGTACTACCGTCAACGACACCTAGCTGTGAACTTGGCTACTAGATGCCACCGCAACCAGCAACTCGCAACGAACGTTGGAACTTCCCCTCCAAAGGAAAGCATACTGAGGGATTTTTGGCGCTCTTAGAAAATCCGACGACTTCGGCCGGCTTTGAACTCGCGACCTTGGGCATAAACATTCAGCATGCTACCAGTTACGTCACCGAAGCCGCTTCACACTTAGATGGAAATCTGAATCTGATCTCGTACAAGTGCGTTATCTTGGCAACGTCTGATGGCTCATCCCTCATCAATTTAGTAGTGTTGCCATGGCAACCACTGATAGGTCTTGGCATTTTCTTATAATTCCGAAATTATTTTTCTCATCCCTTGGCATAATGGTGGGTTATATCAAAAATTCTTTCAGACAAAAGTTTTAGGTAATTATTATGGGAATATTGTCCATTTTGTACGGTTTTGATATTGTGCCTATTAAGAGAGATATGATTAATGTTTCCCGAAAAACCCACTTTTTCCCACCCCTTTGGTCAATGGTTGGTGCTATAAAAAAACTCTTCAAACATACATTTTTGGGCTTTATCCGACACATAGTATGAATGTTGAACGGATTCGATATTTCACATATTAAGAGAGTTATAGCAATATTTCACTTTTTCGAAACAAAAAGCCCCCCATTTTCACCCCCCAACGACCGATTTAGCCCAGTAACGAACTCGACCGAGATTTTATAGGTATACGTATTCGGTAAAAAATTCAAAGTGATTGGTACAAAATTACGGCAGTTATCGTGTCCACAATAAACTGATATACATATACATACGTAAATTATATATAACTTTTGAACTGACGGTGGTTTTGGGGCCTGGGGATGTGAAACGCGAAGATATGTCGAAATTTTCCGGAAGTCGAAACATGGTACCCATTGCAATAGTTAGCTTTCTAACGAAATCTACCTCTGGTTGGTTCCTCAGTTTAGGGGCTGCGACAACGCGGTCATCTAACCCCGTGTACTTTGGGTGAGTGTAGAATCTGTCTGATACACGGTGTGAATTGTAATGGCTGTATTAGTCTTAATTCATGTAAGTACTGCAGACGGTCAATTTCAAGCAGTAGTTCCTAATGTTGCTACCAGGTACAACCGTCAACGACACCTAGCTGTGAACTTGGCTACTAGATGCCACCCCAACCATCAACTCGCAACGAACGTTGGAACTTCCCCTCCAAAGGAAAGCATACTGAGGGATTCTAGTGCTCTTAGAAAATCCGACGACTTCGGCCGGCTTTGAAACCGCGACATTGGGCATAGACATTCAGCATGCTACCAGTTACGTCACCGAAGCCGCTTCCCACTTTATCAGGCGGCTTTGGTGGCGTAGTCGGTAACATGCTGAGCTTCTATGCCCAAGATACCGGGTTCAAACCCGGCCGAAGCCGTCGGATTTTTTAAGAGCGTTAAATATCCCTCAGTATGCCTTCCTTCGGAGGGGAAGTAAAGCCGGCGGTCCCATGTCATAGATTTATGGCATGTTAAAGATCCTTCCACTAATTGCACCTGTGTGAAGCTAAATTGGATAGGTTAAGAATGTATACAACGCTCTTAGGTTTCTATGTTCGTTGCCAAGAGCCGACTGCGGCGGCGTCTAGTAGCTCAGTTCTGAACTTGGCCTCGTAGTCGTTGACAGTGGCGCTTGGCGGCAAAAGTAGGAACTATCTGAAAAATTGTTAGTTGCAGTACTTAAATTAACAAACAGATAACACACACTAATACAGTCATCACAATTAACACCGGTTATCAGACAGATTCTACACACACCCAAAGTACACGGGGCTACATGACCGCGTTGTCGCAGCCCCTAAACTTAAGAACCAACCAACCAACCACTTAATCAGATGGAAATACTGAATCTGATCTCGTGCAAGTGCGTTGTCATGGCAACGTCTGATGGTCCATGCCTCATCAATTTAGTAGTGTTGCCATGGCAACCACTGATAGCTCTTGGCATTTTCTTATAATTCCGAAATCATTTTTCTCGTCCCTTGGCGTAATGGTGGGTCATATCAAAAATTCTTTCAGACAAAAGTTTTAGGTAATTATTAGGGGAATATTGTCCATTTTGTACGGTTTTGATATTGTGCCTATTAAGAGAGATATGATTAATGTTTCCCGAAAAACCCACTTTTTCCACCCCTTTGGTCAATGGTTGGTGCTATCAAAAATCTTATTTGACATAAATTTTTGGCACTTATCCGACACATATTATGAACTTTGAATGGATTCGATATTGCACGTATTAAGAGAGTTATAGCGAAATTTCACTTTTTCGAAAAAAGCCCCCCATTTTCACCCCCTTCGACCGATTTAGCCCAGTAACGAACTCGACCGAGATTTTATAGGTATACATCTTCGGTAAAAAATTCGAAGTAATTGGTGTAAAATTACGGCAGTTATCGTGTCCACAAGAAACTGATATACATATATATATACATATATATATATATACATAAATTATATATAAACTTTTGAACTGACGGTGGTTTTGGGGTCTGGGGGATGTGAAACGCGAAGATATGTCGAAATTTTCCGGAAGTCGAAACATGGGACCCATTGCAATAGTTAGCTTTCTAATGAAATCTACCTAACAATAGAGATCTGGTAAAAATTAATATCTATTCTGCTATCAGACATAATAACACAGTTTGCAGCATCCTTGTCGATACAGACTACCCTAGCACTCCCTATCATATATACACTGGCACACTTATGACATACATTGATGACCCTCGGAAGTAATGATGACTGGTACTCACAGGCGCTGATCTCAGCTGTGCTGACTTAATTCTACTGATTCCGGGGGTAGTGCTCCCAGAGAATCAGTCCTAATTACTCCCAGCACAGTTACTAGTTATTTCACACGCATGCTTCTCAACTATGAACATTACTTACAGCATTATATTGGTGGTCAGAATGCAACGATTTGTATAGATTCGTGGATCTGATTGTATGGAGATGCTTTAAATCCGTGTGTTGGATTATCGCCACTAGTTCGCTCCTGAGTTTAATAATACATAGGATAGTTTACCGCTATTGTTTCAGAATTTCAGTACACAGACTTTAGTTTACAATACTTCATGCGATTCGAGACAGACAGTCCAGGCGACTTGTCTGAAACTAGGCTCATTATTCCCTTGCGAATGTATAGCCAGCAGCTCAGTAATTGAACTTCGAACACATACTTGTGATCGTCTGAAATACCTTCCTTCTCCACACACACACACAAGTCCAAACCAAAAATTCACTCCCTCACGGAGCCCTATCAAGAAGATGAGCCACTCCACACGGAGTACAAATTAAGTGTCCACTCCCTCGCGGACCTCTGAATAAAAGTCGTCTTCACAGCTTCGACAATTCCTAATATCATTCACCTACCCTCCATAAATCACTGATCTACCTGACTTCCTACATGGTTTCAGCCAATCCCGAAAAACCATTACCATATTAGGAGCGCATCCTTATTCTTCCAAAATACCATAGACACACCCCTAGCACAGAGTTGCCAACCCTCCTACCTGCATGAGCCATCATGCATTGAGAGTGCGAGGGAAAAAACCAGCGACAACAAGCCTACTTCCTGGTTGCCGGTCACAATTCCAGACTCTCGAACTAAATATTATTACTATGTTAAAATATTCTTATCTAATTTGACTCGGATACTGCCAATTACAATATCTTAAAACCTAAACAAATTAATTGGGAATCAATCACATGAAATTATACACTTCATTAAATAATTATATAACATAAAAAGGCATCAAATCAAAATATATGGACGATTATGAAAATCGTAAGTCCCGAAAGTGAGGGTTCGATACCTTGTGACTTGGGAAAGTTACAGTTATCATTGTAGAAGTTCGAGAGCTCTCTCAGCACTGGCGGCCACTTCCTGTTATTGTTTATAATTGTTGAAGTGCGAGAGCTCTCTTAGCACTGTTCGCCACGTCTTGTTACTGTTTATAATAATTGTAGAAGTGCGAGAGCTGTCTTAACACTGGTCGCCACCTCCTGTTACTGTTTATCTTTGTAGAAGTGCGAGATCTCTCTTAACACTCGATGCCACTTCCTATTACTGTTTATCTTTGTAGAAATGGGAGAAACCCCTTGCCTGCTTGGACGATTCTAAATATGTACGATCACGAGAAGCCAGGCTGTGAAATGGAGGGAGCATCCGCTCCGGGTAGAAGCAACAAGTGTCGAGCAGTGTCGGCCTATTGCACCGAGTTCTGTCAGAGAGGCAGCCTGCATGGTCTGCAGTACGTAGGAGAAAGAACGCGCCCAATTCCAGAGAGGTGAGTATTTCCAGCAGACTACGTCAATGTACAAATGTGTTCATTTCCGTATCTTACACTGAATGGATGTAGTGACAAACATACGTAGCGACTGGTAGCGTAGCTAGAGATCAGGCAACACTGGTGACGCAGGACTTTGAGGGGAGGTGCCAGTAGTCTCGCTAGAGTCACATTGGTCGTCCGTTGCGGTTAATTTAGTAACAAATGTTTTCTTCTCGTGCGTTCTGATAATAAGTGACCAAAAGGTTCGCAGAAGGGTCCAGCGCGAGAGTAAAAAGAGGGGAAACCGACCAACTGAAGGCGATTTCAGTATCCCCATTCCAGCACTGTATGAGCAATGAAAAAGGAAACACCTTTAGCGCTGTGCGGCTTCCCAAGGCAGTTACTTTAATGGGAACGGTGTTGAATTTTATTTGTATTGGGGAAAAAACTTGGTAAAAATATCAGTCTCATTAAGTTAATTTACACACCTCGTATTTTCAGTCGGCACCAATGACCCTGCTGAAGTCATGCTTGGGTCTGTTGCTACTTGTTGTGAGCTGAGATGAATATCAGTAGCGTGAATGGGGTTGGTGAGACAATGAGTGAATGAAGATGAGACAGGGTATACGTTGTTGGAAGGCGGTGGCTATGGCCTACTCTACTGTTCCGGGTGTTGATAATAGTTATCCACAGAAAGACAGCCGATGAGCCCATCTTTTCCCTAGTTCGGTTGTTCTGGCCCCTTGGTCTTCATGTAGTCTGATCGTCGCTGCATACTGAATGCAAGACATAACAAGTCCCTATGATCATATATTACTGTTTGTTTGGTTTCAGAGTATGCTGGGTGTTGGCTATCCTACTCAGCATCTTCGCCTCCACAGTGTTGATCTTGAGACAGTGGAACAAGTGGCAGAACTCCCCAGTGATCGTCTCCTTTGCAGAAACATCAACACCAATCTGGAACATCCCTTTCCCCGCGGTCACAATCTGCAGCGAGACCAAGTTCATGCAGTCTCGCATCAACTACACGGACCTCTGTCAGAGGGAGGCCATCTCTGAGACGGAGTAAGTTAGTAGTGAACAGCTGTGTTCTGTGTTTCTCCTATACTGTTCATGTGGAAACATGGGCAATATTCCACTTTTGAGGAAATTCTGAGTCACACTGGCTAAATGATACTGATAAGTCGGAGTGGCGTTTTGAGCCACTTAACTGACACTGATAAGTTGGTGTGAAGTTTTGAGCCAGAGTCCTCCAGTCATTTGAAACATCACATATTATTGAACCTCTTCCCAGGGGCTCACAAATTGCAGTATGTGGTTTGTCAGCGCCTTCGCATTGCATCCGCTTTTATGTGTCTAGCTTCTTTCCTGTCGACCTCTCTTGGTCAACTGATGATACTAGGGCATCCAATGCCTTGCGTGTCCTTCATTACCGAGGATCCCAACGTTACTATTTAGGTATAGTAATTGCATGTTAACAGGGATAGATGACATCGATGTTCGACTCCTAAAATCAACCACTGCCTTTAGAGTCCAGAGCCGCACAGTCACAATCACCAACTGGAGACTGCTACTCGACCTACCTTAGATTTCCACATGAACCCAACAGGTCTTAGTGTTGCCAGTCAATAAGTGTTTGTTGGAGCTGCAACGCGGAACACTAGCAGGAATTGTAGACGGAAATCATTCCACAGATACAGACAACAAGCTCTGAGGATGAGACGATACCTCCAGGATGTGGAACAGGAGGAATCAAGGCGTGACCAACATGCACTTTAACCTGGCTGCAGATGCAGATGATAATGCCTGGCCTAAATATACTCTTTTAGTACACTGCTGGCCAAAAAGAACGCAACACTAGGATATTTTCCAACAATGAACACAAAAGTATTTTACTTGCATTATTTTGAAACTTAAATGCTTGGAAGATAATAATAATAATAATGTTATTGGTTTTACGACCCTTTTAACTACACTGGCTTTTAGAGACGCCGGGGTGCCGGAATTTTGCCCCGAAGGGGATCTTTAACGTGCCAGTAAATGTTCTGACCCGGCTCCCTCACATTTGCGCACCCTCAAATGCCAGCTGACTGCGCCAGGTTTCGAACCTGCAACCTTGGGCTCAGTAAGCGAGAACGTTACCCCTGAGCCACGCAGCCAGACGCATGGAAGATAAACAGCAACTTCATGATAGATCAATTTAGCCTACTTTCGATATTTGCAAAATATTAAAGTAGGCTTAGGAGATCTACACAGGGCCAAAAAAATGTGTGTGTGTCTGTGTGCTTGTGTGTGTATGTGTGTGTGTGGGATTTGGTATGTCTGCCTCCTCCCCCCTATCAATTCAAACACGGTGAAACCGAATTGAACGACATTTGGTACAGAGGTAGCACTAGCAAAGGGCACCTCAATGGCATGTCTTATATCACTGCCATCTCTACCAAAACTGAATGGCGACCACTCAAAAGTTCAAAACTGGAAATCAAATTACTACCTAACTAATCATACGATCTCTATTAAATGTGGTAACAACATACCTTCGTATTGAATGCGTCTTGTACCCAAACGACAAGGTCATCAGCCGTGCCATTTCAGGATGGCGGCCGTGTGAATTATGCAAGCATTAGAGTTAATACCTTTGGATCCATTAGTTCCGATTATCGAACAGAGAATGGCTTAAACTATCCTAAGGGACATGGCCCGTTCGATATGTGAAGTTCATATTATAATATTACATGATAGCAGTGGCTTTAAAAACTGAGCCGTCTCAGTTACAAAACAAGATGGCAGCTGATACCTTGTGCCTGAGCTATATTTCACTAGTTTGAGTATTGCATGCAATATAGCCTACTGATAGAAATAATATAAACTTTGGATGAAATGATTTATATTTAAAAATGAAAATAAAATATATACTCCACTGAAGAAATCGCTTAGTCCAAATCATTATTTGCTACGACGTTGTATGTAAGTCAATTGATAGCAGAACATTTTGGTATACACATTTGGCTGCGTGGTTAAAGTGAATTACCCGTTTGATTTGGGTTCAAAACCTATCAGAATTGGTTTTTTGCTTGAATTTTTGTATATTTATTATATCGTAAATAATCAGACGTTATAAAGTTAAGCGTTATATTGTGCAAAATACAATGGAAAATATACATTTCATTAAAATAATATTCGCCAACGGATCTGCATGGGACATCTAACAGCAACCAGATGAACTATCATGACCAACTGGTTGTGAGCTGCGCTCCAGGCTGCACGTTGGAATAGCTTTAATGTCACTGACCGTGAAAGCCAATATTCCACTTTAATTGAAACGTTTCTTTTTATGGTCACTAGAATGCACTCGCCCAATTATGATTATCGTATTCGAAACTTTTCCGCCAGATGTCATGGTCTATGTGGACTCCATTGGTTAGCCTACCGTTGGCATTCTACACGCATTTAATTTGAAGAATAACAAGTTGATAATACGATACGTTTGTATTTAATTTTATTATTTTAGAGCGTTTGTTTCAGGCTAGGCTATTGTGTGTTATTTGAAAATGTTATTTGAACTAAAGAACGAAACGATCCCACATAATACCTGTACTCTATCTGTTGGTGCTAGTTCAGGATGTTAATTAATACTATTATTGCAATCAAATAGCAATCGAGAATAAAGAATGAACATGTACAGGATTACACTAAAATTGCGCTCTGGGGATTTGAATTGCATAGACTTTGATTGATTGTTTTCTTTAACTACAGAGCTCTAAGTGGAAGCGTTCACATGCTTGCCCACATAATTGGTATACACACGTCACTGTAGCGTCATGGAAAGATTTGTTAATGCAATTAAGGTGGTGAAAACCATAGTTAGCAAGACGTGTAAACACATGCCTCAACTCAAAGTTGGATGTTGCCCACGTCAGGTCGATCATGTCCCCTGTTCCATAAACTTCTTGAGATACGTCTTCTCATTCTTTCTTCAATGATGGTAGTAGTTTTTCCGAGGTTCTGGTGTTTGGTAGAGGTAAATAATTTCTAAGGTCTTCAACCTAGAAATGATTCTATTATACTCCTCGATAAACACAAAGACTTATAACTAGGGTTCGGAAGTTTAAGACCTGAAGAAGTACAAAATATGCAAGCAAATATGCCCTAAAAACTAGCTGAATATGCCCTAAGAACTAGCTAAATATGACCTAAAAACTAGCTATATATGCCCTAAAAACTAGCTATATATGCCCTAAAAACTAGCTAAATATGACCTAAAAACTATAAAATATGCCCTAAAAACTAGCTATATATGCCCTAAAAACTAGCTAAATATGCCCTAAAAACTAGCTATATATGCCCTAAAACTAGCTATATATTCCCTAAAAACTATAAAATATGACCTAAAAACTAGCTATATATGCCCTAAAAACTAGCTATATATGCCCTAAAAACTAGCTAAATATGCCCTAAAAACTAGCTATATATGCCCTAAAAACTAGCTAAATATGACCTAAAAACTATAAAATATGCCCTAAAAACTAGCTATATATGCCCTAAAAACTAGCTAAATATGACCTAAAAACTAGCTATATATGCCCTAAAAACTAGCTAAATATGACCTAAAAACTATAAAATATGACCTAAAAACTACAAAATATGACCTAAAAAAACTATGAAATATGACATGAAATTTTGGATAGGTAGAGTAACACTAACATACAGTAAACGTCTTAAGTGCCAAAACGTGATCAGCGATTATACACCAGACACATTTAATCATACAAACTGACAGAGAGCTGCAGTACATTAAAATTTTCAACATTCATTCAGTATCATAGCCTTGAGATGCAGTTTTTGCTCGGTTTTCCTAAAAGACATAACATGGCATTTCCTTGTTTGTTAATTGATTCTGAGCTAAATATATCTACTGGAGTGACATCCTATTGAAAGGCGGAAGCACACTATCGTCATGTTCCGTGACCTGATGCGTTCAGTGTCGCAATCTAACTTGTCCAGAAAGAAGTGCTAAAAGACGTCCGTAGAGGAGCGCCTTCTTGGAATCAGGTCTTCTAAACCTGCTATCTGTCAGTTCTGGGAAAAGAAAGAAAAATATACTGTATCTACTACACTATTCGGAAATCCTGTGTTTGAAACTTGACGCAGGTAACACGTACCTTGTTAACGACGCCTACATTTAATCCAAAAATGCTGAAATTATGACCAAATATGACCTTATATCACTAAAATATGACCAAATATGACCAAAACAATAAAAAAATGGCCAAAATATGCCTTTAGAGGCAACATCAAATTGCTTTAAACGTGGTCAAGGACCCGTCGTTCAAACTTATTTTTCAGATTTCGGGTAAAATGAGCTCAGGAAAAAAATATGACTTTTCCTGAACATCCGAACCTTACTCATAACTATACGCATACATTTTGGAGAAAGTAGGCTATATATTCTTTACTGAACATCTTGTTGTTTCATACATTGCGTGACAAGTCTAAAAATGTAATAAAATGAAATATATGAAAATGTTCTTTCATCTTGTTTCCTAGATCATCGTGTTACTTTAAACAAGGCTCCGATAAGAGCTGTAGGGAAATGGAAGGTCATCTGCCCCATGGGCCATGGAAGGCAGTAGAATGAAACACTGCCTAGAGGTCCTTTCATAATACAGTTAGTCTTACAAGGGAACAGGACATGAAGGTTCCGCGTTGGTGTCCTGAGTTCTGTTGCCGGCTCTGATTGAGGTACAACGCCGGTCCTCCTGCTTGAACACAGCGCTTTCTATGTTTCAGAGCGCGAGTTCTGAGCCACATAACTCTGCTGTGCAACTTTAGGAAATGCGAGACCAATGGGACGATCGACAGCAATGTAACCGAGTTCTTCTTTGATGTGAGTATGCTTTAACTTGTGGAAATATGAATCCATACCTTTCTTCAGTGTTGCCTATACAAATTGTCTTTGCTGCTTTTCAGTCGGTCAACACGATTGTGACCGATGAATTGTAAGGGGTACAATATATAAATAGGGGCAGATGACCTCGTAGTTCCACCCCATAAAACCTCAATAACTAACTAACTAACTAAAATTATAAATATGTACACACACTCATGGAAAAATTACATGTATTAGTTAGTTATCACAATTAAATGGGCAATTTAGGATCACGTGTTTCGACCCCCCAAGGGGCCATATTCAGATCATGTTCACTGTGTTAAGGTTAATGTTCACTGTTGTAAATTCACTGCTGTGGTTCAATAGCACGTCGTTAGATTAATTATATTATAATGTTCGTTCCGCGGTTGAAATCACGTTAAACGTTAGGTTAGGTTTTGTTGAAAGTTTTTGTTGAATTGCGTAAGTAACGGTGTATATGCACGTGTATACAATTTAGAATCACACTTTAATAATAATTCAAATATCGAATTTTTCACCATGCACTAGAAAATACTGATTATAATGTAGGCTTGTTATTGTTCTCCTCACTATCAGACCACTATATGCACTCTTACTTACTCGTCCCGTGAAGTTTCACGGTGTTGACACTGGGCTCTCGCTAGCCTAGCTTTAACTTCCCAGAGAGGCTCAGTTACGTATTACGATCAGTTGAGTCCCGTGTGCCGACGCGTCTATAATGTGTGGAAAAGCGTGTGTCAGTACTGTAAGTGAAGCTATTGGCCAATATGGAAGTGGTAAACCACTTGTAGGTTAACAGACACACCTCTCGTCAGGACAAGGTACACCTCGTTGTTGAAGCTTTTTACTAACTGACAGCAGTTTCTGTATTGTTCAAGTCTAATTAATCTCCATCGTAGAGGGCGAAACGTCTCTTAATGAACTGAAATACACACAGAATGCTTGTATGTTATTGTGAAAGGCACCAATGATTGATGCAGCAATGGAAGTGATTAAAGATTGAATGGTGATGTGAAAGTCGCAATTCACAATCAATTGACTATGATAGGATAATCCGGGTCTGTTGAAGCCAAAGCCTAGGGCCACGTCCATGTGAGAATGCAGACTGGTCTCCACACGGCTCTTACATTAGGCGTGTTTTGGCGTTCCGTTTGGTATACCTAACTCTGGTATAGTCTGGTTTTAACCAGGCTCTTGAAATCAGTAACCAAGCTGCTACTGCGGTTACTGAAGTTTTAACCACATTAGAAGCGCCAATTCAAACATAATCTGAAACTACTATTGAAAGTACGAGATATGAAATCATTTTGAACATTTACCACTCAGCACGTAACAAATAAAATCAAATAATATAAAATTCTTAGTGTTTTTTAAAATGTTATATTTCACGATTTTGAAATCGAGCTGATGACGCTACTTGGTCAGTTGATACTGTATATGGACTAGGCTATTTTAAGGCTATTTAAGAGCGTAGCATGCTGCGAATCTCATCAATTGTTGCTGTTCCATATTTTTAGAAACTGCAACATCGCGGTCACATAGCCCCTTGTATTTTTGTGTGTGTGTGGAATTTGGGTCATAACATATGTTATTGTGATGTCTATACTAGAGTGTGTTTTAATTTGTACGTAGGGGATAGGATCGGGAAGGAGGCAGCAGTGGCTATGTCAGCATTTCCCTTGAATAGAAGTGGGAAACCACGGAAAAGCCCACCTCCAGGATGTCCAAGGTAGGATTCAAACCCTCTTCTCCTCAGTTTAGCCTCACGAGGCTGAATTTAACCCCGTTCCAGCCCCCAAACCACAATTCAAATTTCTTGACAGAGCCGGGAATTTAACCCGTACCTCCGCTAGCCACTACACCATCCGTTCATCATCGAACATCAGATGAAGCCAGTGGCGTGTTCTCCAATACCACGTGGCAAGCACCGCTTACCTAGTATATTCTCATAAACATAAAGTTTATATTATGACATTCTAACGCGCGTGCAACAGCAAGATCACCGCTTTGGATGAAGTTCCTCGTTCTCTACCACAGTTCTACACCATCAGCCACCACTACATTGTTGAGAAAGAGGAAAGAGCTCGGCTGGTTGCTATGACAACGACTTGTATACCTCCTGGAGCCTTTTGGCCCCGAACACTGCTATGGCCGATGGAGTAGTACACCAAGAACGCCAGGTCGTCTTAGATTGGCTAAGACATGGGGTCAGGGGGTGTGGCACTCCATAGCCACATGGGTGTCGTCGAGACAATTCTAAGCTGGTAGCAGAATCTGCTTCGATTCGGACGACTTACCATCGTGAGCATGGAACACCAGCACTGCTTAAAATTATTTGGCGCGTTTCCCCAGTCCCCACCCACTCCTTGCCCACACTCCATCACGGTTGTTCACCCAAAGAGAAAGTTCTAACTGGGTGCGATAGCTGCAATTCTACTTTGTACGGTTAACTCACAACTGTTTGTTTCTGAGTGCAATTATTAACATTTAGTTCGTAACTAGATATTATTGTGTTGAAGTGTATAGTGCGTTGGAATCTTCAGAGTGTCCCATCAACCCGAAACGTTGCTCTGATCACCATTCAAATTATATTCAAAGAGTATGTGTAAAGGATAGATCATTTTAAATGTAAGTACTGTACACTTATAATCCCGGAATGATCCACCAATATCCGCAGCTGGAAAATTGATCGTAGCATCTTGAAGTCCCCGGCTAGAAAAACTACACAGTGCTACTTGGCGAATACACTCTGGGTAAGGGACTGGGATATTCAACTGAATGTGCTATAGTAACAAATTACAAAACACAAGGGTTCTCAACACTACTCGGGAATACGAGAATCAAAACACTCGAACGTAAGGATGTGGATCAGGTCCCTAGGAAAAACCTCCACCCTATGGCACATTCCTCTACCAATTAACTACAAAAACAATGCCAAATTTCTATAAAAAAGATCAGGTAAACGTAAGTCACGTGCCTGTCATTTATTGCCAAAATGTTAATGGGAAGTATAAATTCCAAATACAATTTAAAGAACATTAAACATGTCTTAAAACTCACGTTCCCCTTAAAAATAATTTGTCACAGCTTTTAAATATTAAGGGATTAGTTATATGTTCCTATATATATTTATATATTTTGTGACCCGATTGTCAATTGTATCATCATACGCTATTAATAATAATAAAACCCAATTACTTAAACAGACTCAAATAAAATAATACGTTATGAATTACCGCACATGCCTGCTGTGCCCTGGGTCACGGGAGTTAACAATAAAAATAAAACTAATGTCGTTAATTTTAAATTCCCCGCAAAACAAATGAATTTACCCATCACGTAGATCTCCGTCATTAAAAATGCTATTTATTAATCTATACAGTTCTGTGTGATCTGTGTGGACGTTTGTTTCATGCACGCATTGGGCTGTTCAGTCACCGCAAACATGCCCACAGACCTCAACCTTAAATTATTTTAGACTGTTTTGGAAGAAGATGTATACTCGGAAACGAGTTAAAGCCGACGACGACGACGATTAATCTATACAAAATAACTCCCGTCTAGGGACAGATGACCTCGTAGTTCCGCCCATTAAAACAACAATAAATAACTAACTAACTAACTCCCGTCTCCTATATTCTTAATATCCTTCCTCAGAAGCGATAAAAACTACTAGCCCAAATTAACATAAAAAATACGCTTGAAATTACATTAATAAAATTCCTATAAATATCATACACTTTTAATACATATTACAAATCTTTACGATAAAGCCCGTCGACTAACCATTATCAAACAAAATATTTACAATTGGCAAGAATGCCAACTTCAAACATGAAAAAATAATACATTAGCTTAACTCCTTCTTTTCACGACTTATTTCTTCCAGAATCTAGAAATATCTTCACGCTACTATATCTTCATCGGTGTAAACACATCAATTCAGGATTCTATGATCCATGCAGCTAAGTATAGACATAGTTCGTTCACTTCTTACTGCACTGTCGTTAAAATTAAAATAATTAATAAGTATAACTTTCTTTTCCGTCGATTTTATATTACCTTTAATATAAATGTCTACTTAGAACCATTTAATTCGGAAGATTGTAGTTTTACGTGACCGTGAATCTTATGATTATGAGCCACGGGACCTCCTTTTTACGTGGAATCCGAACCGCAGGACATGGCATTTCTCTTCGAAAATCTCACCTGCATTGACCGGGAATCGAACCCGGGCCGCCTTGGTGAGAGGCATACAGCTAGACCGCTGAGCCACCACGCCCCCTCATTTAATTAGAACCCAGCTTACTCTCAACTTTAACAAAGATCCATTGCTCCTATAATTTTCAAGGAATTTCAACTATTGAGACTATCTCAATAACTTCAAATACTCCTATACAATAATACTGCATCTTAACCATTCTTACGTTCAATTTACGCAGATTTGTCTCTGCAGGTATTTCTTCAACAAATGAAACAATGACATAACTGTGCTCATTGCCATTAATACTATATGTTCCTCCATCAATACGGGAATATAATAAATAATAATGTTATTGGTTTTACGTCCCTTTTAACTACACTGGCTTTTAGAGACGCCGGGGTGCCGGAATTTTGTACCCGAAGGGGATCTTTCACGTGCCAGTAAATGTACTGACACGGCTCCCTCGCATTTGCGCACCCTCAAATGCCAGCTGACTGCGCCAGGTTTCGAAACTGCAACCTTGGGCTTAGCAAGCGAGAACGTTACCCCTGAGCCACGCAGCCAGACGGGGGAATATAATAAATATATTTCCTATTTATATTTCGTAGTCCCTTCCGCATACTACATCGTATTCTCAAAATACATAACTTCACGTTGCTAAATTCTTATAAGAGTTCACACAAGTTTATGAAAAACACCATAATAAACAAGATGTTCAGTAAAGAACATATAGCCTACTTTCACCTAAATGTATGAGTATAGTTATAACTCGTTGTTATTATCAAAGAGTATAATAGAACTATTCTTTGTTGAAGACCTTAGAAACGATTTACCTCTACCAAACGCCACAACCTAGATAAAAACTGCTACCATCATTGAAGAAAGAAAGATAAGAAGTATATCAAGAATGTTATGGATCTGGAGACATAATCGACCGGACTGGCTGCGTGACTCAGCGGTAACGTTCTCGCTTGCTGGGCCCTAGGTTGCACGTTCGTATCCTGGCGCAGTCAGCTGGCATTTGAGGGTGCACAAATGCGAGGGAGCCGTGCCAGTACATTTACTGGCACGTTAAAGATCCCCTTCGGGCCAAAATTCCGGCACCCCGGTGTCTCTAAAAGCAGCAGTAGTTAAAAGGGATGTAAAACCAATAACATTATTATTATTATTATTATTATTATTATTATTATTATTATTATTATTATTACATATACGACCTGCCGTGGGCAACATCCAACTTTGAGTTGAGGCATGTCTTTACACGTCTGGTTGTGCATGGCTTTCACAACCCTAATTGAATTAACAAATCTTTCCATGACCCTACAGAGACGTGTGTATACAAACTATGTGGATATTTTCGATTGCTATTTGCCTGAAATAAAAGTAGTAATTAATAACCTGAACTAACACCAACGGCTTGAATTCAGTTACTATGTGAAATCGTTTTGTTCTTTACTTCAAATAACATTTTCAAGTAACGCAAAATAGGCTGTTACAAACCCTTTAAAATAAAAAGTAAAAATGTATCGTAGTATCATCTTGTCATCCTTCAAATTCGATGCGCATAGAATGCCAATGGTATAGTAATCAATGGAGCCCCACGTAGACTAGTCGTGACATCTAGTGGTGAAATATCGAACAATATAATCCTAGCAGAGCGAGTGCATTCTAGCGGCCAGAAGAAGAAACTTTTCAATAAAATCTGGAAGTTAATAAGTAGGTCGACGTGCAGTTACCTTTTTGGCAGCTAGATGTCTCGAGTAAATCTGCTGGCGAATTATGTTTTAATTAAATATATATTTTACACCATAATATGCACAATATAACGCTTAATTTTAAAACATCTGAGTCATTACAAAACAATAAACATATAACATTTCAAGCAAAAAACCTAGCTCTGATCGGGTTTGAACCATAGGCATTTGAGCGATAGGCTAACGCTCTACCACTGAGCTAATTGTGTCAACGAATATCGTTCTATATAAAATGACTTACGTAGAACTTGTTAGCAAATAATGATTTATACTAAACGATTTCATAACTGGAGTATATTATTTATATATAAAGCATTTCATACAAAGTTTATTTATTTTGTATCAGTACGCTATATTGCATGCAATACTCAAATTAGTGAAATATAAGTCAGGCACAAGATATCCGCTGCCATCTTGTCTTATTACTGAATCAGCTCAGCTTTTTAAAATCACGTCTGCACTATAGTATTACAAAATAAACTTTTAATTTCGAACGTGCCTCTTCCTTTAGAACAGTTAAAACGATTCTCGGCTCGATAATCTGAACTGGTGGGTCCCATGATATGGATTATAAAGTTTGCATAATTCGTACGGCCGCCATCCTGAAATGGTATGGCGGATGACCTTGTAGTTTGGTCACAAGACGCATCCTATACGAAGGTATGTTGTTACCAAATTTGGTAGAGATCGGATGATTTGGTTAGTCGTTATTTGATTTTACGTTTTGAACGTTTGAGTGGCCGCCATTCAGTTTTAGTAAAGATGGCGGCGATATAAAACATGACACTGAGGTGTCCTTTGCTAATGCTACCTTTGTACCAAATTTCGTTCAATTCGCATTCACCGTGTTCGAATTGATAGGGGGGGGGACGTACATTCAGAGTACACACACTCACACACACACAGACACACACACACACACAGACTCACACACACATACATACACACACACACACACAGACTCACACACACACATACACACACACAGACAGACACACTTTTTTCGCCCTGTGTTGATCTCATAAGTCTACTTTCATTTTTTGCAAAAATCGAAAGTAGGCTAAAAATACTGGTTCTTTCAATAAATAATTTTTACAGGTAATACAATAACATACTATTCTTTCAATAACACTCAAATTCTTTTCATTAATAACATTTCAATATAAGCTTCAATCAGCTGGAATACTTCAGTATATCTTTCACATTTTACCCTTCCAATATTACGTCGTTACTCGTACTTATTTTTCCTCATGTTACAATCTTATTTCAATTCATTTCACTAATACAACCATACTAATATACAAAAATGAGATGGTGTGTGTCTGTCTGTGTGTCTGTCTGTGTGTCTGTTACCCAATCACGCAAGAACCACTGGTCCAATTTAAATGAAATTTTGCATTTTGCTGATTTACCAGGCTTACATATAAGCTATTTTGATTTTCATATTTTGCACTATTTAAAAATGGCGACCATTTTAGCGACGTCACTACACCCTTTGGTTACAAAATTTCATAATTCCATTTCAAATAAAAAGAGAACGCTAAGAAATAGCAAACCTTTGATAGGACATACGAGCTTTAAAATTTAATTTCCTATCCGAGGGGTCCTTATCACTTTTCTTATATCTCCAACGGTTAGCGAGTAAAACCCACATTTGTAACATCACTACACCCTTTGGTTTCTAAATTTCATATTCCCATTTCAAATTAAAAGAGAATGCTAAGAAATAGCAAACTTCTGATGGCATACACGAGCTTAAACATTTAATTTTCTGTCCAAAAGGTTCTTATCACTTTTCCTGTATCTCACACGGTTAGCGAGTAAAACCTAAATTTGTGCAATAAAACACGGTCAACACCGAGCGGTGCAGTCAATCTCTACATATATAAAAAGGGATGTTTGTCTGTTATTTTCTGAATTTCTACGGAAATTTGAGTTATTTACGCGTTTCGGACTGTTTTATGATGGATGCGCGCGAAAATAATGTTTTTGTCTGTCTGTCTGTCTGCCTGTCTGTCTCTTTGTTTGTTGTCTGTGAACAATTTTGTTCCCGTACAACTCGAGAACGGCTAGGTGTATCAACGTAAAATTTGGTACAGATATCCATCAGAGGCACGACACTAATCATTGATGTAACTCTTCTCCGTACCTCTAATAAAAGGGGGGCTACCCCCTTAAAATATAATCTGAAATAGGCGTAGAAGGACGAGACAAAGCTCATTTTCATCCCCACAATGTGAGAGACAAAACTCGGGAAACCACATTTTAAGGCCCTAAAACCAACCGTTTTTGGGACATTCCCAGAAAAATAATTTCATTTAATAAACTAATGAACGAATGCAAGCCGGTAATCATGGCAACAGAATATCAGAGGTCAATCTATTGCTGTAAGATGCAATGCAATTCCATTAATTACATTAGTGTGAAAGTTTGCAAACGGCTAGAAGTTTATCACGGAACCAAATTAAGCTGTAAAATTCATCAATTCGCATAATGCACTTAAAGGGGTCAAGGGATGCTCTAGAATTTTTTCACGCGATTTACACCTGCGGGTGTGGTGCGGCAGGTCTATTATATTCCTATCCATGCACCTCAACGAGAAGGCAATCTCAACACTGAGGTTCTCAAAGAAATGTCTTACAATATTGCTGAGCTCCAAAACCACGTCCAAGATAATCTACTAAAACTTTCACCGGAACAACGTGACGCTTCAATTTCGTAATTGAATTGATCAACAAAAAGGTACCATACTATTCTTGGATGCCCCAGGTGGAACAGGAAAGACATTTCTTCTGAATCTTTCGTTGGCACACGTTAGAAAAGAAGGCCAAATCGCTCTTGCTGTTGCGTCCTCGGGCATTGCATCTACGCTTCTCGAAGGTGGTAGGACAGCACACTCTGCGTTCAAACTGCCCCTAAACTTGAATTTTGGTGAAACCGTTTCCTGCAATATATGAAAAAATTCGGATCGTGGAGAAGTTCTTCGACGCTGTAGACTTTTAGTATGGGACGAATGCACCATGTCACACAAACGTGGTCTCGAAGCACCAGACATAACACTTAAAGATGTCAGAAATAACCAAGATTTGATGGGTGGTTTGGTTGTTTTGTTAGCTGGGGATTTCAGACAAACACTTCCAGTAATTCCTCGAGGAACACCTGCAGAAGAAATAAATGCATGCAACAAAAAATCTGTTGTATGGAGTTTTGTCGAGAAAAAGCACTTAACACAGAACATGAGAGTGCTTCACAGCGATCATGATACTGAACTGTTTTCTTCTAATTTGTTAAACATTGGAAATGGACAGATAACAGCTGATTGTCAACAACGAATCAACTTTCCACCAAACTTTGCCAGTATGGTTGCTTCTTCAGAGGAACTCATAGCAAGGGTATTTCCATCAGTTGCCGACAACTATTCTTCAGGTGAATGGCTGTGTTAAAGAGCCATACTTGCTCCTAAGAATGACACTGCAAATACGATAAACAGTCAGATATTAACGACTATTACTGGCGAAGCAACAAAATATCTGTAAATTGATACTGTTTTGGAAGAAGATGAAGCAGTTCAGTATCCAGTAGAATTTCTCAACACTTTAGAGCGTCCTGGTGTCCCTCCCCACAAACTTGAATTGAAAGTGGGAGTACCTATAACGTTACTGAGAAATATCGAAGCTCCACGACTCTGCAATGGTACCAGGCGCATAGTGAAAAGTGTGAAACAAAACATCGTCGTTCTCACTGGATGTGCAAAAGGAGATACGGTTTTCATCCCGAGGATTCCTATCATCCCAACCAACTTACCATTCACCTTTAAACGACTGCAGTTTCCACTTAAGCTGGCCTTTACAATGACCATCAACAAAGCACAAGGCCAAATTCTTCAAGTGGCCGGCTTGCATTTACATCATCAATGTTTTTCCCACGGTCAGCTTTACGTGGCATGTTCACGAGTATCGAGGAGCGACAATTTGTATATATACACGCCAGAGAACAAAGCTGTAAATATTGTTTACAAAAACGTTTTGTAAAGTCATCACACAATCAAGATTAAGATAAAATATAAATATCACTGTCTAAATATATACATATATGGTATTTATGTTTGCCACCCTCCCCCTGTCGGGAATGAATAGCCATTTAATTCCAAATCATTAAATGGTGAACTGACAGGCAAACACATGTAAATTGCAATTACTTTTAATCCAATCAGCCTTATCCAATGCTGTCAAGCAGTCCCCGAATAGGCTAAGTGAAGAGGGCAGGGGTTTTTAGTTGGTGGAAATCCAACTCCCACACAGAGTGGTGTCTTTGAAAGATTTTCCCCATGCCGAAAAAAACTACTACTCTTCCATATTGCTTTAACTGTCACCTTCACATTTTAATTTATTTATGTCCCGTAGCGAAGCACGGGTACTTCAGCTAGTCCTCAATATAGTATTCTTGGAACAAAGTTTCCATTAAATAACCTTCGTTATCAAAAACAAAATAATTAAATTTAATCAATCAAAATAAATTTCGATCGAAACCATATAATTCGAATTTAATAAATTTAATCTAAACAAGAAATTTCGAGCTAACCAATAAAATCTCCATCAAATAAATTCGAAATCACTGAAACATCTGAATTTCAAAAAGCAAATCTAAATTGTCGAAAATCGCTCGCAAATCTAAACATCGATGAAAATCGAGAATGAAACTTCTACATCACATAGCGATGAAAATAAAGAATCGAAAAATATTAAAATAATTCGAAAATGTAGAAAATGGCATCAATATACAAAGTTGTCGGATATTCTCAAAAGTTTCTACTATTCTACAAAATGGGATATTTGGGTGGTCTCACGACTACCTGGTGCTGGCTATAGTTGACTAGAAGTGGATTTCCCTCGCTGATCATCAGAAACGGATCGTTTCTGAGAAATCTCCCCGCAAAAATGTCGTGTGGGACCCTCCTCAATCTCCTTCCAAAGTCGCCAAACTGCCAGGAACTGGCTTCGAACTCGTGTGCCGTTTCTCCAGGACTCCTCGACTCGCGTCATAATCGGAAGCGCTCGGCTATCTTGGAGAAAGAACAAAGCTTAGCCCTGTTCCGATCAGCTCTCCTTGCCACGTGCCTGCTAGAAATTACTTGATTGGCTGGCCAGGCTAACTAGTTAACTAGCGAGGTGATACGAACCTGTTCTTGGCCTCTTTCCAGACACAGTTTTAAATATCACAGGCTAACTTTCGAAACTTTCAACTGATCGAATCTTTCAAGCCTTGAATACGAGTACAGTACATCCGTATAATTTGAATAATATTTTAAAGACCTATGACATTATTTTAAAAAAGTCCTCTCGGCACGCCGGAAGGCGGAGGTAGATTTCACCGGACAAACTTGGAGATAGGCGAAAATAGGCAGAATATGCAGGTTTTCGTAGAAGGATCAGACCTCATTTATCGCGTGAAAGTATTTTATAATTGGAGATTAATTAACTTTGTTTTTCTTCATTTTAAACATATTTTAAACATTTTATTGTCTTACGGGGACGGTAATCTTCTTGTCATTTGGAGTCCATTTTTAGCCTATTTTCAATTTTGAGAAAATAGGCTTATGAGATCACCTTTTGTCCGTGTGTGTGTGTGTGTGTGTGTGTGAGGTGTGTGTGTGTGTCCCCCTAATAAAATCTAAACGGCTGGAGCGATTTCAGTGAAACTCGGTAAGTTCATAGCACTATTCCCGGCGACGTCGACCGTGCCCATCGAATTTTGTTACGTCTCACCAATCCAACATGGCGGCTGTGCGAAATATTTCACTAGCATTCAGTATCTCCGAAACTATAACGGATATCGCCCTGAAATTGTGTACGGTGATAAAGGGTACTACTAGAAGTTCACCTATGAAACTTTCAAAAACCCGATTACTACATAACCAACATGGCGGCCAAGCGAAGTGGAGACTTTTAAATAGACTTTTCTCGCGATTTAACTATCCAAACGTAATGAAACTTGGTACAGCAAATATTTATACACATTGCAATGCACTGGAGTCTAATTTAGTTCAATTGTTTACATAACCTCAAAATGGCGGCTGTGCGAAATATTTCACTGACATTCTATATCCCCGAAACTATTACAGATATCACCCTGCAATTTTGTACGGTGATAAAGGGTACTGATACAAGTTTACCTATGTATAATTCATAAACCTGTAAAGTACAAAACGAACATGGCGACCAAGCGAATTTGAAATATTTTAATAGACTTTTCTCGTGAGTTAACTCTCTGAGCGCAGTGAAATGTGGTACAGTAAATGATTTTGCAGATTGTAATGTACTGCCATCTAATTTAATTCAATTGTTTACATAACCTCAAGATGGCGGCTGTGCGAAATTTTAAAATTAAGTTTTTATTTCTTGTGTCGTAATCATGCGATCGAAGTGAAAGTTTGAATAATGAACCTAGGCAATAAGTGACCTTGAATGGTACATAACTCTATGGCCTATACATATAACAATCCTAAATGGCAAGCTTCCGTAATATTTAGACGGTTCTCAATATATATGAATCTTTTACAGCAACCAAACTGAAATTTTTATGTTCATAGAGACTATGAACATATGTTCACCTATAGAACTTTCAGTAACCTGGTGAGCACGAATCCAACATGGCGGCGACGCGAAGTATAAATATTTAAATGGACGTTTCTCGCGAATTAACTATCCGAGTGCCGTGAAACGTTGCACGTTTTAAATGCTTACACAAATGTTGATCCACTGGCATCTAATTTATTTCAATTGTTTGCATAATCACAAGATGGCTGCTGTGCGTAATTTTAAAATCTCGTTTTTACTTCTTGTGTTCTAATCATGCGATTGAAGTTTGAATACCACACTTACACAATAATCTTAATATAATAGTACAAAAATAAAAATCCAACCTGGCGACCATCTGAAATATTTAGACGGTTCTCAATATCTACGAATCTGTTACAGCAATTAAACTGAAATTTTGTATGTTGATCGAGGCAATTAACATGAGCAGGATATATGAAAATAGGCTGTACAGTTCTTCACGGAACTACTTGTTATACTTGTGGTCACACTGTCCTTATGCAAGGTTTCGACACTGATGTGTAACTATGTAACGGTCTGTTACTTCTTCACGCAAAATTATATCTCCCGCAGAGATGTTGGTTGGTTCCTCAGTTTAAGGGCTGCGACAACGCGGTCATATAACCCCGTGTACTTTGGGTGAGTGTACAATCTGTCTGATAAACGGTGTGAATTGTGATGGCTGTATTAGTCTGTAATTCAGGTAAGGAATGCAGACGCTAAATTTCAAGCAGTAGTTCCTAATGTTGCTACCAGATACTAACGTCAACGCCACCCAGCTGTGAACTTGGCTACTAGATGCCACCTCAATCAGCAACTCGCAACGAACGTTGGAACTTCCCCTCCAAAGGAAAGCTTACTGAGGGATTTTTAGCGCTCTTAGAAAATCCGACGACTTTGGCCGGCTTTGAACCCGCGACCTTGGGCATAGAAGTTCAACATGCTACCAGTTACGTCACCGAAGTCGCTTCACACTTAGTCAGATGGAAATCTGAATCTGATCTCGCGCAAGTGCGTTGTCATGGCAACGTCTGATGGCTCATCCCTCATCAATTTAGTAGTGTTGCCATGTCAACCACTGATAGCTCTTGGCATTTTCTTATAATTCCGAAATCATTTTTCTCATCCCTCGGCGCAATGGTGGCTCATATCAAAAATTCTTTCAGACAAACGTTTTAGGTAATTATTAGGGGAATATTGTCCATTTTGTACGGTTTTGATATTGTGCCTATTAACAGAGATATGATTAATGTTTCCCGAAAAAACCACTTTTTCCCACCCCTTTGGTCAATGGTTGGTGCTATCAAAAAATCGTTTCAAACATAAAAATCTGAGCTTTATCCGACACATAGTATGAACTTTGAACGGATTCGATATCTCACATATTAAGAGAGTTATAGCAATATTTCATTTTTTCGAAAAAAAAGTCCCCCATTTTCATCCCCTTCGACCGATTTAGCCCAGTAACGAACTCGTCTGAGATTTTATGGGTATACATATTCGGTAAAAAATTCAAAGTGATTGGTGCAAAATTACGGCAGTTATCGTGTCCACAAGAAACTGATATACATATATATATACATATATTACATAAATTATATATAAACTTTTGAACTGACGGTGGTTTTGGGGTCTGGGGGATGTGAAACGCGAAGATATGTCGAAATTTTCCGGAAATCGAAACATGGTAACCATTGCAATAGTTAGCTTTCTAATGAAATCTACCTAAAATACTGCCGTCAACGACACCTAGCTGTGAACTTGGCTACTAGATGCCACCTCAATCAGCAACTCGCAACGAACATTGGAACTTCCCCTCCGAAGGAAAGCAAACTCAGGTTTTTTAGCGCTCTTAGTAAATCCGACGACTTCAGCCGGGTTTGAACCCGCGACCTTGGGCATAGAAGTTCAGCACGCTACCAGTTCCGATACCGAAGTCGCTTCCCACTGACATATGAAAACTGAATGTGATCTCGTGCAGTGGCGTTGTCATAGCAACTGCTGATGGTCATCCCTTATCAATTAAAAGTAAAGTTGTCATGGCAACCTCTCTTGGCACTTGGCATTTTCTTATAATTTAAATCATTTTGTTCACCCCGTGGCGTAATGGTGGGTCATATCAAAAATTCTTTCAGACAAAAGTTTTAGGCAATTATTGGAGGAATATTGTCCATTTTGTGCGGTTTTGATATTGTGCCTATTAACAGAGATATGATTAATGTTTCCCTAAAACCCACTTTTTCCCACCCCTTTGGTCAATGGTTGGTGCTATCAAAAACCTATTTGACATAAATTTTTGGCACTTATCCGACACATATTATGAACTTTGAAGGGATTCGATATTTCATGTATTAAGAGAGTTATAGCGATATTTCACTTTTTCGAAAAAAGCCCCCCATTTTTACCCCCTTTGACCGATTTTGCCCATTAACGAACTCGACCGAGATTGTATAGGGATACATATTATGTAAAAAATTCAAAGTGATTGGTGCAAAATTACGGCAGTTATCGTGTCCACAAGAAACTGATATATATATATATATATATATATATATATAGATACATATATACATAAATTATATATAAACTTTTGAACTGACGCTGGTTTTGGGGTCTGGGGGATGTGAAACGCGAAGATATGTCGAAATTTTCCGGAAGTCGAAACATGGGACCCATTGCAATAGTTAGCTTTCTAAAGAAATCTACCTAAAAAATAGTTGGTTATCGCGTTATCAAGTGCATTCTGTTGTCATTTGTACAAAATATTTAAAGTCACTATTTACTGTACCTTGTCGGATCACTTGTAGCGAAGTTCAATTCTTCTCTCCCTCGTAGCGAATTCATCAATTACGCGGTTGTGAAATACAGTGTTCCCATGCAGGCTGCACAATAACTCGTTTTCAATAGAAAGAATCGCGAGATGTGAAAGTCTTTCTTGATGCATCGAGTTTCGAGTGAAGGTTTTTATACGTTTCGTGGTAGAAAACGTTAATTTCACTGATGCACCAGACGCCGGAATTGTTAGTAGCCTACTAGTTTGCAAAGGTTAAAGACTTCCTCATAGGCCCCAATTAAGTCATTCAAACTAATGAAGCCGTGAAAGCCTACATCAGTACCATTTGAGTGATATTGCAAAGAAATATTAACTGAATATGTAATACAATGTCATAAGGTTAGGCCTATCTATTACTAGGGGCATGTTTATAATTTTAATGTTAACTTAGGTCTTATAATGGGAAATAATAATAATAATAATAATGTTATTAGTTTACGCGTCTGTTAACTACTCTAGCTTTTAGAGACGCCGGGCAGCCGGAATTTCACCCCAAAGGGGATCTTTAACGTGCCAGTAAATCTACTGACACTGCTCCCTCGCATTTGCGCTCCCTCAAATGCCGACTGACTGCGACGGGACTCGCCCGTCAAATGATAAACGTTAAGAAAAGCTCGCCAACCCCGTTGTTGAATAATTTACTACGCACTTAATGTATGAGGATTGGCATGCCTGAAATTGAAAAGGGAAAAATGTCTTTGTGTATTACAATTTTTTCTATTTTATTTAAATATGAAAGACTCCTAATTATGTGTGTACAGTAATTTCAGATATTAACCTCTACATTGACAAGGGCGTAGCTGGAACCGGGTGCTGAAGCCTATACTTTGAGTCTTCTACACAGCTTACCCTCGAAAATATTCCACGCCACACCACTGGATGAAGCGATCAGCCATTGAGCCTTCCTGTGCCGAGTACCAGGTTTTTCTGAACTACCGTACTATTCCTCCCTCTTATGAGTAGGTACACTACTGTGACTACGGAAAGTCTCGTGAATCACCCTAAAATGAATATTAAAATCATTGTCACTGTACAACGATATCCAATATTCGCTAGGCTATAGGCCTGCTGTGACGGTCATATGTGCTCGTTCCATGGACGCATTCAGAGCCATTGCTATATTTCTTTAAAATTAGTTTTGCCCTCTATATATTGTAGAAAATACATCTGGTTGACATCATCATGATTAACCATATCAATTCCATTACATCTTTCGTCGCCATATTGCTTCTTAACCTATTTCGTTTTGGCGAGTGTAACCGCAAGCTGTAACCAAACTTAACCCAGGTTAAAACCAGAGGGAGCGTCAAAACACGCATATTCTCCGCTTGGCGCGGCTATTTCTTACTGGAATGGCGGGGAATGTTTGACAGTACGAGCCGGTGCAAGCGCTGCGATCGTTGGCAGCCCTGGTGCTCGAGCTGCGCTCTGTGGTGGAACGGCTAAGCTCGTTGTTACGTCACACTACACAAGGGGAGGGAACCAAAAAAGGACGATTAGTATGTTTTTTTTTAATATTGAACTGACAACGCGAGCGATGATATAAATGAAACTTTGCAATTACGAAAGTGATGGATATGGATCACACAAGGCGAAGTTGCTACATCGTGTGGTGACGTAAATTTAAAATTACTTGTTTTCATGGGGTATAGGTATATTTGGGCTTGGCTTGTCTGCCAGGATTTTTATTTGATTTATCACTCGTAATTAATTTCTTTAGAGATTGTAGGACAATTCCTTTTGTACTTTGTTAAGGGGGCACCTTCGTAGCTGGATGTTAGCGTAGTATGGCAAAGTTAGTTCTGGGGGTAGGTTCACCTCTTGTGGTTGGACTAGTGACATTGTGTAATGTGCTGGATCAGTTTGAACACGCCAAGGGTTGATGTGGAGCATGTGCATAGGGAGCTAAGCGTTACTCGGTTAACCTTCAGGATAAAGCGAATACTTGATGCTTCTTTTATCGATCGTAAGATTTGTTGTCTATAATTTAAACCTTTTAGCGTGTGATTCCTTGGATTCCTGAACTTGCATAAGGAATCTTAATTTCTTGAATTAAAACTGTAATCTTTTGTGGGGACGTGTTTGAGTGGGATTTGTGTATTATTGTCTCATTTAATCATGTCATAGTTGTTTTTACGTTATGTATTCCATGGAAATTAGTTCTTATTTACAGGTGTTGTTGTTTTCGTTTATATCTTCATTTATTTGTGGTAAACAAACCGACTTTAGGTCACGAGTGCATATTTTAGAAATATCTAAAAGGCTTCGTTAATTCCTGACTTGTCCATTTATTTAATTGGCCATCGCTTGTTCTTTTCTGTTACTGGGTGATATTTAAATAGGTTTCACTTCATATCAAGATTCAGTAGGTCTTACGTACTGGCTGCTTCTTGAGTAAAGGTTTTCTTCTAAATGTGACCCGGGTTCAATTTATATTAAGTTGTCATTAATTTTAATTCATTCTTTTTTGGGGGCGGGATATTTGTAATTTCTTTGAAGCGTCAATCATTTTGTGTCCCTTCACCGCACCCCCTGATGAATTTGACCACGCTGTTCCGCACCTCGCCTTCGATTTGTTCAGCTGTCCCAAAACAGTGGTCTCACAACTTCTGCCAACCAGTTACTTGTACCTGTCTCATCTCCTTCACCCCGACCTCCCTTCGTCAACTCTTGTCAACTTCAAGTACTGATGGCATTGGAGCATCTGAGGTCTAGGGAGTCTTATTCTCCTGATACACTCATTTTAGGTGGGATCAACTCTTCCCTCCCTGTGTACTACAGTTATTTGTCCTGTTCTGTGTAGATAGCGCCACAACTGTGTCACATCAATGTTCTGTGTAGATAGCGCCACAACTGTGTGATCTCATTGTTCTGTGTAGATAGCGCCACAACTGTGTACTCTCAATGTTCTGTGTAGATAGCGCCACAACTGTGTGATCTGTTCTGTGTAGATAGCGCCACAGCTGTGTCACATCAATGTTCTGTGTAGATAGCGCCACAACTGTGTGATCTCAATGTTCTGTGTAGATAGCGCCACAACTGTGTACTCTCAATGTTCTGTGTAGATAGAGCCACAACTGTGTGATCTGTTCTGTGTAGATAGCGCCACAGCTGTGTCACATCAATGTTCTGTGTAGATAGCGCCACAACTGTGTGATCTCAATGTTCTGTGTAGATAGCGCCACAACTATGTGATCTGTTCTGTGTAGATAGCGCCACAACTGTGTGATCTGTTCTGTGTAGATAGCGCCACAACTGTGTGATCTGTTCTGTGTAGATATCGCCACAACTGTGTGATCTGTTCTGTGTAGATAGCGCCACAACTGTGTGATCTGTTCTGTGTAGATAGCGCCACAACTGTGTACTCTCAATGTTCTGTGTACATAGCGCCACAACTGTGTGATCTCAATGTTCTGTGTAGCCTAGATAGAGCCACAACTGTGTGATCTCAATGTTCTGTGTAGATAGCGCCACAACTGTGTACTCTCAATGTTCTGTGTAGATAGCGCCACAACTATGTGATCTGTTCTGTGTAGATAGCGCCACAACTGTGTGATCTGTTCTGTGTAGATAGCGCCACAACTGTGTGATCTCAATGTTCTGTGTAGATAGCGCCACAACTGTGTGATCTCAATGTTCTGTGTAGATAGCGCCACAACTGTGTGATCTGTTCTGTGTAGATAGCGCCACAACTGTGTACTCTCAATGTTCTGTGTAGATAGCGCCACAACTGTGTGATCTCAATGTTCTGTGTAGATAGAGCCACAACTGTGTGATCTCAATGTTCTGTGTAGATAGCGCCACAACTGTGTACTCTCAATGTTCTGTGTAGATAGAGCCACAACTGTGTGATCTCAATGTTCTGTGTAGATAGCGCCACAACTGTGTGATCTCAATGTTCTGTGTAGATAGCGCCACAACTGTGTACTCTCAATGTTCTGTGTAGATAGCGCCACAACTGTGTGATCTCAATGTTCTGTGTAGATAGCGCCACAACTGTGTGATCTCAATGTTCTGTGTAGATAGCGCCACAAATGTGTACTCTCAATGTTCTGTGTAGATAGAGCCACAACTGTGTGATCTGTTCTGTGTAGATAGCGCCACAACTGTGTACTCTCAATGTTCTGTGTAGATAGCGCCACAGCTGTGTCACATCGATGTTCTGTGTAGATAGCGCCACAATTGTGTGATCTCAATGTTCTGTGTAGAGAGCGCCACAACTGTGTGATCTCAATGTTCTGTGTAGATAGCGCCACAACTGTGTGATCTCAATGTTCTGTGTAGATAGCGCCAGAACTGTGTGATCTGTTCTGTGTAGATAGCGCCATAACTGTGTGACCTCAATGTTCTGTGTAGATAGCGCCACAACTGTGTGATCTCAATGTTCTGTGTAGATAGCGCCACAACTGTGTGATCTCAATGTTCTGTGTAGATAGCGCCACAACTGTGTGATCTCAATGTTCTGTGTAGATAGCGCCACAACTGTGTGACCTCAATGTTCTCTGTAGATAGTGCCACAGCTGTGTGACCTCATTGTTCTGTGTAGATAGCGCCACAGCTGTGTGATCTCAATTTTCTGTGTAGATAGCGCCACAACTGTGTGACCTCAATGTTCAGTGTAGATAGCGCCACAGCTGTGTGACCTCAATGTTCTGTGTAGATAGCGCCACAGCTGTGTGACTCCAATGTTCTGTGTAGATAGCGCCACAGCTGTGTGATCTGTTGTGTGTAGATAGCGCCACAACTGTGTGATCTGTTCTGTGTAGATAGCGCCACAACTGTGTGATCTCAATGTTCTGTGTAGATAGCGCCACAACTGTGTGATCTGTTCTGTGTAGATAGCGCCACAACTGTGTACTCTCATTGTTCTGTGTAGATAGCGCCACAACTGTGTGATCTGTTCTGTGTAGATAGCGCCACAACTGTGTACTCTCATTGTTCTGTGTAGATAGCGCCACAACTGTGTGACCTCATTGTTCTGTGTAGATAGCGCCACAACTGTGTGATCTGTTCTGTGTAGATAGCGCCACAACTGTGTACTCTCAATGTTCTGTGTAGATAGCACCACAACTGTGTGATCTGTTCTGTGTAGATAGCGCCACAACTGTGTGACCTCATTGTTCTGTGTAGATAGCGCCACAACTGTGTGATCTGTTCTGTGTAGATAGCGCCACAACTGTGTGATCTGTTCTGTGTAGATAGCGCCACAACTGTGTACTCTCAATGTTCTGTGTAGATAGCGCCACAACTGTGTGATCTCAATGTTCTGTGTAGATAGAGCCACAACTGTGTGATCTCAATGTTCTGTGTAGATAGCGCCACAACTGTGTACTCTCAATGTTCTGTGTAGATAGCGCCACAACTGTGTGACCTCATTGTTCTGTGTAGATAGCGCCACAACTGTGTGATCTGTTCTGTGTAGATAGCGCCACAACTGTGTGATCTCAATGTTCTGTGTAGATAGCGCCACAACTGTGTGATCTCAATGTTCTGTGTAGATAGCGCCACAACTGTGTGATCTGTTCTGTGTAGATAGCGCCACAACTGTGTGATCTCAATGTTCTGTGTAGATAGCGCCACAACTGTGTGATCTCAATGTTCTGTGTAGATAGAGCCACAACTGTGTGATCTCAATGTTCTGTGTAGATAGCGCCACAACTGTGTACTCTCAATGTTCTGTGTAGATAGAGCCACAACTGTGTGATCTCAATGTTCTGTTTAGATAGCGCCACAACTGTGTGATCTCAATGTTCTGTGTAGATAGCGCCACAACTGTGTACTCTCAATGTTCTGTGTAGATAGCGCCACAACTGTGTGATCTCAATGTTCTGTGTAGATAGCGCCACAACTGTGTGATCTCAATGTTCTGTGTAGATAGCGCCACAACTGTGTACTCTCAATGTTCTGTGTAGATAGAGCCACAACTATGTGATCTGTTCTGTGTAGATAGCGCCACAGCTGTGTCACATCGATGTTCTGTGTAGATAGCGCCACAATTGTGTGATCTCAATGTTCTGTGTAGATAGCGCCACAACTGTGTGATCTCAATGTTCTGTGTAGATAGCGCCACAACTGTGTGATCTCAATGTTCTGTGTAGATAGCGCCAGAACTGTGTGATCTGTTCTGTGTAGATAGCGCCATAACTGTGTGACCTCAATGTTCTGTGTAGATAGCGCCACAACTGTGTGATCTCAATGTTCTGTGTAGATAGCGCCACAACTGTGTGATCTCAATGTTCTGTGTAGATAGCGCCACAACTGTGTGATCTCAATGTTCTGTGTAGATAGCGCCACAACTGTGTGACCTCAATGTTCTCTGTAGATAGTGCCACAGCTGTGTGACCTCATTGTTGTGTGTAGATAGCGCCACAGCTGTGTGATCTCAATTTTCTGTGTAGATAGCGCCACAACTGTGTGACCTCAATGTTCTGTGTAGATAGCGCCACAGCTGTGTGACCTCAATGTTCTGTGTAGATAGCGCCACAGCTGTGTGACTCCAATGTTCTGTGTAGATAGCGCCACAGCTGTGTGATCTGTTGTGTGTAGATAGCGCCACAACTGTGTGATCTGTTCTGTGTAGAGAGCGCCACAACTGTGTGATCTCAATGTTCTGTGTAGATAGCGCCACAACTGTGTGATCTGTTCTGTGTAGATAGCGCCACAACTGTGTACTCTCATTGTTCTGTGTAGATAGCGCCACAACTGTGTGATCTGTTCTGTGTAGATAGCGCCACAACTGTGTACTCTCATTGTTCTGTGTAGATAGCGCCACAACTGTGTGACCTCATTGTTCTGTGTAGATAGCGCCACAACTGTGTACTCTCATTGTTCTGTGTAGATAGCGCCACAACTGTGTACTCTCAATGTTCTGTGTAGATAGCGCCACAACTGTATGATCTGTTCTGTGTAGATAGCGCCACAACTGTGTGACCTCATTGTTCTGTGTAGATAGCGCCACAACTGTGTGACCTCAATGTTCTGTGTAGATAGCGCCACAACTGTGTACTCTCATTGTTCTGTGTAGATAGCGCCACAACTGTGTGATCTGTTCTGTGTAGATAGCGCCACAACTGTGTACTCTCATTGTTCTGTGTAGATAGCGCCACAACTGTGTGACCTCATTGTTCTGTGTAGATAGCGCCACAACTGTGTGACCTCATTGTTCTGTGTAGATAGCGCCACAACTGTGTGACCTCATTGTTCTGTGTAGATAGCGCCACAACTGTGTGACCTCATTGTTCTGTGTAGATAGCACCACAACTGGAGGATCTCGTGGTCGGTTGCACGTGGAGGGGAGAAAACAGAAGCTGCAGGGAAATGTTCCGACCCGTCATCACTGATGATGGAGTGTGTTACACCTTCAACACCTTGGCAGCCGACGAGGTCTTCGCGGATGAAGTGTGAGTTCAACAATGTTTCTCTATTATGGGACCAGATGCCGCGGCGTTAAGACGCAAGGAGGGATGCATAGTTCGAATCCCGGAGCTGTCAATGACCATGCTAAGTGTTGGTTTCTTCCAGAATTCTCCACACCTCTTTGAATTAACTACCGGGCTGGGTTATTATTGAAGTCACGTTTCCTACACATTATTACAGCACCGTGAGAAATACACGTTATCAGAGTAATTCAACAGAAGAGGGGCTGATGACCAATATATCCCAATTGATGTTCTGACTTTCAGTCGGTCACCACAGTTACTGGGATATGTGAAAAGATAACCCGAAATAAATTGCATTTGCTTCAGATATACGAGGATAGATTCTAAAATAGGGCGCCCAGATTTGAGAGAGAAATTTGGCATTTTTATATTGCTTGAAAAGTACACCGTTTGAAAGCTTGTTCTTTTTGCTAGTTTGCAACATAGTCTCCATTTGTTTGAATACATTTTTGTTGACGAGAGATCCACTTTTGTATACCTGCCTCGCAGAAGTCCGCAGCCAATCCGTTCAGGAACCTGGTAACTTCTTTCAATTCATCGTCGTGACTGTTGTTTCAGGAGTGAAGTAGTGGCCCCTCGTTTCATGACCACTGATAATGGAGTCTAAGAATTCCTCGGTGGTTTCGGCGCTTTCTTGAAGAAACTCCTGGGCACAGTCGACGCGTTGCTGTTTGTGTTCTGCTGTAAACATGTGAGGGACCCATCACGCACAAATCTTGTGAGAGCCCAATTTCGCTGTCAAAATCTTTTCAATATAGGTTTCAGAAACATCAGGAACCCGAAGACCCATTTCCTTGATCAAGATTCTCCAATCTTAGAGCAGAATTCGCTCAATCATGGCGACAGTGTCATCTGAGATCGACGGCCTCCCGCTTCGTTGTTCATCATGGATGTCTGTGTGGCCGCTCAAGAGCTCTCTACACCATTTGCGAACAAGGAAAGAAGAAGTTACCATATTCCTCAACGGATTGGCGGCAGACGCCTGTGAGGCAGGTATACAAAAGTGGATCTCGCGTCAACGAAAATGTATTCAAGAAAATGGCGACTACCGGTATGTTGAAGATTAGCGAAAAAAACAAGCTTTCCGACAGTGTACTTTTCAAGTAAAATACAAAGCTAACTATTTCTAACAAATGTGGGAACTTAATTTTCGAATCTACCCGCGTATATACGAGGGCACATCGGAAAGTAACGCAGAATATTTCTTTTCCAAAAAAGTTCAATAGGTAACAAAACCAAAGAAATCACAAATAAACTTACATATTTGACCTACTCTCTTAACACATTTCTGCAATCTTGTTACCTGTTTCAATGTGCCTGTTCGTACAAGACTGCTTTGTTGGAGTTGCGGACTGCTGATTTCACTTCCGCATCCGTCGCCAAGTGTTGGCCGGCCATACATTTCTTCACGGGATCAAACAGATGAAAGTCCAACGATGCCAGGTCCGGACTGTATGGTGGAGGGTGGAGCACCTTCCACACAAATTGGGCGATTTTCTCAAGAACAGGAGCAACAACATGGGGATGGTCATTGTCATGAAGAAGTTTGCCATTATCAGCATTAATGTTGTGCTGTTTGTCAGGAAGGGCACGACGCAACTTAACCAAAGTTGTATTGTAGGCTGCAGCATTCACAGTGGCCCCGTCCACCAATAACACACCATACATATCCCAAAACACTGACACAAACACATTTCTAGCAGATTGAGTCACTTTTTGATTATTCGTACTGGGGAATCAGCTTGTTTCCACTCCATAGAGGTCTGCTTGGTTTCGGGCCCACGACTCATCACCAGTGACAATTCCTTTCAGAAAGTCCACGCCCTTCTGCGGTGTAACCCGTAAAGTGATACCAGCTAGTCAGCATTCGCTGGGCCTTGCGGTTGTATATAAACGTTCCCTGAGAATTGCCTGTTGTCCATGTCTGTGGCTCGAGGGCACGTCTTGGCTCAGAGCTCTAATGAGACTCCTTTCAATTGAAGGTTCCAAGGGAACAGAAACTATGGATTATCGCGGCGCTCCAAGTATTGGAGTTTGGACGCTGGGTACGTCACGAGGAAGCACAGGAATGGCACCTACCCGTTCCGCACCATGACGCCTGGGGTGGGCGCTGGGCTTACCATCTCCACTCTGGGGCTCGATCGGGAGGTGGACGCGCTGTGCAGATTCCCAGTTCGAGGATTGAAGGTATGTTACTACTCTTCCTATACCAAACACAACAAAGTCAGAGAGAAATTGTGTGCTTAACTTGACGATAAAACTGATGGCGTACAAACAACACCGTTGTTCTTACGACTGAAAAACGATGAGCTCGATCTTCGGCAGCACTCTTAATAATTCCGCAGGCGAGGTCTTTCTCTTCAATGTCCTCCCAATGAAAGTGATCTGTTTTTGGTCCAGTTTATTCTCTGTATTCCACGCCAATGCCACATTTCGAATGCTTCCATCCCCTTGGGGTCTCTCTTGTGTAGCACACTGTCCTCAGCAAACATGATTCAATGGTCCGTTTCCATGATCTGAGGGACTTTGCTCACTGACAAAAGCGAGAGTGTTTATCACAGAAGGCTTGCTTTGCTATAACTAGCCGCGATCTAATTTACTCTTCAGATTAAATATTTGCGTGTTAACATCCGGCTGTCACTACTGTATGTGTTTATCCTGATTCCATGTTGTAGTTGAGATTACTGCGATTATTGTTAAATAATTATATTATATGTATTATTCCACTTTTAACCCAAACTTGCAGTGTTCGGACGGTGAAATACGAATACTCCAGGATCAGGTATGGCAATAGAAGAATATTAGTCAAAATGCACGAAGTAAAGACAAAAACAACTCGTAACACACTATAACAGTGCTAATTCAGTGTGATAATCTTATGAGTAAAGATAGCAGGACTCCTCTGTTGCCTAATGTCACGCTAATTGTGCTATGAGCTAATTATATTCAAGTGAACGTATGGGATCGCTGTTCTTTTGACTTTGTCACAGGAAGCCAATTACAAGATTCTACAATACTTCGTTATTGTAGCTGCAAAATACATTCATTCATTATCATAATATATAAATTCAAAAAGGACGCTGCGAGTTGTATTCAGTGTCTTTCTTACTAAGTTTCGCTTTAATTGTAGACTACAATTACATTTTGAATTTCGTACGCCCAGATCTTGGAAATTTGTAGCTGCTGTTATTTTGCGTTGGGCTTACGAAGGGACTTATAAGGTTCTACCTTTTAACTAAATATTGTTATTATAGCTCTAAGATTCTGAGAGTTATTAATTTATTTTGAAATTTAAAGATTGCCGCTGTGGCGCTATATTGAATGTGATAACCTTTTGATAAACGCAAGGAAGAACCTTTATGTGATACTCATCTCTTGCCAAGATTTGGCTTGATTACGTAATAACATTCCAAGTTGTACATTTTAATGTTCTAATAATTTCCGCAGCCGCCATCTTGGATGTATCGAGTCTGTGTTCTTTTTCCTATGCCATGCAAGGCCCCTTATACGGTCCTAGTGTGTCACTAATTTCAGTTACTGCAGCTCAAAACTCTTGAGAGTTATTTATTTTCATATTTTATAATTCTAAGATGGCGGCTGTGCGAAATATTCACTCTCATGTAACTATCAAGTTGGTAGCAGTGGATGCGTATATAGAACTATTTAATGGCCAAGTACCGTGGGCTTTGGTTTATTGGATCATAACTTACAGATTGTAATGCCTGCATGGATAGCACCACCGCCATCTTGAATATATTCTGTTGATGACCTTATAGTTTGGGCCCGAGAGGTTTTCCATAAATGAAGGCTTGCTTTTACAAAATTTGGTAGAGATCTTCTGTTTAGTTTAGTTGTAATTGCAACCTCTGACCACTCGGATGGCCACCATTTTGTTTTCGATAACATGGCGGCAATATAAATCATGACACTGAGGTCCCCTTCACTAGCGCTACCCCTGTACCAAATTTGATTCAATTGGTTTGTCGTTTGGGAATTAATAAGGGGGAGGGGCAAACAAATGGACTTTTTGACCCATGGAGGTCCAATACGTTTATCTTCTTTTTTTTTACAAAATTTTAAAGTATCGGTAGGATTAAGAAACCATTATCTTGTTCTTTATTTTCTGAATAACTGAAGTTTCCGTCTATGAGCAGAAGCAGGGGCCTCCACAACCCTCACACAAAGGCGTGTTCGCCGATCCCACTTCATACAGCCCAGCATTGGCCCTAATATAACGGCTTATGATTGGTTGTTGACCTACATCTAATTGGAACTCTTGTCCACAGATAGCGCGAGGGAGTTGCAGGTGTAATAATGCCTATCTCAGGTTTATAGGTTATGTTAGAATTGCGGTGTAGGAAATCACGCACGTCCAGAGGTATGGAATCCACGCAGAAAGGAAGTATTGCGGCTTATAATCGTAAGGTTGAAGAGCCCTGTAAGATTACATAGGCGGCTTCGATGGCGTAGTTGCTAGCATGCTGAGCTTCTATGCCCAAGGTCGCGGGTTCAAACCCGACCGAAGTCGTCGGATTTTTTAACAGTGATAAAAATCCCTCAGTATGCCTTCCTTCGGAGGGGGAGTAAAGACGGTGTTTCCATATCATAGATTTATGGCATCCACTAATCACACTGTGTGAAGTTAAATTTTGTAGGATAGGCTTGATTAATGCTCTTAAGTTCCAACGTTCGTCACCAGGCGCTGGTTGCGATGGCATCTCGTAGTAGCCAGGTTCATAGCTAGGTGTCGTAGACGGTAGCCTTTGGTAGCGAAACTAGGAACTACTTGAATTAAAAACAAATAACACACACTAATACAGCCATCACAATTAACACCGGTTATCAGACAGATTCTACACACACCCTAAGTACACGGGGCTACATGACCGCGTAGTCACAGCCCCTAAACTAAGGAACCAATCAACCAAGATTACATGTCTTGTTGTTTTGATAACAGTTTATACCATACATTATTATATATGAATCGCAGCCAATGGCCATAGCTGGGTATTTCAATTGAACGCCCGAGGGCTCCCAACAAGTTCAATTTCATGTAGTTCCAACTTTGGCTACCAGAGACGCCACTGTCACTGACATCTAGCGGTGAACGTTCGAACTTGATAGATCGTTTCTAACCATATAACCTACAAATTGAGCTACACACTGCCAATTTTAGTGATCTTTTTCATGCCATAAATCACTTGACGTTACAGACAGTTAGGAACGGGGCTCCGAGTGAAAGCCGAAGTTAAACGATTGACTTGGCGTCACCACATGGTAGCTTTACGATTGGTTACAAAGTGAGAAGCTTATTATCCTCTCTGTTTCAAAATAAATCATGTGATTGTGCCAGAACATATCAATATTTACGACACTTTACTAAATGTAAAATACTGTAGTGTAATATTCAACATATCATATTCTCAGAATACATTGCATTGAAGTACCTCCATTTTCTGCACAATGCACATCGCACTGTTGGTCTCGGGGTATGATTCCTGCTTTAAGTGCGAGAGGTCCCGGGTTCAAAACCCGGAAGAGCATTTTTATTACTTTTTTTTTATCTGTTGAAAAGATTCAAAAAGTATGTAAAAGAACCTTAGGAACATTCTTTTTTTCGGGCGAGACTTCCGGTAATTTAAATACATAGGTTGCAGGTAAACGCTTCTTTTTTCCCCGTCGGTTTACCCTCCAGGTTGGCTTTTCCCTCGGACTTAGGTTGGTTGGTTGGTTGCTTGCTTCCTCAGTTTAGGGACTGTGACAACGCGGTCATGTAGCACCATGTACTTTGGGTGGGTGTAGAATCTGTCTGATAACCGGTGTTAATTGTGATGGCTGTATTAGTGTGTGTTATCTGTTTTTAATTCAAGTAAGGACTGCAGACATTGATTTTTTGATGTAGTTCCTACTTTTGCCGCCAAACGCCATCATCAACAACTACTAGTTCAGAACTTGGTTACTAGACGCCACCGCAGTCGGCTCCTGGCAACGAACGTTCTTCGTTAAAGAACGAAGGTTCTTTAACATGCCATAAATTTATGACATGGGACTGCCGGCTTTACTTCCCCTCCGAAGAAAGGCATACTGAGGGATTTTTAACGACGGCTTCGGCCGGGTTTGAACCCGCGATCTTGGGCATAGAAGAACAGCTACCCTTCCTTTGACTCAGCGAGGGATCCCACCATAACCGCCGTAAAGGCAGTGTCCTGGAGCTTGAAACACCTGGTTGGGGGATGCCACTGGGGAGGTGGGGCCACCCTCCTTGCCTCTTCCTTGCCTATCCCTCCAAATCTTCCCCTCACTTTTCATCCCTCATGTTCGCTTTGCAGGTGAGGCCACCTGGGCGAGGTGCTGGTCCCACCTCCCCAGTTTTATCCTTCGTCCAGGTGTTTCAAGCTCCAGGACACCGCCCTGGTGGCGGTAATGGTGGGATCCCCGCAGAATCCGAGGGAAAAGCCAACCTGTAGGGTAAAGCGACTAAAATAAAAAATTGCGTTTGACCTCAAACTATGTATTTATATTACTGGCACACAGTAAGTAAAAGTCTCGCATGAAAAAAAAAGTTCGTAAGGTTCTTTTATATACTTTTTGAATATTTTCAAGAGATAAAACAATAGTAAAAATGCTTGGCACTTCCGGGATTAGAACCCGGGACCTCTCGCACTCAAAGCAAGAATCATACCCCTAGACCAACAGGGCGACGTTCATTTCTCAGAAAATGGATGTAGTTCAATGTAATGTATTCTGAGAATATGATATGTTGAATATTACACTACAGTATTTTACATTTAGTAAAGTGTCGTAAATATAGATAAGTTCTGGCACAATCACATGATTTATTTTGAAACAGAGAGGATAATAAGCTTCTCACTTTGTAACCAATCGTAAAGCTACCATGTGGTGACGCCAAGTCAATCGTTTAACTTCGGCTTTCTCTCGGAGCCCCGTTCCTAACTGTCTGTAACGTCAAGTCATAAATCTTTGACATGGGCCCGCCGGCTTTACTTCCCCTCCTATGGAAGGCATAATAAAGGATTTTAACGCTCTTAAAAATCCGACGACTTCGGCCGGGTAATGTGTACCTGTGCATCATTATATCTATTCGCATAATCAGAAGCGTACCGATACATTAATTTATATAAAACACAAACGTTACGCACACTTCACCATATCTCGGTAATCTCTTGACAGAGGGATTATAATGTTTTTCACTTTAAGTTTACAGGCAAGAGGTAAGACGGTTTACGAAATTCAGTTTCTAACGGGTGAAAAAATAAGGGTTGAAAATAGACTTTACGAAACCGCTTGAATTACAAAACTGAAACTTGACATGTATGTCCTTTGATAAAATCGAATGGAAACATGTTTCAGATATTTTTGAATTGAAGTTTGTAATGTATTCCCTTCAGGAGACCGGGACAATGCCTCTCTGTCAGGCAGCTACTCAATTGTCCTCACGAGGCTGAGTGCACCCCGTTCCTGCTCTCACGTCAATTTCTAAAATCCCTGACGGAGCCAGGAATTGAACCCGGGGCCCCCGGATGAGAAGCAGGCGCGCTACCTCTAGCACCATAATGTGAATCCAGTCGTGGCATTTAAAGTAGACGGCTATGTTAAAGTATCGTCGACATCTCAATATTATATTCATCATCATCATCGTCATCATTTTCTTCATTTCCCCTTTTCCAGCTGACACCGTGTGGGGGCAAATTTGGTTCCTCTCCACTTTGTTCTGCGTTCCAACATTCCTCTTCCGACACGATGTTCCAATTCAGGTTCCGTTTTCTAATGCTATTCTTCAACGAGTCTATCCAACACATTCTTGGTCTTCCTCGTCCTCTCCTCCCTGTCATCCGTCGTTCTAGTGCTCGTCTTGGTAGCCTTACTTCATTCATCCGTTTGACGTGTCCAAACCATCTCAATCTGTTTTGCTCCAGTTTGTCATTTAGTTTCTGTACTCCCAGTTCTTTGCGTGTATCTTCATTTCTTACTCTGTCTCTCCTCGTTTCTTGGACCATACTCCTCAGGAATCTCATCTCAGCTGCTTGTACTCTGCTCTCATCCCTCTTAGTCTTTGCCCAAATTTCTGCTGTATATGTCATTATAGGAACATGATGATGATGATAATTGTTGATTTAAGCGGCCTAACATCGAGGTTATCGGCCATATTATAGGAACATAATATGCTTTGTACATAACTTCTTTAGCCTTAATTGGTATATCCTTGTTTTATACTAGTCACCGAGATAAGTTTGTAGATCTCCGGCCGGTTGTCTACGTGGAGAAGAGTGAACTTATCGACACTCGTTTGTTGCTTGGATAATTGTTTGAGAATCTACTGTACTTACTGTATTTCGGTCCTCTCGAGTTCTCCTCGCGCTGAATTATTAATATATTCCAAAATAATTGAAGACGTTGAGAATATGTATGTTTATTGGTTACCAACACCATAAGTACTTTGCAATATATTTACTTTTATGCGAAGCCTGAATTGCTTGTCGTGTGGCAGAGCGTACACAGTATATTACCTAGCTAGTGACATGTCAAAGAAGAAGAGCCTGCGTTATACAGAGACAGCTCCCTAGCAGTGACCACTTGGTCTAAAGATGTCAGAATGAAGAGGTCGAGAGCGGCCTTTACATCAGTATATAAATATTAGATTTCTCTGGAGGGAGAAAATTAGCACAAGCAGAGATTCACCAATAGTATCTCTGGTGGTAAGAGGGGGGTGATAGCCAACCAGAGCATAAGCGTTAGGGCTGTGGCAGGGCGTGACTTTACTGTTGTTGTTCATTCTGCTAGGAGCCTCAATCCTAGAAATTATTATGAGAAAGGAAGAAAATATCTGCATGGAACAATACTAGGAAGTGAAGCTTCGACCTTTTCGCGTTCCTCTATAGACGGCAGCACATGTGTTCGACTAGGGCGATATGAGTGAGTAGTGAACGAATGTATTTTGACTGGACAGTTGAACATACCATTGCTGCCAACAAATGTAGATTGACACTAATGGTCCAGTATTGTAAAAAAAACGGCAAAAATATGATGATTTTGGGTTTATATAACAATGAGAATACATGTATTAGTATATGTAAGCTTATAAATCACAGACGAAATGTTGTTAAACGTGTACAGCTACACCTAGTGCATCGTCAACTAATTGCCAGTTACGTACTATCCCACGACATAGTTGGCTATCATTTATGATTTGTTGATGTTGTTTCCAAGCCGTTAGTGGTTAGTTTATCATTTATATACATTTTGCTTTATACGTGTTATTCTTCTTGCGATATATGCTACTTTTCGTTTTCGCAGAGAAATAACATAAAAACAACATAAGATTGATGTGGTTTTTATTGCGCTGCTCTTTAGTGCAGTGAGAAATGTATTCCGATGCACAGTTTTCTGCCGATTCGATCCTGGAAGGTAAGTCATGAACAACTATTTTCGCTGATAATTTTTTTCATTTGGGTATACGGGAGATAAAAAAAAATCGTATTAGCTAATGAATTACACTACCCATGTGGTTTTATCTACTATTATAATAATATAATACACAGATAATTGTGATGACCAGGGTGTCCTATGCCACTGGAGTGAATTAACATAATTTTAAAGAACGATTCCTGTGAAAGAAAATTCAGATTACAGTATTAGAAAAAAGATACTCCCATCTGTTTGCATTAGATCTAGACTACTACATTTCAGTCATTTATGCACATATATATTTTAGGTATTGAGGAGGCCTAGGTCGCTGTAGCATACTAAAATTGAAGGTATTCTTTTAGTTGTAACTACACATTATCTGGAACACTTTATTGAGATTCAAAGATTTCTAACCAACTTTTATTCACAAACAAATATGTTAACAACAATTCACAGAATAGTAAAACCAAAGAGTTTTGTACATAGGAACGAAACGTTACCAACCTTAACATTTACAATTCTCAACATACTCCCACCTAATTTACAATTTTCTCAAAATTGGAAATTATCAAAGTGTCAAACAGGTGTACAATGTATGTCAACTGAATTCCTTCTCCTCTGTAACATGAAATCAAAGATCTAGTCTTTTAGGAGGGGCCACTTTTCTTCCTGCTCTTGTCCTCAATTCTTCAGGGGATTTGGACACATCCTTGTCATCATCGTCCATGAAGTGGGTTTTTTCTTGGTAACTCTCGGTGCAGGACTGGACCTCCAAGGGGTAGACTCTCTGTATAGGACGTACAACAGTACCACTGCTAGTCTTTAGTTGAACCACCCGGACTCTTCCATCTCGCCCTGGAATGAGCTGCTCAATTCTTGCCAAAGGCCAATCTATTCTCTTCCGATTGTCCGATCCTATTATAACCACCTCTCCAATTATAGGCTTTCTAGTTTCGCGCCGCTTGGTCCAGGTTAACTGCCCCAGATATTCTGATCGGAAGCGTCTTCTTAGCTCTTCTCTCAATCTTTGCAGATACCGAATTTTCCGAGTGATGCTTGCTGACTCAATGCAGTCCAGGTCAGGAACTCCTGTCTCTCGTACTTCTTGCAGTAGCATGGATGGGGTCAATGGAATAGGATCTCTATTATCTTCTGCCGTATAAGTCAATGGTCTTGCATTAATCACTGCTTCACAGTCAATAAGTATGGTCTGAAGCTCATCCCAAGACAATGAAGCCTTCCCCAATGTCTTCCGTAAAATTTGCTTCACCAGGCTCACCAATCGTTCCCAGAAGCCTCCCCACCACGACGCCGTAGGCGGATTGAACCTCCAAATTATGCGTTCTCCAGTGCTGTAGGTAACGATTTTCTCCCAGTCTAACCTTTCAAGAGCATTACACGTTCCTCGAAAATTTGTTCCATTATCACAGATGATCACTTTAGGTCGACCACGCCGTGCGATAAAACGCCTCAGTGCTCTTATGAATGCTTCAGTTGACAGAGACGGAACTAGTTCCAGATGTACAGCTCGGTAGCAAGCACAAGTGAATAGAGCAACCCATGTCTTCGATGAATCACGAATATACAAGGGTCCTGCCAAATCTATTCCAATGACTTCGAATATGGCCGCATCGTTAACTCGAAGATCTGGCAAAGGAGGAGACTGAGTGTCTAAGTTTTTTGCTTGAAAACGTCGGCAAACAACACATCTCTTGACTGTTCCCTTCGCCAACTGGCGTCCTTTAAGGATCCAGAATCTCTCGCGTAACAAACCTAGGAGAGTTGCTGGACCGGGGTGATTGTTTTTACAATGCACTTCTTCTGCATACCTCTTGACCAACGGATGTTCGGAAGGTAGCACGGCTGGTAGTTTGAACGGACCCTTATCCACACGTTCGACTATCCGTGTCTTGAGTCTAATTATGCCCTTTTGATCTTGGAATACTTCAAAGCTCTTAAGTCTCTGATCGTCTGGGAATTCGAAGGACTCTTTTTGAATGAACAAAACAATTTTGTCTTCGGCTGTAGCCACCTCATTTGTCGATAACGGACCACTTCTTTTAACTTCATTGCGTCGACAGTTGTTGAGAAATCTGTAGATCCATCCCACCATCCGCACAATTTGTTCATATTTACTGAACCGGTGATACAGCCATGTCGTATTATGAGTGATGGCAATAAGGTTATGTTCGTTTACCACTTCATAGCGTATAGAAGATTCAGGCCAGTTTTCTTCTCCTTCAACAAGCCACTTAGGCCCTTCCCACCATTTGGATTCGATTAGTTGTGCGACAGTACATCCTCTTGAGGGTAGGTCTGCGGGGTTCAAATCCCCTGGTATGTGTCTCCAGCTTCGTGCATCAGTGAGCTCCCTTATCTCCTTCACTCGGTTCCTAACAAATACTGTCTTGTCTCCGTTGCCAAGAATCCAGGCTAGTACAATACTTGAGTCGGTCCAACAATAAACAGCTACTTCTTTACAACCTAGACTTTCTTGAACTGATTTCAGCAGACGCGCTCCAATAAGAGTTCCTAATAATTCCACTTGAGGGATGGTCAGGGGCTTAAGCGGTGTTACTCTTGCTTTAGCTACTGCTAACCGAAGATGTGCCTCTCCCTGATAACTGCTCCTGATAAAGACAACAGCTGCATATGCGTTTTGACTTCCATCACAAAATACGTGTAGTGAGATGTCCTCCTCATTGCCAAGGTGACGTATCGCCTCAATTTCTCTTAAGTGAGGCAAGTCCTTTAGCCACTTCTCCAACCGCCGTCGAGTATCTTTGTCGATAGGCTCGTCCCATCCCAACTTTCTGGTCCATAACTCTTGAATTAACAGTTTCAGCCTAATCGTTACTGGAATGGTTAGTCCAATCGGATCGAAAATGCGGTGGATTATTGAAAGAATAGTCCTCTTCGTCAAATCTCCTATTTCACACGATCTCTCCCACCAATCCATATTGATCTTCAGAGTATCGTCTTGGCGATTCCACCTAATGCCAAGCAGTGAAGACTCCTGAGAAGATCCGTCTCCGGTTGACTCCCATCCCCGAAGGTCGAACCCGGCCCTCGCCATGATAGTCCTTGAAAGGTAAACGAATTCCTCAACTTCTTCTGCTCGATCGAGGCTTGTCACCAGATTGTCAACATAAAAATTGTTCTTCAATGATGATGCAATTTTAGCCTCCTTTGGATCAGTTGATTCCATATATTTTTCCAGGTGGTAGCCAATTACTGCTCCAAGAAGAAACGGGCTGCTGGTAACACCGAACACCACTCTGGCATGACGAAGGACTTGTAGGTCTTTCTCACTATTATTACCATACCACAGGAACTTCAGGTAGTCTCTCTCCTCTGGGTGTACACTTATCTGTAAAAATGCCTTCTTGATATCAGCTGTGATGCCTATCTTTCGTTGCCGAAACCTCAAGAGTAGTTCGGGTATGATTTCAATAAGGTTAGGTCCTTCTTCAAGGCAGTCGTTCAGTGATGGCAAACCTCTCTCCTTCGCCGATGCGTCGAACACGGGACGCACTTTCGTAGTTGTACTATTTTCCTTCAGCACTGGACGGTGAGGAAGATAGTGTCCAGTAGATAGATCCCTCGCCATTTCCACAATGCCTTCTTTCACCCAATCTCGTAAAATAGTGTCATATTCTTCATAGAGACCAGGCTTTGCCTTTAATTTTCGGGTCATTCGAATCAATCTGCCTTCTGCAATCCCTCGATTGGTTGGAAGGTCTGGAGCATCTCTCCCCCATGGAAGACGTACCTCGTATCTGCCATCTACAAAAGCAACCGTATTTTTGAAATACCTCAGTGCTGACATCCTCTTCTCCTCCTTTGTGGTGTTCTCTACAGGATCGGTTATCCCAATGGTCTCCATTTTCCACAGATCAGATACGGGTAGCTGAGTAATACTGAGTGCAGTGACTGCATTCGCAATACTTGCATGCTTCGCTAGCTCCTTTTTTCCCACGGTGTCTACTACCTTCTTCTTCCCCGTTACCGTCCATCCTAAACAGGTTTCAATGGCTATCAGGCCAGAAGGTAGAGTCTTAATTTTACCTGTCCACAACTTTCCCGCAATGTAAGAACCTATCAAGATGTCAATAGGAGCTACAGAATCTCTGCACATCGGAATGTGTTCTCTTAGTAATTCTTCCCTCACTTCTTTCCTGACTTCTACTGATGGAATCGTAGCTGTAATTGTCCTTTGGTCTAACGCTACGAAATTGCATGCAAAGTCGTTATTCAAGCTGAGTAAGTGCACCTTGTAACATCGGTGCTTAACTACCCCTGTTGGCTTACCACCAAAAAGAGAGTGGATAATGCTCTCTTCCCCAATCGGAGAGTAGTTCATTTCTTCAGCCAAACTACTAGAAATATACGAACGTTGGGATCCACTGTCTATCAGTAACCTGGCCTTCCTGATTTTGTCACCATTCTTAACGTAAACTAACAGAGTCTGGAGATAGACCTCCGTTTGAGAGCTAACTGACAAATTGCTGTCAATAGATGAAGTATTAAACAAGGAAACCTCTTCTCTTTTGATCTCAGAATTCTTCCCCTCAACACAACCTTTCTCTTCTGCTTGATACTTCTGAACAGCTGGACATAATAATGGTACATGTCGTCCACGACAAATAACACATCGTGCTCGACACTGCTGTGCAGAATGGCCTGCTTTGGTACAAGAAAAACAGCGCTTATCTTTATACAGAACATCTTTTCGGTTTTCAAGGGACATTTTTTGTGCATGGAGACATTCTGTGGAACAATGATTCACCCCTTTACAAAATACACACTTCTGAGTGTCAGATTCAATGCTCAGACTGGCAAGATCGATCGCAGAAGCAAAATTAACTTTGTCCATATCATGCGATTTTCCTGGACTCTTAGCCTGGTTGTAGGAAAGGGACTGATTATTTGCCATTGCAACTCTCTCCTCCCCTTCTACTTCTCTCTTCAAAAACAACATTAAATTATCCATCTGTTCCTTCAGTGTCCTATTGGGTTCATTGGAACGTTGCCACACCTTCAGTATGTCTGCGGGCAGACACGATTCTATTAGCGGAAACAATAATGCGGCATAATTATTCGAGAACACATTTAATGACTCTAGTGCCCGTAATTGAGTTTCTAGTTTGTCATACAAAATGCTGATCTTGACCGTCTTCCTTTCCATAACTTAACTCAGTAGTTCCCGTACATAATACTCGATAAGGAGATCATTACGTCCAAATCTGTCCTTAAGTGTTTGAATGGCCTTTCCGTAATTTTCGCCTGAGGGAGGGAAACTCACAACAACCGCGCGTGCTCGAGAGTTCTCTTTCGTGGCTTGAATCAAGTACTGAAATTTTTCCTCCTTACTTAACGACTGACACTCGTCAATTTGTGAGAACTGTGACCAGAATGAGATCCAACCGGCTATTTCCCCGTCATACTTATTCAATTCTAATTTCGGTAGGCGAAGAGATATTTCGTTTCCCGAACGATCGCCAACACAACTAGATGAAGTATGAGCAGCGCTATTCCTTGTTATCAGATCAGAGGCCTTACCTTTAATGCTGTGGTAACGTAAGGTATACTCCTCTGCTTTCTCCATTTCCGCCATCAGTACTTCTTCGATCTCCTCTTCCTTTGTTTCAGCACAGATGTTTTCACAAATCTGACTGTCCAGCTCCGATAACTCGTGTCTTCTTTCTTCGAGCACTAGTAAACGCGCACTTATTAATTGTAAATCTGCATCTCTCTGCGTCAGTAGTTCGTCTAAAGCACTGCAAGCTTTCGTGAACAATGTGCGGATAACCGCTCTCCTCTTAGTTATTTGTGTACCCGCCATAATTACGGGCTACGGATGTAAACAACAGGATACGGTATACTGGATTATACAGGCACAGTTATACTCGCTACTATCAAATTGTAATTCAACAAAGTTTATACACGCTTGTTAAAATCCTGTCACGGTCGCCATATATTCTTTTAGTTGTAACTACACATTATCTGGAACACTTTATTGAGATTCAAAGATTTCTAACCAACTTTTATTCACAAACAAATATGTTAACAACAATTCACAGAATAGTAAAACCAAAGAGTTTTGTACATAGGAACGAAACGTTACCAACCTTAACATTTACAATTCTCAACAGAAGGTCATTAGAAATAATTATTCTCTTAAAAGGAGATTTGCATATTAAAGGATTGACAGAACATAATGTACTGGGATTTCATTATGAGTATATATAATGAAGGCATTCTTTCAGTGTAGCCTAAACAAACTGTTAGTTGTAAGTAACTCTTCAGTCGGTCAACAGGAATTTGCCCAGTGAATGGGTGGGGTACAATGTATATAATATATGAATCTCCTGGAAAAAAATACATGTGGCCTATTAGTTATACTCAATTATATGTAGGTCTACATTGTACCCCACCCAATCATTGGGCAGATTCTAGTTGACTGACTGAAGAGGCAAAGAGTTACAACTGATAGTTACGAGTATATGTTAGCCATATAAAAATGTGTGTGGCTACTGCAACTCGGAGAAATGAGTTTCATGCCGGTAGAACGTTTTCAGTTAGGTTTATGTATTTATTTTTTAATATTCGAGCTAAATTTGTAGTAGGCCCTAGTGTGTTAAAATAGACATGTGATATTAGCAATTAATATCTTGTATCTCCTGCACATGTCTATATTTGTGCATTTTTCTTGCTGGGAGTAGGCCTAGTAGGCAAGTTGTTCTGTGGAAGGCATGATGTGTTCGGGAAATCTGTGTGTGGCAAGATTACGCATCGAATATGCAGTGTTAATTTTGCCAAATGGTTCATCAGAAGGCACTTATATAAATTCCCTGACTTCTGATGCAGTTCCTACTATGTATTGCTGTTGAAGGTAAGTTAAAATGTGTCCTGTCATGTAATAATGTGCTATGTATTGAAATATAACATTAACATGCAACTAAAAAAAAACTTTGTGTTGCAGGGACCTCTGATGTTTCAGGCAGGAGAATTGAGGACACCCAAGGTGATGGAAGGTTCATACCGTTGGGGTCAGGAGAGAACAAAAGTTGAGCAAAGGAAAATTGCATCCTCTAGAGTCTAGACAGTCTAAACTTCTGTGGACGTTGCCTTATATAAAATACTTAATTTTGACCAATTGAAAATGAGTTGCACCTTTCTCGGTCCGTGAGTGTATTTATATGTGGGGTGTGAGTGACGATGGTGATTGTTGTTTTAAGGGGCATAACATCGAGGTCATCTGCTCCGATGAAGAGTGTGTCTTCCTGTGCATCATATTTTTGTTTTCATTGTGTCAGCCTTGCCCTTCTGATTAAAGAGGCTAGTTCTGTTCTTGACTTGACACCTATCTAAAGCAAGCTTGTAGTTTAACGTGACCGTTAATCACGAAATCATGAGCCACGGGACCTCCTTTTTACGTGGAATCCGAACCACAGGACATGGCATTTCACTTCGAAAATCTCACATGCATGACACCTATCTGCCATGTGTGTTAATTTGTGAGGAAATTCATTTGCAGTATTTTAATGCAGTATTGTTCGAATGGGTGTGAACCATACTGGTTAATGTGACAATGTTGCTTAATATTGAGCTTGGTACATACAGGGTTTGTCCTGAAAGTAGTGGGACTGAGTCAATTAAAAAAATATATTAACAGAAATGATACATATGCTCAATATTCTTCAAAGTAGGACCCTTCTGCATCCACACACCGCTGTCAGCGAACTTTTCAACCCTCGTATGCTTTCTGGAAGGCAGCAACCGGAATTCTGTCGAGCTCCCTCGTCACGGTTGTTGCAACGCTTCCACGGAGCTGTGACGATGCCCTTTTAGGGTGGTTTTGGGGTAGGGGAAGAGGATAAAGTCTGCTGGGGAAATGTCGGGACTGTAGGGTTGCGATGTTACGTTGGGCCAGGTACGCCAGCACGTGGAAGGCTGTGTGGCGTGGCGCATTGTCATGATGGAGCCACCAGGAGTTAGCGATCGCTGGGCAGACACGGACGACGCGTTTTCTCAGCCCTTTAAGAACCTCCATGAAAAAACCTTACTCTGCGGTCATTGTCCAAAAAATTATTTACACTTGCTACATTTTCATCCGTTACGGTGCTCGAAGGTCGTCCTGAATGTGCGCCGTCTTCAACTTCCTCTCTCCCCTCCCGAAACAGCTTGTATCAGTCAAATAAAACTCAATCTGCCCATGGCGTTATCACCGTAAGCAGTCTTGATCATATCGTGAGTCTTTTTCCCGGTTTTGCCGAGCATAACACAAAATTTTATGGTGTAGTGCGCCGTTTCAACAGACTAACCATGATGCAGCGTGACGATTGCACTTGCAGAGGTTATGGGCACGAGCGATTTACACTCCACTGCAACTGGGAATCAACTGTGTGGCTGTCTCCCAGCCTTCCTTACACCCCCCTCCACCAACCCCAGGTGGAGAAGCTGCGGCCAGTCTATCCGTCTGCGGGGGGAAAATCCAGTCGGACTACTTTCAGGACAGACTCTGTACTTTTATTGATAGGCCTACCAGTGAAGGTCACGAGAACCTATAAAAACCATTTCTTAATGAAATTAGCCCTTAATAGCTTTTATAATGATTCAAAATTGATCTGGAAATGATGTAGTTCACTCCTCCGCTGTCTATTACCCACTCGCCTTCCTAAATTATATCACGACTTATATAGTAAAATTTCAGCTGTGTTTGCTATTATCCGCATGAATTATGCACAAGTACAGCATTGCCAAACCCACGCATACGGTCCTAATTGTATAGGCTTCTTTGCTTTTTCTTTTGTGCGCTATAAAATTTGTTTTTGTAAAGTTCACATTTCTGTGGACCAATAATGATGACAATGGTTGCAGCCTAACACGTCCAATCCAATGGTTACAGCCTAAAGTTTCATCAACAGTGCCCCGCTAGCTTCCCACGGCAAAGGCTTCACCTCAACCCGACTATTCTGACCTTTGTTTTGTCCACACCAATAATTATAATGGTTGCAGCCTAACCCGTCAAATCCAGTGATTGTTTGACAATGGCTACAGCCCAGGTCAGTTTTTTTTAATGATTTTGCTTGCCTACCATGATACCAGTTTCTGCCTTGAGAAAGGATACTTTATCAACATGGCCGATAACCTCGATGTTAGGCCCCTTAAAACAACAATTATCTTATCAACATTTATCACATTTTAAGGTGTCCAGAGGAAGACTCAGCCTTGTCAGCTATTGGCAGATCGATGGAAACTTGTCTAAGAACACAAAACTAAACAGTGTAGCTCCGGCCTCCCGGACTGGCTGTGGCTTCATGGACAGCGACTATAGTTGGACCCGATTTTCGTGCTTCTGTAACAGAACTTCTATCGACTAGGTTTTCAGCTGATATGATAATGTGCCACATGTTGCAGCTACACTTCGATCCTACAACCTTGTGCACAGAAGGCAAGAATATTACCGCTGTGTAAAACAGCCAGTTACTGCGTATCTGACAATGCTCTTCTTTTCTTTTCCTTCCCGTATGACTGGTCACGTCTTCCAGCCGTACAAGGATATACAGCCCAACAAAATTATTGTTAGATTGAATTTCCTGTGTAGAGGCAGAAAGGAAAATGAACTTTAAATATATTACACAGTAGGAGTGCATAACTGCCTGCAAACATGCATTCTTACAGTTACTAGGCTATATTGAAGGTTCATTGTGTCTCACAATTTGTTAGAGGTATGTTTTGTCAATACACACACTGTACAAGTCATGTTATAACAAGGCGGTGGGGGTTATAGACAGCATAGTAGAAAACATCATAAATTGTGAATGTAAGTGGAACGCGGAACTTGCAGCAGACATGAATGTGGCTTTTACATACCTTGTGCCCTCGTTTCATCTTCTGGGCGATATTACGTATTGAAATTACGAACCCTGGTTACTACTGAACCTCATATATGTCCTCAAATTCGTAATTAAGTGTTTTATTTCTTGCTATATTAAAAACTGGGCACCATATTTCGACAGCCCTTTCATCTCGTTCAACTGTCAACAAGGTGCACTCGATCGGGACGCAGCGAGGAGCACACTTTGTTGCCAACATGTGAGATACAAAATCACTGTTGATCAAAAAAGAATCATCGGGACGTGTTAGTCTGTAACCATTGTCAAAACTCAATTGATCTGGGCACGTTAGGCTGTGCTGAGCGCAGCTGGCGGGGCACGGTTGGCTCCAAACCATTGATCTAGGCGCGTTAGGCTGTGCTGAGCGCAGCTGGCGGGGCACGGTTGGCTCCAAACCATTGATCTAGGCGCGTTAGGCTGTGCTGAGCGCAGCTGGCGGGGCACGGTTGGCTCCAAACCATTGATCTAGGCGCGTTAGGCTGTAACCATTGTCAAAACTCAATTGATCTGGGCACGTTAGGCTGTGCTGAGCGCAGCTGGCGGGGCACGGTTGACTCCAAACCATTGATCTAGGCGCGTTAGGCTGTAACCATTGTCAAAAACCATTGGATTGGACAAAACGAAGGTTGGAAGGTCGGGGGTAGGCGGGGCCTCTGACTGCGCGCAGCTAGCGGGGCACAGTTGACAGAAAACCATTGATCTGGGCGTGTTAGGCTGTAACCATTGTGAAAACCACAGTTGTGCGGAAAAAATCAAATTTTTATTTCAGCGGAGATATTGCTTAGTAAATACACAGCAGATAAAATTTAAAAAAATATATTTATCACAGAAAAGAAAAATATTGCACACATTTATCACGGAACTGGAAAATAAGTTTCATTATGAAAGAAAAAACACTCATTTCAGTGGGAAAAACCATTACAGAGCGAAATTTTGCACAAACTAGCGTAATTAGAGCGGTGGAAAAATATAGCTAAATAGTACTACTTTTATACTTTCATGGCGGAAGTTCCTTTTAGTGGGTGGGTGGATATAGTTCCGAAGTTATTTTAAAGAACTGATGTACTCTGGCTTCTTGGGGATAATTAGTCTTGAAGAGATGTTCCGCTATGTAGCCCGTAAAATGGGCCTTCTTCTTTCCGAAGATTGGAATACTGTATCACACATTTCTCCACTCCCGTTCAATGTTTTGAGGTGTGCACTGAAAGTTGTGGAACGTTGGCAGCCTGCATGGTGCGGATATTTCTGTTGAAGACTTCGCCGCTTCTCCGGGTAGAAACAAATTCCAACTTGTGGTTCACTCGCAGATGTACAAAACCATAATTTTCACGTGCATTGTACGCAGCCCAGCAGTCCGAAATAAAATTATCGAACCCAGTAATATCCACTGCCAAATTATTTGGAAGAGTGTCTCGGTGTTCCTTTGGGCGACAGGGACGATAAAAAACTTCTTTTTGTTTTCACGTCCTACGGCACCAAAAACCCTTCTATTGAGCGTCCCATATTATATTTTCTTTTCCCAAATTTTGCCTCGTCAATTTGGACTATTATTACGGGGCCTCCAATTGGTGACCTGTTTTGGAATAACCAATGCTCACAGACTTCTCGGCAGAAGGAAGACCAGTCTACTATACTATTGGCAGATATTTGCAGTTCGGTACGCATTGTTTGCTGTCGTGGATTTGGGTGGATGCACCACAGAACACAGAAATTTACTATGTTGCGTACAGGCAACTGAGCTTTGGAAAAAAACGTATCTTCGGTGGCTCTTTTCTTGAAATTGCTAAACCTTTTGGGACGTCCGGGAAGTCTCTTGTTGCATGTTACAGCAAAGTTATGTTTTATCCAGCGAACTTCGACTTCACGCTGGCATTTCGGGCACGTTAGTGTGTTCGCTATTAAATTGTGTTGTTGCAATAGCTGCACCAACCTCTTTGGATCATCATAGAACTGCCGATAGAAATTGCAGATTGTTAGGAGGCAATTTCCACAATCCATGATCAATTAACAATTCAATTGGGTGCACTATCTATGAATCCATTGAGTGGTGCGCACGATTGATGCGCACTAGCGACCGAATTGGACGCTTCTTTGTTTTTCATAGTACCGTAAGCGCAAGGTTGGCAGTACTGTCATGGTACTGTTTTGCTAAAGATCGATGAGAACAATGGCGCTGACAGCTGTAATGTTCGCTATATAAGTCATGTACCTATTTGGGATGGCTGGGTGGGTCACAGACATCGGAGGAGGGAATATCTACTAAAGCATCGCTCCCTGATTTATTTCCCAGCGTTTCATAAGGTATTTTGGCTAATTCATGTATTGTAGAGAATTTTATCGCGCGTTCTACCTTCATTCACCGCTACCCTAGATTCATCACTTCTGAAGCGTAACCAAATATACTTGGTTTAAAATATTATTTATTTATCGTATGGCTTTTAGTGCCCGGAGTGTCCAAGGACATGTTCGGCTCGCCTGAGTCTGTAGCTGCTTCCAGCGGACACCCTAAAGGGTGAACTACAAGTTCCATTCAATTTCAAGTAGTTCCAACTTGCGCCACCAGATATCAATGATACCTAGTGGTGAACGTTGGAACATTGATAGAGCGTTCTGACGAAATCTAACCTAACAAATTTACCATCAATAAATTAGTAACGGAAGTTTGAAACATTATCAAGTCTCTTGCCTTGACCAACTGCATGCCATTTCAGAAACACAGGGAGGAATAGGATGATGAGATGTGTGGAGTGATATCTCCAATCTGATGATTAGTATAGTATGCACTTGCGTAAAAGACTACAATCAAGCCCTTTTCTCTCCACTGCTTTGAGCGAGAGGCCTACAAGTGAGAGAAGCACTATATTCATATTGCATCGTCTTGTAAAATTTGTATATTGTATGTATTCATATATCTTGTTTTATATGTACAATGGAATGCCATACTGTACACTGTATAATTTGTAAATTATATGTAGGCCTACTTGCCTAAAAAATAATAATGTATTCATATATCTTAATTTTATTTGTTTATTTCCTTCAAACCTTCCTCATTCATCTTATTTTATAAATAAGTTGTTTAAGCTTTGTATATTGAGACTTTGAAAACACTCGCGGGAAAAATAGAATTAAAAAAGAAACACCCGCGGGAGAAAAAATAATTATAACAATGTGATTTACATTTCCACGTGACGTAGGCAATTATAAAACTAAAATATGGAAACTTTTGTCAAAATACTTGGAAAAGTAACTACCTAACCTAAAAATTTAGCAAATATTAGTAATTTGAATGCCGCGCCATTTTGCGGTGCGTTTCACTTCTCACCAGAGCCCAGGAAGGTGTAACAGCTGAGGATCGAAATGAGAAAGTGATAACCATTGGCCTTATGGGAGCTTCACTTCCTAGTGTTCTTCTTCCATGATATCTGTCCTTTCGAAAGTTGGCGACTGTCTGGGAAGATAGGTATGTGTTTACTACGACCTAGCTCCCAGTTTAATACTTCTGAGAAATAACAAGTGGAACTATGTTCCTTATAATGCTGCATGTTTACAAGAGAGTGCTTTTAACTGATACAGGTCTTACCCGTGGGCTAATGCGGGTTTGAGCAATATCCCAACTTCTTTATGAAGAATATTCACTGGGGACTTCATAGAAGGTTTCTTATGTGAATAATAATAATAATAATAATAATAATAATGAAATTATTATTTAAAACCCGAAATTAGTGGTTGACACGTCTCGGTCATGGCTGGTAAGGGTGTCGCTGGGCAGCGTACATGACTCCCGTACCTGTTGGTAGAAAGCACTCCCAAGTTGTATTCTTCTGCTAATTTCCAAATCTAGTCTTCCATATTCAGTCAGTTCACTTCCCAAGTATTTGAAGTGTTTCACCCATTCCAATTCCCTATATTATTATTATTATGGTTATTCCTGTTTCAGATGGCATTGAACTACCCGGCTGAGTTCCCGCGCGTCAAGCACGAGTTCTTCAGAGTCCCTTCCCAGGGCGATGCTGTGATTGCTGTACATCCAGCCATCACCACCACATCAAAGGAGCTACACAGTTATTCGCCGCACGCTCGACATTGCTATTTCATAAGGGAAAGAAAACTCAGATATTTTAAAATCTACACCCAGAAGAACTGTGGAATGGAATGTTTGACCAATTACACTCTCCAGTGGTGCAATTGTGTCCAATTCTACATGCCACGTAAGTTGATATTACACAGTTTCACTACACCGCACTCACTTCGCATCAACTTCTTTGCGTCGGATGTATCCGCGTACAAGAAGTGATTTATTCTTAATTACCATTTATTAAACTGGGTGAGTTAGCCGTGGTCGTTACGGCATGACTGCTGGCAGTCGCTCACATCCGGGAGGCGAGGAGGTTCGAATCCCCCCGCCGGCAACCTTGAAGATGGTCTTCTGTGGTTTCCCATCTTCCTTCCAGGCAAATGCCGGGGTTGGTCCCTAACTATAGGCCACAGCCGCTACCTTCCAACTCCTCGACCTTCCATTCCACCTTTCCTCCCCAACGGTACTTGTAGCTCACCCATTGGGTGTCCGTCTCGAAGCAGCTACAAAACTGGCGAGCCGAACATGTCCTCGGACACTCCCGGCACTAAAAGCCATACGAAAAAAATAAAATAAATAAAAACCATTTATTAAGATTTAATTCTTTAGAGTTTTTTTTATAACAATGGGCCTGAAGTGTGTTGTTTCCACCAAAGTGCCATGGCCAAATTGCTGATATTATTATTCGTATTATTATAGTCTTGGATCTTTGAGAATTCTATAATTATTATAGTAATAATAATAACTAGCATTACCCGTCGCGGCTTCGCCCGCGAATATTCTAGTTGTAAAGAGTACACTTAGCAAAATCTCAATCATGAATGCTATGATTGATTTATCCTTGGTATGAATAAGCAGACTTTATCAATTCAGCTACTGGTGCAGTGGTTAGGGGTTTGTCATTCCTTCATAGGTATATCAGAGTGAAGTTAGTTTTCTGATAATATCACAGACACTGTTAATTTAAGGGCCTTTAAATGTGGTTTTCGGAGACCCTTTATAGTCGGGTGAAAAAGACTTTTCGTACCACACTCACAAGTGAAAAAAATTCTAGAGTGCCCCTTGACCCCTTTAAGCGGATTATACTGTATGTATTGATGAATTTTACAGCTTAATTTGGTTCAGTGGTAACCTTATAACAGTCTGGAAACATTCACAGTAATTGCATTGCGTCTTACAGAAACAGAAGGACCTGTGAGTTTCTGTTACCATGGTTACCGTGTTGCATTCTTTCATTATTTCATTGTAAATATACATGTTTTAAGGTATTTATTTAATTGTGAGGCATTTAAAGAGTAAGTGAGTGCGTTTCGCTTAAGCATTGGGTTATGCTGAACCTGTAGGTACCCCATATGTGTAGGTTGGTGTTAATGGGACCTTATTTTCGGTACAAAACTGGAATGGGAACTTAGCAGAATAATATAGGGAGGGATAAGGATTCTCAACCTCGCTTGCTCAATGAAAGTCAAGAATAACTGGCTTAGTGAAATAGAACAAGACCATCAAGAAATTGGCATTACAGAGGAAATGTTACAAGATGACTCCAGTTTAGAATAGTAATCAACAACCATCATTTCTCTGGGAATATGATTACCAGGACCAAGAAATCAGGGACGCAAATAGGAGGAAGATTCTCAGTGCCAGACGAAGAGGTTTTGGGAGAAGAGAAAGAAATCATTACCGGTATATGTGGATATGTGGCATTCATTAGGATATACATACGGAGTTTATTCAACATCCGGAGTTTAAAAACCTAAAATAATTTATTGCTTACAAACAAACTTTAAAAATAGCTCATATTTACAACCCACCACAAAATTGCGTTCAGTTTTCATTAGAAAAATTCAAACAAACATTACAGTTGCGAACAAAACTTAAATAATGCTTCAATATCAAAATAAGATACAGCACAATAGAGTCCTTCTTACTTGGAATCACTGTTGGAATGCTCAGCAGTAAGACACATTGGCCCAGTAAAGTGCAAGGTTGCCAAGTCATACCGTCAGGCCCGACGAGAGGGGGGGGGGGGGTCAGGCAGGGCTGGTGCCCCGGGGCCCGACCCTCCCAGGGGGGCCCGGCGTCCTAGGAGGATGAGCCCGATCGGGCATTGATTTATTATTGCCTTTATGTGACTTGAATTTGCTACTGACAATCATTTAGTGAATGCAATGAACTGTCTGTGAACAATATCAACTTAGGCAATGGGGCTTCGTCGCTATGTATTGTTCTCAGAATATACCTGAAGACAGAGAGAGCACTCCATTATTCTAAATTTAGCTTATTCGGCTTATGAACCAATCGTTCAAATAACTTTATCATCCCTTCACTTATTTCGCCAAGGCCACGAGAGCCTGGGCTGCCCTGGTGTGTTTGGTCAGCTAGCTCAAGAGTTTCAAGTTTGGTGCGTCACGTCGAGCTTAGATATTTAGAGGCGATACTGTCTGAAATGAATATATTGTCTAACTAGACGTATCATATGCCGTGCAGGCAGGTAAGTAAAATACATTTTAAAGTAGCGTCCACACAGTAATTCACTTTATAGTTGGTTTAAGGGGCAGAAATGCGAGGTCATCCTTCCCTAGTAATTCACTTTCGCACTACCGGCATGTGAAACATTATCATTGCTGGCTAAATATCTTGCGAAAGGGTGGGATGATTCTGTTGTCAAGAAGAAGTGCATGCGAAATTGTTCATCTTCTCGTATACTGAATTGAGAAAACAATGCTAACATTTGAATAATATGTATGCTTAGGTGCAGTATAAATATTATTATAACTGATTCATTCAATACGATCAACAATCCTAGGTACTTGGGTTCGTACGCAAATCTTTTCTGATTAAGGGATTTATTGAACACTTATATTACGAATGGTACTAGAGTTGGGAAATGTATCCAAAGACTGAAACTAAGGTAACATTCCAGTATTTTTCTGGACTGAGTGTTTAATTAACCAGGAGAAAAATGACAATTAAGCTAGGGCACTGAACCACTCAACTTTGTTTTCCAATTCCTCTCACGGAACGTCAGTGGTAAGGGCAGATGACCTGCCATAGCTGTTCCGCCTCATAAAACAACAATAAGTACGGTAACGTCAGTGGTAGGGGCAGATGGCCTAGCTGTTCCGCCCCTTAAAACAACAATTTGTAACGTCAGTTGTGTGTATGGCGATGGAGAAATTAATATATTGCATGTAAGCAACCGCGCAGAATTTTCTCAGACTAAGACATTTCTACGCCGCTTATTCCAAAGAGCAGCATCGATCTGCACTTATTTTTCAGGACGCGAAGATATATTTTCCCTTGCCCTTTCACGATACTCTTTAACGCCTCAGTACCGTTAAACATAAAATGAGTTGCTCCCTTTATCTATGACTTGGAAGTTACTCCGGGTCCTGACGAAGCCGCGGCAGTAATGCAGGATTCGGCTTACCGACTGCGGTGTCATTCGTAGTCTTACTCAACAATTATTAATACAGTAGTCCTATTTGTCGTTACAGTTGTTAATTCATTTAGGGGCTTGCGACATTTAATCCATGTTCTTGGTAGCTAGTAGGTCTAGTGTGAAAACCCACATTCAGGATAGCCGCTGTCAGCACCGGGATTCGAACCTATGATCTGCAGACTTGCTGTAGACCCCCATCACGATCATTGGTGACCTACACCGCGCGGTCTTACTTGAAGGTGGGAGAGCTTTTACTACAATAATGGAAAGCCTTTTCTATAGCCACTAAATGTCAATAGTCATCAAATTTTTACTACAAAATATCACAAAAATAATCACCCAAATGGCCTATAACTCAATACTCTGGACCTAAATTTTGCAAAATTTCCGGAGGAGGACCCCTGGACCCACTCTGAGCTTGGTGATATTCCATACCTTCAGATCCCCGGTGTGTCTACTACCCCATAATCTTGGCTTAAATCCGCCCCCGATGGTCACCAGTCGTAGATAGGATTGATGAGTTTTAGGAGAACCTGGCTCTAGGTTTGCTTACTGTAAAGCATTAAATTATAAGAAGTCCACTGACTGCAAATTACAAAATATAATTCAAATTCACATTTTCTTCCTTTGTGAAAACAATCACTGATCAGCTGCAGTCTACAGATAGCACATAATAAATAACAAATAACTTGACTTACGTATGAGTATCCCTGTGGTTAATTATGAAAATAGATTTTGCTTTGTTTAATGTACAATGATGTGTGATCACCATGTTTAGAATTAGACCCAAGGGTGTGATTCTTCAAGGGCAGCGAGTTTTAAGAATGTCAAGATAAAAACCCTGTATGTAAAACGTATTTTTAAAATACGACTTGACTTTGTGTAAAAATCATGTTTTCACTATAAAAAGAGATTACGTCATATGTCACAGACGCCGTGGTACTGCACAGTGTACAGTGTACCCTTCCACCGCTTTTAACATGCAGTTCAGTGAACTGAACTTCCTGTTGATTAATTTTTCGGTCTTGGGGGCCCGGGAGATTCCAGCCCCAGGGCCCGTCGCTGCTCTCCACGGCCCTGCATACCGTATCTGTATGAGGCAGACAGATTGCTTTGAGGCATTCATAGCATTCATAATTCGACATCCTTTGACCCGTTTATTCAACGAAATAACCGAAATATGTATTCCTTCTTCATAAAATGAGTAAAATAAGCGATATTGTGATGGAATAATAAGGAAATGCGAACCTTCCAAAGTCGAACGAGTTCTGGCGCAATACGCCTCACAGGCCTGGCGGGTAATTACTGCACTTTACGCAGGCGGTGGGAAATCTAACAGGCAGCATTTCGAACGGGACCTAGAGATAGGCAGGTACTAAAAGGAGCGGGCACATTTTCACCCTTGGGGAGCAAGAATAGTTTAGCTGCGCTCGACGTAGGTTTAAATACTCTTGTTGTTCAATTCCCTTCATCACTTCTCACGTGAACCCACGACAGCCAGATCATCTGCCCCTTAGACTGTTAGAGGAATATTTCAAATGTGGAGACGTGAACAAAGCCAATGCATGGTATTTCTTCTTCTCGTAAATAATGGTACAATTGGACTTGGGTTGGAGTCCCACACGAGAATATATTTCATCTCTCACTCTTGAGGTAGTTCTTCCTTCGCCCTGTTAGCGTTGCGATCAGGTCACTGAACTGTGGGGTCGATGATCTCTGTACATCTGCTATAACATGTTTCTAAAGTGAACAGTTTTGATTTGGATTGTAAAGCTCGCAATCCTTTCCGTTCCCAAATAATCCATCCTAAACCAATTAAATGTAGGCTTACTTGACTTGAAAAGTCCTGTACAGTTCACTGATCTGAGTTTACTAAACTATACGGCTGCACAACATGTATCTGCTCCCACCAACACGTCCTCGCACACCCAGACCTGGTAGCTCCCTTCCAAACCTTGAATATTGCATTAGGAGGTCCCTTTGATCACGAGTTAGTTCAGACTTTCCTTGCGACTCTCCTGAGGTTTGTCCCTTTTCTGCTTCTTGTTATATCATTAGTGCAAAATGATCCTTTCACTCATGAAATAAATAAGTTGATAAGAATTGGTTCTCTAATATTTTAGGAAACGTTGGCACCCCGATATGCGGACCTAGACATATGAAGTGTGTCGCTGAAAATGAAGGTAAGTGTTGCCAACTGGCACATTACCTACCTGTTAAGTTGTTATTGTGTAGTTGTGTAGTGCGTGTTGGGCACAATTCAGTGCTTTTGTTTAATTATTTTATTACTTTATTTTATACTAGCTATACCCGGCAGGTAGGCCTAGGCCCTTCACGGGCTGTAGTGCCAGGGGTTATTATACCCGGCACGCGTTGCAAGGCCAATCAAAGACAGATAGATAAAAAGAAATGAAGATAATAATAATGTTATTGGTTTTACGTCCCAATGGGCGTAACATCTAGGTCATTTGCCCTTAACGACAATTATAATAGGCTAATGAAATAGGAAACGATTACTAAACGAACATGGTGAAGTTTTAAAACTGCTATAGGTACAGTAATTCAGATATCTTCCTAGTCTCAACCTAATATTTGCTGGCTTAGGCCGATGCTCGTTGCATCTAAAGAATGAGCTGTTGGCGTACTGTTTGTGTCCCAGCTCCATGAATCTGAGAGGAATGTGGATGACGATATAGCCTATGATGACAGACGTGTGGGCTTCCCGGTCCTTGAGTAGTAACAGACCAACTATATTGGTCGGTGACTCACTCACTCATTCGCAACACCACAGTGGTTGAGGCAACGGCCCTATGTTAGCAGTATTGGAATAGACAGGATTACCAGATAACTCGGCGGGCTGGTGACAGGCCCATCACTTATCGCCTGCCCTTTCCCCTGAACACGCAAGTTCACAGAGCTTGGACTCGAGCATTTGTGACACCAAATATCTATATTTAGAAATGCACATGTTGGCTGAATTATGTAGATGTACCTGCTAAAATATTGAATGCCTGAAATATTGAGATACTCCCAAATCAATACAGCGAGGACATCTGCCCCGGTTAGAGGCAGAGATGGACAATTTTTAAGTAACGAATGAGGCAAATTATGTCACACACGAACCGAAATGTCGCTGTGAATGATTCAATTCTACCAAACATTCGTACTCGTACAAAGAAAACACATGCACTGACGCAAAAATGTATGGAATACACTCATTTATCGAAGCGACTCAACAAAATCAATTTACTAATTCAGAAACTTATGCGGGCGTGCACAAATGTTCATCGAAGTTCATTTGTTGAAACGACTCGCACGCCATTTATTGAAAATGGATTTTCTCATTCGGAAAACTTTGCGGGCGTGCGCACAACTGCTCACCAAAGTTAATTGCTTGAAATGATTCGCGCTCATCGCTCATTTGTTGCAACTACTCGTGCGCCATAAATGTAAAAGCGATTTACATATTCAGAAACATTTGTGGGAGTGTGCACAACAACTCACCAAAGTTTCATCACAATTGGCGGAATTGTATATGAACGCTTACGGGACTCTCCTGAAACTTTTCGATGGCCAACACTCATTTGTTGAAACTACTCGTGCGCCATATAATGTAAAAATGATTTATTTATTCAGAAACCTTTGCGGCAGCGTGCACAACAACTCACCCAAGATTCATCGCAATTGGCTGAATGGTATATGAACGCATAGGAGACAGACAGACCGACAGACATACATACATACATACACACATACATACATACATACATACATACATACAGACAGACAGACAGACAGACAGACGGACAAACTATCACGTAGCATTGATTTATATATAGATATAGATTTTTCATGGTTTCGCACTTCTACTCCAGGAAATCGCTGAGATGGTTCCTATCCTAGAGCCACGGCCACCCTCTTTCAAATATTAGCTTCAATTACAAATGAAGACACACACAATGGTAGGTTATCATACAAATTCTAATCACATCCAAGTGCATGGGGCTAATGAAACCACGATGTCCAAGCCCTTGGTGGAAACAACAGCATACAGTATACACACAGCGAAGTTACCGGTTAATACATTTGGAATATTCGAGGTAAAATACCAGTAACTTCCGGTTGTTCCACGACCTATGATTGTGATATCAAGAGCTTCAACTTCGTACATACACATTGAGCCCGAAATATACACGTGATCGAACGCAAGGCAGAATGGCGTGCCGATGGAAAATAGAAACTGCCAAGAAATTAAATAATTGACTGTCGTTAATAAATGAAATAAGATTTTCGTTGCGATTTTTTTGCTGGAACATAAAAAAGCGAACCACGAGAAAAATGAAAGCCGATCACAGAAACAAATTAAGGGACTCGCATCGTTAGTTTTTTGTTTTCAGTCAATATAAAAAGAGAGTGGTGTAAGACAGAAAGGGGAACCCAGAGGTGAGAATTTATTTACTATGTATTTATCGGAAATGAAAGGAAACACCGACAATTCATAGTAAGAGGGAGGGGAAACGGGCATAACATGTCATCTTATGAAACAAAATGAGCCATCATTGAGAAAATGGATGAACGAAGTTTATATGTAACAAGAGGACCCAGCAGACGTTGTCCTGACCGAATATATAGAGCAGGTTCTGCGAACATATTTGAATAATTTTCGATGAAATGTATACTAAGAGACATTTGACATTGATTTTAAAGAAAAAACTCAAATCATTTCAATTGCGCCCATCATCATTTTGAACTATTTTTGTTGCTCCAAATGATGTCATTTTCAATGGTTTTCAATGGTTCTGGCGGCAAATTCAATGGTAGCAGTACAACTTTTCCAGACGTGCAGAAGAAACCGGCCGATTCATCTTTGTATTTGAAAGCATGGCAGTGTTGGCATGCTTAGTCCACAGCTCCGATTACAATTTGAAAATGCGACGAATAGTCCATGTCCAACTCATATTCAAATGCAAGGCGGAGAAGTTATTCACGTGTCAGTGCGCGATGTACTTGCAGGCACTGTTGTTCATGTGCTCTGTGTGCATCTGTGGCTCGTTGACGCGCCGGTCTTTGTCTCCATGCATTAGCTCGAAGGCGTTCGTTGCGTTGCTCTTGACTTTCAATTGCACCTGGTCTCTTACATTTTCATTGTCCGTAAATTGATCATCTGCCGTTCTATTTAACCGACGGTTGAAGACTGTTTGTGAATTACATGTACGTCGACCAATATTTCCTCCTCGTCCACTAAGACGAGGCATTGTTCTTTAATGGACACATAACACATAAAAAGTCTTTAAGTATTCACATTTTATGGATGTTGATTAATTTCGATGAGCCGTATAATAATCCGTAAAAAAAATATATATTAATCATCGACACGAATATGCAAATAAGTTTGGGGTTAGATTGATTGTCATTGAAACTCATGGAAGGTTCTCTAAGATATTCCCTTCAACTCTGCACCTTACACATTTTGCATTCTGTAATGAACACACAACACACAAATATACAGTACGTTACTTACATTTGAATTGTATGGATGTTATAAATTGCTGAAAGAAATTACATGTTATTTATTTTCGACGAGCCGTCATTGAAATGCCAAAACAACGGCGATGAATTACTCTCAGAAAGTCAATTATTCATGAACTTTTCAGAAGAAACCACTGCGAAGGGAATGGGCTTGGGAGAATTAGTGATGAAAGAAGACCCTATTGAGCTGGTGCGGCGGCAGTAACACAGTTTGCCACCAGGCTCCGCCACGGGCAGAGTCTAAGGTATGGCGGTAGTAACACAGTTTGCCACCAGATGACTTCAACATTCAGAGACAAACGATCACTAAGGCTAGCGATGTTTGTTTTTGTTTTGTTGGCAAACGGGTATTAGGCTATCTGTTCTTTGTACATCTTCATCCAACATTTTCGTCGGACGCAAATGGACTCAATCAGGGCAGCAACGACAACGCATTCCGGCCGATGTGTGCGATTTCTGGACTCTTTTCAACCGTAGCCACTTAAACACCAAGGGGGACTGGTGTGGTGGCAGTTATACAGTTTGACACCAGATACCGCCACGAGCAGAGTCTAAGGTGTGGCGGCAGTAACACAGTTTGCCACCGGTTGGCACCAACGTGCTGAGACAAACAGTCAAAGGACTTCAGGTTTCACTAAGGCTAGCGGTTTCCATAACGACAGTTTCTGACTATTTGTTGTGGTTCTTAATATTGTGCTCATTCCACCTACCAGGTCGAATTGTGAATCTGAACCATACGGTGATCCACTCAAACATACATAAAACAATCATCAAAATAAATTGGTCCAGTCGTTTAGGAGGAGTTCAGTGCCAAACACACGCACAGAAGAATTATATAAAATAATGATATGCCAGTAGGGAAACAACGACAGGTATGAGCTCTATATTAAACAATTGGGCTAAAAGTTCACTAGAAAAGACGCATTGACTTTGTTTACAGACTCGTTTCCTATTGATTTGTTTCCAGCACATTAATATTCTTGTTCCACTTCTTGTTTCAGAGAAGTATAACTTTGATGAGGATAACAAAGACACTTGCAACTGTCTTCCAGACTGTACAGACGTTAATTACAATGTGGAGATATCGCACGCTGGGTACATGTGGGAGAAGCTGGGTGGAAAGAGGTGAGTATTGCTGTCAGACTTGTGAATTGTCCGATGCGTCTGCTGCTGGTTCGAATCCGGTTCTGAGCATATATATCTGTGTTGTACATTTAAATCGCTTGTAAGCAAATTGATATTATGTGATCATGTGTTAGTTTGTGTATAGACCCATAAATGTGTGTAGAAACCCCTCATGTCAGCAATAAACAGTGGCTCCAGTGGCTGGCGGAAGTTTTCATTTGATGCAGGAACACTTCATGTCCAGGAGATGAGGGCTTTTTATTCAAATAGTTAGTTTGGCTATCATAGGGCACAGCTACCTGCCATGAGACAAGGAATTCAGAGTTGTTAAGAGAAACGTGAGAAAGACTAATACAGTGTACTTGCCAGAGGAGTATACAGAATTAATCATCTCTTCTAGCTCTAAGAGAGCTTTCACGGTATACATGGCGAATAAAAAGGAAATCCGTGACTTCAACAAATCATGGTGGTTGGCGCATTACAAGAAGAATGTGCTCTCTGTGAAATCACAAGGAAGGAAAATTCCTCGGGAAAAAAAGCAGCATTTTCAATTTCAGACTTTATGGAGTTTTCCTACATCAAATTTACTTCTGGTGTGGTGACACTCGAAATTACATTGGTAGGTTGCAGGAACATACCTTCAGACTTGCAGGAGGAGAGCTAATTCCAGATTTTCTATCAGAACCAGCTTTCTTTCATAGTATTAATATGTACATCCAATGTAGTTAACGTGGATTAAAGATGGTTCACATTGTGACGCCGTGCGAGTGGTGAATTATTTAGCTTTTTCCTCCTCTTGAAAAATCACTCTTATTGCGACATGAGCGGTTTCTGAAACAAGCGTTTCATTCATCATCATCGAGATGCAAAGCACATTATGACTCCTAACACACTAATCAGGCTAAGTAAAACTGAAGGAGCCTTCCTCTTGCCCTGAACAATCCTTGAAACATCTGAGGCAATTAACCTGCTATACGACTGCCTTCTTGATCACGGCCCGGCACACTACCATCAAGCATTACTACTTTTAGATTATCCATAACAATCGGGTAACCATCGGAAACAAGAAGAAGAAGATTGCAAAACAGAGCTACACACTAGAGTTCTTCAGGAAATGACCAAAGGGGCGACCGAGACAACGTTGGGCCGATACACTGCACAGGGATCTGAAAAGTGTCAACCTACATCCGGACATGGCCCATGACCGAGAGAGCGGATTCACATAACAGACCCTGCTACGAGGCGAGACAAACGCTAAACCAAAAGAAGAAGAAGAAGAAGTCCGTCAACACAATTATTGGGCCATACGAAAAATAACCTGGGAAAAATGTGATTTATATATTTGTTTTGGATTGAGAAAACCAAGGGACGATATGTTTCGTTCGACAAGGGAGCATCATTAGATCGAAATATACAAGACAAAATAGCTCTACAAAACACTACCAAACCTACAGTGACACCCACTGCCCTCCAAAGCTAGGATTTAAATATGTATTGCTTTTATAAAAGCTGCCTCAGAACAGCTTGCAGTCATTGCACAATTCAGGTACGTCTCCATATCAATACATTGTCAGTACACAAACACTGTACTTGTGTGTAGCTTCTCACCATCATCACGGCAGAGTACTCGTACGACATTTGCTCAGTATGTATTATTTATCGTATGGCTTTTAGTGCCGGGAGTGTCCGAGGACATGTTCCACTCGCCTGAGTCTGTAGCTGCTTCCAGCGGACACCCTTAGGGTGAGCTACAATGTCCGTTGAATTTTAAGTAGTTCCAACTTTCGCTACCAGATATCAATGATACCTAGCGGTGAATGTTGGAAATTTGATAGAGCGTTCTGACGAAATCTAACCTAACATGCCATAAATCTATGACATGGGACCGTCGGCTTTACGTAACCTCCGAAGGAAGGCATACTGAAGGATTTTTAACGCTCTTAACAAATCCGACGACTTTGGCCGGGTTTGAACCCGCTATCTTGGGCACAGCAGTACAGCATTCTACCAACTACGCCACCGAAGCCGCGTAGTTTAGGGCTTATCACAGCAACAGTAGCTACACTAGTTGGTGGAGTTTATTAATGGGATCGCAGCGTTATAGGTATAATAATATCGTATGGCCTCGGATGCCGGGTGCAAGCGTTGTTATTTGACGCCCAGAGGACAACTTGCGTGTCGAATTTTGTTGTTCCTTGCAGCGGTATATAAGTCAAGGAGGTCAGGTATCTAAGCTCCTTGACACTATAGCGCTTTCTAGTAGAGAAAGGAGGAACTTTGTGCTGACGGAAAATCCCGAGAATAATTTTGCCACTATTAACACGGCCCAGTGAATTCAAATGGGTATATTAACAAGCCAACAACGTATGATATGCGTGCCGGGATTTTTGTCGCCTTCAAAAATCACTTACCACGGCCAGGAGCGAACCTGCGCGCTTGGGGTTGGTAGGCCGACACGATTACGACTCACCCACCGTGGCAAGCAGCATAGTAGGCACCGTATATAAATACAGTAGTTCTTTTTTCGGTTGCTTAATGCTCTAGTGGCACTAGCCATAACTTCTAGTGCTCTTGATTTTTTTAAATTTTGGAGGATTGGGATCGTTTGTGGGTTTGGCAGTGTTTTGTAGAGCTGTGCTGTCCTGTATGTTTGGATCTGCTAAACTTCCGACCGGCTTTAGTGCTATGCGAGCAGTACGTGACACAGTTCTGCCAGGGTCTACCTGGGTTGTGTGCGCCCCATGTGTACAGATTACCCGCCCGGCCCTAGTGCTATGAAGGCTGTACGCGACACAGTTCTGCAAGGGGCTATCTGGGTTGTGTGTGCCCCATGTATACAGGCTACCCACCCGGCTCTAGTGCTATGCGGACTGTACGCGATACATTTCTTCCAGGGGCTATCGTTTTGTTTATTTGTTTAAATGCACTTTATATTTCCGTTGACTTATCAAGAAATGCAAGATTCTTCCCGTACTATTGAGACGATTTGGAAGATTTTGGTACAAACCACACGTTCTAACTCCCTCTGGTTTAGGAGATTGAGTTTTGTGAAACATACACCTTAGCGTATTATATAAAAATAATACTGTTGTACCCTGAGGTCCTCACGGGGTACACCTACCCCATATCATCCCCATCTTACCACTCTTCACTCCCCATTTCTACATTTCTACAACTACACCTAGGAAGCAACAACAACCACACCGTCTATCAGACCATTACTCCCTAGGCCTGGCTAGCCACCTTTCCCTTCCTCATACAGGCCCATAATCCATAAGGAATTTGCTGACTACTGACGCAATAAATAAATACAGGCCGTCAACCCAAGCTCGGGATCTGTCTCAATTCATCGATTACCAAGTGCGCCGGAGGCTATCGTCGTTCAGAAACTGAGTGGATGAGTGTTCATCATTTAAGGGTTAATTCCACACACAATTCCTTCCTCTCCGAACCTACAAGTTTTGTAATTATCTTGTTTATCACTACAATTTCACTTTACTGAACATAATCAGTAAAGCCTGCTTATTACTTAACTACGCTACCATTAAAACTTCTACATTTTGTTACAAGTTAATTCAGTCGCATGTATTAAACGCCTTCCCCAAATACCTGTTACTAACCAACCCGGTCTAATTCTGCTGAACCAACTTTATTAAAAGTCTGCTTGCTTCCCTAAACACTGTATTACAGCCAGTTACCTGCACACAAGCGAGTGCGTCTAGTCAGCAGTCTAATTGTTTAGCTCTCTCGCTCTTTCTACTCTGGCCTGCTAGATCCAACACAGCACGGCACCCTACCGCCTTGCCAGATAGCGAAGGAAGCTAACACCCCAATAATTATTGATCGGTCACTAACTAAATCACTTAAACTTTTCCTTAACACACTGTTAGGGAACAATTTAAATAAAACACCAAACAAACTGATAAAGGTACCAGGTTGAGTCCTTCGAAAACGGCTCAGCTCAGCCCCAGACCAAACCTCAAACACAGAGTTAGGGTTCACTCGAATTCAAACAAAACCTCTAACAAATTGCTGAAGTCACCGGGTAGTTGGGGGCTCTTTCAATCCCTAACATATTGGTGGAAGCGCCGGGTAGTTGGGACCCTTTAAATCCCTAACAATATCAATTGTCAATAAGACAACATTGAGACATTATTTTGAAAGCTTTTTACCAGCGTATATTTAAACCTTCCTCTTGCCTACTCCTCCACATCTCTAAATGGTTCAACAGAACGTACGAGACTATTAGGCAATGCAATAAACTCTGATAACATGGTGATCTTTTACGGTAGTTTGAGTGGCGTTCAATAGACGATGATCGTATATAGCTTCAGATATCTTTATATATATTCGTTTACAGCCTTTAATGACCACGTTAGGCAACAATTACACATTATTGGAAGCCTTCTTCACCGCCCAAAATCTTCGCATTCTTTATCTGGCAGCCTGTCTTCGTTCTTCTGTCCAACCCCTGTTCATTTTTGGTTCGTCGTGGAATCCTTGGAATTTTTCGATAACTGACCTAAACTTAGCGTGGTTAGAAATGTCTTCCGACTTAAGTCGAACCTGATGAAGATCTTTCCGCACCTCCCTGAACTCTTTGTCAGACACCTTAGGTCTACTGTCGAGTATTCTAAAAATTCTCTTCGTAAGTCTCCGCTCATCCATTCGAAATAAATGCCCATAGAATGTGAGTCTCTGTTTTCTCATCGATTCCATCAACCTTTCATTGCCCTGGTAGAGTTCTTCCCTTCCTCGCCACCTATATTCACCGTCCACAATCTTTGACCCATTCCCTTGCGAAGGATCTTTCTTTCGAATTTCTCAGCGTCCCTCAAACCCGCCTTCCCTGTCACGTGGAGACATTCACTAGCATATAGGCATTAAGTTTTGATCACTACATTATAGTGCCATAATTTAGCCCGTTTCGAGATGGATTTCTTCTTGTATAAAGGGTATGTTTTACGGAAATCCGCAGCCATCCTCTCTAGTCTGGTAGTATTGGCCCCCCTTTCGCTAGTTTTCAACTGCACGATATCAGCCAGGTACTTAAAGCTGTCAATGTTACCATGCTCGGTCTGCAGGTGACAAGGAGCTGATTTGATGTTGGTCATATACCTTGCTTTTTCAAAAGAAATTCGTAGTCCGGCTTTCGTCGCTTGGAGTTGTAGAACATTCAGTTGTTCTATAGCTGCGTCAGTATTCCCCGACATTAAAGCGAGTTCATCAGAAAAAGCAAGAGAATTGATCTTAACACCACTTTTCGATCCTCCAATGTACACTTGGTTAAGTAGTCGTTTCATATCCAGTACCTTTTCCCATTCCCGGATAATCGTCTCCCACACACAGTTGAAGAGACTGGTGACAGTCCATCAACCTGTCGAACCCCTGTATTAATTTCAAACTCCGCGGAAATCTCTCCCATGAACTTTACTTTCGAATGAGTGTCCGTTACTGCCTGCTTAATAATAGCGTCAGATATGAAATACTCCTCCCAGAAACTAACAATAATGATAATAATATCCATAATGTAGAATTTTGGGCTTATGCTGTGTTTTATTAAATCAAACTCGACGCGTTTCGAAAGAAACCATGTTTTTCGTCATCAGGAATAAACAGAAATACGACAAAATGGTAGCTAAGAGAAAGCAACAAAGAACCTACAAAAGGTGCCCGAAGATGAACGCTATTTTAGTCCCATGATAGGGACAACGAAAAGCAGCAATGTATTACTTTCTGAGGGTTCTGATAATAGGTAGCCAGGACTCACTGAGATTGTAGTCGGTGACGCGGTTGAAATTATCTGGGTTTGTACGTATTTCAACTGCCTCCCTGATGATTCTGGGACGATATTGCTTTATACGGGCAAGAACATCCACTCCTTGGAACCTGACATCATGGCCAGGTGTTAAGGCATGATCCTCCTTTCTCCACTATAGTGTCAAGGAGCTTAGATATCTAACCTCCTTGGCTTTCATAGCGCTCTAAGGAACAACAAAATTCGACATGCAAGCAGCCCTCTGGTTGTAGAATAACAAAGCATGCACCCGAGACCATACCATATTATATTATTATATACTTAATGCATTATCTCCATAAATGAACCTAAATTTGTTCTGTTCATTTATAAAGAGTAACATCCGTAACAAGAAATATTTGCACTTTATGTTTCATATTTCAATAGTAGTCGTAGTGTGCATTTGAAACTGCTTGCAGCATTAATATGTCGGGAGCACCGAATGGTGGCCTCGCCCTTATCCAGTTCACGAGCACGAACCTTGCACACTGGCAAGCTTGCCCTTCACTTGCTGAACGCCTCATTTTTGACAAACCCAGCGAAAGTTATATTCGACAACCAGCTACAATTTAAATGCCACTGCTCAAATCCCACTTTTCTTCACTGTTATTACCTCCCGATAATCCAGCACAATTTGAACTTCTGCTCTCCCACTTGGAAGATTATGCGTCAATTTAGCCAAATGAAACACGAGTCAAACCTTCCTTGCTACCATTGTAAGGAACAGAATACCAAGTTTAGACACCTCCCAAGTAACATTCTATTAGTTTTGTCCTGCGAAAAGCCAGTAATTCTCCTCCATTATGTGACTTGACGCCATGGAGTTCAACAACACGACATTGCTTCATCTCTTAAACATTGAATTACTTACTGCGTAGAATTTGAGATGTAGTAATTATCTGGTACCTATTCACAGAACCTTAACGTCGCTTCCCCCCACCTTGCCGAACTCATGGAGTAAGACGCTTTTCGTCAAAATGGCGTAATAAAACCACAGTCTGTGTGGTCCATAAAAACAGAAGTGTGCAGGTTAATGAACTCAACTTCAATATGACTTAGTCTGTGTGGTTTATAAAAACACAAGTGTGTCGGGTGGATGCTGAGAGTCCAGCTACAATGATCTGCACCAATCCACATCTGCGGAGGTCAACATTACGTCACTGCCCTCTCTTGACCCAAATTAGCAAGGACTCAGCTCCTTGACATTGCCAAAGTGTGAGATCAACGATATCCGGCAATGAGCGTACCACTTACGTTATTAATTTACCTCTAATGCAATGGAGGTGTAGGATGGAGTATCGGTATGCATTTATTGCGATAGTGCATGGTTTACACTCATCAGTATCGTGTTACATCACTGCTAAGATATGATGTTGCTGTGTAATCCATGATCCATTGCAAGGAACAAATCCGTGCATGAATTAGCTCCCGTCCTGTACAGTGACTCTTCTTTCATTTCAGACTAACTGACGGAAGCTTCAACGTCTTTCTCAAGGAGATGCAAGTGATGACGCGCACTCGGAGAGAGCTGTATGGTTCCGCTGACTTCCTGGGTAAGATAGCTCTACGCAGCGTTAATTTAACAAGTTTGGATGAAAACTGCTTTTCAAGGGAGAAATTCTTCACAGGCGTGACTTAAGTTATTTTGAGGGCAAAACTTGTGAGTCATATGCCTTAATAGATAATACTTTCAAATCCTGTCCTTACTAAAAGACGAACTGGACCTTCTCCGCAGGAAAGAAATGAGATAAAAGACGGGAAAAGAAATGCACTTGAGGATTTTTTGGCTGCAAAATAAGTGGAGCCATGAATGGGAGGTATGAGAGGGCAATGGACGAGGGGGAGTTCACCAACCGTGAGGAGCAGTACCCATTACCTTGGAGCGGCTGGGGTCAACTGGATAGCCAATCAGGGAAAGCGAAACCACAGCATGTCGGACGGTGTGATTCAAACCTTGTTGATGTCATTGCGGCCTTCTCTACATCATGCTCTGGGCCGACGATCGAACTTCCCCTTCCTACGATCCCTGAGGACACTTTGCCTGGGACACTTATCAATGAAATGCCTCTAAATTTGTTGCAATCTTTCCTGTTATCTTGGTTATAAATTGGGGTGATCACTGTCTTTGTCCAGTCATAGGGCACCTTTCCTAAATCCCAAGGCAATTCCATTATCCTTTGCAAGCATTTCATCCCTGCTTTCACATCATAGTTAACCATTTCTGGCCTAATTTTATTTATTTTTCAGCCTCCCCCAAGCTTGATTCTGTTCCCGTCTTCATTCTCCTCCTGCACAATCGCAAAGTCTGCCACATTGCCAGATAAGGCTCAATTAACATTACCATTCCTGTCATCTTCGCTCTGCTTCCTTGGTATCTATAATCAGTTTCTCTGAATTATCCAGAACACTTCTCATTTCTCTTTTTCCTCCATTTATTTGATTCTCTTTAAGGTACCAAAAATGCTTTCCTGCCACTTGAACTTAATGTTTCTAATTTATTTCCGAATTCCCCGCAATATTTCTTTTGGACTCCACTATTATTTGTTTGGTTTTGTTCCTTTCCACTACTATAGCTCTCTGTCTGCCGGGTTCCTTGTTTGGAACCATTTTCTGTAAGTCTTCTTTCTACTTTTACAAGGAGACTTCATTTCAACATGATGTGTGGTTTTTCCTGTCTTTACACATTGTTGTCCCAAGACATGCCTTTGTTACTTCTAGTACTGCGTCTCTGTATCCTATCCACTCCATTTCTATTCCTGCAATTTTTTACCATCTGCTGTCTGGAATTTCTCATTAATCATTTCCATGTAATTCTGGCTAAGCTTCTTATCCTGGAGATTTTCAGCCCTAATCCGTCTGCAAACAGCCCTCACTTTCTGCATTTTATCTCAAACTATACTTATGCCCGTTGCTCACGGTAAAATGTTTCTTAAAATTTATTTTACAACTAATTTTATAAAAATTTGACGAAAGCAAGCTGTGTTGTTCACGGTAAAATTATTTTATAAAATCCGTGGATGTATCAGGATCGCCATCTACCGATAAACTTCTGAACCAAGAATCAGCTGTTCAACACACATTGGTTTGAGAGTATGGCTCCAACAAGCAAAGCAAACATTGCAAAAATTGCTGCTTTAGCTACAATTATATGTCGTACAGTGGTAAAAAGGAAGAAGAATGGAGGAAAGCAGTTTTAAAAAACTCCTAGATCTCGTTAGTCCCAAAATTATTCGACAGGACACTTAACATGAGGCAAGGTATTTCTCCTGAAATGAGACTGCAAGTGAGTTCGAAACCCGTTTATCTTCGCCTTCACATCAGGCTGGCTTGTGTTCGGTCGAATTTGTGAAACATATTCGGCGATTGAGATTTCCGCCTCCCTTCTTGCATTTCTATTGTGGTATATGGGCGTTTTAACCTCATACAAACACGGATATTTCTGGTACTCGTCCAGTAAAACACTAACAGCTTGGGAGCCCGTATCACACGACACTAGTTAGTATCAAAGCTTCTACCAGTACTGGTGTACACGCTGGTATAGACGCGTCTAGCACCGTGTGATATGTACCTACCATGCTAGGTTCTGCCTTCCATAATAGCTTCCATACAACTCACGAAATTGAACAGGTGCCATTTTTCCTGGCAGTTTTCATGGAAGTTTGTGTACAACAACCAATCGGATTGTTTTTCTCGTTCAGGTAGTTATCCTAGGGGCAACATAAACAAGTAGATTTGTTATGTGGGTAGGCCTACGAATAAATACATCAGAATTAAACTATATTTTCTTTAAACGGCGTCTGTGTGATAAGCGCTAGCTATATCCAGTAAATACAGAACGTACCATATTATTATTATTATTATTATTATTATTATTATTCTGGGATAAATATTTAACTATTTAAATTCTAATAGTTATCACGAATGGTATCCGTCCATGGTTACAGTATTTAGGGAAAATAAAAATTTTAAATGGGAGAAAACGCAAAACAAAGTTGCAATATTGCTGTACGACGTAAGGAGGAAATTATAAAATAATTAAAAGGAAGTAAAAATCTCCGCCCCTGGTTAGCCTTGAACCCGGGATCTTCTGATCAGCAAGCGAACGCGATACCACTAGCACACTTCTCCAACTGACGATATAGCAATTTGTTGCACTCCTTATCAGCGCGTATGGTTAGATATCAAATTGTTACAATTATTTCTTAAATATTAAGCCTCCGTGGCTTAGGCGGCAGCACGCCGGCCTCTCACCGCTGGGTCCGTGGTTCAAATCTCGGTCACTCCATGTGAGATCTGTGCTGGACAGAACGGAGGCAGACAGGTTTTTCTCCGGGTACTCCGGTTTTCCCTGTCAAAATTTCATTCCAGCAACACTCTCCACTATCATTTCATTTCATCTGTCATTCATTTAATCATTGCCCCAGAGGAGTGCGTCAGGCCTCGGCAGCCGGCACAGTTCATATCCTCGCCGCTAGATGGGGGCTTCATTCATTCCATTCCTGACCCGGTCGGAGACTGGAAGCAGGCTGTGGATTTTCATTTTCATATCTTAAATATTGACTGGAATTAATTCATTCAGTACCACGCACATTTTCAAATGTACTTAAAGCAAGTTTCATGACCGCTTTGCGTTAATAATGCGAATCAACTGTAAATTTTACCCCCAACCGACAACCGTCCTCCATGTTTTATTTTCGAAGAGCTTGTTTACAAGCGAGCTTCACAATCTTCTCACCACGTGGCGCCAGCATCATCTTCATGTCAGCTTCCCTGATTGGTTCGTTTCGTAAAATTAATTTTACGGAATAGAACATGTCCTATTTTATGAAACGTTTTATCAAAGGTTTTATAAAACTTGAATTTAACCGTGAGCAACATAAATTTTATAAAATTAAATTATTGTACAATAAATTTGAAGGAAAATTTTACCGTGAGCAACGGGCATTATCCCACAGCAGATCTGTTTGTGGTGTGCTTCATGTAATTAGCCACTGAATACCCTGCGATTCATTATCAATTTCCTAAAATAAATTTCAGTACCGGTAATGATATAGTGTATTATTGTCTTGGTTCCTCAAACCACCCATTTGTCATACTGTAATATTTATTAATTTATCATAACGGTATGGCTTTTAGTGCCGGGAGTGTCCGAGGACATGTTCGGCTCGCCAGAGGGTCTAGGTGCTTCAATGTGGACACCCATGAGGTAAGCTACAAGTTTCATTCAATTTCAAGTAATTCCAAATTTTGTCACCAGATGACACTGACACCTAGTGGTGAACGTTGGAATTTTGATAGAGCGTTTCAATGAAATCTATTCTGCAAATTTAGCTTCACACTGGTTTAATTAATGGAAGGTTCTTTTACATGCCATAAATCTATAACATGGGACTGCCGGCTTTACTTCCCCTCTGAAGGAAGGCATACTGAGGGATTTTAACGCTCTTAAAAAATCGGACGACTTCGGCCGGGTTTGAACCCGCGATCTTGGGCATAGAAGCTCAGCATGCTACCAACTACGCCACCGAAGCCGCTATAATATTACTGACTCCTGTGGCTACTCTAATTCCAAGTGATATTTGTCCTCGTCAACGACTTGCTTCCGCTTCCACTGCAGCCTGTCTTGTGCATCTCCAAGCCTTAAGTCCTCCTTCACTTGATTCAAAGCCGTTCCCAACGGTTGGTCCTCTCTTCTTCACCTTAGGATCCTAGCACCATTCTCCATAATGTGATGCTTGTGTTTGCAGCCAACTGTGGAGGTATCTTGGGACTGTTTCTGGGCTTCAGCATCTTGAGTGTGGTGGAGATGCTCTACTTCCTCACGCTCCGTCTCTTCTGCAACATGAGGAGAAATCGCCAGCAGCACTGCGCTACGGCAAACATCTCAAGCAAGATCACTAAATAATAGTCAACTAGCTAACCCGTGCGAGAACTCTCGCATAATGGGTCATGTGCGCCCCATGTGTACAGACTAGCCTCCCAGCCCTACTGCTATGCGGGCTGCACGCGCGATAGTTCTGCCAGGGGCTATCGTCTTGTTTATTTGTTTAATAGCACTTTATAAACAAATAAATATATTTCCGTTGACTTTTCAAGAAATGCAAGATTTTTCCTGTATTATTGAGACGATTTGGAAGATTTTGGTACAAACCACATCTTCTAACTCCTTCTGGTTTAGGAGCGTGAGTTTTGTGAAACATACACCTTAGCCTTAGCGTATTATATAAGTTGCGTTCAAAAAGTAACGAACCGGAGGCTGTAATGCGCAAACCGGTGACTACATCGGCTAATCGTGTCGTGTGCAACGAGGTATGGTTCCGACCAGAGCGTGGAAGGTCACAGCCCTTCGCTAGAGGGCACGCGTGCACGTCACTTGACGATACAAAGTGAGCAGCAGCATGCATCAATCGTCCAACGCTGCCAGTCACATTGGAAACAGTGACATGGAGGCGTCAACCGAAGAGCAAAGAGGAGTTGTTCGGTTTCTGACAGCGGAAGGAGTAGGGGGAACGGACATTCATCGCCGAATGTCACAAGTGTACGGCGAACACTGCATGTCCCTTGCAAGGGTCAAGGCCTGGCACAAGCGCTTCAGCGAAGGACGGGTGTCGTGAGCCGATGATGCCCGGTGTGGGGCACCCCACTGCATTACGGATGACAACGTCCAGCTGGTTGATGCACCCATTACCCAGGACCGCCGAGTGACAGTGAACGCCATAGCCGCCGTGGTCACTCCACGACAATGCACGCCTCATACAGCCAACAGAGTCGGGGCACTCCTGCAGAAATTCAAACGGAAGGTTCTCGGCCACCCTCCATACAGTCCAGACCTCTCTCCCTGTGATTGCGCCATGTTTGGTCCCCTGAAAAGGGCTCTTCGGGGCCAACGATTCACCTCGGACCCCGACGTCCAGCTGTACGTGCGGAACTGGTTCACATCGCAGCCCAGGGAATTTTATGAGACTGCCATTCACCGCCTCGTGTCACAGTGGAACAAGTGCCTCAATAGCCAGGGCCAATACTTCTGTAATTATGCCTCGGGCTCGTTACTTTTTGAACGCACCTTATATAATAAGATATTAATGTATTTACTATCTAACATGCTACACAACACTTCCTGTTTTAGGTAATAATAGTGCGAGTCGTAGTTGGAGAACTGAGTGTGTTCACTATATTACAAGACTGTGGTTTGATTATTGGAATAAGTATCGACAGGGAACATGCAATTTAACAACAAAGACCATGCGTCACGCTATTAATGAGCTTAACCCGCGAGCACTGGCGCATGAGGATTTTTGAACAGAGGCTTAAATAATGGTCTATATTTTCGTTTTGGTCTGCCCTTATTTCCTGTCGCTTACTGTACCTTCCTTCCTAGCCTTGAACTTCACCCTGCAAAAGGATCATGCCCATAGCTTTTGGAACACTCAAGTTATTTCTATATTATCTACGGTCGGGTCAGATTTACCCATGGCGCCAGTCCTCGCGTGACAATTTTCGGCTAACGTTAATCGGGACAATCTGTAAAAAATGAGGGGAAAAATCCACCTATTTTGATGCAGCACAATAACATAGCTCACGTTCTTGTTGTTCCATGTTTACAGTCTAGGGACTCCTTGGTCATCAGCTCCTTTGCTCAATAAAACTGAGATGGCTGCTTTCCCGCCACTATCAGGGCAATTATACTGTTACTTAAACTACTGTCATTTTCCTGTATGTTAAATTGGAAAAATATAAATATACCTCATTTAATATTGGGAATAGTTCATAGGAAGACACCAGGTGTAAAATTACTTCATTAAAATCCGTACGACTGCGACAAATAAAAGTAACACACAGCTCTCAAGGTTTAACTGAGAATAAGAGACCCTTGCAATTGATTATAATCCCCAAGGTCACAACACTCCCTTATGTTCATTGCACGGGTGAAAATTACATTTCCAGTATTTCATGTAATCACAAAGTACAAAGCCATTGTGGACAACCAACCTGCGCAGCCGAGCAGGGCCTCAGCATTGCGATATCGTGCTGATGTAGCCCCGAGTACTTGTTTGTGTGTGTAATTTGTCTCATAACTTGTGTTATTGTCATGGCTCTAAAGTGAATGTATTAATAATTCACGTGGGGATTAGGAAGGATGCGGCTATGGCATGACGATAGGAATTATCCAGCAATTTGCTTGGAGTAGAAGAGGAAAACCACTTCCAGGATGGCTGAGGTGGGAATCGAACCCAGTTCCCGGGGTGACAGCCGAGAATGCTACCTGAGATTCAAATCCTGGTGCTGACAGAGGCCATCCTGAGGGTGAATCTACCTCAGGTATTTCAACACTCTGGACAAATACTGCTTCCAGTCCTCAGTTCTAGATACTAGTCATTACAAAAGCACAGGTTATCAGACCATCAGCATTTGCGATGAATAATAAAAGTAGTATTCTATGGAAAATTGAGGTGCCAATCGAACCCAGGACCGTTGAGGCACGAGTCTTACCTACCTCTGCATCGCCACGAGTTCTGACGATACACTCAGCTTTGCGTGGCATACCAGAATAGAGGTGGGATCGATTCCCTCCCAGGAGTGATTTTCCTCTTGTATTCCAGACTAAAGCCACGGGTACCTCCTTCCTTAATCCTAGCCCCAATAGAAACCGTGTGGCAAGGCCCCTTGGTTGGTTCCTCTGTTTAGGGGCTGCGACAACGCGGTCATGTAGTCCCGAGTTGTTTGGGTGTGTGAAGAATATGTATAATAATAATAATAATAATAATAATAATAAAAATAATAATAATAATATCGTATGGCCTCGGGTGCCGGGTGCAAGCTTTGTTAATTGACACCCAAAGGGCAGCTTGCATGTCGAATTTCGTCGTTCCTTTGAACGCTATGTAAGTCAAGGAGGTTAGATATCTAAGGTCCTTGACACTACAGCGCTTTCTAGTTGAGAATGGAGGAACTTTGTGTTGGCGGAACATCCCGAGATTAATTTTGCCATTGAACACGGCCTACTGAATTCAAATGGGTTATTTAACATGCCAACAACGTATGACATCCATGTCGTGATTTTTGTCGCCTTTCAAAAAATCACTTACCATGGCCAGGGGCGAACCTGCAATCTTGGGGTTGGTAATCCGACACGTTAACCACTCACCCACCGTGGCAAGCTATATGTCAGATAACCGGTGTTAATAGATGGCTGTATTAGTGTGTGTTATCTGTAATTAAGGTAAGGACAGTAGTGTGTGTTATCTGTAATTAAGGTAAGGACAGCAGACGATCAATTTCAAGTAGTTCCTACTTTTAATACCAAATGCTAACGTCAATGACACCTGGCTGGTGGACTAGGGGACTAGATGGCAGTCAGCACCTTGCGATGAGCGTCGGAACTAGTACAGCGTTATCAATTCTAATCTACAAAAGAACCCTCCTTGCCCCACTACTAAGCCTCAGCCATGTAATATTTGTCAATATCTGGTGAACCCATGGTCGGATGTTGATAAATGAGGTGTCGTTGGACTTGGGACGACGGGAGCTTTGCTATGGAGCACTCGTAATATTTTTGAAATTTTTTTTGAAAATTTTTGATTTCCAAAGTAGGTGATAGTTTGAAAACCAAACATGATAGAACGTTGTGCCAAGGCTCAAACGAATGGTCTTTATGACCTTTATTTTCTATAATGAAACTTGTTTACTTTTTATGTTTTTTGAAAACACTCGGATTTTGAAAATCCTATATTTTGGAAACTAGGAATTCTACAAAAAAAATCTTCGACATAAATGAAAGGTCCCTATACCCTCTACACCCAAAATAAATTTCAAGTCTGTAGGATCAAAATCTGACAGTAGTGGGATGATGGGAAAGCTGCCCACTAACTTATATAACCCTCCTCGTATTTGCCTCGAACCTGATATCTCGCTAACCAATCATGGGATTTGAACATACAGGGTGTCCTAGCAGTCGTAGTGATGCCCCCTACTTTGCTATAGGCTCTTTATTTAAATAAAAGACCAAAACTAACAGGTCATCCGCTTTCAATATTTCCTAAACCCATGGTTGGATTTGAGCATATGGGGTGTCCTAGGAATCGTGGTGAAACCCCCTTTAGTATGGACGTTTTATTTCCTCTCTAAAATAGTGCTAGGTTGTAGGTTCTGCTCTACTTTGGAAGTTGTGAGCCCCTGCGACCTTGGAATGGAAGGAGTCATGCTAGGAGGGCGTGCTTGGATTCGTTTTTTTCGCCTCGTTGCGCTCTTTACGGGAATGTAGGTGTCGAAAAGGTGAAATGCTGGAAACATGTTATTTTTTGGGGGGGGGGGGGGGGGGGCAAAAACGTGATTTTAGACTTTTTGCTAAATCTCGCGAACCAATCATGCTAGAGGCATGTACGAGGGTTCCAAGAACTCAGGCTGACGTCCTCTTTGCTATGGACCACTCGTTATAATAAAAAAAAATGGAAACTCGATTTTGGGGTAAACACGTGTTTTTTGTGATTTTTGCCGATATCGCACGAACCAATAAGTCTAGAGACGTGTACGAGGTGTTATTTTTTTCGTCGTGTTGTCCTCTTGCCGAGGAAGTTCGTGTTGAGCAGGAATGAAAAACCATGTTGAGATAAAACCGTGATTTTAGGCTTTTTGCTCTATTTAGCAAACCAATAACGATAGAGACGTGTACGCGATGTCCTAGGACTCGGGCTAACGCCCCCTGTTTGAAACTATGTTTGAAATTTTGACAAAGGGCCTAACGACACTTTTTGATGAAAAACAAATTTCTTTACCTGTTTAAAATGTTCATGAAGCCTGGTTGTTCAGAGAGACGATACCGCTGGGTGTGTGTGTTTCAACGAACCTGTCGCTGACCACGGGGGCTGTGCTCAATAGAACAATCGATATTTCGGCGGGTCGGTTTATGACAGAGCGAGGGTTCGTTTTTCTGATATTTTACCCCCGAAGAGAGCCTTTAACGTGTAAACGGTGATGAGAACTTGGTTCTATATTGGTCGAAGCGAGTACAGAAAACAAACTTGCAGAGGAGCAGACTAGAAGGAGGTGAATGTCATTTGAGCTTATTGGAATGCGCTGATCTGACTTGACAACAGGTTCAATGGAAAATGACAAAGACGGGGAGGACGCTTGAAAGTGAGATAATCTGACAACCGTGGTGGCAGGGGAATGCGAAATGCATGCACACACGTGTGAAACCACATGTACGCTAAACAGGTTACATCCTGTTTTTGCATCGTACGTGACAAAATGCAAGTTCAGGTGAAATTTGACCTGGCACAGGTCACCACCTGGGACGTTAGCTGTCCACGTGCACGATAAGAGAATGTTCAAAGCGTGGGAAAAATGATTATACATGCAACGCAGCATATATAAAGACATGTCGTTTTCATTTCCACGCTCACTTAGGTGACTACTTTGAACACATTGCGTTGCGTGAAACCCCTGGTCTTGTTTAACAGTTTTGGTGTTGGTGGAAAATACTTAACCTTGTTGTGGGGTAGGTATTTATTTATTTATTTATTCATTTATACATTTATTGATTTATATATATTAACAAGCAATTATTTATTGATTAGGTAAATAATGATTTTATTTATTTATTTGTTTGCAGATAACTGGTATACCTTACATGTCTGAGAGAGAAGAAACCATTGCACTTTTGAGCCCACTAGAAGGAAAGAGCAACAAGCCACTGCAAGTGAAGGTGAGATGATTTTTTTAAACTAACTTGTTACATTTTTTGTTTTATATTTTATTTTATGAAATGTATATATTAACCTGAATTTAGGTATTTATAGCGGTTTATTTTATTTATTTTTAGAAACTTGGAAAGAAAAGCCTTACCGCCGTAGTAGTTGCTACGCACTAAAGCGAAACCATTGCCAAAGAGTGAACTGTTTAAAACTCAGGGAAGTCTAAGTTAAAAATGCTATTCCATTTTACATTTACTGAAAACTCGTAGACAAAAAAAAATCATTACCTGTACATGACTGGGACAATGATTGCTTTCTTGATTAATGACTATGTTGTTGTTGACTGGGAAAAGTACAAGGCCATGTTGGATTTTCTAAAAACAAAAACAACAAAATTAATTTATGGGTGGTTCCCTATGGACTCAACGAATATCCACAGGTTTGAACATGATAATGTGAAAAAAATGACATTACATTATTATTTTTGTTTATATATTGTTTAAAGGGGAATGTAAATGACTGCAGCTTTATAAAAAGGAAATAAGTACATGGGTTACTGTTAGTGGCGACATACATTTTATTATAATTTTTATGGTGTTTTGATATATTAATGCCAATTAACGTTAAAGTTTTATTTACAAGTATTGATAGATTGATTGAGTGATTGGTTATTTTGTTTGCTTTTAGGTGTCGTCATGCGCCATTAACGTAATGAACAGACAGTGAACTAGCATACATTGTGCTTTAAAGTACTCTGTGGAACGTTAATAACTTTTAATAAGAAAAAGTTTTATTATCACACATGGCGTTAGTACCAAATACAACAAGTGAGCAAGTTGGTTTACCACGTGGGTTAAATTTTAAATCAGAACATGACCGTTGGTTAACATTTGAATCCTGACCTGTAGGCTTTTTGTCGACACATGAACTTGCAAAAGCCGTTTTTTTTACTTGAACCGAAAAGATGTGGTGCGCTGTGTGTTTTGTCGTATTGAACTTTCACACTGGGAAGAAGGGGATGATCCCTTTAGAGACCATTTGCGATGGTCTCCTTGTTGTCCTTACATTCTTGGAAAACAAGTGGGTAACATACCCGTGTATTCATTTTACCGAACCACAAAACCATTGGCCGCTACTTACGTTGCAGAATCACAAATAAATAATAATAATAATAATTGAGAGGCGTGCAGATGTTATAGGACGCGGACCTAAAGACCTTATCGAACTCTTTCACACATTCTGAACTAGTTGGAGCACCAACCATCCAATGACTACACTTTTCGAGTGGTGGTTGAACAAAATTTAATGACAACAGCAAAACACATAACAAAGGGGACATGAGTAGCGCATGAAATAATATAATGAGGGGTGATGGGTCTGGAATAAAGATACACATATTATCAAAACAAGGTAAATACAAGTATAAAAATAAAATAGTTAATAAAAGGAGAAGAATTCCGAGATGCCTAACGTGTTCTAGATTGGAGATCGTTCAAGGCTAAACTCAAATTAAAACGGGGTAGCAAAAAAAAACAGTTAAGAATAGTGCAAATAGTATCTTTCTTCCCACCACAGGCTAACTACAAATCGTAGTTAGGAGAGATATTCTAGGAAGTTACGAAGTCACGAAACCCCAGAACAGAAAAACCTTACCCTTAAACAAGTATGTCACTTACAGAAACACAAGCCAAGAACAAACGCAAGCCTAACGCATACATCAATACAATCAAATCCAAACCTGGCATTACTCCAACGAAAGATTACAGGTACACTTGACATACAATACTAAAAACAAAACGCTTTGCCTGAGACTAGTTCAACCAAACAGCAACACACCAAGGAAAGTAAATATCAACGACTTCGTTTACTTCCAGAATAAATCCCCTTTCCGGAAGAAGTACGAGTCTCGATTATCTTGCGAAAGACAAGATGAGGTTGCACTGTAGTCCCGGGTACATACAATGCACACACATTCTATCATTTCAAAAGGGTAACCGTACGTCTCATTTAATAAACGTAATGAGTTCACGTGTTGTTTCTCGACTGAAGCCACGCAATAAAACAAGAACAAACTGACATGACCCTAGGCGTTCAGTCGAGCCCACTTAAGCAATTAACCTTAACCCACCCTTAATATTAGGACACTGCTTATAAATAAATGACCAGAAGTATGTCGAGGCCCTAAATCATTTACCCATTACACAAATAAATAACACAACACAACAACAATTAATTAGCTCACGGCATTCATCCATCGTGGCTTCATCAACATCAAGAAAACAAAATACATATTACATCATCACCTCCAGGTAACGCCTGAAGCAGCTTCCCATGCTCCTAGTCATTTAATTATCCAGCAAAAATAAACGTAACACACGCATAGGGGAAAAGGGACAAAAGAAAATACAATGCAAATAACAACAAGAGACCCCCAAAACGATTTACCCCAAAACCAACACGATCCCCCAAAACGTACATCTACACAAGGGAAGAACATAAACCTAACCAAGATAACGTAATATAAGAACGCGATCTCCAATCTAGAGAGGGACAAGTTAACACTGAAAGAAGTGGGACAAGGTATTCCTAACCAACTTCAAGTTACACATATTTCATGCGTATTGGCATTTAAATAACGAGGAACTTAGCTTTCTCCTGAGACGGTCTCGGCGACAGCTGTAAATACATATCCTTTTTAAACCTGTTTTCCTTCCAGTGTAGTAATGTGTACAGAAACATCGAAGGACGAAACGTAAGAAGAATATAAGATCGGAATTTTAAAGACATATTGGATAAGTATCTATTGGCTTCTTATCCTCATGGATCTCGGCTCTATTCTCCTATATAACAAAATCGGACGACGATATTGTTGACTTTTAGTCTCTTTGATTGAGATCACACTCTCCATAGTGGGCACTTCTTCCTTTTTCACAAGATCTAAGTCGGTTTAAATTTTAACCAGCAGATGGCAGTCTTTATAATATCGTTAATTGTCGACCCGTTCATAAAATTGAATCGGGTCAACCTCCCTCTGCCAAATTTGGACATAGTTTGCGAAGTCCAATAGAAAATGCGAATGTCAAACGCCAGGTTATGTTGACATAAGTATCAGTTGATATGGCGATCGTCAATTGTTTAAGTCACGTGTCGTTTCGGGCCCTGATACGACACGGAGCAGGGCATTGTGGATGTTATCAATGGCAAGACGTCATAACAAGTCACAGCTGATTAGCAATACTTGGCCAAGGAGATAGTAATAAAGGTAGGACGGAGTACATAGAAGCATATTTCAAAGACGTTATAGGTTTCAGATGGTAATCGTCGTACCTATTGTCGAATAGAGAATGTTCGCGTCCATGTTCATAAGTTTTTACAGTTCTCAGTTACGGTTGGCTGTAAGTTAGGTTCTCAATGCTCTCGTTAGTTGTTCACATTTCCAACTATCTAACGTATGACAAACAATCAACACTAAGTGCCAAACTGAAGGTGCGAAAAATCTTAGGACATCTCTGAATAGGAAGAAATTTAAGGTAACAACGGTCATCACAACCAATACACAAAAAATGCAGTCATCACATGATCAATCTCCCAATGTTCAAAATGTGAAAGCGCTACGATCGAGCTATGCTACCAATTGAGAGGCGTGCAGATGTTATAGGACGCGGACCTAAAGACCTTATCGAACTCTTTCACACATTCTGAACTAGTTGGAGCACCAACAATCCAATGACTACACTTTTCGAGTGGTGGTTGAACAAAATTTAATAACAACAGCAAAACACATAACAAAGGGGACATGAATAGCGCATGAAATGATATAATGAGGGGTGATGGGTCTGGAATAAAGATACACATATTATCAAAACAAGGTAAATACAAGTATAAAAATAAAATAGTTAATAAAAGGAGAAGAATTCCGAGATGCCTAACGTGTTCTAGATTGGAGATCGTTCAAGGCTAAACTCAAATTAAAACGGGGGTAGCAAAAAAAACAGTTAAGAATAGTGCAAATAGTATCTTTCTTCACACCACAGGCTAACTACAAATCGTAGTTAGGAGAGATATTCTAGGAAGTTACGAAGTCACGAAACCCCAGAACAGACAAACCTTACCCTTAAACAAGTATGTCACTTACAGAAACACAACCCAAGAACAAACACAATCCTAACGCATACATCAATACAATCAAATCCAAACCTGGCATTACTCCAACGAAAGATTACAGGTACACTTGACATACAATACTAAAAACAAAACGCTTTACCAGAGACTAGTTCAACCAAACAGCAACACACCAAGGAAAGTAAATATCAATGACTTCGTTTACTTCCAGAATAAATCCCCTTTCCGGAAGAAGTACGAGACTCGATTATCTTGCGAAAGACAAGATGAGGTTGCACTGTAGTCCCGGGTACATACAATGCACACACATTCTATCATTTCAAAAGGGTAACCGTACGTCTCATTTAATAAACGTAATGAGTTCACGTGTTGTTTCTCGACTGAAGCCACGCAATAAAACAAGAACAAACTGACATGACCCTAGGCGTTCAGTCGAGCCCACTTAAGCAATTAACCTTAACCCACCCTTAATATTAGGACACTGCTTATAAATAAATGACCAGAAGTATGTCGAGGCCCTAAATCATTTACCCATTACACAAATAAATAACACAACACAACAACAATTAATTAGCTCACGGCATTCATCCATCGTGGCTTCATCAACATCAAGAAAACAAAATACATATTACATCATCACCTCCAGGTAACGCCTGAAGCAGCTTCCCATGCTCCTAGTCATTTAATTATCCAGCAAAAATAAACGTAACACACGCATAGGGGAAAAGGGACAAAAGAAAATACAATGCAAATAACAACAAGAGACCCCCAAAACGATTTACCCCAAAACCAACACGATCCCCCAAAACGTACATCTACACAAGGGAAGAACATAAACCTAACCAAGATAACGTAATATAAGAACGCGATCTCCAATCTAGAGAGGGACAAGTTAACACTGAAAGAAGTGGGACAAGGTATTCCTAACCAACTTCAAGTTACACATATTTCATGCGTATTGGCACTAAAATAACAAGGAACTTAGCTTTCTCCTGAGACGGTCTCGGCGACAGCTGTAAATACATATCCTTTTTAAACCTGTTTTCCTTCCAGTGTAGTAATGTGTACAGAAACATCGAAGGACGAAACGTAAGAAGAATATAAGATCGGAATTTTAAAGACATATTGGATAAGTATCTTTTGGCTTCTTATCCTCATGGATCTCGGCTCTATTCTCCTATATAACAAAATCGGACGACGATATTGTTGACTTTTAGTTTCTTTGATTGAGATCACACTCTCCATAGTGGGCACTACTTCCTTTTTCACAAGATCTAAGTCGGTTTAAATTTTAACCAGCAGATGGCAGTCTTTATAATATCGTTACTTGTCGACCCGTTCATAAAATTGAATCGGGTCAATAATGATGTATTACCAGTCAACAACGGTAGTGTCGATATATGTGGTCCATATGCCATAGGCAGTGTTGAATTGGCATGTGCTTTTGAAAAATTGGGAGTTTGCAAGACTAAAGCACTAGCACACCAAGAGTACAGCTCTGTTGAAAGACGTTTAGAATCTTATAAAAATGTTGGCCATTAATATTAAAACACCTTACCAAACAGCTAAGTGAAGCTGGATTTTTATACTGGTGAAGGGGATAAAACAATAGTTTTTATTGTGGATTTGCTTTAAAGGATTGGCAAATGACTGATGACCCTTTTGTGCAACACGCTCGTTGGTTACCTAACTGTAAATACATGGTGTTGCTTAAAGGTCAGGAATTTGTGAACACTATTCGTAAAGAAAACGTGATTGCTCGCTCTTTTTGCTCTCACTTTTTGCTCCCACTTTTGCTTTCACATTTGCTCCCACTTTCTGCTCCCATATTTGCTCACGCTTGTTTGCTCCCACTTTTGCTTACACTTTTTGCTCCCATATTTGCTCTATTTTTTTTTGCTCTCATATTTGCCTGCACTTTTGCTTACACTTTTTGCTCCCACTTTTTTCTCTCTCACCTTTTACTCCCACTTTTGCTTTCACATTTGCTCCCATACTTGCTCCTACTTTTTTGCTCTCATATTTGCTCCCACTTTTGCTTACACTTTTTGCTCTCACTTTTTGCTCCCACTTTTGCTTTCACATATGCTCCCAAACTTGCTCCTACTTTTGTTTTCACATTTGCTCTCATACTTGCTCCTACTTTTTTTGATCCCACTTTTTGCTCCCACTTTTTGCTCCCTTATTTGCTTGCACTTTTTTTGCTCTCATATTTGCTCCCACTTTTGCTTACACTTTTGGCTCCCACTTTTTTTCTCCCACTTTTTGCACCCACTTTTGCTTTCACATTTTCTCCCATACTTACTCCCAATTTTTGCTCCCACTTTTTGATCCCAATTTTTGCTCCCACTTTTTGCTCCCACTATTTTGCTCCCACATTTGCACCCATATATGTTCACACATTAAACTATTGTTCTTATTACCAAGTTGTCTTTACTAGAGCTTAGTCTATGCTTGACAGTTGATATGGAAGTATCTGTGACTAGGTATGGTAAGACTCATGCATTCTATAAAGGATAATCATATATTGTGAAACGAACCAATAAAAATGGAACTGTTATTTGGCGTTGTTCAAACAACGTTCAAAACAATGTCGCAGTGAGCTAAAAAGTAAAAATAGTGAGGTTTTAAGTGTCAGTGATCATCAATGTCGTGTACTGCATGAAACACTGTTGCTGTCAACAGAAAATCATGAAAATGTTAAAAAGCAAGTGCTACAAAACAATACTACTATTGAAAATAATTCAATGTTCAGAAAACCCTTAACATTATCAAAAGGCACGCAGACTCTACATGAGGACACTGTAGAGGAAGAGGAAGAGGAAGAGGAACAGGATCAGGAAGAGGAACAGGAATATTTAACTGGTTTTAGTAATGTTGAAGATAATGTTGAGATAATTATAGTGATTATAATAATAGAGATATAGATCATGCTGCTTATGATTATGATAGTGATAATGATCCAAAACAAGACAATAACGTTTTCATGCCTATTGTTCACCGTGGAAGAAAAAAGATCTACAACAAGCTTTGTTTTTAAAACTATAACACACTATCGTAAAGGCAAAGACTTGTATCAAGTGTGCTTTTTATTGTCATAATCATGTATACTCTGCAATGTTAAATATTCTGACTACTATAGGAAATAAAACAACATTGTACCATTATTTTCATTTATTTACAAAGTTTATATACATTTTTTTGGTTTCATGATAATATTTTTTAAGACAATACTAAACACTAAAACATTATTATTCTATACACATATTTCTCTTTCAGTCCATTGTCAAGACTTATATCTTCCATTATTATTTGACATTTGTTTTTTTTTATTTAATTAAAACGAACCATGCACCTCTTGTTTTTAAAATATTCATAACTTATGTGTACAGGTTGTACAGCATTATTGACTTCATCAAAACACTCTCCGACATATCATTAAACCTTGTAGGCAGAAATGCCTCAAAGTTTTCACATACACAAAGTACACGATCACCATATGCTGTTTTCAATTTCCTAATCGTGATAATGCGGAATGGAATATGCGTTGGCAATTCGCTGAGCTTCTTTGTCTCTAAGCCACATGCTTGACCCACAGCATTCAAAACATTCATTGTAGTAGTCTATAAACAAAAGAAAAGCATATCTATTACACTCTAAAACAGCTTTAATAATATTGTGCAATTAGGGATTTTGCACTATGCATGGCTGATAAATTTTACTATTTATGCAAGAAATGCCCTAACTGTAGCAGATACTGCTTTTCTGCATATAGCACAAGTGTTGAGTTCTAATGCACACTTGACACAGGCTACCATGTGTCCACAAGGCAAAAATACAACACCTAGTTCATCTTGATAACAAATTTTACATAATTGTTGGTCACACTTTTGTATCTGTTCGTGTGACAAGTCTTTTTTTTTCAGCCTCATGTATTTGCTCCGCATGTTCAAACTCTAAAGGCACTTTTATGTCTTGTGCTGCAATCAGGTTTTTCTTTACGAATAGTGTTCACAAATTCCTGACCTTTAAGCAACACCATATATTTACAGTTAGGTAACCAACGAGCGTGTTGCACAAATGGGTCATCAGTCATTTGCCAATCCTTTAAAGCAAATCCACAATAAAAACATATTGTTTTATCCCCTTCACCAGTATAAAAATCCAGCTTCACTTAGCTGTTTGGTAAGGTGTTTTAATATTAATGGCCAAACATTTTTATAAGATTCTAAACGTCTTTCAACAGAGCTGTACTCTTGGTGTGCTAGTGCTTTAGTCTTGCAAACTCGCAATTTTTCAAAAGCACATGCCAATTGAACACTGTCTATGGCATATGGACCACATATATCGACACTACCGTTGTTTACCGGTAATACATCATTATTATTATTATTATTTATTTGTGATTCAGCAATGTAAGTAGCGGCCAATGGTCTTGTGGTTCGGTAAAATGAATACACTGGTATGTTACCCCCTTGTTTTCCAAGCACGTAAGGACAACAAGGAGACCATCGCAAATGGTCTCTAAAGGGATCATCCCCTTCTTCCCAGTGTGAAAGTTCAATACGACAAAACACACAGCGCACCACATCTTCTCGGTTCAAGTAAAAAAAACGGCTTTTGCAAGTTCATGTGTCGGCAAAAAGCCTACAGGCCAGGATTCAAATGTTAACCAACGGTCATGTTCTGATTTAAAATTTAACCCACGTGGTAAACCAACTTGCTCACTTGTTGTATTTGGTACTAACGCCATGTGTTATAATAAAACTTTATCTTATTGTAAGTTATTAACGTTGCACAGAGTACTTTTAAAGCACAATGCATGTTTGTTCACTGTCTGTTCATTACGTTAATGGCGCATGACGACACCTAAAACAAACAAAATAACCAATCACTCAATCAATCAATCAATACTTGTAAATAAAAGTTTAACGTTAATTGGCATTAATATATCAAAACACCATAAAAATTATAATAAAATGTATGTCGCCACTAACAGTAACCCATGTACTTATTTTCTTTTTATAAAGCTGCAGTCATTTACATTCCCCTTTAACCAATACATAAACAAAAAATAATAATGTCATGTCATTTCGTTCACATTATCATGTTCAAACCTGTGGATATTCGTTGAGTCCATAGGGAACCACCCATAAATTAAATTTTTTGTTTTTGTTTTTAGAAAATCCAACATGGCCTTGTACTTTTCCCAGTCAACAACAACATAGTCATTAATCAAGAAAGCAATCATTGTCCCAGTCATGTACAGGTAATGATTTTTTTTTGTCTACGAGTTTTCAGTAAATGTAAAATGGAATAGCATTTTTAACTTAGACTTACCTGAGTTTTAAACAGTTCACTCTTTGGCAATGGTTTCGCTTTAGTGCGTTTCGTTTTTTTTTCAGCAACTGCTACGGCGGTAAGGCTTGTCTTTCCAAGTTTCTAAAAATAAATAAAATAAACCGCTATAAATACCTAAATTCAGGTTAATACATATATTTCATAAAATAAAATATAAAACAAAAAATGAAACAAGTTAGTTTAAAAAAATTATCTCACCTTCACTTGCAGTGGCTTGTTGCTCTTTCCTTCTAATGGGCTCAAAAGTGCAATGGTTTCTTCTCTCTCAGACATGTAAGGTATACCAGTTATCTGCAAACAAATAAATAAATGAAATCATTACTTACCTAATCAATAAATAATTGCTTGTTAATATATATAAATCAATAAATGTATAAATGAATAAATATATAAATAGATACCTACCCCACAACAAGGTTAAGTATTTTCCACCAACACCAAAACTGTTAAACAAGACCAGGGGTTTCACGCAACGCAATGTGGTCAAAGGTAGTCACCTAAGTGAGCGTGGAAATGAAAACGACATGTCTTTATATATGCTACGTTGCATGTATAATCATTTTTCCCACGCTTTGAAAATTCTCTTATCGTGCACGTGGACAGCTAACGTCCCAGGTGACCTGTGCCAGGTCAAATTTCACCTGAACTTGCATTTTGTCACGTACGAAGCAAAAACAGGATGTAACTTGTTTAGCGTACATGTGGTTTCACACGTGTGTGCATGCATTTCGCTCTCCCCTGCCACCACGGTTGTCAGATTATCTCACTTTCAAGCGTCCTCCACGTGTTAGTCATTTTCCATTGCACCTGTTGTCAAGTCAGATCAGCGCATTCCAATTAGCTCAAATGACATTTACCTCCTGCTTGTCTGCTCCCCTGCAAGTTTGTTTTCTGTACTCACTTCGACCAATATAGAACCAAGTTCTCATCACCGTTTACACGTTAAAGGCTCTCTTCGTGGGTAAAATATCAGAAAAACGAACCCTTGTTCTGTCATAAACCGACCCACCGAAAAATCGATTGTTCTATTGAGCATAGCCACCGTGGTCAGCGACAGGTTCGTTGAAACACACACACCCAGCAGTATCGTCTCTCTGAACAATCACGCTTCATGAATATTTTAAACAGGTAAAAAAAAATGTTTTTCATCAAAAAGTGTCGTTAGGCCCTTTGGGAAAATTTCAAACATAGTTTCAAACAGGGGGCGTTAGCCCGAGTCCTAGGGCACCGCGTACACGTCTCTATCGTTATTGGTTTGCTAAATAGAGCAAAAAGCCTAAAATCACGGTTTTACCTCAACATGGTTTTTCATTTCTGCTCAACACGAACGTCCTCGGCAAGAGGACAACACGACGAAAAAAATAACACCTCGTACACGCCTCTAGGCTTATTGGTTCGTGCGATATCGGCAAAAATCGAGTTTCCAATTTTTTTTTAAATATAACTAGTGGTCCATAGCAAAGAGGACGTCAGCCTGAGTCCTTGGACCCCTCGTACATGCCTCTAGCATGATTGGTTAGCGAGATTTAGCAAAAAGTCTAAAATCACGTTTTTGCCCCCCCCCCCCCAAAAAAAAAACATGTTTCCAGCATTTCACCTTTTCGACACCAACATTCCCGTAAAGAGCGCAACGGGACGAAAAAAACGAATCCAAGCACGCCCTCCTAGAATGACTCCTTCCATTCCAAGGTCGCAGGTGCTCGCAACTTCCTAAGTAGAGCAGAACCTACAACCTAGCACTATTGTAGAGTGGAAATAAAACGCCCATACGAAAGGGGGGTTCACCACGATTCCTAGGACACCCCATATGCTCAAATCCAACCATGGGTTTAGGAAATATTAAAAGCGGTTGATCTATTAGTTTTGGTCTTTTATTTAAATAAAGAGCCTATAGGAAAGTAGGGGGCATCACTACGACTGCTAGGACACCCTGTATGTTCAAATCCCTTGATAGGTTAGCGAGATATCAGGTTCGAGGCAAATACGAGGAGGGTTATATAAGTTAGTGGGCAGCATTCCCATCATCCCACTACTGTCAGATTTTGATCCTACAGACTTGAAATTTATTTTGGGGGTAGAGGGTATAGGGACCTTTCATTTATGTCGAAGATTTTTTTTGTAGAATTCCTAGTTTCCAAAATATAGGATTTTCAAAATTCGAGTGTTCTCAAAAATCATAAAAAGTAAACAAGTTTCATTATAGAAAATAAAGGTCATAAAGACCATTCGTTTGAGCCATGGCACAACGTTCTATCATGTTTGGTTTTCAAACTATCACCTACTTTGGAAAACAAAAATTTTCAAAAAAAATTCAAAAATATTACGAGTGGTCCATAGCAAAGCTCCCGTCGTCCCTAGTCCAACGACACCTCATTTATCAACATCCGACCATGGGTTCACCAGATATTGACAAATATTACATGGCTGAGGCTTTGTAGTGTGGCAAGGAGGGTTCTGGAGTGAAGTAGAATCGGCCTTATCCCCCTATTATGGTATATTGGCTTTCACGGCCAGTGAATTAAAACTCAGCAATTCTTCTAGGTTTGTGCCGTGTCTTGTGTGGGGTTTCGCCTAGGAAAACAAGCTAGCTCATCGGCGGGCTCTTGGTGTCCCCGCCCGGACCCCCACAGGAGAGACGAACTTCGCGCCACCTCCCTTTATATTAGGTTCAACTGCACCACTTGACTGCGAGAACTTAAAGCTCAGGCAGCCTTAACCTCCCTATGAAGGCCTCCAAAAAGATGGTATATTGGCTTTCATGGCCAGTGAATTAAAACCCCACACATGACACGGCACAAACCTAGAAGACTTGCTGAGTTCTAATCTACAAATTTTTGCTTCACACAAGTGTAGTTAGTGGAAGGTTTCTTACATGCCATAAAAGTATGACATGGGACCGCCGGCTTTACTTCCCCTCTGGAGGAAGGCATACCGAGGGATTTTTTTACGCTCTTAAAAAATCGAATGACTTTGGCCAGGTTTGAACCCGCGACCTTGGCCATAGAAACTCAGCATGCTACCAACCACGCCACCGAGGCCGCCAAAGCACAGGTGACCGGGTGGATTTGTGTAATACGCCGTGTTATGCGGCAACTGTTCAAACATCAGGATTCCGCTGGTTGCGCATACTCAGGTGCTAGTTTATGAACGTAATGACTGTTCTACACACAGGCAAAGTAAACTTTCCGTGATTGCAGAGTGTACAAAATTATGTTTAGTGCTATGTGCTGGTGGGGGATTGGTAATATCATATATATTGAATAACAACTTATGTAATGGACAGCCTAATGAGGTCACAAATATGTTTGAGATGTATCCTCCATTATAATTATTTTCAATGACTGAACAGATCTTATTCAAATTGAGCACAACTGGCGGAAGTTTAAACGTTTTCCTAAAGAAGATGCGGGCTGTACGGGGCCACTTGGCACGTTGCAGAACATTATTGTAATAACGGTGATAACTTACATAAATTAATTTTGAAATGTCGGAAGCCATTCTTCAGTGTTGCCTGTATAATCTATAATCAGAAATGCTATTCAGTCGGTGAACTTACACGTGTCTTAATTTCCGCCCATTTGCGGAACAATTTTAGTTGGCTATGATTTGTGAAATTGAAATGGTTATGTAAGCCTTGTGGTAATGTTTGTGTGGAGGTATTCTGGGCTTCAGCGTCTTGAATGTGGTGGAATTGATCGTACAACATGAGGGGACATCGTCTAGTGCATCGCTTCAAGACTACGAAATTATAGTTATATCACGACAACAGAACAACATCTTCTCCTCCACTCTTCAGGCTGCACATATAAGAACTGAACCTACTCTTCCACTGGCTTCTTGCTTGCTCCATTGAAGGGAGAGCGTCTCACCATCGGCTGAGTTCGTGGAGGGAATAAGCAACCCTTTCAGCGGTGCCTGAACAGAATATCTGTTGACTCCTTTCAACTGTCATCTGCAAGCCGTCGTCATATAGTGTACATTACCCAATAAGCATCTGTGTACATCATTCTCAACACCGAGAACATCTCGGAGACTCTGTACTGACATTTCATGAATTTCGAGGAAAATATCAAAGTTGGTTTTTAGCACTAAAAAATACCCGAATATGTCCTCTAAGAAGAAATGTTTTAATTTTAAAAAATGCCGCCATATTCAGAGTCCTCAACACCTCCTTTAAATGGCACTGCGGTGGCATTCAATTGTTCCATGCGCTACTCGACACGCCCCCTCCAATTGCTGCTAAGAAATGATATGTTCCTGACGTCTTTCTTATTGGGATTTCAAATGCGATTGAAGAATCGGCTTGCAGAGGTGGTATTATGCATCTCAATGCTCAGTTGTTCTACTACGTGCTCTATTAGGGGCAGATGAACACGTAGTTCCGCCCCTTAAAGCAACAATAACTAACTACGTGATCCATTATTAGTGAAATAAATAGTAGTAACCATGGATTCACTCCTCACGCTGATTTTTTTTCTATATAGTGCTACTGGTAGTAATAGATTGAACGTATGGTATTTATAAGTTGAGTACGTAACCCGTATTTTGGTATATTGCATACGTAGTAAAGATGGCACGCTACCGGGTTTGTTAGTAAGCAGTGAAATTGGCGGTTGTGTTTGGATTGTGCTTTTTATTTTGTTAACTTTCGTGTATTTATTTTCTATAATTGAAGTATCAAGAATGCCTAGGAGTAGGAGATGTCCTAGAAAACGCCCCTCGAAAAGAAGGTCAGCAGGATTGGCTGTTTATTATAAGGTGAGAAAGAGCGTCGCTTCTGATATTTCAGAAGGCAACATACCTGATAATTATAGGCCTATTTCATGTCCCTAAATGAAACATAATGATGGGGAAGGCAGTGCGATTTGCTCTTCCGGTACTATCGAATGTGATTCGAATGTTTCTGATACAATGGGTGAGAGTGAAATTAGGCGTACAGCCACTGATAAGGGACTGGAAACATTCTCTAATATTAGGCCTGAAAATATTGAGGCAGATGACAGAGGAATGGTAATTTTATTATTGTGCATAATTCTGCACTCCAGAAACTTGTGAGGGTATTGTTTTGCAGTCAGTGTATAACTCCATCAAAGCGTGTGACAGACATTATGTACGGTAATGCAGTGTGATCAGAGGAAGTTATCTCTGTCACTTTTATACTAGTGATAAGTAATTAATTCATTAATTAATTTTAAACGCACAATGTGCAAGATTATTTGACAGTCATTCTGTGATGAACCTAGTTAAAAGAATTGCCCTTCCTACACAACTCAGTGCGTGATGACGGTCACATTGCTTCCCGCATAGCGCGCGCACGCATTCCTCGTTCGGCGAGTGGTGCGTCTTCGTGGAGCATAGCTTAGAGAGAGATCCATGCTCACCTAATCTGGTCGTTATGTGTCTTTATTCGTAGTTGGCTTCTGTCCTCATGTCGGTGGTCATCGCGTCTGTGCAGTAACAGTCCAGCCAAACTTCTGTTTTCTTTCTATGATGTTCGAGAAAAAATAAGTAATGATTACCGTAATTCAATTGCATATTTTGTGCTCTAATAAATTCATTAACTCCATCGGTGTCTGTTGAAATCAGGGAGAATCATGGCTGCTCATCTAAATTGGTAACAAACACAGGTGTCCTCTAGCGGTGAAACTAAGAAGCATTACATCAGCGATCTCATGCACGTCCAACAGACACTCATCCGAGTACTTACTTGGGACGCAAAATAGAATTGCGCCAGACTCGCGCCCCTCAACCTTGGCGATCGTTAAGAACCAAGCCGACGTAACACTGTAATCCAGAAAACATGTACCATTCCTGTTCCACAATTTGTCGAAAAACAAGGTGGTTTTTTTTCACATCACATGCATAAAATCTAATAGGTAGAATATCAAACTCTTCGTTGCCAAAGTTCATTCAAATCCACACCATATAGACGTCTAGCATCTAGATCCAGAGTAGAAGTTACAGAAAATATTTTCCAATATACCATAGGTTACATGCCAAAGGTAAACATGCATCTTACATGGGGTACATTCCTTTCATAATATAGATACAAAATGTAACACAATGATACAGAGTAAAGGCATCTTCTCAAGACGAGTATGGATCCGTTTCCAGTTACTTGATGTAGGTGTCCATAATCCGGGCCCTTCGATATTTACACTTCCAACAAGAATCTTCCACGCAGACAAGTCCAGAATGAGTAGACTGCAATCACAAAGTACTAGGCCAGAAAAACGCAATGGAATAACTTACAATTAAAAGGTATACAACGAAACCATACATGACAATAGTTGACATAATTTTTAAACAAATAAGGCAATCAGTTTTACAAACACAGAACCTATCCCAAATAAAATCCACACCTTTTTACAATAAACCTTAAATTGACATAACTTGTAAGTACAATAGCATGTAAACATGAAGTTCGTTAGAAAAGAAAGAAAACATGGATTGACAAACAAAAGATTAAAAATAGTGAAATAATTACCGCCCCAAATGAAAAAAGAATTCTTTAAGCCAAACATATTTAATTTCCATAGAGAAAAATACTAAATCCAAGAAGAAAAAGAAAACATAATACATAATTACTCCCAAAACAAAATATACCAAATGAACATTGGCATAAGTCCCACATCACACATCTGTCACAACTCATTTAGGCAACAACCAGAAAAATCTTACCCAAGAAATCCACCAACAGGTTCAAAATGCAAGAAGGACTAAGAAAACAACAATAACGAAGTATCAACTGACCACACGTGCAGACCAAATAAAACCACAACACTTTCACACACAAATCTTTGCATAACATCTAAATTCATCAGTTACTACCCACAAATATTCCCAAAATGTTCCACCTCAATATAAATAGGAGTTCGTTAAAACCGTGACACATTACACCAAATACCCTTTAAATAAACAATTACCTTTATGCTGCTTCGGATGAGAATTTCAACAAATTCACTTCAACGAAACAACGACCATTACCACATTAACCTCATGACACACACAACTCACCTGTAAGTACCTACTTCCTCAGTTCAACAAGCAATAATAAGTGCGCAAGGTCACTACTCGGAGAAACTATTTCGGAATGGTTAGTAAATACTTACCATTAAATACATATTCAGCTTATGTCACCTAATATTTGAGTCCCATAACTCCATATACGTTAGGATCGTAAACTTAACAAGGATATTTTAACGATCCTATTTATATACTCGGCTACCATTGAAATTTTTTAAAATAAAACATAACTTTACCCATAAAAACAAGAAAAAAGAACAAAATCCCTCCCCAAATTACAAAAAAAATTAGTGATTCACATTCATAAGGTAAATGTACCAATAGATGACACCCTTGCCTGGCAATACCAATAGGTGACACTCAGTCTGAATTTTGCAATACTAAGGAATTTCCACATTCCCAGAGGGTTGTGCAAGAACTGGCAACATTGGTGACCCTTACTTGACTACCTGAGCTCATGCCTAGGGTCAGTGGTGTCTTTGTATTCATGTGAAACAGATCTTTGTAAGACTTGTGAATGTATGAAGCAATATTTCCCTTCTTCTAGACACATTCCTTAAGAGGTAAGATGAAAGTTTATTGTCTTCTATAACTCGTTTTATGTAGGAAGGTGATTTTTATTACTATATCAAGGGTTGCAGGGTTCTAGGCTCTGTTTATTTGCTTTGGTTGAAAAGATTAATCTTAAATTGTATATGTAATTATATGTGTCATCTATTGGTCTTACTGAACGCTATTGGCCCAATGGCTGACAGGGGTGTCAGGCATTGGAATTTGTTCTACATTGGAGTTGGCAATGTTAAAAGTATTGTTTTTAAAATAGATGGTAAACTATGTTAATTTCATTATGATTTGACTTCGGGAACCATTAGTTGACAGGGGGTGTCAGCCATTGGTGTCCAATGTGTCAGGCATTGGCTCATTGGTTCTTTCTACAATTTCTTTTCTCTTTTTTTATCCCTAGATTCAAAATGTCAAAAAAGATTTTAAATTATTCACAAGAGACCATGGCTGCTGCCATAGATGAAGTGAGAAATGGGAGTTCTGTAATGGCAGCTGCCAAGAAATTTGGAGTTCCTAGGGTGACATTATTGTATAAAGTCAATGGGAAACTGCCTGTGGGGAAGAAAATGGGCCCAGCTACTCTTTTCACTGGTGAACAGGAAAAAATCTTAACTGAGTGGGTGATAACCATGGCAAAAGCTGGTTTTCCTGTTACAAAGGATATGTTCATGATTAGTGTTGCTAAGCTGTCAAAGGAGTTGGACATGGAGAAACCTCCTGGAGAAAAATGGTACAAACTTTTTAGAGGCAGGAATATTGCCATTAGTGACAGAATTTATCAAACCCTTACACGGTCTAGGGCTAACGTCACTAAGGAGAAGCTCATAAAATGGTTTGAAGAGGTTGGATTGTATATGCAAGAGAAGGGTCTGATGGATGTACTGAAAGATGCATCACGAGTTTTTAATGCAGACGAGTCTGCATTTTACTTGAATCCGAGAGGGGGAAAAGTACTTGCTGAAAGAGGGAGCAGGACAGTGTACCTATCTGGGGCAAATGATGAAAAGGAGAATGTCACAGTGCTCATGACAGCAAATGCAGCTGGCCAGATAGCACCACCTATGGTTGTTTATAGGTACAAAAGGATACCAATGCACATTGCTGAGGCATTCCCAGAAGAATGGGCTATAGGTAGATCAGAAAATGGATGGATGACTCATGAACTCTTCTATGAGTATATAGTAAATATCTTCTACCCATGGCTGAAGAAACAGAATATTGCATTGCCTGTGGTGTTCTTCCTTGATGGTCACTCCTCGCATATATCTCTTCATCTGTCCCAGTTCTGTGTTGAGCATGGCATCGAGCTAGTTGCTCTATATCCTAATGCAACACACATTCTGCAGCCCATGGATGTGGCAGTTTTCCACACTTTAAAAGCAGAATGGATAAAACAAGTGCAGCAGTGGAGGATGTCGAACTTGGGTGAAGAAATGAAGAAAAAGGACTTTCCTCCACTACTGCAAGAAGTTATTGGCAAACTTTCACCATCCATCTTTGAAAATGGATTCAGAAAGTGTGGATTAATGCCCTGGAATCCTCAAGCTGTGTGTTTAGAACCTGACCAGCCAATGCCTCCAACGCCCAGAACTAACGCCGCGAGAGTCAAGGATTTTTTTATCTCATCTAGAGCATGAGATTGGGCAGCAGAAACTCCTGATATTCAGGAATAATAAAGGAGAATGGAGTGGAAACAAAGAAGATTTGTCCTTGTACAACATATGGAAGAGTAACAAAGACAAGTTGGAAGAGCAGCAGGTAAACTATGCATTTCAATTGAAGTTCTTTAAAAGTTGGAATGATGATAAAGTATACTAACTTAGTGTGATAAGAATTTTACTTTAAATTTTCAGATAGAGGTACAGAGAGGGCTGCATACTAGACCACCAATCCCAAGTCTACAACCATCAATGGAACTAGTACCTTCAACATCAGATGCTAATGAACCAGAAGAGATGCTGCATGTAGAGCCAAGACCTTCAACATCTCTTGATGAGCAAGAGCCAAGACCTTCAACATCTGTTGATGAGCCAGAGGAGATGGTGTCAGCAGAGCCAGATCCGTCATTAAATGTTCCTGAACGGCTAGTTTTGAGTCTAGAGTTATCAACCCCTCAAAAAGCCATGGAAATAGAAGTAACTTCTGGTACAAGTAAATGCCATATCCCTTCACCATTCAAGAAAACCTTATTTTGGCCAGGTGAATCTGCAGTGACACCTAAACGAATGAAAAAGGAAAAAATCCCTGCTGTCCTCACTTCACCCCAAATGATGGCTTACTATAAAAAGAAAGAAGAAGGAAGACAGAAGAAATACGACCAGCAAGTCGAGAAAAAGAAAAAGAGGGAAGAAACTAAGAAGGCTTTAGAGGAAAAGAAAAGAGCCAGGGCAGACAAAAAGAAAGCCAAGGACCAAGAGAAACAGAAGAAACAACAGAAAGAAAATGAAGAGACTGATTCCACATCGAATTGTAGTTCAGTTAGTTTCAGAGAGACGGATGATTCAGACTGGCATGAGGATAGTGACGATTTGTCTTGCCAGCCAGTGACTCTAGAGGGACTCAAAGAAGGAGACTTTGTGTTGTGTGAGTTCAAAGGTGGCAGGAGAAATCAAACAAAATTTGTGTACCTTTGTATTGTGCAAGAGAAAGATGAGGCAGAGATCCAGGTTATGGGTCTAAAATCTCAGGACGAAAGAAAGACGGAATTCACAGTGAATGAAAATGACATTTCATCAATTTCAATCAAACAGGTGCTTGGAAGACTAGATCTGCCTAAAATATCTAGCAAGGGAGAACGAATTAGATACATTTTTGAAAAGTCTGTTCCAGTGAGAGAAATGTGATTTCATTGTTCGTGTGGATAGAAATTTTAAAACTATGAAGACTCATTTAATCGCCTTTTTAACTTTAAAGTCTAATTTCATTTTTTTTACTTTTTTTTTGTACTAACAACTTGTTTTCCTTGACTAACATAATTAGAAATGTTCTTCCTTGTAGAATTGATCTAGATTTAATGTTTTTGTGTGTTTTAAAATATGTCATCTATTGGGCTAAGAAGTATGTCATCTATTGGAACTCATGACTTAAGGGGTGTCACCTATAGGGACTAATGCTGAACATGAGGATACATTTAATTATCAATAGTCGAATGAAGAAAATGGAAAACTGAACCCATATTCCTGCAGGGGATAGTCCAGAGCACTTAAGGAAGTTTCTTGTTCAATAAAATAGCATTACGAGTAAACACAGTTCTCATTTTGCCATTATTTTCTCTTAACGGTGTCATCTATAGGTACCTTTACCTTACCAACACAATACACTAACGCACAATTATACTACCTTCCTCCAGAACCAGTATACAATTTTGAAGATTCAAATAAAGGTCACATTACTACAAACACGCACCAAAGCATCATGTAGATCATACACAATCTTGAAAATTCAAAATTATAACCATAACACAAAATAAGATTCCTCTCCGTACCAAAAAAATGTCAAAAGCCATTTAGAAAATTCTATCCTTTTGCCTACACACCAACTTGACGCAAAACAATGGGTCACTCTTGTCATACACAATGCAGAAGATTCCAAATAGAGACATTTATACACAATACACACAAATCGATCCGTCGCTCATCAAACCTACAATTCATACAGAAAATTCATACATACATGCATACATGTGTGTGGTTTACAAAGATCAAACACAATTTTGAAAATAAATTGTGACAACCACCACAACATCAAACATACAATTCACACAGAAGATACATACATACGTACATACATGAGTGTGGTTTCCAAAGATCAAACACAATTTTGAAAATAAAATACTGTACATACAAGATCACCACAACATCTTCAGGAATTATGATTCATTCTGGCATCACACCAGCGTCTAAGGTGATTATACGACCCACATAAGTCCCACCGCTTACCTCGATATGTATCTCCCTCACCATATCTCCGGTTGGAACGCCCCTGAAAATTATGGTAAGGACCAGAAACAGGAACAACATCCTGACATACCTCTTCCTGAAATAAAGCATTATTAAAACCCTGAACAGGTTGTCTTCCTCCAGACTGAACAGCACTAGTCCACTGAAAAACAGGCTGAGAACCAATTTGCCCAAAGGTACCCTGAATAGAAGAACATGGTAGCGATGAATTTGCCATGCGAACAGCATCTGCCTTTTTAAACTTCTCAGCAGTAAGAACAATATCATAAAACTCCTTATAAGTAATAGGCATAGCACACATGGTTAAACACAATCTATAAATGGGGTTAATTCCTTCGACTAATGAGGCAACGATTTGTTCCTCCGACAACTGAACAGCAAATACTTTAGCATAATACCTAACATCCACAAAATAATCGTTCAGTGTTTCATCCATTCTCTGTCCACTGAATAAATAGCTTCGATGAAGATCAGACAAGGTGTACGGGGTAATAAAATAATTTAAAACTTCCATTTGAAAATTAATTAAGGAATTTCCAGCAGACATATTAATTAAGATCTGTCTAAGCATACCCGAAGTGCAAGGAAACACCATTCTAAATATTTGACGTTCGGACAGTCCAAACACCACAGCACTGTCTTTTAATTCTAAAAATTTCCTTAGGAATTGCACTAATAAATCATTTTCCGTACCATTACAGATGTGAAAATTCTTTAAAATCAAGGCTACAGGATTGGGTAACGTAGAAAATCTAACATTGCTATCTGACATGACATTTCCTGGGTCACACACTTGAGAAGAATCTCCTAAATTCAAATTAAATGATGCTCGACAACATCAGTTACGTTAATTAAACTTTCACTGGTTTGTACAGACTTCACACAACGAGAAATTCCAGAAGTTAGATTAATTGAGGCATTCGCACTATTTTCTCTCAATAAGGACCCAGATGTCAAGTTATATCCATTATTTGAATTAACCTGGTCAATAGTATTAGGACTAGCTAAACATGACATATTTCTCGAAGGCTGACTAGACGACCCATTGCGATTCTGCAGAACAGCAGGATTACTAATTCGTAAATCATTTATCGACAACACAGATTCTACATCTTCAACCAAATTATTATCAACATTCACTTCACACCGATTACCATTCTCAGAACCTCCACTGATTGACGACGCCAAAGATTCACTTTTTTAATCACCGGTTACACCAGAAAACATACGTTCGTAAACAACAGCCAACCTATCACGCAAACTTGACAATTCATTTGCAAATGAAATACCGTCATCAACTTTTGACCAGACATTAATCAAATCAGCCAATCTCAATAACCAATGTAGAGCACGCCACTTTAATTTATTTCTCTGATATTCAGACGAATCGATAACACCTTCCAACGAAGCACAAACACTTAACAAGTTTGAAACAGATGTAATGACACCAGACTTACCCATTTCCCAATATTCGCTGTTAATAGGCGGGATATTTACAGGAGCATCGCCTAAAGACCTCAACACAGCCAAGACAGCCTCTCTGTTTCCCTGTGGAATCCTTCCACGAATTAAGATTTCAAACCCCAATTCATCTTTCCTCAGATAATATATGTTTGGAAGAACTCGATTTTCCATTTTTGCACAATTAGGTACATGAAACACAAAGAATACACAAATTAAGAATATTCACCAAAATAAAACCCTATTAAAAATCTCATGTTTAAGAACATCGTACTCTCTCTTAAGCCTAGGCCCTCAATAGTTCCAAAACCAACAAAAGTAATAAACCTAACCACGCTACTGATACAACTGCGCAACTTTTTCTACTGGCAGTACGGCTGTTACTGTGTACGGCTAGGCCACTTATTTATACCCCCAGAGGTTTGCTACCATGGAACTATTGATAAACCCAGTGTCCAGAAATAATACACTGTATAAGAATGACATATAACCTCTATTAATCATATATAACACTTACAAGTCATAAACATTTCAAAATACAAAATAATATTAACATGCAAAGGTGTGGATATGACAAGACATATAATTACTTACTTCTTACGTGGGTTTTCCACCTTTAACCTTAAATACGTTTTCAGACATGTCGTGATTAACCTTCCTTAACTTCGGTACTTCTACTTTTCTCCAATATCATTTACCCTTCAAGATAATTGCCAACTAGAAGCTCGATATTAGAAGGGACCCCTCAATTACAGTTTTCGTAGATCTGATCCATAATACAATTATTCAGTAGAATAAATTCTTCACGATGTCGTACAATATCCACAATTATTGGGATAATGTCCTAGAGGACAAATTACTCATCGTTTCCTAATTATTCCCTTTATATCAGAATCCAGAAGCCGACCGATATCAAATCAAACCTCTCACGACTGTCATGGCAGGCACACCTTCACTTGTCTTTGTAACAGCTGACAGACACTCAGTCTTGTAAGCAACAACAAACCATCCTCAAAGAGACAAAAGACGAACCCAAAGCAAAAATCATTACATCACAAAACCTCCCATATGAATAAAATAAAGATTTACAGGCCCGAAAGCATACTACATTGAAAAGGTACCAAGAAATAATTACAAACAAAACATTCATTTAAAAACCCCTTTTCACCAAGACAACGTGAATGGCTACTTTGCGAGAGAAAAGACGAGTTGAACCAAAATAAAAATATTTAAGATCTTACTACCACATGTGTACATAAATAAAACAAGGGCATAGTACATTACCTTGACCAATACCGAGCAAAATACTTACTCGCACCATCTCACAATATTCGAAGCAAGCCTAACATAATCAGGACGACTAATCAGAGGTTCCTTTAAGTAGCATGGGCTACATATTAAATTTAATAATAAAGGAGCTCCAATAATAATAAATACATACTAGCACAGACATCAACCTTATCACGACCCTATGTCCAGTCTACTTCTCCAGTCCAGGCTCGATGGTGTTGCACTGTTAGGGTCACCTAGGTACGCTCTTAGTTTGCAATCTTTGACAATGTGCCTGATGACCAGGTTCGATGGACCGCAATCACAGCAGTGGTCTGGCCGCTTCTCCCATTTGTGCAGGTTGTACGCACAAACTCCATGTCCGATAACAGTGTATGGTACAAACAAATAAACGTGTTGTCTTAGAGTTAACACATGAGTCAATGTGCAAAAACGAAATGTCATACAGAAATGAAAATACACCATCATGCAATATGTAAAATGTTTTTTGACCAGTGTATTTATTTTAGGTTAAATTTAAACACACAGCGGTAAACAAGCAACACCATTAAGAACAGAGGTGTTTATCATTCCATCATTACCACTCTGGTTTCGCTGTAGACACACAAATGTTCCAGTCTACAAACACTTCTTCACAATGAATAAAGTGACGTAATTAGTAAATTATTATTATTTATTTAAGCGAAAATTCCCCTACAGGAGAGCGTTTAAACTTGATAACATGATACCATTTGGAGGCGAGTCTCCTCCGCTCCTTCTAACTCTAAAGGCACTTTTATGTCTTGTGCTGCAATCACGTTTTCTTTACGAATAGTGTTCACAAATTCCTGACCTTTAAGCAACACCATGTATTTACAGTTAGGTAACAAACGAGCGTGTTGCACACAAGGGTCATCAGTCATTTGCCAATCCTTTAAAGCAAATCCACAATAAAAACATATTGTTTTATCCCCTTCACCAGTATAAAAAACAGCTTCACTTAGCTGTTTGGTAAGGTGCTTTAATGTTAAAGGCCAAACATTTTTAAAGATTCTAAACGTTTTTCAACAGAGCTGTACTCTGGGTGTGCTAGTGCTTTAGTCTTGCAAACTCCCAATTTTTCAAAAGCACATGCCAATTCAACACTGGACCACATATATCGACACTACCGTTGTTGGCTGGTAATACATCATTATTATTATTATTATTAATTTGTGATTCAGAAACGTAAGTAGCGGCCAATGGTCTTGTGGTTCGGTAAAATGGATACACGGGTATGTTACCCACTTGTTTTCCAAGCATGTAAGGACAACAAGGAGACAATCGCAAATGGTCTCTAAAGGGATCATCACCTTCTTCCCAGTGTGAGAGTTCAATACGACAAAACACACAGCGCACCACATCTTCTTGGTTCAAGTAAAAAACCCGGCTTTTGCAAGTTCATGTGTCGACAAAAAGCCTACAGGCCAGGATTCAAATGTTAACCAACGATCATGTTCTGATTTTAAATTTAACCCATGTGGTAAACCAACTTGCTCACTTGTTGTATTTGGTACTAACGCCATGTGTTATAATAAAACTTTTTTATTGCAAGTTATTAACGTTGCACAAGAGCACAGAGTACTTTAAAGCATAATGTATGCTTGTTCACTGTCTGTTCACTACGTTAATTGCACATGACCACACCTAAAAACAAACAAAATAACCCATCACTCAATCAATCAATCAATCAATACTTGTAATTAAACTTTAACGTTAATTGACATTAATATATCAAAACACCATTAAAAATAAACTGTATGTTGTCACTAACAGTAACCCATGCCCTTATTTTCTTTTTATAAAGCTTTAGTCATTTACATCCCCCTTTAACCAATATATAAACAAAAATGAATATCATGTCATTTTGTTCAGATTATCTTGTTCAAACCTGTGGATATTTGTTGAATCCATAGGGAACCACCCATAAATTAATTTTGTTTGTTTTGTTTTTAGAAAATCCAATATGGCCTTGTACTTTCCCCAGTCAACAACCAATATAGTCTTGTACCGTTTGTCAATACATGGCCATTATTCAAGAAAGCAATCATTGTACCAGTAATGTACAGGTAATGAATATTTTTTTTGTCTATGGTTTTTCATTGGTGGTAAAATGGCATAGCATTTTTAAGTTAGACTTACCTGAGTTTTCAATAGTTCACTGCCTGGAAACAATGGTTGCACTCTACTGCGTCTTGGGTTATCAGCAACTGCTACAGTGGTAAGGCTTTTCTTTCCAAGTTTCTAAAAATAAATAACATAAATCACTATAAATACCTAAATTCAGGTTAATACATGCATTTCATAAAATAAAATAAAATAATATCAAACAAAAAAACGAAACAAGTTAGTTAAAAAAAATAATTTCACCTTCACATGCAGTGGCTTGTTACTGCTTCCTTCTAGTGGGCCCAAAAGCGCAATGGTTTCTTGTATCTCTGACATTTAAGGTATACCGGTTATCTGCAAACAAATAAACAAATAAAAATCATTAATTACCTAATCAATAACTACAAATTTAAGGTTCATTAGCATGACATTATTAAAATAATCATTCATAGGTACTTACCGAAAAAATAAAAGGATTTTTCTTCCAAAGTTCAGTTCAGAGCTCTTCTGTATACGTCCGTGTGCTAAAATGGCAAGTGCATGACTAACGCAATCGTTATCAGTTAGCCTAGCAACAGAGAGAGTTGCATTTTCTCAGCGTTTTGGCCTTGAAATGTTGTCTCTTTCACACGTGTTCCCACGCCTCTTCACATTCCTCAATCTGAATAAGATTCGTGTACCTTATATTAGTTTCAGGTTTTTAATAAGGAACCAAAATGGCTGCCTCTTATACATAGGTAGTCCTACTGTCTCAGAACCAAAATGGCTGTCTCAGCTTAAACAGCACACCTGCTAGCCACCACGAGGCAAGTAAGCTCATATCACACTTCCTGCTTACGTAGACATTTTTGTCTTATCAGCAGTCTCTCTCACGAGTCCTCTGGCTAGGTACAATATTCAGTCACCAGTGGGCAGGACTGTGTGTGTGTTAGCATTGAAAACATATGTGTCTTCTTCTTATTATTATTATTATTCTTAAATATTTTACTGTAATAATAATAATTACTAGCAAGTGGCCATCCTCAATACATGACCATGTTAACCACATACTTTCATCCTAAAACACATGACTTTACCCAGTTCAATATTTAGTTTATAACATTTCAGGCCAATGACCTTACCGTTTTGGCTCTTTGCACACATGCACATGACTTGGTCGAGCAAATGTTATAGGTTTCCATATTCTAAAACCATTTATTGTGTCAGACCGCAGTCTCACTTATTACCGTTTACTAGCATGTTAAAGATCCCCTTCAGGGGTAAAAAATTCCTAGCACACTTGGACGGCGATATACATTAAACAGCTATCCACCAAAAGCTGATATTGAGAAAAACGTGATTGAAAGTTTTGACATTTAATCTATCACAAATTCTCTCCTGTTAGCCAAGTTTGAGTTTTAAAAGCAAACAAACCCTTACCTATATGCATTGTTGATAGTTATTGCGTTTAAATTACAAAAATACAGCAAACAGTTGATTTATTAGCAATTGACATTTAGCTGCTTTATGTTATCTGTGAGTTTAGTTACGCATAAAACTGCTAAGCGCCATTTTTGGTGAATAGCTTGTTGTTACGTTATTCTATCGAACACGATCGTTATGCGTAAACCGTCTAAGCACCTTTTTTAGTCTTTTAGCCCTTTATACATTTTTATTTTAATGCCAGTTTCTGGAGACTTTGAAGCGTACAATGAGTACTCCTTACCTTACCCCGTGGCACTACAGTCCATGAAGGACCTTGGCCTGCTCCAGCTTTTCCTATCCCGTGCAGGCCTCCTCCAAGCTCTGACACGTAGCATCCTGAGATCCTCCTCGACTTCGTCCAGCCAGCGCTATTTCGGTCGCCCCCGTCCTCGCTTTCCAGCTGGTCGCCCATGGAAAACCTGATACACCATCCTTGACTCCGGCATTCACTCGACATGTCCAAGCCACCGAATCCGGGAACTCTTGACCTCTGCGACGATAGTAGGATCCCCATACAGATCATAGATCTCCTTGTTGGTGCGGAGGCGCCACACTCCACGAACACACACTGGCCCATAGATCTTACGGAGTACCTTCCTCTCCCATCTGTTCAAAAAATCCGCATTCCTCCTAGTCAACACCCATGTCTCACACCCATAGGTGACAACAGGTCGGATGACTGTCTTATAGATAGTTTTCTTACAACTGTGTGATAGCGTTCTTGATCGCAGCAGATGGGAGAGACTGAAGTAGCTTCGGTTCCCGGAGCGCAGTCTCTCATTGATTTCCTCGAGACAGTCAGATCCCTCGGTGATAGTCGATCCAAGGTATTTGAAAGTGCTGGTCTTAGCGAAAGTCTTATTATTATCAATAACAAGCTCCTGGGGTACCTCACCCTGCCTCACGGTGGTCATATACTTTGTCTTCTTGCTATTCACCCTCAGCCCATCTACTGAAGCCATCTGGTCTAATTCAACAAATGCCCTCTTCACATCTCCTGATGTCCTTCCCAGCAAAGCGACATCATCCGCATATGCAAGACACTGGATTGGCCTATTGTACAATGAGTAGGCTACTCGTGTGTCCTTAATTGCAATTTTATTCTCAATAGTCTAATAGAAACACAGATACATTTGAATACCAGAATCAAACTTAAAGCAATAATTATACAAAATGAACTAATGCTATAAACATTGGTGTTACATTCTACTTTATGATGTGAATGTTTTTCACATAATAGAAAATTGACACAGTCTTAGGTTTCATCTTGTATCGAGAAATCGAGTTCACTACCAAAACCGTCGCTGTCGTCAAAACTGTTTCCATCTGAATGAAGGCCTTCGTAGAACTCCTTGGCATCGGATGATATCAGATGCATGACACTTTGGAAATCCTGTAATTTTGGCTCTGATATAGCTTTTCCGTTTGGCCATAGAGCATTAAGGCAAAAACTGAGGTTATTCTGGTCATATTGGCGTGCGCTATTTCTTCTCTTCAAATTGATTACTTGGCTGTCTTTGTCATCGAAAGTACGTTTTAAATTCAACAGCCATGGGCTTTCCTTACTTATTTCAATTTTCCGTGTTGTTAGCCAGCTTACTCCATTGCCATTTTTCTTCCTATTTATTATTTGTTTCTCAACGGATGCCGTGACCACAAAATCTTCTCTTTCCATTTCTTTCACTACCAGCTTGTTCTTCTTTCGGCAAGTTCTCATTACTTCCCTGTAATCTTCTGGTGTATATAGTCTTTGATGAAACTTCAAGGCACTTTCAATATCCCCGAAATCATCATCATTGGGCAAATAGCTGTGCCCGGAAACCAGAAATCGCATTTTTATGGTCTTTAGAGTTGGATGTGACTCCATGACAGACTTCAGCATTAGGACCATTTTTATGTTCCGATTCAGCCCTCCGCAGGAATCGGACCAAAGCACAAGTTGTTCCGTGCCTTTTTCTAAATGTTCAGTGATGTAATTTCTTAGTCAAGAGCCCACTTCTTGGGCTCCACGCTCAGCTTGGCCCTCGAGCTACAGGTAGCAGAAGCCTCAGTTCGATGAAGCGTCATGAATTCCACAGTTATACAGCCATAAGTGACGTTTGTAGAATATTATGTTTGTTGGAATTCTCGGCAGGGGCAGTGTCCTCTGCATATCAAAGTTAAGCATCGACAGTCAATTAATTTCGGTTGCTTTTTGAAAGTCACTCTTCATTGTACTTCGAGCATTTTCTGCATCCTCCTGATGAGCAAGCAACTTTATCTTTAGCACATCAGTGTCACCATTTTATTGTTTATTTGAGCATTTGTAGGGTCACAAAAGTTGCATGTGTCTTTCTTAAGCGGTTTTCGTCGTAGGTTGAATCTGGAGTAAAATACTTTCTTATAGCATGAGAAGGAAACTGGCTGAGAATTTTCCTTTATGTATAAGTCATACATAACTGGAAGTGTGACATGTGACGGGAGAAAGAGAGCGCTTGTTTCTGATCTGCAATAATGTGACTTGTACTTAGGAAATTTATTAATGTGCTCGATAATTTCAACCATCTTACTATCAGTTATTCTCTTATAACCTCCTGATTTACCTCTGTTATCCTTAATAATTCCTTGTAGTTCGTTGGCTTTCTTAAGATAGTTGTTAATGCGATCCTCTGATATTCTTAGGGTCTGGACAAAGCACATTTTACAGACTGATACTCCTGCCAGAGTGTAACTTCTCGTCAATGCTCTTCTACCAGACAACCCAGACAAAGTGAGAGAGACAATGAAAATGTCGCTTGGCAGTTTCTTGCAGAACTCAACATAGCGTTTCGAAGGATAGCTTCAGAGTTTCGCCTCATAGCCGATTAATGCAAAAATCTTAACCTAAGATAAAGGGAATGGCGCTTAAACTTTTCTATAAAATTAACGGTTAATATTAAGAAAAAAATGGCATACTTATGTAAAAAGAATATAGTTCCAGACCATACACACTAGATAGTGCTAATAACTCAATTTCCTAAAATTGGCGCTTAGCCGCTTAATGAATAACGCCGTCCACTTAACACATTTCAAATATTCACCTCTATCCGTCATAGGAAATATCACAAAACCAACCGTCATAAGCTACCCCGCCATCCCACTAATATAGCAATTCATTTCTTCCGTGCACGGTCACCGAGATCGCCAACTTCTAAGAATCACTTGGTCATATCCTACAACCGTCTGTTGTGTCAGAGAACGATCTCGCTCATCACTGTTAACTAAAACGTTAAAGATCCCCTTCAGGGGTAAAAAAATCTTAGCATGCTCGTCACATTTCAAAATATTCGCCTTCATTCATTCGTCATAGGAAAAAATATCGAAAAGCAACCCCTCGTTTTGCCATACATCGCCCCGTCGAAATAGCCATTTCCAGTATTCACCATGCTCAGTCATAGCCTCGTTCTAACATACGTCAAGCGCTACTGGCTCCCTGTCTACAAACACTCTCCTATTAAAAAAAAAAAAAAAAAAAAATGCGTACCGTAGTTCTTGTTCTAGAGCCTTGACATATATTTTCGTGGTAGAGGGGATAGGGATCTTTCATTTATATCGAACAAACTTATTTGTCAAAATGTTAGTTTCCAAAATAGTAAAAATTCAAAATTTAAGCGTTTTCAAAAATTTCAAAAATAAAAAAGTATTATTATTGACGCGTCTTTAACTACGTCAAAATAAAAATTTAACACCAACTAACGTGGAATATGTGCTACCTATTTTAGGACCCAAGAGGGTTTGCCCTAGAGAGAAACTACCAGACATTAAATCTAAGTGATAGAAAACACCAAGTCAGATTTACTTTATAATATATTCATCAGTCTTTTTAAAAATACAAATACCATGAGAAGGTCTTAAGCTACAAACCAATAATAATTTTAGAAAAGAGGAACCTCAAAATCATAAAATAAAAACATTACATATTTCGAAGACAAGATATATATCATCTCAGTTGATATTAATTATTCGACATCTATTCATGAATACGTAGGAGAAGTAGTACAATGACTAAGCATGATGGTCATCAAGAGCTATCACTTAAACCTCAAGAAACTATCTTAAATCATTCCCAATCACAAGGGAGCTAGAAGTCAACATGACTGTCGTGATCGAAATCCCAAGTTGGAGTCCAAAAAAAATCAGATGTTTTGTCAAAATACAAGATTAATAATTCATAACCCCAAAACAAAGAGATAAAGGTTACCTAGCCCAAGGTGCCCTAAGAAAGAAAATACATCATAGAGATGTTTCACACAGACTCTTAAAGAGTATACTAATTGAAACGAAGCAGGGGGGGAGACAAATAAAACCAAAACGATAAGATAAAATTAATAAAACTGCATCGAATCAAAACAAGAGGTTCGCTGTTAGTAGTGGGATGGTGGGGGAGCTGCTTACCTTTTTATTGAGCCACCCTCGTAGCTGCCCCGAACCTGATATCTCGCTAACAAATCATGGGATTAGAACCTACAGGGTGTCCTAGCACTGCTAGTAATGCCCCCTACTTTCCTATAGCCTCTTTATTTAATTAAAAGGCCAAAACTAAAAGGTCATTCGCGAGTAGTGGGGTAGTGTTGGTTTCCTGAAGTCGCGCTCGTGCTTGAATATGTATGCCTATGTTGGCAAAGGGTTAGGTGGTGGGGGAGGAGTAGGGTCGAGTGAGGGGTCGTTTAGATGGTATTTTTTCCGCTCTAGGTGATGGTGAGGTTATTTTTTAAAAATGGATGGAATTGGGAAAGGCCATTTGGGGTAAACATGTTGTTTTTTAACATTTTGGCGATGAATGTTTTTTTATACGCATGCGCACTTGAGGGGTTTTGTAAGAGGGCGGGCTTTTTAAATGATGATTTATCAATGAGTGTTTTTTAATACGTATTGAAATAAACCCCAAAAACTAATAGGTCATTGGCTTTTTACTATATCGCTAACCAATAATCGGATTTAAACGTATGAGGTGTCGTAGGACTCGTGGTGAACTCTCTTTTTCTATCGAAGGGGTATATTCACATTAAAATAAAAACTACCCTTACCCGGGGGATGAAATAGTAATTTATTTTTGTATGCTTACGAACTTGGCGGTTTTTGTAAAAGAGCGGGCTTTTTAAATGATGATTTATACATGAGTGTTTTTAATATGTATTTAAATAAACCAAAAAAAAAACTAATAGGTCATTGGCTTTTTACTATCTCGCTAACCAATAATCGGATTTAAACCTATGAGGTGTCGTAGGACTCGTAGTGAACTCTCTTTTTCTATGGACGGGGTATATTCACTCTAAAATAAAAACTACCCTTGCCCGGGGGATGAAATAGTAATTTATTTTTTGTACGCCTGCGCATTTGGTTTTTTTTGTAAAAGAGCGGGCTTTTTAAATGATGATTTATAAATGAGTGTTTTTTTAATACGTATTTAAATAAACCATAAAAACTAATAGGTCATCGGCTTTTGACTATCTCGCTAACCAATAATCGGATTTAAACGTATGAGGTGTCGTAGGACTCGTGGTGAACTCTCTTTTTCTATCGAAGGGGTATATCCACTCCAAAATAAAAACTACCCTTACCCGGGGGTTGAAATAGTAATATTTTTTGTATGTGCGCGCACGGACGGGTTTTTTCAAAAGGACTTAACTACACGTTAGTTAATATTTTCTGAACCCCTAATGGGATTTTGCCATAGGCAGTATTATAGCCCTGGGGGGTAACGCCCCGTTTTTGAATGTAGGATTTATTTTTGTCGAAAGGGCCTAACGACACTTTTGTTCATATCTCGCGAACCAATCATGCTAGGGACTTGTATGAGGGGTCCTAGCACTTGGGGCAACATTCCCTGTTTGGGGGTGAAACTACCCCCCAAAATTGAAAAATCCCTATCTCGGAAACGAAGAATCCTAAAATTAAGTGTGATAGCTTAAAAAATAGGGGATGATATGGGCTTTTACCTCGATGGATCATTTCACCCCTAAAACAGTAAATAGTCATGTTATGGGGAAAAAACGTGTTAAACACCTAAAAATGATAAATGAACCTAAGATCTTTTGTTTTTGATGAAAAATAGCAGAGGGGTGAAACTACCCCCCAAAATTGAAAAATCCATATCTCGGAAACGAAGAAGCCTAAAATTAGGTGTGATAGCTTAAAAAATAGGGGATGATATGGGCTTTTACCTCGATTGATCATTTCACCCCTAAAACAGTAAATAGTCATGTTATGGGGAAAAAACGTGTTAAACACCTAAAAATGATAAATGAACCTAAAATATTTTGTTTTTGATGAAAAATAGCAGGGGGGTGAAACTACCCCCCAAAATTGAAAAATCCCTATCTTGGAAATGAAGAAGCCTAAAATTAGGTGTGATAGCTTAAAAAATAGGGTATGATATGGGCTTTTACCTCGATTGATCATTTCACCCCTAAAACAGTAAATAGTCATGTTATGGGGAAAAAACGTGTTAAACACCTAAAAATGATAAATGAACCTAAAATATTTTGTTTTTGATGAAAAATAGCAGGGGGGTGAAACTACCCCCCAAAATTGAAAAATCCCTATCTTGGAAACGAAGAAGCCTAAAATTAGGTGTGATAGCTTAAAAAATAGGGGATGATATGGGCTTTTACCTCGATGGATCATTTCACCCCTAAAACAGTAAATAGTCATGTTATGGGGAAAAAACTTGTTAAACACCTAAAAATGATAAATGAACCTAAGATCTTTTGTTTTTGATGAAAAATAGCAGAGGGGTGAAACTACCCCCCAAAATTGAAAAATCCCTATCTTGGAAACGAAGAAGCCTAAAATTAGGTGTGATAGCTTAAAAAATAGGGTATGATATGGGCTTTTACCTCGATGGATCACTTCACCCCTAAAACAGTAAATAGTCATGTTATGGGGAAAAAACGTGTTAAACACCTAAAATGATAAATGAACCTAAGATCTTTTGTTTTTGATGAAAAATAGCAGGGGGTGAAACTACCCCCCAAAATTGAAAAATCCATATCTTGGAAACGAAGAAGCCTAAAATTAGGTGTGATAGCTTAAAAAATAGGGGATGAATAGGGCTTTTACCTCGATGGATCATTTCACCCCTAAAACAGTAAATAGTCATGTTATAGGGGAAAAACGTGTTAAACACCTAAAAATGATAAATGAACCTAAGATCTTTTGTTTTTGATGAAAAATAGCAGGGGGGTGAAACTACCCCTCCAAAATTGAAAAATCCCTATCTAGGAAACGAAGAATCCTAAAATTAGGTGTGATAGCTTAAAAAATAGGGGATGATATGGGCTTTTACCTCGATTGATCATTTCACCCCTAAAACAGTAAATAGTTATGTTATGGGGGAAAAATGTGTTATACACCTAAAAGCATAAGCATCTTTGTGAAACCATGCTTTAATGGACATGTGTATGGAGGATGATTGTTGTTATTATTATTATTAGGTAATTATGGATTAATGTGCGGATAGATAACTAACCTGTGGGGAGCGTGATGGCGCAGGTGCTTAGCTGCTCGTCTTTACTCGGGCAGGTGGGGTTCAAATCCCGGTGACGGCGGGGGTTGGAATTTTCACCTGAAAAAAATCACGTGGCGTCAGGAAGGGCATTCAGCCTTAAATCCCCGGCCAAAACCAAAATGAGCCTGGTTGGCTCCGGCGACTCAAAATAATTGGGAAAAGCCGAAGAAAGAAAAAAATGATAACTCACCAGTAATAGTAAACATTGGTTTGAGGTGTTGCAGAAGTCAGGATGGCCAACCCTTTACCCTGGTTCACGAATGGACCCCAAAAAGTTTTACCTGTCAAGACTCAGTCTACCCTGTTGCAGCCTTGTGAAAAAAAATCGAACCGGGGCCTCTGTAGTGACAGTGGAGCTATATTCATGATGATTTTTAAACAAACATAGGCTTGCCTACTACCGCTGTGTTGAATCTGCACAGAGACTCTGGCTTTGGTTTGCGTAGTGTGCCTTGCTGATAACAGCACAGCGACCTTGTCAGTAAGTTTCATATTACTCATTTGCTTGATAGCGGACATGCTATGCACATGACTAGATCGTTGTTAGGTTTGACAAAGGCTTAGTGAAGCTTATGGCAACCTTGAAATGAATGTCATGGTATAGTCGGGGTTGGAAGCCAAGACCTTAGGGTTGACAACCAAGTAGGTTAACCACTACACGGTGATATGGTGAAATAATAATGTAACAGAACATATAGAAACGTTTTCTATAGTTTAACGAATTGGCATACCATGAGAGGTGTAGGTAATGGAAATTGAATCCTTAGCTGATGATTATACTACTTTCCATGCCCACGTATAAGCTATCATGTTAGAAAAAGAATGGTATGGCTTGTTTTAAACGGAGAATAATCATTGTGTTTACTGTGAAACACAAATCTGAATTTAAAATTAATTTAAAATAATTAATTTAAAATTAACTAATTTAAAATTAGTTTAGTACGCTGAAGTTAAAATGAATAATGATCACGTTACCGACAGCCAGTTTCAAAGCCATGAGAACTAAGTGAACAAAGTATAAAATTCATGAGCCAGTGAGGAATTCAACATGCTGTCCTTTGGACAAGAGAGAAGCGTTCTACAGCGACCCTCAATGGTTTGGGACATTGTAAAGATGAAAATTAAATCTAAGCTACTATACGCTTATATACTAGAATAAGAAATGGAAAACAATTGGTCAAATAAAGGACAGAAGGAATAAAAAAAAAATGGCCCTCAACCCTCAAGCATAAGGATTGAGGGAGTTGGAAGGAAGGAGAGCCATGAAAGGCAGATAAAAAGTATACTAGGAGTGGCTTTGCCCCAGAGGTAATGGATAAAGAGGAGGAAAACTGGACTCAGCTCAGAAATCCCTTGGGGTTGCCAACTTCCAAACTGATCAGCCCTTGAGGGTGTAGCCATAGGCAGAGTGCATCGCAAGTCGTGGGGCTAAATACACCCTACCTTCTTGAGGGGGCTTGGGCAAAAGACAGGAAATAACATGAAAATAAAAAAGCAAGGCTGCCTCCTCAGGATATCAGAAAAAATAAATAAACCAGGGCCAATGAAGTTTCAAAAGGAAGAGACTCCCTAGGGCTCGGATACTCTAATCATGTTGGGGTCGGTAGAGAACAAGAGTTGAGCAAGTGTGGTCGACAGGAAATAAGAGAGTGAGGAGCCTAGCACAAGTTAGTGGAAGCAATGACGGTCTCAGCTGGGACTCCGTGATCGTCAACCTACATGACACTAGATATGACGCCCAGGGGTGGAATTAAAGACCTCTTTTTGTTTTTTATCACTGGCTTTTAAGAACGCTAACACATGGCATGCCTTATAATGCAATACTGGTCCTAGGGTATGCAAAAATTGTATTAGAAACTCAGCTAATAATAGAGTGCTTGCCCATGATTTACCTTAAATTTTCCTAAAATCCACTACATTTTCCGCAAATTGACCAAATGACACAACATTCCAGCAAAATTCAACAAATGACTACCAGATTTATTGAAATTCCATTGATTTACCTAAGCATGGTTTAAACTACCTCAAATTCATATAAAATTAGACGAATATAGATGAAAATTCACTAAAATTTACCGAATTTAGCCAAGTGGTGTACAAACCATGAAATTTATCCAATTTTTATTAAAATTGACTACATGTACTCGAAAATTCCATAATATTCCCTTTACATGTATGCTTTTTGTTGTTGTTGTTGTTGTCTCGTTTACCACACTCCCTGTAGACAATCACCTCAACATGACTTTCTCCTAGACTAGGAGCTTCACATTCGACATGATAGCTGAGTTTCATTTCCCATAAACTTGTCTCTGAGGTGGGTGTCAGGAAAAGGCATTCAGCTGTAAAAACCACACCCTCACGTAGACTTTCATAACCTCTTACGTTGAGGTTCCTTACACTAACGACATTAAATGATTGAACGGTTTCCTTTTCACAATTCCTGTCTATACTTTCCTCTTTAAGGTTGCAAGATGTTTGCAAGATTCCTAAAATGCAATTAAATGTAATAAATACCTTAAGATGGTTTCATTTGTTTAATGATATGGTGTTGATGATGGATATATACGTTAAGACTAATTTTTGTTAGGTCTTGACTGGCCTTGCAATTAGAAATTGACAAACCAAACATGGGTTATCTACCAGGGGAACACTTTGACCACTATATTGGTTATTGACCAGTAAGTACAGTTCTAGTAATCAGACAGAAATCCAACACAAACAATGAGCGCGCAATGCGGCGGAGATTGGTACCACGATGTACTGTCGGTTATGTAGCTATGTGGAATGCACATCATATATGGTTTACTTGAAGGTTTGGAGGTTTCATTAAAGATATTTCTACAATAAACCATTTTCAAATGGTCATTCGTTGGTGTGAAAATATTTATTATATGGTATTTTATGAAAACAATTATGATTTATAAAAAAATTTATATGTTTATTGTATTCTTATTTAATGTAAGCACTGGAGGCACTATCGACCAAAATACAGCACTATCTGGAATGTATATTGCATACTTGAAGGTTTCGTGATCCCATTAAAGGTATTCCTACAATAAATGATTTTTAAGTTCTCGTTTTATGGCATGATTATTTAATATATGCTATTTGCTAATAGGATTTGACACTGGAATTATTTTACAAGTAGTTATTTTAATGACCAACAGAGTTTAATGTTAACAAGGCACAGCTCTATTTGAAATTTTGAATAACATGTTGCATGTCATACATCATATGCAACTACTGTAAGGCTTGTGATTTATTTAATGCCTTTAACCCTATATTAAACACGCAGTTTGCAATACTGATAACTGCAATGTTAGTGAAAAAAAATTGAAACAAAACAAAAATCAGCATTGAAAAACCAAAAAGTGGTTGAGCATATATACAGTGGGGAAAAGAAAAGTTTTGTAAACACTAATGTCCAACAAGATTAATTAAATCAGTAACTGTCAGGGTGGCCGAGTGGTTAAGGCGTTTGACTTAAGATCAAATTTCCAAATATATAAGGAAGCAAGGGTTCAAATCCCTTCCCTGACATAACTATTGCTTGAACATGCAAGAAAACAAGAAATATACACAAACTATGTTTATCAATTTAATCATTTTTTTTACAAGAGATAGACACACAGAATACAGCTCTTTTGGTTTATCAGTTCTTTTAAACATAACACTTGTTGAAAATTATTTTTTAGGGGATGGGGGTGTTGCTACGTTGACCCATTACACAATAATAGCAGCTTTACGAAGTTCATTTTCTATATTTAATAGCTCTTTCTCATAACCAATATGGCCAAGCTGTTTACAGGCATGCAAGAGCTGTAGACGTTCGACTAATATATTAGGATCGTTCCATTTACTATTTTTTATGAATGGTTTCAGAATCTCGGGAAGCAGTTCATCATTATCACCATCATTATGATTATCATCCTCATTATTATAATCATTTTCATAATGATGATCATTATCATCGTTATCATTACCATCATAATTTCCACCTTTGTCCACAGACTGTTCAATGGATTGAGTTGCCTTTGATAGTGTTGAAAGCTTTTTTTTAGATGTGCTAGAATGCTTTAACATTGTTATGTTATTATTACCACTATTACCTTTCCCCACTAACTTCTTGATGGGGTATATTGTCTCTGATAGGGTTGAGGGCTTTTGAGATGTGGGGGCATGTCTGAACATGGGTTTCACAGGAGGTGTCGAAGGTTTCTCATTAAACAACTCGCTAACAGTATGAGTGCGTTGTAGTGTATTAAACTTGAGGTTAATATTATCTTGTGCAGTACTATTTTTCTCTTGGACTTGGTTTCTTGCTTTGGTTTGGGTTTTCCCTACATTTAGACTAGCGTGATTATTAAGTTTACATTCATGATTGTTTGAAGAAAGTACGTCGAATTCTTTTGTTTTAAGCATTCCTCGACACTGTTTCGATCGTTGCTTTGAACAGCGCCAAATAATAGTTCCATTTTTATTGCTTCGTTTCACAATATATGAATATCCTTTATAGTATGCATAAGGCTTACCATACCTAGTCACTGATACTTCCATATCAACTGTCAAGCACAAACTAATCTCTAGTAAAGGCAACTCGGTAATAACAACAATAGTTTAATGTGGGAGCATATATACATGCAAAAAGTGGGAGCAAAGGTGGGGGGTAAAAAGTGGGAGCAAAAGTGGTAGCAAATGTGGGAGAAAAAAATAACTGTGAGCAAAAAGTGGGAGCAAATATGGGATCAAATGTGGGAGCAAAGCAAATATAAAAAGTGGGAGCAAATATGCTAAGAAATATGTCAACAAATATACCAGCAAAAGTAAATACACAAGTCAAGATAGATTAAAGTGCAAAGAAAATATGGAAGCAAATATGAGAGCAAAAATTGTGTTTTTCTAAAACAACTAGACATAACAAACTTAGTCATAACCTAACCTAACCTAACCCAACCTAACCAAACCTAACCTCACCTAACCTAACCTAACCTCACCTAACCTCACCTAACCTAACCTCACCTCACCTAACCTCACCTCACCTAACCTAACCTAACCTAACTTTACCTAACCTAACTTGACTGAACTTTACCTAACCTAACCCATCATAACTTCACCTAACCTAACTTTACCTAATCTAACTTCACCTAACCTAACGTTCAACTCTCAGATCAAAATTAAATTCTAGGCATAGTTGAGTTGGAACCCAAGACTTCAGGGATAACACACAAGTATACTAGCCACTACACCGCAAAATGGGCAAATTATCATGCAACACAACATAAAGTAAAAGTTTCCTGTAGTGTAACTCATTGGCTGTCAACCATAGTTTGGGAATTCAAACCCAAGACCTCAAGACTTTTGTTTTGAACATTATCAGAAATATTATTCCATTTACATTTTGCTGCTGCTTATAGTTATAAGAGTTGGCATTAATATGGGAAGCAAAAAAAAAGTGGGAGCAAATGTGGGAGCCAATATGGGAGCAAATATAGGAGCCAAGATGGGGGCAAAAGTGGGAGCAAATGTGGGAGCCAATATGGGAGTCAATATGGAGGCAAATATGGGAGCAAATGTGTGAACTAATCATCTCACCTCGGATATCGCCAGTGAGTACTCATATCCACCGCAAGGTAGCGGAAACATACTTTGTGTGTTGTATGTATCTATCTTACAAAGTTTGACTGCATGCAAAACGTCCTTGTATAAGCTGTGCATATAATTTTCATATACAATTAAGACCAAGTGTTCAGTACTAACATGTATAGCCTTGTCTAGGGTATATAGAGGATCGTTAGCAAGAAAGACTGACTAACCCAGGAGTGTAAAGCCTTGCCATATGCAGTAAGCATCTGTTGGCAGAAATGGTTCCTAATAATAACGGACTTAATGAATATGAAACGTGTTTTGAGTGTCGTCTTAAATCCTATTTTATACGTTGTGATACGTGTAAGGATTTAAGACGACACACAAAAGACAACACCCAAAATACGTTTGTGTCGTCTTAAATCCTTACACGTATCACAACGTATAAAATAGGATTTAAGACGACACTCAAAACACGTTTCATATTCATTAAGTCCGTTATTATTAGGAACCATTTCTGCCAACAGATGCTTACTGCATATGGCAAGGCTTTACACTCCTGGGTTAGTCAGTCTTTCTTGCTAACGATCCTCTATATACCCTAGACAAGGCTATACATGTTAGTACTGAACACTTGGTCTTAATTGTATATGAAAATTATATGCACAGCTTATACAAGGACGTTTTGCATGCAGTCAAACTTTGTAAGATAGATACATACAACACACAAAGTATGTTTCCGCTACCTTGCGGTGGATATGAGTACTCACTGGCGATATCCGAGGTGAGATGATTAGTTCACACATTTGCTCCCATATTTGCCTCCATATTGACTCCCATATTGGCTCCCACATTTGCTCCCACTTTTGCCCCCATCTTGGCTCCTATATTTGCTCCCATATTGGCTCCCACATTTGCTCCCACTTTTTTTTTGCTTCCCATATTAATGCCAACTCTTATAACTATAAGCAGCAGCAAAATGTAAATGGAATAATATTTCTGATAATGTTCAAAACAAAAGTCTTGAGGTCTTGGGTTTGAATTCCCAAACTATGGTTGACAGCCAATGAGTTACACTACAGGAAACTTTTACTTTATGTTGTGTTGCATGATAATTTGCCCATTTTGCGGTGTAGTGGCTAGTATACTTGTGTGTTATCCCTGAAGTCTTGGGTTCCAACTCAACTATGCCTAGAATTTAATTTTGATCTGAGAGTTGAACGTTAGGTTAGGTGAAGTTAGATTAGGTAAAGTTAGGTTAGGTGAAGTTATGATGGGTTAGGTTAGGTAAAGTTCAGTCAAGTTAGGTTAGGTAAAGTTAGGTTAGGTTAGGTTAGGTGAGGTGAGGTTAGGTGAGGTGAGGTTAGGTTAGGTGAGGTTAGGTGAGGTTAGGTTAGGTTAGGTGAGGTTAGGTTTGGTTAGGTTGGGTTAGGTTAGGTTAGGTTATGACTAAGTTTGTTATGTCTAGTTGTTTTAGAAAAACACAATTTTTGCTCTCATATTTGCTTCCATATTTTCTTTGCACTTTAATCTATCTTGACTTGTGTATTTACTTTTGCTGGTATATTTGTTGACATATTTCTTAGCATATTTGCTCCCACTTTTTATATTTGCTTTGCTCCCACATTTGATCCCATATTTGCTCCCACTTTTTGCTCACAGTTATTTTTTTCTCCCACATTTGCTACCACTTTTGCTCCCACTTTTTACCCCCCACCTTTGCTCCCACTTTTTGCATGTATATATGCTCCCACATTAAACTATTGTTGTTATTACCGAGTTGTCTTTACTAGAGATTAGTTTGTGCTTGACAGTTGATATGGAAGTATCAGTGACTAGGTATGGTAAGCCTTATGCATACTATAAAGGATATTCATATATTGTGAAACGAAGCAATAAAAATGGAACTATTATTTGGCGCTGTTCAAAGCAACGATCGAAACAGTGTCGAGGAATGCTTAAAACAAAAGAATTCGACGTACTTTCTTCAAACAATCATGAATGTAAACTTAATAATCACGCTAGTCTAAATGTAGGGAAAACCCAAACCAAAGCAAGAAACCAAGTCCAAGAGAAAAATAGTACTGCACAAGATAATATTAACCTCAAGTTTAATACACTACAACGCACTCATACTGTTAGCGAGTTGTTTAATGAGAAACCTTCGACACCTCCTGTGAAACCCATGTTCAGACATGCCCCCACATCTCAAAAGCCCTCAACCCTATCAGAGACAATATACCCCATCAAGAAGTTAGTGGGGAAAGGTAATAGTGGTAATAATAACATAACAATGTTAAAGCATTCTAGCACATCTAAAAAAAAGCTTTCAACACTATCAAAGGCAACTCAATCCATTGAACAGTCTGTGGACAAAGGTGGAAATTATGATGGTAATGATAACGATGATAATGATCATCATTATGAAAATGATTATAATAATGAGGATGATAATCATAATGATGGTGATAATGATGAACTGCTTCCCGAGATTCTGAAACCATTCATAAAAAATAGTAAATGGAACGATCCTAATATATTAGTCGAACGTCTACAGCTCTTGCATGCCTGTAAACAGCTTGGCCATATTGGTTATGAGAAAGAGCTATTAAATATAGAAAATGAACTTCGTAAAGCTGCTATTATTGTGTAATGGGTCAACGTAGCAACACCCCCATCCCCTAAAAAATAATTTTCAACAAGTGTTATGTTTAAAAGAACTGATAAACCAAAAGAGCTGTATTCTGTGTGTCTATCTCTTGTAAAAAAAATGATTAAATTGATAAACATAGTTTGTGTATATTTCTTGTTTTCTTGCATGTTCAAGCAATAGTTATGTCAGGGAAGGGATTTGAACCCTTGCTTCCTTATATATTTGGAAATTTGATCTTAAGTCAAACGCCTTAACCACTCGGCCACCCTGACAGTTACTGATTTAATTAATCTTGTTGGACATTAGTGTTTACAAAACTTTTCTTTTCCCCACTGTATATATGCTCAACCACTTTTTGGTTTTTCAATGCTGATTTTTGTTTTGTTTCAATTTTTTTTCACTAACATTGCAGTTATCAGTATTGCAAACTGCGTGTTTAATATAGGGTTAAAGGCATTAAATAAATCACAAGCCTTACAGTAGTTGCATATGATGTATGACATGCAACATGTTATTCAAAATTTCAAATAGAGCTGTGCCTTGTTAACATTAAACTCTGTTGGTCATTAAAATAACTACTTGTAAAATAATTCCAGTGTCAAATCCTATTAGCAAATAGCATATATTAAATAATCATGCCATAAAACGAGAACTTAAAAATCATTTATTGTAGGAATACCTTTAATGGGATCACGAAACCTTCAAGTATGCAATATACATTCCAGATAGTGCTGTATTTTGGTCGATAGTGCCTCCAGTGCTTACATTAAATAAGAATACAATAAACATATAAATTTTTTTATAAATCATAATTGTTTTCATAAAATACCATATAATAAATATTTTCACACCAACGAATGACCATTTGAAAATGGTTTATTGTAGAAATATCTTTAATGAAACCTCCAAACCTTCAAGTAAACCATATATGATGTGCATTCCACATAGCTACATAACCGACAGTACATCGTGGTACCAATCTCCGCCGCATTGCGCGCTCATTGTTTGTGTTGGATTTCTGTCTGATTTCTAGAACTGTACTTACTGGTCAATAACCAATATAGTGGTCAAAGTGTTCCCCTGGTAGATAACCCATGTTTGGTTTGTCAATTTCTAATTGCAAGGCCAGTCAAGACCTAACAAAAATTAGTCTTAACGTATATATCCATCATCAACACCATATCATTAAACAAATGAAACCATCTTAAGGTATTTATTACATTTAATTGCATTTTAGGAATCTTGCAAACATCTTGCAACCTTAAAGAGGAAAGTATAGACAGGAATTGTGAAAAGGAAACCGTTCAATCATTTAATGTCGTTAGTGTAAGGAACCTCAACGTAAGAGGTTATGAAAGTCTACGTGAGGGTGTGGTTTTTACAGCTGAATGCCTTTTCCTGACACCCACCTCAGAGACAAGTTTATGGGAAATGAAACTCAGCTATCATGTCGAATGTGAAGCTCCTAGTCTAGGAGAAAGTCATGTTGAGGTGATTGTCTACAGGGAGTGTGGTAAACGAGACAACAACAACAACAACAAAAAGCATACATGTAAAGGGAATATTATGGAATTTTCGAGTACATGTAGTCAATTTTAATAAAAATTGGATAAATTTCATGGTTTGTACACCACTTGGCTAAATTCGGTAAATTTTAGTGAATTTTCATCTATATTCGTCTAATTTTATATGAATTTGAGGTAGTTTAAACCATGCTTAGGTAAATCAATGGAATTTCAATAAATCTGGTAGTCATTTGTTGAATTTTGCTGGAATGTTGTGTCATTTGGTCAATTTGCGGAAAATGTAGTGGATTTTAGGAAAATTTAAGGTAAATCATGGGCAAGCACTCTATTATTAGCTGAGTTTCTAATACAATTTTTGCATACCCTAGGACCAGTATTGCATTATAAGGCATGCCATGTGTTAGCGTTCTTAAAAGCCAGTGATAAAAAACAAAAAGAGGTCTTTAATTCCACCCCTGGGCGTCATATCTAGTGTCATGTAGGTTGACGATCACGGAGTCCCAGCTGAGACCGTCATTGCTTCCACTAACTTGTGCTAGGCTCCTCACTCTCTTATTTCCTGTCGACCACACTTGCTCAACTCTTGTTCTCTACCGACCCCAACATGATTAGAGTATCCGAGCCCTAGGGAGTCTCTTCCTTTTGAAACTTCATTGGCCCTGGTTTATTTATTTTTTCTGATATCCTGAGGAGGCAGCCTTGCTTTTTTATTTTCATGTTATTTCCTGTCTTTTGCCCAAGCCCCCTCAAGAAGGTAGGGTGTATTTAGCCCCACGACTTGCGATGCACTCTGCCTATGGCTACACCCTCAAGGGCTGATCAGTTTGGAAGTTGGCAACCCCAAGGGATTTCTGAGCTGAGTCCAGTTTTCCTCCTCTTTATCCATTACCTCTGGGGCAAAGCCACTCCTAGTATACTTTTTATCTGCCTTTCATGGCTCTCCTTCCTTCCAACTCCCTCAATCCTTATGCTTGAGGGTTGAGGGCCATTTTTTTTTTATTCCTTCTGTCCTTTATTTGACCAATTGTTTTCCATTTCTTATTCTAGTATATAAGCGTATAGTAGCTTAGATTTAATTTTCATCTTTACAATGTCCCAAACCATTGAGGGTCGCTGTAGAACGCTTCTCTCTTGTCCAAAGGACAGCATGTTGAATTCCTCACTGGCTCATGAATTTTATACTTTGTTCACTTAGTTCTCATGGCTTTGAAACTGGCTGTCGGTAACGTGATCATTATTCATTTTAACTTCAGCGTACTAAACTAATTTTAAATTAGTTAATTTTAAATTAATTATTTTAAATTAATTTTAAATTCAGATTTGTGTTTCACAGTAAACACAATGATTATTCTCCGTTTAAAACAAGCCATACCATTCTTTTTCTAACATGATAGCTTATACGTGGGCATGGAAAGTAGTATAATCATCAGCTAAGGATTCAATTTCCATTACCTACACCTCTCATGGTATGCCAATTCGTTAAACTATAGAAAACGTTTCTATATGTTCTGTTACATTATTATTTCACCATATCACCGTGTAGTGGTTAACCTACTTGGTTGTCAACCCTAAGGTCTTGGCTTCCAACCCCGACTATACCATGACATTCATTTCAAGGTTGCCATAAGCTTCACTAAGCCTTTGTCAAACCTAACAACGATCTAGTCATGTGCATAGCATGTCCGCTATCAAGCAAATGAGTAATATGAAACTTACTGACAAGGTCGCTGTGCTGTTATCAGCAAGGCACACTACGCAAACCAAAGCCAGAGTCTCTGTGCAGATTCAACACAGCGGTAGTAGGCAAGCCTATGTTTGTTTAAAAATCATCATGAATATAGCTCCACTGTCACTACAGAGGCCCCGGTTCGATTTTTTTTCACAAGGCTGCAACAGGGTAGACTGAGTCTTGACAGGTAAAACTTTTTGGGGTCCATTCGTGAACCAGGGTAAAGGGTTGGCCATCCTGACTTCTGCAACACCTCAAACCAATGTTTACTATTACTGGTGAGTTATCATTTTTTTCTTTCTTCGGCTTTTCCCAATTATTTTGAGTCGCCGGAGCCAACCAGGCTCATTTTGGTTTTGGCCGGGGATTTAAGGCCGAATGCCCTTCCTGACGCCACGTGATTTTTTTCAGGTGAAAATTCCAACCCCCGCCGTCACCGGGATTTGAACCCCACCTGCCCGAGTAAAGACGAGCAGCTAAGCACCTGCGCCATCACGCTCCCCACAGGTTAGTTATCTATCCGCACATTAATCCATAATTACCTAATAATAATAATAACAACAATCATCCTCCATACACATGTCCATTAAAGCATGGTTTCACAAAGATGCTTATGCTTTTAGGTGTATAACACATTTTTCCCCCATAACATAACTATTTACTGTTTTAGGGGTGAAATGATCAATCGAGGTAAAAGCCCATATCATCCCCTATTTTTTAAGCTATCACACCTAATTTTAGGATTCTTCGTTTCCTAGATAGGGATTTTTCAATTTTGGAGGGGTAGTTTCACCCCCCTGCTATTTTTCATCAAAAACAAAAGATCTTAGGTTCATTTATCATTTTTAGGTGTTTAACACGTTTTTCCCCTATAACATGACTATTTACTGTTTTAGGGGTGAAATGATCCATCGAGGTAAAAGCCCTATTCATCCCCTATTTTTTAAGCTATCACACCTAATTTTAGGCTTCTTCGTTTCCAAGATATGGATTTTTCAATTTTGGGGGGTAGTTTCACCCCCTGCTATTTTTCATCAAAAACAAAAGATCTTAGGTTCATTTATCATTTTAGGTGTTTAACACGTTTTTTCCCCATAACATGACTATTTACTGTTTTAGGGGTGAAGTGATCCATCGAGGTAAAAGCCCATATCATACCCTATTTTTTAAGCTATCACACCTAATTTTAGGCTTCTTCGTTTCCAAGATAGGGATTTTTCAATTTTGGGGGGTAGTTTCACCCCTCTGCTATTTTTCATCAAAAACAAAAGATCTTAGGTTCATTTATCATTTTTAGGTGTTTAACAAGTTTTTTCCCCATAACATGACTATTTACTGTTTTAGGGGTGAAATGATCCATCGAGGTAAAAGCCCATATCATCCCCTATTTTTTAAGCTATCACACCTAATTTTAGGCTTCTTCGTTTCCAAGATAGGGATTTTTCAATTTTGGGGGGTAGTTTCACCCCCCTGCTATTTTTCATCAAAAACAAAATATTTTAGGTTCATTTATCATTTTTAGGTGTTTAACACGTTTTTTCCCCATAACATGACTATTTACTGTTTTAGGGGTGAAATGATCAATCGAGGTAAAAGCCCATATCATACCCTATTTTTTAAGCTATCACACCTAATTTTAGGCTTCTTCATTTCCAAGATAGGGATTTTTCAATTTTGGGGGGTAGTTTCACCCCCCTGCTATTTTTCATCAAAAACAAAATATTTTAGGTTCATTTATCATTTTTAGGTGTTTAACACGTTTTTTCCCCATAACATGACTATTTACTGTTTTAGGGGTGAAATGATCAATCGAGGTAAAAGCCCATATCATCCCCTATTTTTTAAGCTATCACACCTAATTTTAGGCTTCTTCGTTTCCGAGATATGGATTTTTCAATTTTGGGGGGTAGTTTCACCCCTCTGCTATTTTTCATCAAAAACAAAAGATCTTAGGTTCATTTATCATTTTTAGGTGTTTAACACGTTTTTTCCCCATAACATGACTATTTACTGTTTTAGGGGTGAAATGATCCATCGAGGTAAAAGCCCATATCATCCCCTATTTTTTAAGCTATCACACTTAATTTTAGGATTCTTCGTTTCCGAGATAGGGATTTTTCAATTTTGGGGGGTAGTTTCACCCCCAAACAGGGAATGTTGCCCCAAGTGCTAGGACCCCTCATACAAGTCCCTAGCATGATTGGTTCGCGAGATATGAACAAAAGTGTCGTTAGGCCCTTTCGACAAAAATAAATCCTACATTCAAAAACGGGGCGTTACCCCCCAGGGCTATAATACTGCCTATGGCAAAATCCCATGAGGGGTTCAGAAAATATTAACTAACGTGTAGTTAAGTCCTTTTGAAAAAACCCGTCCGTGCGCGCACATACAAAAAATATTACTATTTCAACCCCCGGGTAAGGGTAGTTTTTATTTTGGAGTGGATATACCCCTTCGATAGAAAAAGAGAGTTCACCACGAGTCCTACGACACCTCATACGTTTAAATCCGATTATTGGTTAGCGAGATAGTCAAAAGCCGATGACCTATTAGTTTTTATGGTTTATTTAAATACGTATTAAAAAAACACTCATTTATAAATCATCATTTAAAAAGCCCGCTCTTTTACAAAAAAAACCAAATGCGCAGGCGTACAAAAAATAAATTACTATTTCATCCCCCGGGCAAGGGTAGTTTTTATTTTAGAGTGAATATACCCCGTCCATAGAAAAAGAGAGTTCACTACGAGTCCTACGACACCTCATAGGTTTAAATCCGATTATTGGTTAGCGAGATAGTAAAAAGCCAATGACCTATTAGTTTTTTTTTTGGTTTATTTAAATACATATTAAAAACACTCATGTATAAATCATCATTTAAAAAGCCCGCTCTTTTACAAAAACCGCCAAGTTCGTAAGCATACAAAAATAAATTACTATTTCATCCCCCGGGTAAGGGTAGTTTTTATTTTAATGTGAATATACCCCTTCGATAGAAAAAGAGAGTTCACCACGAGTCCTACGACACCTCATACGTTTAAATCCGATTATTGGTTAGCGATATAGTAAAAAGCCAATGACCTATTAGTTTTTGGGGTTTATTTCAATACGTATTAAAAAACACTCATTGATAAATCATCATTTAAAAAGCCCGCCCTCTTACAAAACCCCTCAAGTGCGCATGCGTATAAAAAAACATTCATCGCCAAAATGTTAAAAAACAACATGTTTACCCCAAATGGCCTTTCCCAATTCCATCCATTTTTAAAAAATAACCTCACCATCACCTAGAGCGGAAAAAATACCATCTAAACGACCCCTCACTCGACCCTACTCCTCCCCCACCACCTAACCCTTTGCCAACATAGGCATACATATTCAAGCACGAGCGCGACTTCAGGAAACCAACACTACCCCACTACTCGCGAATGACCTTTTAGTTTTGGTCTTTTAATCAAATAAAGAGCCTATAGGAAAGTAGGGGGCATTTCTACCAATGCTAGGACACCCTGTATGTTTAAATCCCATGATTTGTTAGCGAGATATCAGGTTCGGGGCAGCTACGAGGGTGGCTCAATAAAAAGGTAAGCAGCTCCCCCACCATCCCACTACTGCTGTTTTATGACAGATGAGAATCTGAATCAGCTTAGAAAATAAACACATTCAAAATATAACACAAAGAGCTTGGAAGACAAGGTAGTTACTTGCAAAGATCAGTATATCAAGACACTCACAGGAAAAATCCAACCTTACGCATCACCACAAACTAGCTCATGTGTTCAGAACCCAAACATAGTACGACAAGGTACGAACCTCCAAGAGATTAAATGTTAGGTTATCCAAACGCATCTCACAATCATGCCAACCTCATGGCACATCACATGCAATATAAGGGTTCTTGGCTCATTTGACCAAAATCAAATAAACTAAAAATAGCAAGAAGTAAGACCCTTATATTACCAAACTCATACCAACATATAAAAACAGATCCATTCACACGACATTTCATACATACTGATCTTATTCAATAACGACTTGTCAACCATTACAAACAAAGACGTACCTTATCCTGTCGGCCACGATCACGAATCATATTTTAAAATGTAACATGCTTAAAAATAAAACGTGACTCTTCCAATACGTCATTATAACTGTTTCCATCCGATGGTAGTGCAAAAATAGGCATATCTCTGCCCAAGCCCGAAGGCTCGCTTCAGAATAGGTTCCCGCGACGAAAACTACATCTTCGTTCTTCGACGATAAGATAGGTAATAATCCATTTTCTAACAAAGACTTGTTAGGTTTCCAAGGTGACACATTCCATAAATAAACTCAAACCCAGACACTGATCTGTGGCAGGATCACAATCCAGCTTGCGCCATCTAGCGTAATACTAGTCCAACCAACGGAACAGCTTCTCAAAAAATCCGCCAGATAGAGCGCGAGTCGAAGAAATTACATAGACTCCGTAAGTTTCCAAACATGACACATAGATGGGGCGACGAGTATCTTACACTTGAAGTAGTGTACTTCTAGCGGTACTTTGAAACGTATATATAAATATAATTGTCACAACTCTACAATAGTCTCAAACTATTGTCTCAATTATAAAAAATAAAGGTCATAGAGACCATTGGTTTGAACTATTGAACAACGTTCTATCATGTTTGGTTTTCAAACTATCGCCTACTTTTGAAAACAAAATTTTTCACAAAATTTTTGAAAAAATAACGAGTGGTCTATAGGAAAGAGGACGTCAGCTCAAGTCCAACGACACCTCATTTGTTAAAATCCGACCATCCGTTCGCCAAAGATCACCAATGTTCGCGAGAATGTAGGCTACCATTTTGTTTTTCCTCCTACACCCTTGAGACTTGCTGCTCTCCTAGAGGGCATACCCACCTTTCATTAACGTCAAACAAACGTTTTTCCAAAATTCACCATTTCCAAAATAGCACCAATCCAAAAAACAAGAAATTTCATTTTTTTTAAATACCAACACACAAGCTTAGCCAAGAGAACGTCTCCCAACGCCAACAATATCTCGTTCGTTAAAATCCGACCAGGCGTTCGGGAGATATCGCCCAAAGTTTATATGAAAGTAGGGGAGGGAGTAGAACCTGCCTTACCACACTACTGCACAGTTTTAGTCCTACAGGCTTGAAATTTTTTTTGGGGGGGGGGGGGTAGAGGGGGTCAGGGCCATTCATTTATGTCAAAGATTTTTTTGTAAACTCTTTAGTTTCCAAAATATAAAAATTTCAAAATTGAACTTTTTTCAAAAAAAAAATTAAAATAAAAAGGTTTTATTATAAAAAATAAAGGACATAGAGACCGTTCGTTTGAGCCATGGCACAACATTCTATCATGTTTGGTTTTCAAACTATCACCTACTTTTGAAAACATAAATTTTCAAAACATTTTTCAAAAATATAACGAGTGATCCATAGGAAAGAGGACGTTAGCCCGAGTTCAACGACACCTTATTCGTGAATCTCCGACCACGGGTTTGAGAGTTATCGGCTCCCATTGGGAGTATAGGGGGGGGGGGCAGAACTCCTAGCTCTCCCCTACTAAAGGGGATTTATTTTCTGGCCTTCTCTCCATATATTTGGTCTTGTCGTAAGGTATATGAAATCCGGCCTGTTGTGCAATCTCATGGAGCTTTTCCACTGCGTAAGTCGCTTCCGACCTGTTGTCTGCGACAATTGCAATATCGTCCGCGAAAGCGAGATATTTGACTTTAGTTCTAATCTCTTATTTAATACCGATTTGAATGCCCTTTACAAGAGGTTCCCATTCCCCAATTATCCTCTCCAGAATCATATTGAAGAGGATTGGGGATAGTCCATCCCCCTGTCGGACTCCAGTCTTGATTTCGAAGGGCTCTGATATTTCGCCCGTGAATTTCACTTTGGATATTGTTCCTGTAAGTGTCTGTTCTATGATTTTGCGTGTCTTAGGATCGATCCCAAATTCTTCCATGATTGTAAAGAGGGTGTCGCGGTCAACAGAGTCAGTTGTGTGCTTTTCTGAAGTCGATGAATGCAATCACGGTATTTCTACATTTCCTCATTTGTAAGATCGTCTTTAGGCACCAGATCTGTTCAGCACACGATCGCCCTTTTTGGAATCCAGCCTGGTAGTAAATATACTTTTTTGTTTGTTATTCACCCAGGCTTCGCCCGGAAACAGTTATGAATGCATAACGTGATAAGCGCTTTTTTTCGATGTCGATGAACTACGACCTATATACGTTTTACGTCTCGGCATGATGGGTTAAAATCACTGATTGAACTATTAATTATATTATATATTATGGAGATACATGTGCAACGAATTCTTATCAAACGTAATTTTAGAATGGCGAGGTGCATGAAACACAAATCCCCCTTCCGTCCAATCTTAACCTGGTGTGTATTCAGCGGAACGAAACGTTCACAGGCGAAATGAAGAAAAACCGAGTTGCACTTCCAGGGAAACTCCAAGCACAACCACTCTTCTCTGAAGTCTTAAGTCAACTGGACTCGACAGTTTGCTGCTGGCAGTATCTGGGGTAATAGGCTCGTCCGCTAGCTAGGCAATAACTGGTGGGATAGGCTCTACCCTTGATAGCTCATTAACTGACGCCTCAGTAATTGAATGGAGAATGTTGGAAGAATTGAAAACGTAGAACACTTATAGTGGGCGATGTATTGAAGATAGAGATATTCTCTCCTGGTTTTCTTTGTAGAACTTTTCATGCTGAACAATTCTTACAGTCATAGTATATTGATATTTTTAACGGTTTGCCCAGCGTAAGCTTAAAAAGCGCATGGACGCCAGGTTCCTTTTCGACTTTTTCACTGAAATCGTTACTGCTTGGCTGCCTTTGATCATAAATAAATTATTTTCTGCAGAAACTTTCCTCGAGAAATCGTTTAATGAATGGTGAAAACCGCATCAATATCCATCCAGTGGTTCTCGCGATTCCTCGTGACATCCATGAATCGGGGAGTTTGTTTTATACTACTGTCGACCAAAGTATTATGTGTACTCGAGTTTGAAGGTTGTTTGTGACGTAACCAATAGACATACATAAAATCCAATAACATCATTATTTTTGTCGTTCTATTTTACGTGAGTTCATGTAGGTTTGGAATTTTTAGTTTATATTTTAATATTTTTTATCGCAGTTGGAACACAAAAAGTGCCCGTTTTTAAGCGTGTTTCAACCATGCGTCACATTTAAGAATTATTATCTCACAAACTCTTCATTGTATCGAATTCAAATTTTAACACAAGATACATTGGAATGTTGCATAACTGGTTTATTAATTTCAAAATTTTGCGTGTCCAAGAAACAATGTTGTTATCATTTGTCTAAGGTAACGTTTTCTCGGCTGGGGTGGTTGGAATATGTAGTTCTTGGTCGCGTTATATTCCTTATACATCAAAAGGTTAACTGTATGACTTTAAAATACGTAAATTAATTCACTTATTTTATATCGGTTTATATTTGAACGGGGAAATACGATCTCGCCTCGCTCGGCAGTGATGGACTCCATCTCAGCAACGCTGTACAGCCTACCCCGGAGCGGCTGGCAGGTGAATCATGCCTTATTTCCACGAACAAATACAAACCGATATAAAATAAGTGAATTATTTTACGTATTTAACAGTCATACAGCATAACTTCCTGATGTATAAGGATTACAACGCGACCAAGAGCTATATTTTCCAACCACCCCGAGCCGAGAAAAAGTTATCTTACAAAAATGATAACAACTTTGTTTCTTGGACACACAAAATTTCGAAATTAATAAACCAGTTATACAACATTCCAATGTATATTGTGTTAAAATTTGCATTCGATCTGATGACGGAGTTTTGAGATAATAATTCATAAATGTGACTCATGGTTGAAACCCGCTTAAAAACGGGCACATTTTGTGTTCCAACTGCGATAAAAAATATTAAAATATAAATAAAAAATTCCAAACCTACATGAACTAACGTAAAATAGAACGGCAAAAATGATGATGTTATTGGATTTTATGTAGGTCTATTGGTTACTTCACAAACAACCTTCAAACTCGAGTGCACATAATACTTTGGTCGACAGTAAGTAGAGATATACTTATAGCAGGTAAATCAGCCGCCCCGTAATAATATTGTGTTATGCAGCCCAACTAACGCGTGTTGCATTCCGTATGGTACTGCGCTGAATTTAAACAGTGAAAAAGAAAGTTAACAAAGTTAAATCACAGGGTGATCAGAAAGTGAAAGTACAGAGATTTATTGCAGAAATGGAATTATAAGCACGAGGCGAAGTTATATCAGGATATAGAGAAGAATGTTAAAGTTAGGAAGTATATGTATTGAAGTGGAAGTTTATAGATGAATTACCGTGCAAATTAAGGAGATATAAACGTAAAGGAGTTACGTAATTTTACGAAGGGAGGCTGAGGAGTCTCTAAGTTTTTCTAGTATTGAACGCAATGATTGTGAAGTTATGTGAGTGTATTAAAGGAAGTTTCTGTACAGGGTGTTTGAGAGAGAAAGTAATTGTTGTATAATTATGGAAGAGGAGTGTGAGAACGAAGGTTAATGCCGTGCCCTTCTATTATTCACGTTTATCAGAAAATTGTTAACACAGTAAAGAATTTCAGAAATTATTTCAGTATTTCATGATAAATAGATAAAGGTAAAAAGGAACAGTGCTTAGCTTAAATGTTTGTCACTTATGTTCAATTGATTAAGACAAGTATTTATTACTTTCAACACGATAGTTGCGGTGTATGTTTGGTATTTGATTGTTAAGAAAGATGAGTAGATGAAAGACTTATTGAAGGATAGAAAATTTAATCTTCGACACTATAAAGTGTAAAATTTGAGAGATTCATAAATGGATGTATATATGCACATAGTTCATGAATAATTTTTGATTAGATATGGAACTACGGTTCAGAGTTGAAGCGGATCTGTATAAAGTAGGGTAATACTTAGTATCACGCCGTTTCACATTTCCTTACTATATCAGTGCCACGTGCAAATTTATTTTTGGAGTTATTTTTGTTGAAGTGTCAGGGAGACACAATATTCAGGAAGCCAGTTTGTATACTTGTTTTTAGATTAATAAACGGCTGGCGCTTTTTAGCGACTCAGTCAACTTTTATCTAAGCTGATACCGTTTTCATTATCGTCATCGTCGAAAATAGTACTACGAGGTATAGATACAGGCGCTCACTATAGATTAGACCTTATCACCCCTCGAGATTGGAGTTTCTCGATTTGCTCTAAATGTAAATGATAGTAGAAATTTGTACCTTGTCTAGTAGTACTATTTTCTTTACGAATAATATTTATCCTGTATGTTCCTGAAATTCCCAATTTTACTTATTAGGCATGGTAAGTTTGTGAGCTGGGTAATTTACATGTCTGCAATCCTTTATAGAGCTGTGGATATAAGTACTGATGGGTTTCTTCGGGCGCATATAGATAGATTATTATTTAAATGGCGTGCCCATCCGTGGGGAATTCGAAAAAGCATTCGAAAGAGCATTCGAAAGAGCACTCGAGAGAAGAAGATTGGAAGTACTCGAGAGTGAGGCCATATTAGTTTTGAAAAGAAAAATGCCGATCCCAAATTTAATGATTGTTGAGATGAACACAACATCAGCAGATTAGTGGAGTACATTACAGTTGTGAGGCATATTTTTTAAAACCAGCTAACGACATTTGTCATGCAATATTATATTTAAAAGTAAATTCATGTTGTTAAACATAGGTTGAGTGAGATGATAGAATGTAACGATGTCGGTTCAGTAAAATGGGACCATAAGATATACGAGATAACTCGCGATTAAAATAGATGTAAGTAGGATTAAGATGTTCTATATATTCCATCACTGGTATAAAATGCATGCGTTGGTCAATCTGGATATTCACTGGTAATTTTTGTAGTTGATACTTCCCTTTTTCTCAAGAAAGAAGAATTATGTCAGCGAATGATATGACGTTCATTCGAACGATGCTTGAAGCCATGAAGGAAGGTCAAAGTACGTTGACCAAAGACCTTGAAGCCCTCCACCAATTGACACACAACAACATTAAACAAATGAAAACCGAGATTCAGAAATCAGCAGCTACTGTAAAATCAGAAGTCAAGGCAGAGTTATCAGTTGCTCAAACACTTACTAAGGCTAGTATAACATTAGCACAGGAAGAAGCTAAGTTAGCTTTAGAGAAGGCCAGAAAGGAAGATAGACTAGCCAGAGAGAAGGAAAGAGAAGAAGCCAAGTTAGCTTTAGAAGAGGCAAATAGGATAAGAGCAGAGATGAGATTAGCTCAGGAAAAAGCTCGCGAGGAGGACAGGTTAAGTGAGGAGCAGGCTAGATTAGAAGATAGAAAAATCCAAGCCGAAATAAGGGCAGCACAGGAGGAAGCTAGGAAAATACATGAAGAAGCTAGGAAAAATCAAGAAAAGGCTCAGAGAATTTTAGAAAGGGCAGGTAATGCACAGGAAGAATTAAAACTTCATTTGATCAAGTCAAATAGGACATAAATTTTACGAAGACAGAAGTAGGAAATTTAAGATCCGACATGGCAGGAAAAGTGTTAGAAGTCCAATTAGCTAACAGTAATCACATGATAGAGCTAGAACAGAAATTAGAGAACAATACTCATCATGTGCACATTTCAGGGGCCCAGAACAAACTCAAGGAGCAACTTGACAATCTAAATGACACTGTTGGTGAATTACAGGTCAAGTTGGAAGGTCAAAGTAAACTGATTGAAGAGGGTATAAATGTGGATATAAATGCTTCCATTGTAAAGGCAGTTACGGACATGAAGGAGGAGGTCGTAACAGTCACAACTCAAATTGTATCAGAAATACATCATAAATTAGCAAATGACATTAAAGCTATAGAGTTATGTTCCAACATAAATGTTAGTAAGGTACGGGAAGATCTATCCAAGCGGATAGATACATTGCAAATTAATAACGTAGCCACGCTGACAGATATTGTTAATAAAACAGATTTAACTAACTCAAATGAATTTGACAAAATTAAATGTACGGTCGATGAGATAAGCATAGAACTAGCGAAAATTCGATCAAGGCAGGATAAGGAAACCAGCGAAATAGACAGCAATTAAGGTCACTTACGAAGGGGATGCTACATTTTCATCTACGTTAAGAGCTGAAGTCAGGGAGGACATCAGAAAGGACTTGACGAGATTTTTTCAAGCAAGAGATGAAAAATTGAAAGAAGAAATAAGGAGATTAGAGGCTAGGACAGACAAGATAGAAGAGGATAAGGAAAGCGAGGTTAGTCAACAGCAGATTCCGAAGTCCAATTTTAACTTCAGTCGAGAGCCATTTCAAACAGAAATAGGGGAATTTGGAGGAGATTTTGAACCTTACCAGAGTAGGTCAAATGCCAATGTTATCGTGATCAAGAATAATGATGAGAAGCCGAACAAATTCAGCGGAGTAGGAAATATTACTGCTGTAGAATTTCTGAGAGACATGAGGTCGTATTTGGAAGACAATAGAATACCTCGTGAAAGACATATGAGGGTCGTTGAAAAATACTTGGATTCAGAAGCGTTAGTTTGGCACAGAGCTTTCAGGTACACGTATCAGACATTTGAAGAATTCGCTATAGCTCTGCAGAAACGATTTTGGAGCAAGGAACTTCAACAAGACATACGAGCCGAAATTTACTCTAAAAAGTATGCATATTCTAGTCCAACGAAATACGCAAGTTTCTTCACGAGACAATTAGCACGCTTGCAGTATTTGCAACCTCTTTTGGCGGAAGAAGACTTGGTTCATGCTATTTCATGCCAGTAACCAACGGAAGTTAGGAGGCACCTCATTTCGGCAAATGTAAAAACTTTAGAAGGAATGGCAGCAATTTTGAGGAGACTGGATCACACGTCTAATATGTCCAACAACTCAACTGGAAACCAAAACCAGAGAGGTAGAAATCAGGAACAGAGAGAGATTCACACCATCCACATCGATCAAATGCAGCAAACAGAGGAGAACAAAAATGGAGTAGGTCCAACGAGATCAAGAATGTATGGACAAAATCGATTTCGACCAGATTATCAGAGACCTAGAGAAGGAAGACCATATGAAAATCAAAGATGGAGAAATAGCTATCACACCAGGAACAATGAATATCGCAGAGAGGGATATTATAATCGAAATAACCCTACGAATAATTATGGATATCGGGGATATCAGAACTGGAGGAACACGAATAATTATTCGAGACAGCAACAACAGCAAAGTCAACAAAATCAAGGTTGGAGAAATAATAACAATGTAAGAAGGTATTATGATGATAGGGAAAGAGAAAGTCAAGAATACCTAAGGAATCTCAGAGAAAGGAACGCGAGAGACCAAAATCGGGGACAGCATAACCAGAATCAAGAATCTCAACCTGGAACAAGCAGAGATAGAAGGAATGAAGACCCAGGAGGGGTACAAAAAAACGTCAAATTCCAAAAAGTGAAGGAGGAAGAAAACAGCACCGTAACCAGACATGAAATCCAGATTAATGAGTTGTATGAAGCCACGAATGAAGATCTCCTGTATGAAAGAGAAGAGACGAAAACAGATAGAGTAGCAAGGTTACCGATTATAGAAATCATGTCAGAAGGAGAATGCCTGAGAACACTACTAGATACGGGAGCAACAGCATCAATTTTATCAGAGAACTGTTTTCACAGATTGAAAGATGGAAATTCACTTATAGCAATGCCCGTTTCAACTATTAAAGTCAGGGGCGTATTTAACGACAAGACCATGAACTGTAAAGTCCAAGCACTAATGGAATTCTCTATAAATGAATACAGATATGAGCAGATATTCATAGTCTTGAGCCAGATAAATTTCGATGCTATTTTAGGCATTGATTTTATAACAAAGACTGGAGCTATGATCGATTTACGAAATGGAGTCACAAGATTTAATGAAGGCCAACATCAACCAGAGGATTCGAAGAAGGATGAGAATGAGTGTAGTCTGATTGACGAAACTACAGAAGAAAATCTTGTGAAGATTGTCATGGAAGTTGAAGCAGAAGGAATACCTCACTATGGCAGAAAAATTGAGAATTTTGAAGATCACAGGGAGAAATTAGAAGAATTGGTCACGACTTATGCAGTAATTTTTGATAACAAGCCAGGTATTATAAGAGGATATAAATATCAGATTAAGCTCGCTGATGACACACCTTTTCAGAAGAAATTGTATCCAATTCCGGAGAAGTATCAAGCTGAAGTGACAGAGCTCATAAAAGGCATGGAAAAAGAAGGGATTATAAGAAAGCAAGCAACTCCTTATTTAAATCCACTCACTGTTGTGAAGAAAGCAGATGGTAGTCTTAGACTATGTTTAGATGCCAGGGGCATAAATACTCTTCTGCTGAAAGAATTCGACAGGCCACCAAAAATTAGAGAACTACTGAGGAGATTCAAGAATAAAACCTGTTTCTCAGTGATTGATTTAACTGCAGCATTTCATCAAATAGAGCTTACAGAAGACAGCAAATGTTATACAGGGTTCATGTTCAATCAAACCTGTTATGTATACCAAAGAGTACCATATGGATTGGTAAATTCAAGTCCAGCACTTATCAGAGCCTTGGATGACAAGTTGAGTGAAGAAGTGAAACAATTTGCCATTTGCTACGTGGATGATATCATCATATCTTCAGAGACACCAGAGCAACATTTCATGCATTTGACGAAGCTATTTGATAACCTCAGAAGTGCAAACATCAAGGTGAAATTGAATAAATGCCATTTCTTTCAAGAAAAGATCAACTTTCTTGGGCATACTATAGACTGATTTGGTTACCACCCGAATGAAGACAAGATTGAAGCGATATTGAAATTCCCAAAACCCAAGAAAATCAAAAACATCAGAGCTTTTGCGGGTCTTTGTCAGTTTTTCAGTAGTCATTGTCCACGTTACTCAGAGATCATGGCACCTCTACATGAGCTTCTGAAGAAAAACAATAGATGGAAATGGGATGCAGCTGCTGAGAATGCCTTTATTCAAGCAAAGGAAATGCTCAGAGATAACATCAAGCTGGAGTACCCAGATTTTGAAAGAACTTTCATCATAGAAACGGACGCTTCACGAATTGGTATTAGTGCAGTCTTATATCAGAAAGATCAAGATGGCAATCCTCACTATATTTCATTCAGCAGTAGGAAGTTACGCACGCACGAGCTGAATTACTTCACGACGGAGCTTGAAGCTTTAGCCGTCATAAATGCTCTACAAAATTGGAAGAAATTATTGCTGGGACACAAGATTATAATCAGAACGGATCACAAAGCACTAGAATTCATGTTGAAGTCAGACTTGTCAAGCGATAGGATGACCAGATGGACCATGTTTTTGCAACAATTTGATGCCAAGATAGTCCATGTCCCTGGTAAAGACAACCTACTAGCAGATATTCTTTCTAGACATCCTATTCCTGAGAAAGATGTCAGAGTTAATGTTATCCAGACAGATGCAGAAGATCAGGAAACGCTGGATAAACTGAGAAGAATTCCTTTTTTTTCAAAAGAAGCATGCACCATTCAGGAACATTTATAGATTTTTGTCAGGGAGAATGACAAGGAGGCACGCCTCATACTTCGAAACAAGAAGGAAAGCTAGACACTATATTCTCGTGGGAGAAACTGTATGTAGATACATCGGTGCCAGACACACGAAAGTACGAGTTGCTATTCCACCAGAACTTATTGTGCCACTAATTTGGTTAGTACACAAAAGTATAGGCCACGGAGGAGTTGACAAAACATACCATACCATGTTAGAAAAGTTCTACTGGATTAATATGAGAGAATCCATAACCATAGTAATCAGATCTTGTGAACTGTGTCAGAAAAATAAATATAATTCTGAACTATTGAAGGAAAGACCTAAAGCAATTATTCCTACGAAACCACTGGAATTGTTTAGTCAGGATATTTATGGACCTGCACCTAAAGGAGACAGAGGAAACCAGTATGTGTTAGTTACAATGGATGTATTCTCCAAAATTGTAATGCTCAATCCCATGCAGAAAGCAACAACGAAGAATGTTTTATATCACCTGGAGAGGAACATTATTCCAAAGTTGGGAAAACCAGAGAGACTTTTAACAGACCATGGAACGCAATTCACCTCTGCAGAATTTCAGGGAGCGATGGATAGGTTGGATATTGTTCACCTATTTTCATCAGTTCGAAGCCCAGAGACGAATCCTATTGAAAGAACAATGCTTGAATTTTCAAAATACATTCGTTTGTATAGTGCAGATAACCATGCGAATTGGGTGAAGATTGTACCACTAGTGGAATTTTGCATCAATAACACGAGACATGAGAGCACCAACGATATTCCAGTTATGTTGCATTTTGAAGAGAAACCTGTACGACCATGGAACGGAATCTTCAATATTCCGGAAGATAACGAACCACCGATGGACCAGAGAAACGAAGAAGCGAGAGTCCAGTTGAACAAAGCGGCTGAGAAGAGATTAAAACGTTTAGAATGGAAGAAATTCAGTGGACCGCTACGAGAAGGTGACCTTGTATTAGTCAGGATTCCTGTGAAAGCTGACGTATTGAAGAAGGTGTATATCAAATTCAGTAGTCTTTTCAGAGGACCGTTCAAAGTAGATACAGTCTACGGTAACAATTGCTATAAAATTGTAAGAGTTGAAGATACCAGATCCATTGGAAAATTCAACCATTCCAAATTGAAAAGATTTTACCCACAGATACAGTTAAATAAATAAATTCAGTCTCAAGAACAGAGAAACTTACTGTTATTAAAGAAAGTACAGGCTATACTTTACTTTAAATTAGCAACGGGGAAATGCGCCAGAATTTATTCAAGGTCATTACCGAAGAACCGATCTGGATATGAACCAAGACCCAGAAAAATATAAAAGAGTGGATGAAAATTTTTATTTATTAAAAATTCGAGAAATATGGGAAAAACTGTAAGGAAATGAGTGAAATACTATACATCTTATGCAATTATAAAAGGCAAGGAAGAAGGAATGATTTAAAGATGGACATATATTCCATTATATGAATGTGGGAGGTCCTTATTACGAGAGACATCACGCCACTTGAAGCGAGAGTTACGTCATGAGAGAGGGGAAGAGACGAAGGTCGAACTGCGGACTGAAGCGAGGAGAGATGGTAGAAGTTACGTCACACCATGAGAGGGGAGGCAGAGAGACGGGAACTTGAGGAGTGTGGAGAACTGGACGAGAGAGTTCTTTCCAATTTGAGATTCGATCGAGTCAAGACCTCGAGCAGAAACGAGTATTCTTATAATAGTGCTACGATTCATTAAAGTTGAAAGCAAAGAAGAGTGAAGTACAGTAAGACTGTAACTAAGGAGCAAGCTACATCTATAAAGCAGAACGGAACAGTATAACCAAATATTACAGTGCTTATGCAAAGTTGTTCCACATAGCTTGAAACATTTCGACAAGAAGATATTCAGTATTACTACGTGTGAACGCATATTTGAACATTACATTGAAAATGCAAGTTAGAAGTCAGCAACGGGGAAGTCTTAATTATATTATCAGTGAAATGAGAAGTACCATGTGCTAAGCTAAGGCATAGGGAAGTGGAGACTACAAAGATGTACAGTTGAATTCCAGAATTCACCAACATGAAAGGCGCAACAGAATATCTACGAAACTCGCAACATCACCGAACAAAACTTATACTTTTCTACAAGAGCTATAACACATCTTGAAATACGAAAACGCTTGCATAAACGACCATATTCCACTGAGCCGAGATGTCAATTCTGAAGAAACCCGATGTCAATTCTGAAGAAACCAGATGTCTATTCTGAAGAAACCTGATGTCTATTCTGAAGAGATGGAGAGTCAAAGCCGGACTACTTGCAGTGCACGAGGAACGGAGTGTTGGCGGAGCGAGCTGTTTCACGGCGAGGTCATTCACCGAGGACAGCATCGACCTTGTTCTACTGGGGAACGAGGCCAGCTGGTTCCGAGACAAACCGGTCTTCATAGCTGTGGGCGATTATATGGAATCCACGACACGTTTGGTTTGGAAGACGAGACGCAGGTATTTTCCAGACCAGAAGACAACTCAAGGTAGTGAAGAATTTGTTTTTATCATGTAGAATTGCAGTTATGTTCTGTGATTATCCAATTGACCAACGGCATTATTTTTCAACAGCATTTTTAACAGTATTTTTCAACTGCAGTATTTTTAACAGCATTTTTCAAATCAGCATGATTTCAAACGTATAATTTTGTCAAAGTAATTAAATTTGTGTAGTTTTGTGTAATAGTAATTTTTCGAATTTTTCTTTGGAGTTATTTGTCTTGTTCTTGAAAATTTCAGTCACTTGGACGAAATTTTGGCATGATGATGCCATTAACACTAAAGTTATATCAGAGTAAAATCGTGTAATATTTTTCATATGTGCGTTAGATTTAATTTAATTAAATCTGTTTTATCGCAGCGATGGAATGTAGAATGAATTGTTTAAAGGAATATAGAACGAATTGTTTAAAGGAATATAGAATGAATTGTTTAAAGGAATGTAGAACGAATTGTTTAAAGGAAAGTATAACAAATTATTTAAAAGAATGTAGAGTGAACTAATTAAAAGGAGTAGAACGTTGAACGAACTAAAGAAGGAGTAAAATTTTAAATGAAGTAAAAAGGAAGTTTATTAGAGCAAATTTAAGTACAGCATATTTAAGAAGTTATGTCACGAAGTGTAAAGAATATTTCGACAACTCATGATGTTGATTCTAGTGTCAGAAATTATTTTTCAACTAATTATGAACGAAAGTATTAGGAAAAGCTTATACACATATGTCTAATGAGATTTAGAGCATTAAAAAAGCATAGATGAATTTGTTAAACAAATATATTCATGCAAGGAAGTCAAACTTATATCTTTTATTAAGAATATGAATATTTACTGATATTTCTTGAAAAGTTGTAATAAAATGTAAAGCTGAATTTAAACAGTGAAAAAGAAAGTTAACAAAGTTAAATCACAGGGTGATCAGAAAGTGAAAGTACAGAGATTTATTGCAGAAATGGAATTATAAGCACGAGGCGAAGTTATATCAGGATATAGAGAAGAATGTTAAAGTTAGGAAGTATATGTATTGAAGTGGAAGTTTATAGTTGAATTACCGTGCAAATTAAGGAAATATAAACGTAAAGGAGTTACGTAATTTTACGAAGGGAGGCCGAGGAGTCTCGAAGTTTTCCTAGTATTGATCGCAATGATTGTGAAGTTATGTGAGTGTATTAAAGGAAGTTTCTGTGCAGGGTGTTTAAGAGAGAAAGTAATTGTTGTATAATTATGGAAGAGGAGTGTGAGAACGAAGGTTAATGCCGTGCACTTCTAGTATTCACGTTTATCAGAAAATTGTTAACACAGTAAAGAATTTCAGAAATTATTTCAGTATTTCATGATAAATAGATAAAGGTAAAACGGAACAGTGCTTAGCTGAAATGTTTGTCACTTATGTTCAATTGATTAAGACAAGTATTTATTACTTTCAACACGATAGTTGCGGTGTATGTTTGGTATTTGATTGTTAAGAAAGATGAGTAGATGAAAGACTTATTGAAGGATAGGAAATTTAATCTTCGACACTATAAAGTGTAAAATTTGAGAGATCCATAAATGGATGTATATATGCACATATTTCATGAATAATTTTTGATTAGATATGGAACTACGGTTCAGAGTTGAAGCGGATCTGTATAAAGTAGGGTAATACTTAGTATCACGCCGTTTCACATTTCCTTACTATATCAGTGCCACGTGCAAATTTATTTTTGGAGTTATTTTTGTTGAAGTGTCAGGGAGACACAATATTCAGGGAGGAAGCCAGTTTTTATACTTGTTTTTAGATTAATAAACGGCTGGCGCTTTTTAGCGACTCAGTCAACTTTTATCTAAGCTGATACCGTTTTCATTATCGTCATCGTCGAAAATAGTACTACGAGGTATAGATACAGGCGCTCACTATAGATTAGACCTTATCACCCCTCGAGATTGGAGTTTCTCGATTTGCTCTAAATGTAAATGATAGTAGAAATTTGTACCTTGTCTAGTAGTACTATTTTCTTTACGAATAATATTTATACTGTATGTTCCTGAAATTCCCAATTTTACTTAGTAGGCATGGTAAGTTTGTGAGCTGGGTAATTTACATGTCTGCAATCCTTTATAGAGCTGTGGATATAAGTACTGATGGGTTTCTTCGGGCGCAGTACTAATGCACTGGAAGCATTTCCCGCAAACGATACTCAGCATAATTATTTTCTCTCGTCGTGAATGCAGACTAATTCAGTCCTGGGTAGCAACATGAGATCCAGCGCCTCAAAGGATACTTTTGTTGTTGTTGTTGTTGTTTCATTTAGTGGTTGGGTGACATGGTGCTCATAACCTCGAGTAATTGATGTGTGTGGAATTGGTTAGATTATTATTATTACACAATACGGTTGGGCAGTGAGTCCCGGTGTGTTTGGAATGGGCTAGGATGTGGGCAGGAGGTAGCCGCGGCATAACGTTAAGAGCCATCCAAACATTTGCCGCTATAGAAATGGGGAAATAACGGGAAAATCACTTTTACGATGGCTGAGGTTGGAATAGAACGCCGTCCTCGGGGATTATGCTAGCCACTACGCCACAAAGTGGTCATGGTACTCATATTTTGAAATCCTATCCAAGAGATAATTGCCAAAAGGATCGGGCTTAGGATTCAGTGGCATGACAGAGATAGGAAGAAACAGATTTGATTTATTGATTTTATTTATTTCCACGCCTACTACAGTTGTGCCCTACATACAATACGATTAGGGCTTATAAAAATAAAAAATTTCACTTACATTCACAATATAAATAACAACACTCTAACAATGATAGTAAAAATACAGTAATAATACAATAATAATAACAATGGAAAAATTATATACAAAAGACTGCATACAGACACAGTATCAGCCTGAAAAAGAAACACCATATACAAGAAAAGATATTAACGTAGGTAGGTTGTCAGCTATTGTCCAGATGTTACAATGTTATAATATAGAGAAATAAGGAGTGAAGGAAAGAAAGAGTTGAAGAGGGAAAGAAAGGAAATAAGGTGTACTCGTATGTACTTGTCCTTCTGGTCGAACGTTCATGTTCGTAGCGGTGACGCAAGGCAGTAACATTACTCTTGTGACAGCGACAGGTCAGAATTAGTGTCAGCTCACATTGACGATATCATTACATTAACCTCGTCCAAGTCCTGACATCCACAAGCGTGCCCAGTCCACTCCACCCGGAGGAACATGGCGCAGGCTCCCAGGTGGGTGAAAACAATCCTAAATAGACTGGAAAACCCATAATAATGATAATAATAATAATAATAATAATAATAATAATAATGTTATTGGTTTCACGTCCCTTTTAACTACTGAAGCTTTTAAATACATCAGGGTGTCGCAGTTTTGTCCAGAAGGGAATAATTAACGTGCCAGTTAATCTATTGAAACGGTTCCCTCGCATTTGAGCACCCTCAATTATCAAACCAACTGCCCCAAGATTCGATCCTGCATCATTGGGAACAGCAGGCGAGGCGTTACGCAGCAAACTGAGAGCGAACAAGGGAACTACTCGCGTGTGACGGAATTATCTAAAGGCAGGGAGGGTGTGCAAATTAAGGGCAGGCCATGCAAAGTCCACAGACTCGTACCTAATGAGAGGGGAAGTTAGTTATTGAGGTTCTAAGGGGCGGAACTACAAGGTCATCTGTCCCAATGATGCGAAGGGGAGACCCCACCCCCACTTTGTACCTGTGGAGCCCTATTAACCGTGGCCCACATTTTAACTGAGTGTGTGCTGACCGCGTCATCCACTTTGTAAGTGAGAGGGGGTCAGTGCCAAGAAGTGACTAAAACAACCACTTCTCGTATTTTAAGTTGTGTTTTAGCTATTCCGTATATTTTTGTTTATTACAAATATTATACTATTCCAAGTGAATCAGCTGCCCCTACCAAGATTGCCTTATGCAGCCCAACTAACGCGTGTTATCAGGAAGGTCGATATTTCTCGGCTGCATCACTTAAGGTACTAATGCACTGCAGGCATATTCTGCAAACGATACTCAACACTATTATATCTCCCTCGATGAGACTACAGACTAATTATAGGGATAAATAATAGGCTACTGTTATTTGGGCTGCATAAAACAATATTATTAGGGGCAGCTGATTCACCTGCTAGATATGAAATGTAGATAAAACAGCTCTGTCGGAATCCTTTCTAGCCAAAGACACTGGACTTGAAGATGTTCAGAGCAAGTCCCTGAAGAGACGCACTATACTTGCAGTACCAAGGAGGGCATTATCTGCATATGGTGTTTCTTGAAGCCTTGTTTCTCTTTTGAATTCTCCCAGCCCTTTGTAACGAAAACATTCAGAGAGACAACAACTAGGGTGACGAAATCTTCTTGTAAGCCGTATCTGTGACTGACCTCAGTGACAAGTGGCTGGTATTTTCCCCCTTTTCTTTGCCACTGTGTCCAGTAGGTTATCATCGAGTGGAACAATTGGCAGACTTGTGAGTTTGCTTATCCAATATTATCTGGTCTGGCCTGTTGGCATCGTCAATTAGTATAGTGGAATCCCATAAGCTCTTTGTTCAGAACCTGATCTGGTCTGGTCTCTCAACAAAACCGTATCGCCGCGCAAATGATTCATGGACTACTTTCGCTACGTTGTTATGTCGTTCCAAGTGGAGCAAGTGTTTGGTATCGCCCTGTGATGGATTCAGACGATCTGTAGCATAGACGAAATTTGTCCGATGTACCGTATCCTCCCCGAGAATGTGGCACTATTCTTGGTGCACACAAGTTGGTCCTGATTAGATGAGGCGATGAATGGATTATGGGAAGCAACAATTCGGGAAACATGTTTTGAGGAGGACGCACCACATGCCTGTTCTCAACAAACCAAGGCCTCAGGAAAGTGCTATCTCACCCTTAAGACTGTTTGCAAGATATATGGATTGTTTGTACGCTGTGGTGGGTGAGTTAAATGGCCTACCGTGGTAATGAGAAAGTTCCAGAATCAATAAGATACACCACTTTGTAAGGCCATTCCAGCCCCTGATATTTTCCACATTTTCATTTTTGAGTTAGGTTCAATTGATCGAGTGGAAGCAGACGTGACACATGTCACAACGAACTCAGATATGCAACAAAACACGACAGACAGCGAACACAGGAAATATAATAAATTCAACAATTAAGGGAAAGATATAAGACCTTTATTCGAGGCAAAATGTAAGGCTTTAGACATCAGGGAATTAATCAAAATACATTTGCTGAGAATAATGACCGGTCAAATTTAAATAACCACATGTACGCGGAAGGATCACCTTTATTCTTCTTAATAGAAACTTGACGGCAAGAAGTTATACTTTTTTGTACTAGTGGCCAGTTGGGAGGAAGGATTAGGGGAAGTAGCAAATAAAGAAAATGCCATTTGCATTTTTCCGCAACCCACCAAGGTCGAGATTGGGCTGTGTTATGGAGTCCATGTCCTGATTATTGGATTGTCGCATGATCACAGGACAGTATCATTAAGACATGGCAGATGACCTCGTAATTCTGCCCCGTAAATCAATTTTAAAATTCGACTTCTTTCTTAGAATCCTCATATCATTGATCTTTTGATTTATTATAAAATAGATGATCCTTCGACAAAAATCATGATACTCATGTCATACGTTGTTGGCATGTTAAAGAACCCATTTGAATTCAGTAGGCCGTGTTCAATGGCAAAATTAATCTCGGGATTTTCCGCCAACACAAAGTTCCTCCATTCTCTACTTGAAAGCGCTGTAGTAGTGTCAAGGAGTTTAGATATCTAACCTCCTTGACTTTCATAGCGTTCAAAGGAACGACGAAATTCGACATGCAAGCTACCCTCTGGGTGTCAATTAACAAAGCTTGCACCAGGCACCCGATTATTAGATGATCCTTATATCTTTCCTTTCTTTGGCACTATTGTTGGAATGTAACCTTGGATACGGTATTGTGGTCTCCGATTCATGGACGTAACGGGTAATCTCGAGAACCATTGGATGGATTTCCATGCGGTTTTCAATGTTCTGTTAAGGATTTATCGAGAACATGTTCTGCGGAAAAATCATTCATTTGTGACCGAGCAGTAACGATTTCAGTGAATTGAGTAGAAGGAAATCCTGCCGCCCGTGCGCCTTTTAAGCTTACGCTGGGTAAACAGTAAGAATTGTTCAGCATGAAAAGTTCTACGGAAAGTCCGGGACTAGTATCTCTATATTTAATACATCGTCCACTACTCAAATTAAATGAACTCAGATTATTATTGGAACATTTTACTGAAGCCTACACCAAGACTTAACAGCCTGAAGACATTCCATAACTTCAGATAAGTATCCACACAGCAGCAGTGTTGTGGTTATAGCTTTTAGCCATCACAACAGAGCACTTGCAGGTCATATCCGCATATTCGTTAGCAATTGTACTGTAGTATGACAGCAACACCTTCATATTGGGGGAGGAACACTGGGACTGCAACATTAAAATAAATAGTTCCTTTTTGGTGCCTTAATATTTATCAGTAATAATCAGCACACTTGCTCAGCTTCCTGACGGTTTTTCTATTTTGTTTATGGAGGACAGAGACTGTGCGGGTGTCATTTTAGTTTTTGTAGTGTTTTGTAGAGCTATTTGTCTTGCTTATTTGGATCTGATGATGCTCACTTCATGAGCGAAACATGTCATCCCTTATCTTTTCTTCTTCAATAGTCAGCTGCTCCTAATAATATTGATTTATGCATCCCAACTAACTTGTGTTATCAGAAAAGTGGATATTTCTCTGCTTGCCCCCTAAGGTGCTAAGGCACTGTAAGCATATCCCGCAAACGATACTGCACACTATAATCCCCCCCGATGTGACTACAGACCGTTCGAACAATATGATGTACACGCAGTCAATTATTGGAGTGCAACATATCATCTGAGTGATGATCTAGGCTATCGCAAATCATGATATTAACGTTTAAAACTACGATATAGCGGCGTAGAGAGCGTTAGAAACAGCCACTGGAGGAGTAACGCACTCTGGGATGTTCTTAATACATGTCTCTAATTAGTTCGAGGCGTGGAGCATGTGGTTAAGAAATAATGAACCAGGGGAGTAAAGATTCAAATCCCCCGTCGGTCAAAACATTTTGCAACGTTGTACATCGTAATGCCGCTAATACAGTGTGTGTGCGCTGCTATACGAGTACGGTCCGATTGAAGTCACGTAAGTCATTCGTCATGTTTTCCACGGGCGAATACTTTGAAATGCTTCTTTCAAGGGGAGGGTAGAGGAAATTCATTTCAGGCACTACATCTGTATCGGGAAAGATACCAAGTACCATACGAGAAGCGATCAGAGAAATAACGACCTTCCTGATAACACACGTTAGTTGGGCTGCATAACACTACAGTGTCATCGTTTGGGATGTCAGAAAAGTATAACGTTAGAGCTATTATGTTAATGCATTATATACCTATACAATTTTCTATAATGTTCGTGACAATGATGGGAGTTAACAATGATTATCTTTGCAACAATGACTTCCGCGAGACAATGCAGCAGTGTAGTTCATAGTGCGATCACCAGATGTCAGGTACAGAGCGCTACAAGTTAGCGCTCGCTCAGTGCTCAGTGTTGTTACGGAGTTCATTGAAGATGGTCGTTACACCACAACAACGCGCTCAGTGTGTCGTATGGTATGCCACATTTTCGAGTGTAGTGAAACCCAGCGAACTTTCAGACGTCAGTACAACGTTAGGGATGTCCCATCACATCCGGATATTGTTAAATGGTAAAACATGTTTTTGGAAAATGGATTGCAGATGCCTCACACGGGTGGAAGGCGACGTGTCTCATACGAACTCGAAAGAGCCAGCCCTAAGGTGAATGTGTGGTACGGAGTGACCTCTGAGAAAGTCTACGGACCATTCTCTTTTGCGGAGGAGACTGTTCATGCCGTCAATTATCTTGATATGATCGAGCAGTATGTGGTCCCTCAATTACAGCAAGATGGGATACTGGACATGATTATGTATCAACAGGATGGTGCTCCACCGCATTGGGCTATCATGGTGAGGGAACAATTAAACCTCATATTCAACGATCGCTGGTGCGGCCGTGATGGATCTATCCCATGGCCTCCTAATAGCCTTGACCTAACTCCTTCAGATTTCTTTGTATGGGGCTACGTCAAGTCGACAGTGTGCGCACAAAGACCACAGAATATGGCTGACCTACGGAGGGAGATTACAGCGGCCTTTCAGCAAATCACTCCAGAAATGCTGCGTGCCACGTGGTGCAACATGGATTCGAGGTATCATTTGTGCCGCTTGCGCGATGGTGGACATGTTGAGTGCTAATGTGCTGTGACACAAACTCCAGACTCTCCTTAACACGTATGTGCCGTTAACAAGCAATAAATGTGCATAGTTTCTTGTGTATAGCGTTTTACTTTTCGGACATCCCAAACGGATGACCCTGTAGGTTATTAGGGGCAGCTGATTCACCTGGTAAGTTGTTGCTGTTTGAGTCTTCAGTCTTTCAACTGGTTTGATGCAGCGCTCCATGCTTCCCTGTCCAGAGATAATCGTTTCATCTCTACATAGCTACCACACTCTACATCCGAGGCAATCTGTTTAACATATTCTAACCTTAGTCCATCCCTACAGTTCTTGTCCTCGACTCTTCCTTCCATAGCTAAGTATTCCTGGGTGTCTTAGTATGTGTCCTACCAACCTATCTCTTCTCTTCATCAGCAGTCGCCAGAAACATCTCTCCTCTCCCACTCGTCTTAATACCTCTTCATTTGTAACACTATCTACCCATCTGATCATAATTCTCCTGTAACACCACATTTCAAACGCTTCAATTCTCCTCTTTTCTGCTGCTTCAACAGTCCAAATTTCACTTCCATAGAGCACCACGCTCCACACAATTCGATGTCAACCGATTCCTTTTCTGTATAAATGCTTCCTTGCCTTAGCCAACCTACTTTTTATATCCTCTTTGCTTCGTCCATCACTGGTTATTTTGCTTCCTAAGTAACAGAAGTCTCCTACTTCCTTTATCTTTTCACCTGCCAATTTGACATCCATAGGGATTTTTGATTTATATCGACTGCATTACAATATTATATTTTTACGGTTATTAATTTTCATCATGAATTCTTTTCTCAAGACGGAGTCCATCCTACTTTAAATTTGTCTCCAATTTCTCGCAGTAAAGAGGCGCATGTGCGCCTCATAAAAATGGAGGTAGAGCGCAGTTCGCTACTCCTGGGGGTCCGGGCGGGGACACCAAGAGCCCGCTGTTGAGCCAGCTTGGTGTCCTATGCGAAACTCCACATACAGTAAGACACGGCATAAACCTAAACAAATTGCTGAGTTTTAATAAGTTGGACTACTTTCTTTGATTCACACTGAAAGAAATACAGTTCAGCATCTTTAAGGAAACCTGTCGAAGTACCATATACCTGTTTTTCTTTATTGCACCTCAATATTTCTCCTGGAAGTGTAACAGCTCTCTGTCTTCTGTTCAGAAATGGAAGAGCTCCTTGGGTTGTGTTCGATGTTGAGACAGGAGTTGTCAAGCTCCCACGTCAACTAAATCTGAAATGCCTCGCCCCTTTAACCCCGACTAGCAACACCACCAGCACCTCTCAAAGCTCCCGTCTGATGAAATATCTGAAGAGGAGAACTGTCAAGTGTCTTGAGAACAAGCAGCCACACTCCGAGAGGTGAGTGAGGGAGATTTCTTTCCTCATGTAGCCTACATACCGTAGGTGGTATGAAAAGTACAGTATTTCACGACTCGGATGTTGCAGGACTTGCTGGTGGTTGGCAGCACTGATTACCACTGCTGTCTGTATCACGGTTCTCACCAGTCAATGGCGCAAGTGGCATGACTCTCCAGTGATCGTCATCCACGAAGAGACTCCCACACCAGTGGTGGACATCCCTTTCCCAGCATTCACAATCTGCAGCGAGTTCAAGTTCAAGCAGTCAGTTCTCAACTACACGGATCTCTGGCTCAAAGGATATTATCGAAGCAGTGAGGAGTAAGTACAGGCCTATTTGCTCACTAGATTTGGTGTATGGATACGTGGCTTTGTTCACTACGTAACACAATTTTTGTCCTTGGAAAGTAAATGCTATTTTCTAATTGGTTATGTCTGAAAAGGTAGGAAAACATAATTATTCATGTCAAAGTTTGCTTTTGAGACCTGGACATTGATATTTGTGACATTAGCGTATTTTCATTTATTGTGCCACTTCTTTTAATCATAATTAGTAAAGACACAGAGAAAGAGAAGGATTATGTTGAATGCAATTAAAATACTTGGAACATAGTAAATTAAATACCAGCATATATTAAGAAGTGTGTTGCTTTTCCACATGAGCAAAGTAATGTTTATGGAACATACTGGTCATTTTCCATACTCTTGGGGCATAAACAATTAGGAAATAACACTTGCAACACGAGGACAAACAAAAAGTTAAAATTTGTTACATAGTTTTATTTAAATTATGGGGTTGGGCCATACTATTGATCAACCCCGTGCTGTTGGGTGTGAGCTAAAATAATGCATGTATAGATATTCCTCTGGAAGAAGGGTCACTTGTTTAGCTGACAGGAAGTGAAGGTGAACCCTCCACTCTGGAGCAGCGCCTCTACCGTCTGCCCTCATAATTTAAATAACGTATTCATATAAAACAGACATATTGTATTTTAGCTTCTCAGGAATGTCATTGTGGACTGTTTCAGAACAGTAACCATGGGCTACGCTTTCCTGATATGCACGTTCAGGCCGTTCGAAGAAGAAGTGACAATAGACGACAAAGCGATTGATTACATTTTACAGGTAAGATGACTGTGTGAGCTGGATTCGTTTGTTTGGTTGGTTGGTTGGATCCTCAGTTTAGGGGCTGCGACAACGCGGCCATGTAGCCCCGTGTACTTAGAGTGTGTGTAGAATCTGTCTGATAACCATTGTTAATATGTGATGGCTGTATTAGTGTGTGTTATCTGTTTTAAATTCAAGCAAGGACTGAAGACATTCGATTTTCAAGTAGTTCCAACTTTTGCTACCAAATGCCACCGTCAAGGACCAACTAGTACTGAACATTGTTACTAGATGCCACCGCAGTTGGCTCCTGGCGACGAATATTGGAAGCTAAGAGCGTTAGTCAAAAATAACCTATAATTTAGCTTCATTTCTTTATCATGCCATAAATCTATGACATGGGACTGCCAGCTTTACTTCCCCTCCGAAGGAAGGCTTACTGAGGGATTTTTAACGCTCTTAAAAATCCGACGACTTCAGCCGGGTTTGAACCCGCGACTTGGCCATAGAAGCTCAGCATGCTACCAACTACGCCGCCGAACTTGTCGCATTCAACTCCAAAGTAACTTGCCAAATATTATCGCAGCGGGATTAGCATTTCATTTTTATTTTAATAGTTTTTTAATCACTTATCCTGCTGACCCACGGACTCTGCGAGGGATCATTCCTCTACCGCCACAAGGACAATGTCTGCAGATACAACTGGGGATGGTGAAAGGTGACCGCTAACTTGGGTCTAATGAAGGAATGGTCAGGGAGGGGTCTAAGACCTGTTCAAAGGAACCATCCTGGCATTTGCCTTAGTTTGTCAGGACGGCCGGTTAGCATTTATATATGGTAAAATATGTGTGGAACTGTGATGATTTGGCAAGGCCTTGTTCAGTTATTATTATACCGGTCACTGTCCGTGGCCCACATTTTAACCGAATGTGTGGACCTTGCTGACTTACGAAGAAACCTTCGTCTGCAGAAGACACTCAAACTTATATTAGCCGATGACGCGGTGGCTGCTGATCTCGTCATCCGCTTTATAAGCAAGAGTGGGTTAAGGCCAGCAATCTAAATTTTCCAGTGAACATTGACTCAAAGACTTCTTTTTTGAATGCTGATTTTTTGTTCTTCCTTAATTTTTGTTTGTATTATTATTAGTTTTATTTAATTTTTTGTTATGTGGTTTGAAGCCATTTTTCAGCGTTGCCTTAGTAAACAAAAGTTTGGTGTTTTTCAGTCGGTCAACACGAATTTACCCAAAAGAGTTTGGTTATACCCTAATCCTGAAAAATATTTATTAATCTTGTTAATCTCATGTAATTGTTCCTCAGGATTAGGGTATAACCAAACTCTTTAGGGTTGATTCGTGTTAACCGACTGAGAAGCACCTAACTTTTGATTTTTTTTCTATTAATTTACGGTCTTTTCAAATATAGGTGTCCACCTGTAAATTTCAAAATGCATTCCAAATTTGTATCCTTTATTCTCTGTTAAGAGGGACAGATGACCTCGTAGTTCCACCCCTTAAAACAACTACAACTAACTAACTAACCGGTCACTGTGGTCGAGAGCGCTAATTCGTGCCACGCTGGCATCAGGCTTCGTGGTTTCCCATTTCCACCACCAGGCAAATGCCGGGATGGGTGCACGGCCGACTCCTGACAATAAAAAAAATGTCCATCTGTGGAGGGCAATACAACTTATTTTGCGAAAGATGCTTTTAACTTCTCCCAAAATCTCTTCGTTTGGGCAATGGAAATCTTTCTCCGTTCTTGTGACCATGATTTCTTGATCCTGGTAGTTAATTTCTCAGATAAATGATTGTTGTTGATTAATGTTCTGTACTCGACTCGATCTTGTAACATATCCTCTGTGATGCCAATTTCTTGAAGGTCTTGTTCTATTTCACTAAGCCAGTTTTTCTTGCGAGGTTGAGTATCCTTTTGGTGAGCCTGTCATTGTTCATTCTGAGAATGTGTCCGTAGAACTTCAATCGCCTTTTCCTCAAGGAGTCAATGATCTCTTCAACATAGTGATAAAGCTCCTGAGACTTCCGTTTCTTCCATATTTCTTCTCAGCAGACTGGAACAAGGATCTTCCTCAATATTTTCATTTCATTTTGTATGCGTGTTTAGGGGAAGATGACCTCATAGTTCCACCCTTTAAAACAACAGTAGCTAACTATCTGCGTCTTTAATGAGAGATCTGCTTCCACTGATCGAGGTTTGATTTCTGTGGTGTAATACTTCTGCGGTCCTCGATATTGATTTTTGTTGTATCGTTCCAGATGATTTATAGACCTTCCGTAATTTGTAAATCTTAGTTACGTCACGATGCGGCTGTGCGAAATTTTAAAATTAAGTTTTTATATCGTGTCGTAATCATGTGATTGAAGTGAAAGTTTGAATAATGAACCTACGAAATAATTTTAATTTAATGGCATTTAATGGCATTTAATGGCATTTGTAGACTTAGAAAAGACTTTTGATAACGTTGATTGGACTAAATTGTTTGACATTTTGAAAACGATTGGAATAAAGTACAGGGATAGGAGGGTGATCTACAATCTATACAGAAACCAGACAGCAGTCATTCGAGCTGAAGGACATGAGAGAGAAGCTGGTATTCAGAAAGGTGTAAGGCAAGGCTGCAAGTTATTACCCATACTTTTCAATCTTTATATTGAACAAGCAATGAAGGAAATTAGAGAGAATTTAAAGTGGGAGTGAAGATTCAAGGAGAAATAATTTCAACTCCGAGATTTGCTGATGACATCGTCTTCTTGGCCGACACGCCTGAGGATTTGAATGAGTTTTTGAATGGTATGGACTCCATCTTGAGGAAACAATATTCATGATGAAAATTAATAAATGTAAAACTAAAATATTGGAATGCAGACGAAATAAATCAGAAATCTCTATGGACAACAATTTGGCAGGTGAAAAGCTAAATTAAGTAGGAGACTTCTGTTACTTAGGAAGTAAAATAACCAGTGATGGACGAAGCAAAGAGGATATAAAAAGTATGTTAGCTCAGGCAAGGAAAGCATTTCTACAGAAAAGGAATCTGTTGACATTGAATATAGATTTAGGTATTAGGAAGTCATTTTTGAAAGCCTTAGTCTGGAGCGTGGCACTTTATGGAAGTGAAACTTGGACTATTGGTGCAGCAGAAAATAGGAGAATTGAAGCGTTTGAAATGTGGTGTTACAGGAGAATGATGAAGATCAGATGAGTAGATAGGGTTACGAATGAAGGGGTATTAAGACGAGTGGGAGAGGAGAGATGTTTCTGGCGACAGCTAATTAAGAGAAGAGATAGGTTGGTAGGACACATACTAAGACACCCAGGAATAGCAAGCTTAGTTATGGAAGGAAGGGTTGGGGACAAGAACTGTAGGGGTAGACCAAGGTTAGAATATGTTAAACAGATTGCCTCGGATGTGGGGTGTAGTAGCTATGTGGAGATGAAACGTTTAGCTCAGGACCGGGAGGCAAATCAGTCAAAAGACTGAAGACTCATATAACAACAATGGTACATAACTCTATGGCCTACACATATAACAATCCAGCATGACATCCAAAATATTTAGACAGTTCTCAATATCTACGAATCTATTACAGCAATCAATCTGAAATGTTGTATGTTGATGGAGGCAATTAATATAAGTAGGATATATGAAAATAGGCTCTATAGTTCTTTTCGGGATTACTTGTTGTTATATCTGTTCCTGGTGACTCTACAGGCCTTCTGTAATTCTTGCGTTTTCTTCTTTTTCTGATGAGGTCTGCTATGGACCACGCGCCAATTTCAATTCTTCATTCTTTGTTATGCTCTCTTCCGTTCTTCCCAATATTTCTCCATTCTTAGACATTGGTGCTTGTTTCTGTCCGCAGACCACTTCCTTTCCACTCATCCCTGGAATCCTTCCATACTTAAGTGAGAGTGGGTTAGAACCAGCAATCTACATTTTCCACTGTGCATTGCCCCAATGACTTGTTCTATTTTGAATTCTGATTTTTAGCCTATTTTCAATTTTGAAAAAATAGGCATATGAGATCACCTTTTGTCCGTGTGTGTGTGCGTGCGTGCGTGTGTGTGTGTGTGTGTGTGTGTGTGTGTGGAGTGTGTGTGTGTGTCACCTAATAACGTCTAAACGACTGGAGCGATTTCAATGAAACTCGGTAAGTCCATTGCACTATTCCGGACGACCCCGACCTTCCCTTCAAATTATATTACGTCTCACCAATCCAGCATGGCGGCTGTGCGAATTATTTCACCAATATTCAATATCTCCTAAACCATTCCCGATATCACCCTGGATGTTTTTAAGGTGATAAAGGGAACTAAGCTAAAAGTTTATCTATGTGACATTTGAAAAACTGTTAACTACAAAACCAACATGGCGGTCACGCGAATTTGCGACTTTTAAATAGACGTTTCTCGCGATTTAACCAACCAAACGCAATAAAACGTGGTACAGTATATGCTTATACACATTGTAATTCACCGACATCCAAGCTGGTTCAATTGTTTACATAACCACAAGATGGCGGATGTGCGAAATATTTCACCGGCATTCTATATCTCTGAAACTATTAGCGGTATTACCCTGAAATGTTGTACGGAGATAAAGGGTACTACTGGAAGTTCAACTATATGACTTTCAAAAACCTGTTAACTACAAAACGAACATGGCGGCCATGCGAAGTTGAAATATTTAAATACACCTTTCTCGCGATTTAATGTTCCAACCGCAATGAAATCTGGTACAGGAAACGTTTATACACATTGTAATACACTGGTATCTAATTTAGTTCAATTGTTTACATAACCTCAAGATGATGGCTTGGCGAATTTTAAAATTAAGTTTTTGTGTCGTAATCATGCGATCGAAGTGAAAGTTTGAATAACGAACCTACGCAATAATTTTCCTTTAATGGTACACGACTCTATGGCCTATACATTTAACAATCCAACATGGCAACCATCCAAAATATTTAGACGGCTGTGAATATCTACGAATCTATTATAGCAATCAAACTGAATTTGTTTATGTTCATAGGGGCTATGAACTTAAGTTCACCTATAGGACTTTATATAACCTGGTGATCAAAAATCCACCATGGTGGTGACGTGAATTATAAATATTCACATGGACGTTTTCGCAATTTAACCATCCGAGTGCAGTGAAACTTGGTACATTAAATCCTTATACGAATGTTAATCCACTGGCATCTAATTTCAATTGTTTCCATAACCATAAGGTAGCAGCTGTGCGAAATTTTAAAATCTCCTTGTTACTTCTTGTGTCCTAATCATGCGATTGAAGTTTGAATGCTACACGTGCACAATAATCTTCATGTACCAGAACATAACTCTAGGATCTACATATATAAAATACAACATGGTGACCATCTGAAATATTTAGTCGTTTCTCAATATCTACGAATCTATTACAGCAATCAAACTGAAATGGCTTATGGTCCAGGCGTGGCGAGGGCTAATCCACGGTCTTTAATAGTTGTAGACCCACCTCATTCAATAACATACATCTTATCTAGGTTGGCAACACCTCACATAAACACATCGCTATGACCCCACACAGCACGTATGGGCAGGGGGGAGAAGGCAGGGAAAACCAGTCGTTAAGATAACCACCGCAGTCGACCGCACCGTGAGTTACAGTGAGCACAAAAACTGCGAGAAGCTGTAGTAAGGAAGACAATCAGATAAGTAGTCACCTATAATTTTACAGTTTAACCATAGTTGATTTTTACAACCATATAATCTCTCCAAAGTACAAACCCCGGAGAGCTATCACCATTTAGCATTTCACCTAACATCATATATACTGCATTTAGCATACACTGACAGTTGCAGTACCAATACTGCAACTAAATAATTGTACATATTGTAAATATTTTCACCTGTATTTCAAACATAGATTTTGTAGCCTAAGTGTAATGGATCTGATGATGATCGCTTGACGATCGAAACTGGTCATCCTAGTGTTTTATTAATCTCATGTAATTTATTTCAGGATACATTCGTACATTCGTGTTGACCGACTGAAAAGCACTAAACTCTTGTTTACTAAGGCAACACTGAAAATATGGCTTCAAACACCACAATAAGTGCTGTAGTTAAACTTTACTTATTTGCAGCATCTTCTGTTGTTAGGCCAATTTCTTTAAGTCCTCTCTGATTTCTTTTAACCATCGGCATCCAGTTGTGTTTTCTGAAGCAAGATTGTACTGTACAAGTTGGTTTTATCTTTAAGTATAATCACTATTTCTTTGTTTTATTAATTTTCGACCTTTTCATATTTACGTGTTCCACCTCTAAATTTTAAATTCCATTCTACATTTGCATACTTTAATCTGGGTTAAGAGAGGCAGACGGCCTCGTAGTTCCGCCCATTAAAACAACAATAACTAACACCTTCTTTCAAGAAATCTCTCTGTCCACAGAGTTTCTTCTCTTATATAATTTAACTCTTGAATACAGCAGGACATTGACCTTTGTTGGCGATCCATTATTACATTTATTAATTATTATAAAAACATCCCACGGTATACCTTCCTTCGGAGGGGAAGTAAAGCCGGCGGGATCGTGTCATATATATATTTATGGCATGTAAAAGAACCTTCCACTAACTACAATATTGTGTGAAGCTAAATTTGTAGGAAAGATTTAATTAACGCTCTGTTAGGATCCAAAGTTCATCGCTAGGTGCCGATTGCGGTAGCTTCTAATAGTCAAGTCCACAGCTTGGTGTCGTTGACGGTAGCTTTTGGTAGAAAAATTAGGAACTACTTGAAATTGATCAGCTGCAGTCCTTATCTGAATTACAGATAACACACACTAATACAGCCATCACAATTAACACTGGTCATCAGACAGATCATACACACAACCAAAGTATACGGGGGCTACATAACCGCGTTGTCGCAGCCCCTAATCTGAGTGGTTATGTGAAGAACAGCCCAAATTCTTACACATAAACGGGAGAACAGCATCAGGCTTAAGGCCTGGACAAAATAACTTCCTTAAGAGAAGCTAAGACTGAAAGGATTGGGCTGAGGAAATGCGGCCTGGTTCTTTCAATACCATACTGAACATTGAGAGTAAATACAATATTTTTATTTATATGGTGAAACTCGCAAACACATTAATAAATAAGATTTAATTAATAAATTAATTATGTTGGCCCGCCTGGGGCAATTGCAAATGTTCATTAATTTTAATTAGGTTGGCACAGCCATGTGCTATTAGACAAAAGTTCATTCTGCTTGATGCACACACAAATTTAATATATTCTTGCACTTGCTAGCAAAAACACTTGAAACGAAGATTATTAAAACAATAATAAAAGGCACAAACTTATCTTTTAGTGGCGATGACTAGAAAGCATACTGACGGAGACTGCCGTGGCCAACACTTGATTTTTGGCAGTAAAATTTGAGATGTCCAGCATCAGGAAAATAAACTCGCCAAGCCGATCTTCTTCTTCACCAGGGTTGTACATTGTTTAACATCGTTAGGTTTGATGTTATTTCTTGAATGCCAAATAACATGGCATTTATAACTGCGATTTGGCGCAGCTTCTTGCGGTTTTAAGTAAAGTGTAGAATGCACTTTCTTAGTGCAGAAGTTCTCTGCTGTTGCGGTGCATGGTAGTTTCAACCATGAAATGTAGCTTAGGCCTGAAGTTTAGAATGCCCCGGAGAAGGGCGGAAGGCACGAATGCCTATCGCAGGTTGAAGAAGGCCGAAGAAAGTTGAAGAAGGATTGCACATGGGGAGAAAAACGCCGGCACTTAAATAATAGCATCATAGAAGCGTCTGGAAGCCTATAGGCTGGCGCGTGATGATTGGCCAGGGCAAGCTGTGACGTCCGTCAGGCAGGAAGGCAGCAAGCAAGGTGACACCCCTTTCAGTATGCGAGCGTATGCTGGAGGCGCATAACCTTAAACATGCTGAGGTAAGAGTCTTAGATGTATATAGAGAGAGTGAACACTAGTATTAGACAATATAATATTGACAGAAATGAATAAATACATATTGCTCGTTCGGTGGTCTCAAAAGCATTTGACCGACAAATGCAGCACGAAAGAAAAACACACTATAAACATCACGAAAGTGATCATGCTCCGAGACCCCCGAAAGAAAACAATCAAAGAATCAGTTGGAAAAAATATGAACAACAATGAAAGAAGATGACACTAAGCCTCAACAGGCAAGATAGCAACCATAGAAATTGGTCTAGTATAGACACCTTTACAAGTGAGAACATCTACAACTCTCACATGCTTATCACGACCCAGATGGCAGTGAGTTACTCTACCAATATTCCATACGAGAGGGGGACTTGGATCTCGCAAAAGAACCATATCTCCCACTCGCACATCAGGCTGGGAAAGCCGCCACTTCTCTCTTCTGTTAAGTGAGCTGAGATACTCCAGCTTCCAAAGGCGCCAAAAAGAGTTTCGCAAAGATTGTAACTTTCTCCAGAAAATAGGTAACCCGCGATCACAGCGTCGACTCAGCAAAGGAGGCGTAGAAGCTAAAGAACAGCCTATTAAAAAATGGCTAGGTGTTAACGGAAGAAGTTCTTTAGGATCGTTAGACAAAGGCGTGAGCGGCCTATAATATACGATACCCTCAACCTGAATAATTAAAGAATTGAATTCCTCATAGGAAAGGATGGCTGCACCAAGGATTTTCTTCAGCTGTCTCTTCGTGAGCTTTATGCAAGATTCCCAACGGCCACCATGATGGGGGGCGTAAGGGGGAGTGAAATGCCATTTGAATCCCTTAGCATGAGAAAAATTAGAAAACTGTTCCTTAGCAGAAGGAGAGGTAAGTGAAGTTTTCCAAAGATCAAAAGTACTAACAAAAATTTTTGCGTTATCTGAGAAAACCTCAGAGGGAGCACCCCTTCTAGCGGCAAATCTAGAAAAGGCTGCTATAAAATAAGGAGTAGAAGCACTTGTAACCAACTCAAGGTGAATGGCTCCTGTCACCATGCACACAAATAAAGAAATATAAAGTTTACCTAACAACTTTCGCTTAGATGAAGGGGAATTAACTTGACAGGCATAAGGACCAGCATAATCGATACCCGTAAGGGCGAAAGGCTTACTAGGTTCGGAACGAAAATATGGTAAGTTTCCCATAATTTGCGTGATTGGCTGGGGCTTGGACTTGAAACAAGGTATACATTTCCGAATAACAGAAGAAACTTCATGAACACCGATAATGAGCCAATATTGCTCGCGAATTAAGCAAAGCAAGGTGCGGGTGCCAGCGTGCAAATTCTGATAATGAAATTTCTTTACGATGAGAGTAGTAATAGGATGTCTAGAAAGGAAAATAATGGGATGTTTTTTCTCATCTGAGTAACTAGAATTTTCTAGCCTGCCCCTCACCCTTATAAATCCATCTTGGTCCAAAAAAGGGGTGAGAGGTAACAGCCTACTAGACTTTGGCAGAGCTTTTTTGCTTAAAAGCGTCTGATACTCAAGAAAGAATACTTCTTGTTGCAAAAAGAAACAAGATTCTACGAGTAGCAAATTCCAATTCCATTTTAGTGAGAAAGGGTTGCGGTATCACAGGCTGATCAAGAACAAGAAATTTCCATCGAAATAAATATGCTACCACACGAATTAATTTATTAAATGAAGAGTAACGCTGAAAAAGACTATTAGCAATAGAAGTTAGAAAAAGGAAGCGGTAACAATGCGAGCATCAGGAACATCTTCTGCGAGCTGATCAGATGAACGAGGCCAACAAGAAAAATCCTGACTGAGCCACGCCGGACCATTCCAGTACAGTTTGAGAGAAATTAATTGCTTGGGCAAGCAGCCAAGTGAAATTATATCAGCGGGGTTTTCTTTCCCCGGAACATGATTCCATTGGTCAAAATGAGACAACTCTTGTATTTTAGAAACGCGATTAGCCACAAAAGTGGTCCAATGCGAAGAAGGTTTTGAAAGCCAAGCTAACACGATGGAAGAATCACTCCAAAACCATGTGCTCGAAAATTTCAAATTTAAACTTATTTTTAATTTACTGGCTATTCCCACAGCCATTACAGCAGAACATAATTCCAATCTAGGCAAAGATATGGATTTGAGTGGGGCTACCTTTGATTTTGCACAAATTAAATTGGAAAATCCGCGTAAAGTATTGGAAGGGCGGCCTACTAAGTAGGCGCAGCAACCGTATGCCTTTTCAGAACTATCTGCAAATACGTGCAAATCGAAATACTGACATGAAAGGTCGGAAATTAAAGTGCGGGGAATAGAAATTTGAGAAAGATCTAACAAACTCTTGCGGTATTTCAACCACTCCTCTAAAAGGAGGAGGGTACCTTTTCATCCCAACCAATTTTCAATAACCAAAGTTTTTGTAAGAAAATTTTTGCAGTAATAACCACCGGAGCAATGTACTGCAAGGGATCAAAAACTCTTGCTATTTCCGATAATAATTGCCTTTTCGTTTGAGGGTGAAACTCAGATAAGTGTACTTGATATGAAAAGGTATCTGAAGCAGGAGACCAAAAAACACCCAAGGTTTTAATAGCTGATTCCTCAGTAGGAAGCGCAACACATTTGTCAACAGGAGTTACTTGTGAAAAGTTAGATAAAAATTCGGTTGAATCCGAGTTCCACTTATGAAGGAAGGAAAGGAAGGAAGATTGTAGTTTTACGTGACCGTGAATCTTGTGATTATGAGCCACGGGACCTCCTTTTTACGTGGAATCCGAACCACAGGACATGGCATTTCACTTCGAAAATATCACATGCTTTGACCGGGAATCGAACCCGGACCGCCTTGGTGAGAGGCATACAGCTAGACCGCTGAGCCACCACGCCCCCCACTTATGAAGGGTAAACCCACCACCAGAAAGAAGAGAATTTAAATCTTCACAAACAAGAAGTGCTTCAGAGATACTAGAAAAAGATTACAGAAAATCATCTACATAAAATGCAGTTTTCAATACTTCAGAAGCAAGAGGATGAAAAAGATGACCATCTTGTTCGGCCAACATATGAAGAGATTGTATTACGAGAAAAGCAGACGGCTTAAGACCGTATGTCACTGTTCTTAAACGAAATATTTTTATAGGTTTTGCATTGTCGTCTCGCCACAAAATTCTTTGCAAATCACGTTGTTCTGAATTTACTAGAATTTGCCTATACATTTGCTTAATGTCAGCAAGGACAGCAATGGGGAATAGACGAAAGTTAAGTAAAACTGAAGTAAGATCTGTCCGAATAGCGGGTCCAGAATGCAGAGTGTCATTGAGAGAAACACCATTAGCATCTGGAGATGACCCATTAAAAACCACTCTTATCTGTTCTCGGGTGGAAGAATTTTTCCAAACCGGATGATGATTAAGATATACTATTTCTTTAGGAGGATTACTAATTTCTTCAGATTTTGGAACTACTTCCATGTGACTTGCTGATTCGTATTCTTCCATGAAGGAAGTATACTGAGTTTTTAAGAGAGCATCTTTTTAAAGCGATTTTCAATTGCGAATAAAGCTTTAAGAGCTCTGGAATGTGATTCTGTAATAATAGGGGGTTAGAAATGCGAGGAAGGGTAACCACGAATCTGCCTTCAGTAGTGCGAACAGTGGTTTCTACGTAGAATGTTTCACAGATCTCATTATTTCAAGAATGCGGTGAGGTGACTTGAATGTCCTCAATGTCCCAGAACTTAATTAATTCTTGATTTAAATCAGCACCAACAAAATAACAATGAGATTTCTGTTGAACGGGGTTGCGGTATATTTGCCCAGTGGCAATCCAACCAAAATCTGTTCTACGAAAGAAAACATCACGAGCAACTTTAACCTTTTCCGGATGTAAACATTGCCAAAAAATGCTGGCACTTAAAAGAATTTCTACAGATGAAACTCTGTTGAAATTCGGATCTGCAAGTTGCAAATGATGCGGAATATTCCAACCCTGGACTTGAAACGAAGTAGTGTCGGGAGTGTCATTACCTATGGAATTGATAATTAAAAAATCTAAATTTAAATGAATGCCGAGATTATTGGAATCTTTTACATCCACTTTAGCATAACTCAGAGATTGCGATTTAGAACCATTAATTCCTGTAACTTCTATAGAAGTAGGGCATATTTGTAGACCTAACTTGCGAACTAGCGATTCACTGATAAAATTGTTAGTTGCAGCATTATCCAACAATCCTCTTACAGAAACCCATTTTCCGTGAACATTCTTCACTAGAATTTGGACAGTGGACAATAAATCTTGAGTTTTACTGAACGAAACAGAGCTTTGAGTAAAAGACTGAGCGTTATCCGGCAAAGTCCCAGAATTAGATTTAGCGGATGAACTATTGGTTGCTAATGACCGCGATCTTTCATGTCTATGCAGGAGAGTATGATGCTTTGCTTTACAATGAAAACATAACCGTTCAGAACGACAATTGCTTATCATATGTGTCCCTGATAGACAATTAAAGCAGTGCTTGTGGGTCGTAATTAATTTGCGTCTTTCATCCACAGATAAAGATTTAAATTGAGCGCATTGGCACAAGTTATGTGGTTGTTGACACACAACACAAGCTGGTACTTGATTGGGAGACCGAATATTGGTAGAAAAGGCATGTGACCTTAGTACTCTCTGAGTGGGGCTGATGACCTTACTATTAGAAGGAGGTTTAAAGGTAGAGCTACTCTTTTGGCTGGCTACAGCAGAGAGAATTTGGCATTTCGCCTTTAAGAATTTAATAATAGCTTCGTAGGTACACAATGATTGTTGCGACAGATCTGCTTCCCAATCTTTTAAAGTTTTAGTGTCTAATTTAGCAGAAATAAGATGAATCAAAAATAGATCCCAATCGTCAACTGGTTGCGCCAAATTTGCAAGCGCACGAATATGAAGTTCTGCAGCATCGATCAGATTACGAAGCGAGGCAAGATTATCAGCTTGAACAATAGGTAAATTGAATAAACCCTGTATGTGACGTTGAGTTTTTAAACGAGTGTTCCCAAACCGATCTCTGAGAAGAGCCAAAGCTACTTCATAATTTTCATTTGTCAACGTAAGCTATTGGATGAGTTTAAGTGCGTTGCCTTGCAAGGACAAACGCAAATAATGAAACTTCTGTATTGAAGGAAGAGGATCGTTTTCGTGAATCAATGAATTGAATAATTCAAAAAATGGTTCCCATGTAGTTTCATCTCCGGTAAATTTAGGTAATTCTATTTTCGGTAATATAACACGGGAAGGAAAAGAAGAAGATTCTGAAGGAGTTTTCTCCTGCTTTTCCTGCAATGTTAAACTTCTTAAAAGTTGCTTTGCGTCTGCGAACCCTTTATAATATACATTTTCAACCTCACAGCGGTCACTTTGCTGGTCGGGATACTGTGTCTCAATATTACTTTGGATCTCATCATATTTCTCAAAGGCCTGTTCATAACCTTTCAGTCTTTGAGAAATTATGTCACTATTACGTTCTTTTTCCGTGAGCTCATATAGAAAAGTGCGAAAACGCGTTAACTTGCCTTTGACAGAAGCTCTGGCATTAATGAGTTTCTCGTCAATCGGCATTATGAAAGTTTGTTGTGTACTCACGACTATACTGTGAGCTGGTACACCTTGCTTCGGAAGAAGTTGACAGTCTGCCAGAAAAGAGAGTGCGGCTTCCCCTGCGGTGAAATGCGGGCCTGCTCTTTGTCTCCCTTCTCAGTGCCAACCATATACACTCGAGCTGAAACTTTCGAAGTAGATTAGAAAACACAATTTTTAAAATATTAACACACTCAATGGTCAGTATGGCATTTAAATTTCGAATTAGTTCCAACATTAATTAATTTGATGATTTTGTTAAACAGAATGTTTACAAGCATTTCCGGTTATCGGAATCAAATGGTTATGTGAAGAACAGCCCAAATTCATACACATAAACGGGAGAACAGCATCAGGCTTAAGGCCTGGACAAAATAACTTCCTTAAGAGAAGCTTAGACTGAAAGGATTGGGCTGAGGAAATGCGGCCTGGTTCTTTCAATACCTTACTGAACATTGAGAGTAAATACAATATTTTTATTTATATGGTGAAACTCGCAAACACATTAATAAATAAGATTTAATTGATAAATTAATTATGTTGGCCCGCCTGGGGCAATTGCAAATGTTCATTAATTTTAATTAGGTTGGCACAGCCATGTGCTATTAGACAAAAGTTCATTCTGCTTGATGCACACACAAATTTAATATATTCTTGCACTTGCAAACAAAAACACTTAAAACGAAGATTATTAAAACAATAATAAAAGGCACAAACTTATCTTTTAGTGACGATGACTAGAAAGCATACTGACGGAGACTGCCGTGGCCAACACTTGATTTTTGGCAGTAAAATTTGAGATGTCCAGCATCAGGAAAATAAGCTCGCCAAGCCGATCTTCTTCTTCACCAGCGTTGTACATAGTTTAAAATCGTTAGGTTTGATGTTATTTCTTGAATGCCAAATAACATGGCATTTATAACTGCCATTTGGCGCAGCTTCTTGTGGTTTGGAGTAAAGTGTAGAATGCACTTTCTCAGTGCAGAAGTTCTCTGCTGCTGCGGTGCATGGTAGTTTCAACCATGAAATGTAGCTTAGGCCTGAAGTTTAGAATGCCCCGGAGAAGGGCGGAAGGCACGAATGCCTATCGCAGGTTGAAGACGGCCGAAGAAAGTTGAAGAAGGAATGCACTTGGGGAGCAAAACGCCGCCACTTAAATAATAGCATCATAGAAGCGTCTGGAAGCCTACAGGCTGGCGGGTGATGATTGGCCAGGGCAAGCTGTGACGTCCGTCAGGCAGAAAGGCAGCAAGCAAGGTGACACCCCTTTCAGTATGCGAGCGTATGCTGGAGGCGCATGACCTTAAACATGCTGAGGTAAGAGTCTTAGATGTATATAGGGAGAGTGAACACTAGTAATAGACAATATAATATTGACAGAAATGAATAAATACATATTGCTCGTTCGGTGGTCTCAAAAGCATTTGACCGACAAATGCAGCACGAAAGAAAAACACACTATAAACATCACGAAAGTGATCACTGAGGAACCTACCACCCTAATTATTATTAACGTACTCTGAATATAGAGATACCAACAAGTAAATGGATGATTGTCTCTTAATGCACAGCTTTTAAGGGGCTACATCCCTACTGACGTTATTTTTCAGTGAATTACTGGAATCATGTTTTACACTACAATAGCGCTTGAGTATAACACTCGAAAGATCGCTGACGTACCGACAACAACTAGAACAGTCAGCTGAAGAAATGATAAGTGGCAATAAGCTGTTGAGCTGACTGGCTGGAACCTTCTCTGGAACTTATCTGAGCGTGTTGAGGTTTGCCCAGACAGGACGGGGAGGTTTGGTAGAGGCGTCATTAATGGTGGGGGCAACTTTTCTTATTCCTCTCTTAAAGTTTTCTTTTGGTTGATGTGAGTGGTTATAATATGATGGCTGTTTTTTACATGCAATTAAATTGACAAAAGCTGTAAAGTCCTTCTGAAGGCCCTAAATAAATGGAATCTGAGTTTGCACCACCGCAGGAGGTGAGCCTATCGTCGTACAGAAAAAATCCACGAAAGTTTCACACCTTTTTCAGTTTATCGCTCATAACTCGGAAACGGAGCATTCTACAGGACATTTACATGTTGCACAATGAATTCGCATAAAATGCTGCTTCAAATTACTACCTTAAACATTAATTTTGGGGCCACAATCATTCGTCAGAAATGACACTTGCTTTTTGAAAAATCCATTTTGGTCTCTTTAGATCGCTGCAACTCAAAAATGACTGTTCCATATGAAGAATGCACGGTAAAAACGGGGTGAGACACATTCTGCAGAAAACCATTTTTATATAATCTGAGGCTTAATTATGACACTTCTATTTTCCACGAAGCTCAGATATTCTCATGTTGTAATTCTGTATCATTGAAACATTCTCCAGAATGTTATTTCTACTTTTGGTAAAGTATTAACATCGCAGATACGCGAACCGCAACCAGCCAGTCGCTGCACGACTAGTGTATTCACAAGTTCTCGCAGCGCAGGACAGAGCTCCTAGCACATGTGTTTGGTTTTCCATCCGAATTGGATGTGTTTGTGAAGTCCGTCATAAAGACGAGGAAATAGTCTGCCTGAAAGGCGAGAAAAGTAATCGCTGTGCATCGCACAATATTCTGCAACGAACTGTACATCATTCGAGTGAATATTACAGCCAGAGAAGGCTTGTGCCACGATAATTGTGAATTTTTGACAAGTGATTATAAAATCGTGCTACGTGGAACACCATATTTTCAACCACGTGTTGTGGACATTTCAACATCGTCAAGTGACGAGAAAATATGTCAATTATTGTGAATTTATAATTAATCCAGTGTAATATTCTAACACTCACTACTACGAATATTGCTATCATCGCAAGAGCGATTAATTTCTGTAGCATACAACTTCGATGCCATGTGATTTGTGGACTATTAAAATCTGTGATAGTGAAGCAGATAACAGTGCATGGCCAATTTATAAATCATCTTCGCCGTGTAAAAGCTGTGAAGTTGTTACCAAATTAAAGCTAGCTTCAGTGCAACTGTGCTACGCCCATTTTCCGTATTTTCAAGTGGTTACTTCATATTTAAACATGTCACTTCCTGATAACCACGTGTACGACGATCTTTATTGCTCATCACCTGTGGAGATGAACTGCTAAACTTCATGATGTGAAGGAGAGGACCGAAGAACTACAGCCGATGACAGGAGAACCATGGCTTTAGAATCCGCTAAGCCAAGGAACATGACGACTTTGGAGAGGAGTCTGGTCATATCATCACGACAACGACGAGGACAAATGAAGGCCATGGAAATGGATAGAGCCCAAGTGGAGGCCCAGATTGGACAACCCTTGTCCGGAGACCAAAGCCTTATTGTATCCCTCAGGTCGTTGGAACGACTGAGATGTAGACATCCTTTCTTGTGAGTCCGAATAATCTATTCCTTGTGAGGTTCTTTTGTGGTGTATCTTAGTGTAGTTTATTGTAGTTTATTGTAGAACCAGCCGAACTCCTTGACAAGCCGGAGGTAGGTTTTGTACTGTTAGAATTAATCCTTGTAGTTCACTTTCAGTGATTAGTTAGTCACCCGTTGTGATTGAATCTCTTTCGATCACGGTGAGTAGTGGGGTGTTGTAGGTTCTGAGTCGCCCCCTACTTTCATATAAACTTTGCCGATATCTCCCAAACGCGTGGTCGGATTTTAACGAACGAGGTATTGTTGGCGTTGGAATGACGTTCTCTTGGCTAAGCATGAGTGTTGGCATTAAAAAAAATAGAAAAATTTGTTTTTTGGATTGGCGCTATTTTGGAAACAGTTTGTTTGACGTTAATGAAAGGTGGGTATGCCCTCCAGGAGAATAGCAAGTTTCAAGGGTGTAGGAGGGGAAAAAATGATAGCCTAGTTTCTCGCGAACATTGGCGATAATTGGCGAATGGAAGGTTGGATTTTAACGAATGAGGTATTGTTGGCGTTGGGATGACATGCTCTTGGCTAAGAGTGTGTGTTGATTTAAAAAAAAATTGAAAATTCTTGGTATTGGATTTTTGATTATTTTGGAAACGGTGAATTTTGGGAAAAAAGAATGTTTGACGTTAATGAAAGGTGGGTAGCAAGTTTCAAGGGTGTAGGTCAAGAGAAAATGAATTTTGAAAAAAATGGTCACTATTTTGGAAACGGTCAAGTTGACAAATAAAAGTTTGTTTGACATGAATGGTTGCTTTTTACCTCGTCTACCCGCACCATAAATTTCAAGTCTCTAGGTGAAAAAAAAACCTATGCATGTTTTGGGGGTGGGAGGGAAGGTTTTGGCCAATTAAATAAATAAGTAGGATTTTATTACAAAAAGTCATGTTTATTGACCCATGAATTAAACGTGGAAGGAAACCCTAACCACTTTACAAAATATATTGCACCTTTGACTTTAATTACTCGTTCAATGAGATAATCGTTGGGATAAAATGTTTTTGCACTTCTTCATAATAGAATCGTCCTTTGATGGGTTGACCGTCTTGATCTTCTATAAGATACGTCACTCGTTGACCTAGTTTGACTTGGCGAATTTTAAAAATTTCTGTCGACCACTGTGGAGTGTACGATTTTGAAAACACACTTCTATGTTTACTGATGCGAACAAAATCCCCAATTTTAAGGGCATGTCGCCTTGGGTCAACCCTTTTTATAGGGTTTAACAGTCTATTGAGTCTAGGTAGGTTCTTGGTGACGAGACGAGGTTTCATGCCAATAGTGGAGTGAATCGTGTTGTTGTATCATGACACAAGTTCAGGTAACCAGTCTATCCATCGATAGGAGCCATGTATTGTAAATTCTTTCCACATATAACTTTTTAATGTTCGATTGAAGCGTTCAACTACGCTAGCTTTGAGATTGCTTAAGGTGGTGTAATGGTGAATATCCTTAGATTTGAGAAAACTGGAGAAATCCTTGTTGAAAAATTCCTTCCCCTGGTCGGTTTGTAACAAGTGAGGTTGACGTTTTGATTGCTCAATAATATGTTGAAAGGCCTTTGTGACTAAGACACCAGTTTTATTTTTTACTGGTTGAACAAAAGCCATTTGGAATAGACATCATTGACGGTCAACATATAGCGTACACCCTCGTTAACGTTAGAATAAGGTATCATTTCAACCAGGTCTGCCTGCCAAAGTTCATCGATTCCTTTGGAAATGACACGACGGCGTTCATAAATGCGTCGGGCTGGTTTATGCAATTCATGAGCGATGCCCACTTTGATGGGGGATGGCTTATAAGATAATTTTAGCATGTCGGAGTTGTTGTTCAATGTGGGCGATTTATGCCTCATTTCCAGTGTGACCAGCTTGTTTTGATGCATGAAGCAAGTATAAGCGATCTAGTAACTGATTGGGATTATTCCAAAAGGTTATATCTATGTAGGGTTTTAATTTCTTAAACCTTACACCAGAGGCTGAGTGATGTTTTTGTTTACCAAATATGTTTGCAATGATGGTTTTATATTTTTGGGATATATTGGCATTGAGGAATGAGGAAGTGAGGAAAGCAGTAAAAGAAAAGAAGTCTGCATGGAAAGAATGGAACCGAGATCAAACAGAAGAAAGCAAAAGGAAGTACCACGACAGCAAACGGAGGTGTAAGAAAGTGGTAGGAGAAGAAAAGAAGAAAAGTTGGGAAGTATTTACACGAAGAATGGAAACAGATGTAAGTGGCAGTAAAAGGATGCTGTATGGGCTTCTAAGAAGTAAGAGGAAAGAAAGAGTTACTACAAAGCTGGTGAAAAAGGAAGATGGAGAGTTGTTAGCACACCCAGAAGAGATAAAGGGACGATGGAAGGAGTATTTCGATAAGCTATTGAATGTGAGCAATTGTACTGGTGAGATCGAAGTGCCACAGCCTGACGACTCTATAACAGAAGATGATATAACAATGCTGGAGGTGGAATTAGCAGTACAGAAAATGAAGATGGGAAAAGCAACAGGGGTGGATGAAATCAGTGTAGAAATGATAAAGGCTGCTGGACCTGTTGGTATGCAATGGCTGTATCGACTGCTAAAGTGTGTGTGGAAACGGAAATGTGTACCAGAAGACTGGGAGAAAGGGCTAATAATACCAGTGTTTAAGAAAGGGGACAAGAAAGTGTGTGATAACTATAGAGGGATCACCCTCATATCACAGATAGTAAAAATACTGGAAAGGATATTAGAAGGAAGAATGAGAAGAAAGGTGGAAGGAGAGTTGCAAGAGGAACAGTATGGCTTCAGGAGTGGAAGATCCACAGTGGACCCAATCTTTAGCTTGAGGCAGGTGATGGAAAAGAACTGGGAATATGGAGAGGATTTGATCATGACTTTCATAGATCTAGAAAAGGCATATGATAGTGTCCCCAGAGAGAAGGTATGGGAAACGATGGTTAAGAAGAGACTGGGAAGAGAAATGTTGGAAATGGTGCAAGCAATGCACAGCAACTGTGTTAGCAGGGTACTGACCCCAGTTGGAAAGACAGATTGGTTTACGAACAAGACTGGACTAAGACAGGGGAGTGTGCTGTCACCTCTTTTATTCATAATGGTAATGGATGAAATTGTAAAGGAAACAAAGGAAGCATATGGACATAAAGAAATGAAGTTACTATTATTTGCAGACGATATTGTGGTCTGGGGAAGGAACACCGAAGAAGTGCAAAAACAACTAGATGCACTGAACGAAAATATTCAGAAGTATGGCCTGAAAATCAGTATAGAGAAAAGCAAGACCATGGTGATGACAAGAGGGGAAAGACAAGGAAAGGGCACTGTGAAAATTGGAAGTCAGAGTTTGGAAATTGTGGACACGTTCAAATACCTAGGAAGTGAATTGATGCAAACTGGTAGGTTGGACATGGAGATTGGCAGGAGGGTACAGCAGAGCAATGCATTCTATCAAAGTGTAAGAAAACTTGTTTGGGATAAGGAAGTACCAAGGAAAAGCAAGGAGGTAATGTATAAAATGTACTATGTACCCATATTAACTTATGCAGCTGAGACTTGGACCCTGACAAGCAGGCATGAGAGTAAAATCCAAGCCAGTGAAATGAAATTCCTAAGAAGTATGATAGGTAAGACAAGGAAAGACAGAGTGAGGAATGAAGATGTTAGGAAGGAAGTTGGGATGGGAAAACTAAATGAGAGAATTGAGAAGAATAAACTAAGGTGGTTTGGACATGTAAAGAGGATGGAGGAAAATAGAATACCAAGACAGGTGCTGGAGGCCAAGTACAAGGGTAAGAGAGCAAGGGGAAGACCTAGAACAAGGTGGATCGATTCAGTGAAGAACAGCGTGAGAAAAAGGAATCTGGACTGGGACAAGATCGTGGAAGAAGAATTGTGGAAGGAAAGAGGAAAGTGGAGAAGTGCCATAAATACCCCGACCCGGCAGGAGCTGGATAAGGGGAAATGATGATGATGATGATTGGCATTGAGCTGCTGAAAGGATTTATAGTTTCTTTTGTAAGCGTTGGTGTCTAATAAAATGGATTTTTAGGAAGGTCCTCGGGCGTTAAATCTTGTAGAGAGGGGGTGCGGGAAAATAGCAGCTTTAACAGACCTGGTGTTGATTTATAGTTGATCTTTTTAATAACAGCTTTCGTACGAGCAAATTTAATGGATGAATCCCCAATTTTAAAACTATCATTCTCATAGCGAACACCATATGTGGTGAGGGGAATAGAGACGTTGCAACTCTTGAGTGTTGCAATCTATGGATTAAGATTTATGATTGTCTTTTGTTTTTACTGTTACTACTTGACTTGTGACATCTTGGTTTGACTGAATAAAGATCAGAGTAGTGTTCCCGTTATCCATTTCTATTAACCACAACATTTGGTGCCGAAACCCGGGATATCGCATGATATCAAGTGATTTTAAGGAATAATCTGTTTAGGCCTATACTGTAGGAATTGAAGCCTCTCGTAAGTTTTTACACTGCAATTGCATTACGGAACCTCCAGACTGTGAGGGAAGACTTGCAATTACACTATACTGGACGGAAGGTTTCCTACTTCGCAACCGACTGCAGATAAGTGACAAAGCTACACATTTGTAAACCGAATAACTGTTGAATGACCCTAATAACTTCTTGTTTGGTTATGTATGTGTGTAATAACATTATGTTTCGTTCGTGCATATTGTAGTGTTATCTGGTGCTAATCATAGATATTATAAAATCGGAGCACAGGCCAGAGATAATATAAAACTGACCATAGTAATTAACACACAATCTAAGCGTCGACACTAGCGATCCTAGTAGCACCTGACCGATAATCATTCGATACTTCAGATAACAGATAAACAGCTCTTTGCCTTGCACATTTCCGTGAACACACGTACAACATGAGCAATAACGATCAAACAGATGGAATTTTACACAATCTAAGAAGAAAGCGAACCAGACAGAGGGCAAATACAACACGCTTTGTTACGGGAATTAACAGTTTCACTGATAATACTTCATTCGAAGACTGGGAGCACTACCGAGATAGACTACAGGAAACTCTCAACAACTTAACCACACTTGATGATTCTATACGTGAGTTACTATCGGACACTGAATACGATACTGATGTTCAGAGTTGTGAATAATATATAGACTCAGCGAAACGCGCTATCACAAGGGCATCGAGAACAATTACAAGTAAATTGTCAAATTCAGCCGTTAATCTAAGTATCCCTGAATCACTGCCAACTACACCTACTATTCCAATTCTGGCTTCACACTCAGTTCAACTCCCGCCAATTAAGCTAGAATATGTCTTTCCAATAAATAGAAGGGTGAGATACGGTTCCAGGGTTGCCCCATAATGTTTGATTAAAATATTTTTGAGTTGAGCTTTATTTTGAGGGGTTGCCAAGACTTGTGAAAACGGGGACGATGTGGAGGAAGACGGTGTTGCCGCTATGACAGATGATTTTTGTGTTGTTTTTAGAAACTGTTGAAGGGGGATTTTTTTCTTTCAGGACTAAATACGGTTTCGCTTTCACTTTCACTTTGTTCAGGTTGTTCTTTTTCTTGTTCATGTTCTTGTTCACTAACATTAGAGGAGGAGGAGGGGGAAGAGGAGGATTTTACCTGTTGTGTGGAATCTGTTTGAGTAAATTTTGAACCTGTTATGGGTTTGGTTTGAGAGGTAGTAGCAGTAGAAGCATTTGGTTTGAACCTCATGGCATCAACTGATGACGGAACATGTTTTTATCATGGGTAGAGGATTGACGTTTTTTAAACGTTGTAATTTACGAAATTTATGTCGAATCGTATTTCATGCCTCAATAATACGCTGCATGATTTGAACATGTTTCTTGTACCCTATAGCCTTCGCCATGGTAAAGGTAAAGACATACTAACAGGAAAATGACAAACCCTAGGTCTTTTTAAACAGAATTAAAATGATCAAAACCCAATCGATAACGTCCCTCACATCGTTCACTCTGTTTATTTATGACTAAACAGGCATGGGGATGATGGTTCCTACACGAGGCATACAATTGTGTGAAATCTGTAAAGGACATAACTGGATTCACATGATCTTGAAAAATATGATAGAGATTTCTAGAGTCTTGGCGGAAGAGAACGATGAGATTGGCATTGTCACGAATCAACTGTTTGGGAATTTTAGAATAGGTCTGAGCCAGAAAAAAACAATTCACTTTTTTATGGCGTCTCATACTAAAATACTCTTGAATAATGGCCTGTCGTTAAGTTGCAATATCATCAAAAATTATAATGGAATCTGGATGAATGCGGTCTGGTTGAATTACATCTTGAGGTGACGTGAATGTAAAATAACCCATGGCTTCTTTATTTAACGAAGACATAATTTGTTCCAGATACACGTACAGAGGTTGGTACAAGGATTTGGCAAAAAAAAAAATAATTTTGAAATCGTAGGCCATGAGGCGCGGTAATAATGTTCAGCAAAACATTGGTCTTTCCTAATCCCGAAGGCCCTACCATAATACATCGAACGGTAGATGGGAATAGGGTGCCGTGACGTTTAGGTTCGCACACGGACAACGATTGCTCTGAAACAAAATCAGAGACGGGCAAAGCATGGGGTTGTTTCATTAATTCCATAGTGTTGACGACTGAGGTAGATTTCATTAGAAAGCTAACTATTGCAATGGGTACCATGTTTCGATTTCCGGAAAATTTCGACATATCTTCGCGTTTCACATCCCCCAGACCCCAAAACCACCGTCAGTTCAAAAGTTTATATATAATTTATGTATATATATATATATGTATGTATATATGTATATCAGTTTCTTGTGGACACGATAACTGCCGTAATTTTGCACCAATCACTTTGCATTTTTTACATAATATGTATCCCTATAAAATCTCGGTCGAGTTCGTTAATGGGCAAAATCGGTCGAAGGGGGTGAAAATGGGGGGCTTTTTTTTCGAAAAATTGAAATTTCGCTATAACTCTCTTAATACGTGAAATATCGAATCCATTCAAAGTTCATAATATGTGTCTGATAAGTGCCAACAATTTATGTCAAATAAGTTTTTTGATAGCACCAACCATTGACCAAAGGGGTGGAAAAAAGTGGGTTTTTCGGGAAACATTAATCATATCTCTCTTAATAGGCACAATATCAAAACCGTACAAAATGGACAATATTCCCCAAATAATTACCTAAAACGTTTGTCTGAAAGAATTTTTGATATGACCCACCATTACGCCAAGGGATGAGAAAAATGATTTCGGAATTATAAGAAAATGCCAAGAGCTATCAGAGGTTGCCATGGCAACACTACTGAATTGATGAGGGATGAGCCGTTGCCATGACAACGCACTTGCACGAGATCAGATTCAGTATTTCCATCTGACTAAGCCGGCCCCGTGGTGTTGGGGGTAGCGCGCCTGCCTCTCACCCGGAGGCCCCGGGTTCGATCCCCGGCTCCGTCAGGGATTTCAAAACCTACGTGAGGGTTGGAACGGGGTGCACTCCGCCTCGTGAGGACAATTGAGTAGCTGTCTGACAGTGAGACAGCACCCCGATCACGAATACCAATATTAACGGCCGAGGGGACCCGACGCACTGATCACGCGTCACCCCAATATCTGCAGGCCAAATGGCTGGGCAGCGGTCGCTTGGTCGGCCTTAGCCCGTCATGGGCTGGATGGTGCCAGGGGTTGACTTTGACATCTGACTAAGTGGGAAGCGGCTTCGGTGACGTAACTGGTAGTATGCAGAATATCTATGCCCAAGTTCGCGGTTTCAAAGCCGGCCGAAGTCGTCGGATGTTCTAAGAGCGCTAAAAATCCCTCAGTATGCTTTCCTTTGGAGGGGAAGATCCAACGTTGGTTGCGAGTTGCTGGTTACGGTGGCATCTCGTAGCCAAGTTCAGAGCTAGGTGTCGTTGACGGTAGTATCTGGTAGCAACATTAGGAACTACTGCTTGAAATTGACCGTCTGCAGTCCTTACCTGAAATAAGACTACTACAGCCATTACAATTCACACCGTTTATCAGACAGATTCTACACTCACCCAAAGTACACGGGGTTAGATGACCGCGTTGTCACAGCCCCTAAACTGAGGAACCAACCAGAGGTAGATTTCATTAGAAAGCTAACTATTGCAATGGGTACCATGTTTCGACCTCCGGAAAATTTCGACATATCTTCGCGTTTCACATCCCCCAGACCCCAAAACCACCGTCAGTTCAAAAGTTTATATATAATTTATGTATATATATGAGTATATATGTATATATATATGCATATCAGTTTCTTGTGGACACGATAACTGCCGTAATTTTGCACCAATCACTTTGAATATTTTACCGAATATGTATACCTATAGAATCTCGGTCGAATTCGTTAATGGGCTAAATCGGTCGAAGGGGGTGAAAATGGGGGGCTTTTTTCGGAAAAGTGAAATATTGCTATAACTCTCTTAATATGTGAAATATCGAATCCATTCAACGTTCATACTATGTGTCGGATAAAGCCCGAAAATTTATGTTTGAAGAGTTTTTTATAGCACCAACCATTGACCAAAGGGGTGGGAAAAAGTGGGTTTTTCGGGAAACATTAATCATATCTCTCTTAATAGGCACAATCTCAAAACCGTACAAAATGGACAATATTCCCCTAATAATTACCTAAAATTTTGTCTGAAAGAATTTTTGATATGACCCACCATTATGCCAAGGGATGAGAAAAATAATTTCGGAATTATAAGAAAATGCCAAGAGCTATCAGTGGTTGCCATGGCAACTCTACTAAATTGATGAGGGATGAGCCATCAGACGTTGCCAAGAAAACGCACTTGCACGAGACCATATTCAGAATTCCATCTGACTAAGTGTGAAGCGGCTTCGGTGACGTAACTGGTAGCAAGCATGCTGAATGTCTATGCCCAAGGTCGCGAGTTCAAAGCCGGCCGAAGTCGTCGGATTTTCTAAGAGCGCTAAAAATCCCTCAGTATGCTTTCCTTTGGAGGGGAAGTTCCAACGTTCGTTGTGAGTTGCTGGTTGCGGTGGCATCTAGTAGCCAAGTTCACAGGTAGGTGTCGTTGACGGTAGTACCTGGTAGCAACATTAGGAACTACTGCTTGAAATTGACCGTCTGCAGTCCTTACCTGAATTACAGACTAATACAGCCATCCCTAAGTACACGGGGTTACATGACCGCGTTGTCGCAGCCCCTAAACTGTGGAACCAACCAAAATCTCTGCGGGAGATATAATTTTGCGTGAAGAAGTAACAGACCGTTACATAGTTACACATCAGTGTCGAAACCTTGCATAAGGACAGTATGACCACAGGTATAAAAATGGACCCCAAATGACAAGAAGGTTGCCGTTCCCATAAGACAATAAAATGTTTAAAATAAGCATAAAATGACGAAAAACAAAGTTAATTAAGCTCCAATTATAAAATACCTTCTCGCAATAAATGAGGTCTGATCCTTCTACGAAAACCTGCATATTCTGCCTATTTTCGCCTATCCCCAAGTTTGTCCGGTGAAATCTACCTCCGCCTTCCGGCGTGCCGAGAGGACTTTTTTTTTTAATGTGTGTATAAGGTTTATATATATGGCAAGCGGTGAGTAGGATAGGTTATTTAACGTTTATCACCATGGACGTGTTTGGGAGAGCTCGTGTAACTATGGCCACGACCGCCTCGTTGTCAAAACAGTCTCGAGAGGTGGCTACAAAAAGCTATGTCGATCGCAAAGTGCAAAGTGTCTATCACATGGCCCCGAGACTAACCGCTGAGGGCTATTCAGTCAATCATCATCGTATTATTGATGTGCAAGAGCCTCGAGACGAAAATGATGTCTGCACGAAACGTTATGTGACCTATCAAATGAAAAGGTTTTATAAATTTGTTCCATCAGTATTTTTAGTGTATCTGTCAAATTAAAAACTGAACAATGACAGAAACCATTCCCCACCACCACTGGTGAATGATGGACTTACCGATATGCTTGCTTCGGTGTTTATGTCATTATCGATTGTATTACGATGGGGTGATTCATATTAAATATGCCATGCCTGATGAGAAACATTTAAAAATACAAATAAACAGTGATAGACTGTTGGTCCACAACCATCAAAGAGTAAATGTTGGAGATGAATTATCCTTTCATCTTATGCTTACGTTTGAGGAAAAGGAAGCTGGAAAAACGGTGAATGATTTTCCGCTTTATATAGAAATGGAATATACTGCTATGAAATAAGGTTCTCTACGTTAGTTGTTATCGAATGTTTGCTGTGAAAGGTTCACCAAGTAGCACCATGGTGAAAAAGATATGCAATGAACATGAAATAAACAAATCACAAAAAGAGATAAAAGTCAGGTCGGAAACCAAGTCGATCTGCCTCACACCCGGTGTTAAAACTTAAAAAAAATATATAAAAAAAGAGTGGCTATCGAAAACGCTTTACAAGCGGTGCGATTGTCTACAGCTCCGAGATCGCATCATAATGCATCAATAAAAAGAAAGTAAAGAAAGTAAAAACGTGGGCGAATCATTCCTGTTGCTAAGCGTGGGGGTGTTTTGCCGGCTTTATTTGCAGGGTTGGCAGCTTTGGGATCCATTTCGGGTGGTGCCAGTGCTGTAGCGAAAACCATAAAATCCGTAGAGCAAGGCAAGCAAGAACTCAAAGAAAGCGAGCGACACAATAAAACGTTAGAAGCCATTGCTATGGGAGCCAGAAATGGCAATCCTTTAAAGCCAGTCTTTTATCAACAAGGTAGTGGTCTATCGTCTAAGAAAAAAAATGTCCATCTTCGATAAGCGCTTAAGTTAATTGCCATGACCCATGAACAAGTGGAAAGCTATGCCAAACAACTAATGATTTCTCATTTTCGAGGTGTATTTATGCGAAATGAATTACCCAAAGCACCGTGGAAAGAAGAAAGAGCCATGATTAATTTAGATGATGATGCGGGTCCAGGAACCCATTTTGTAGGCTATGTGAAACAAGATTCCACAGTATGGTACTTTGACAGTTATGGAAATTTACCACCCCCAATCGAATTGCTTCATTATTTGGGAAACCAAGTAAAGATATTCTATAATGTGAATCGTCAACAAACCTTTGACAGTCAAGAGTGTGGACGTTTGTGTTTACATTTTTTATATAAGAGGTCGCGTTGAGCCGGCATTCGCACCATTATGAATGTCAACGCCAAGACCTTTACCGTGCACAGCCGCGGGCCTGAAGTGTCCCTGGATCCCCCCACCCCCAATTGAATTGCACTCTGAACAATCCTATCTGTTAGGATTAATTTCGTTGGAAAGTTAAAATAGAATTTACAATATACAACTAGATATTAATGACAAATTTTATTATGATGATTATATGTTGAGACTACCTGCTGGAGGTTATACCATAGACGACGTGGACGAAGCCATTAGCGTGTCGATGATAAAACATTTCGGTGTCGAACCATTTGCGGATGGGACACACAAATTTGAACTTACAGCCAATACGATTACTCATCGCTGTCGTATTTTCTCTACGTTTAACATTGACTTTGAAACACAACTTCATTCTATTGGTCCTTTGCTAGGATTTAAACCAAGAGTGTTGACAGCTCACCAACCCCATGATTCAGATTATCCAGTGAAATTCATCGAGGACCATCACATTTCTGTGGGTTGCGATATTATTAGAGACGTATTTACAAATCAAGAACAAAGCCATTCACTGTATGATTTTATTGTCACCTCCCCTTGTGGCTATATTATCCGTGAAAACCCTTTAGTGGTTCTATATCGTCCTGTGTGTGTCAGTGATATTAGTAATATTACCTTACGCTTAGTGAATAGAAAGCAACAACTGATTGCTTTGGACGCCAACACTTCTGTGACCTACAAGTTGGTTTTAAAGACGCTATGAAATTTATCTATAAAGCAACAACACCGTCTATGAGGTCGGATAGTTGACCGCCGTGTATGAAACGGTTAACACGAGTAAACCGACGACGTTTACAACGCATTGGTTATACGTTACACCCCAATCATGAACAAGGAGCTGTTGCAAGTGTTAAATCCCATGCAAGTGGAAGATGGTGTCGTGCGTATTGATATGCATTCCTATCAACCTCAAGCAACAGGACTGAATAACAATGACGAGATTCTATTCATTATTAACAAACAAGATATTTTTACTCTACCTCATGAAAGTGTCCTTCATATTGAGGGTAAATTGATGAAAGCAGATGGCAGCACACCCACAACGTCTGCGTTGGCGAATCATGGTTTGGCTTTTCTGTTTTCTGAAATACGTTATGTGATAAATGATATTGTCATAGATATGACTCGAAATGTGGGCATGACTAGTCTTATGAAATTATATCCTTCCTATAGCGAGGAGGGAAGTAAAACGCTTTCTATGGCAGGATGGTGCCCCAACAGTAGCAATGACTGGCTTGTTCATAGCGATGGCACTTTTACAGTCTTCCTACCCATAAAATTACTCCTTGGCTTTGCTGAAGGTCACAAGCGTATAATTTTAAACGCAAGACAAAGTTTGTATCTGGTGCGAGACCGCAGTGATTATAATGCACTAAAAGGAGCCTCCAAACAAGTGATAGACTCAAAAATTCAACTGCTTCGATTACTATGGAAAGTGCCCCATGTGACGCTATCGGATGATAAAAAGCTAAGCATGTTAAATTTGGTGCAAAAAGATTGAGCCTTGCCTATCGCCTTTCGAAGTTGGAGTCTACATGAGTACCCCTTGCTACCTACCACAGTCACTCAGAGTTGGAGTGTCAAATCGGCTCGCTCTACCGAGAGAGCCCTATGTTATTATTGGTTTTCAAACCAATAGAAAATACCAACAAAGCAAAGATATCATCTTGTTTGATCACATTCACTTGAGAAATATACGACTATTTTTAAATAATGTTTGCTTTCCCTATGAAGCTGGAACTCAATTTTTCAAAAAATAAGTTTGGCCCCCTTTATGATATGTTTGCTAAATTTCAATCGTCTTATTATGAAAAACAGGATTGCCCTATGTTGTCGCCACAAGGGTTTAAAGCAAAAGCACCACTGATTGTTTTCGACTGTTCATATCTAGAGGAATCTATGAAAATCACCACCATTGATTTAAGGGTAGATTTTGAAACACAAGAAAATGTACCAGACCATACCAGTGCCTACTGTTTATTCATGCCAGACAAGTGAAATATCATCCTTTTTCCAATTATGTGACCAGCATGTAAGCCATCTGTAGTCAGGTGAAAAAAAAATCATGCATAGGATTGATGATAAACGTTTGCATTCATTGTACACTATCTGTTGCGCTCTGGCACTGTGCACGCATACAACAACAACAAACGACATGTGCCCCTCAATAAGCAGCAAAACAACAACAACAACAACGTGACAGACAAACCATGGAATTTAAAATGTGAATTTAATCGTCTCAAAACTTTTGAAACATGGACAGTTCCCTTTATGGATTTGGAGATTTGGCTACGAGCGGATATTATTACTTAAATCGTGGGGATGTGGTCAAGTGTATTTTTTGCAATGTTGAAATTGGAAACTGGGAATTAGGGGATCGAGCATTTAGCGATCATCAGCGATGGAGTCCATCCTGTCCTTACTTGAATCGCTATGATGTTGGCAATATTCCATGGAGTTTGAATTACCGTGTCATTGTACCAGACCCTGCCAAACTAGGAGATACCTGTGGACCGTATATGCAAACTATTCATTTGAATGCAGTTCCAAATTAAACAAACAAACAAACTTTGTAATAAAATTGTAAGTGTTTTATGTTATGAATAAAACTCGTAAAAAATAATATTTAGCTCTTATTATTCATAATGTTGAATTTTGGGCTTATGCCGTCTTTTATTATACTAATATTCGACGCGTTTCGAAAGAAACCATGTCTTTCATCGTCAGGAATAATCTGGAATACGACAATGTTGCTAAGAGAAAGCAACGATGAAAGACATGGTTTCTTTCGAAACGCGTCGAATATTAGTATAATAAAACACGGCATAAGCCCAAAATTCAACATTATGAATAATAACACGGGCCGTGAAAGTCTAAATGACAATATTAGAAACCTCTATGGGGAGGATATTTTCCGACTGATGTCTAGATTTAGTAGGTTACGACGCAAGAAGGTGTGTCTAATCTCTTCACTCGCTTTTCTACTAAGATGCCGGGATCATGATATTCTACCGAGTTTTGTTATGTTGAAGCATTCCTTCAGAACACCTAAGGCAACGAGAATCTATCGTCGTGCAAGCAAGGCGTTATTGATAGAGAGGTTACAGCATACTCGTAAGCAGTTGGATTTTATTTCGAGGGAGTTACTACAGCTACATCTACGCCTCTCAAACTTAGTAAGTGAGGAATTATGGAAGATCTTTGATCGTATTTCTTCAGTGCAAGCTAACAGCGTTCTAGATCAGGTGAGGGACAGACATCTTTCCAAATATGATAGGTTATATCAGTTGCAGAAATCTCAAGCCATTAGACTTGATGCTAACAAGGTTGTCGTAAATTTGTCCAGCAAGCCTCTAAGTGATACCCAACAGGCAGTTCTCGCTAAAGGTCTCAATTTTGCTGTAGCGCCTAGAAGAATTCCTATTGAAGAACTTATTACATCCGTAGAATCCTCGGTACATCACCTCACACCTGAAGAGGCCGAGGAAGCCAGGCAAGAATGTTCCCGAGTTCTCAAGACCGCTAAGCCACCTAACACCAACTTAAAACAAGGCGAAAGCCGGGCACTTAAAGATCTAAGGGACGATTCTGATATTATCGTTCTCCCCGCTGACAAGGGTAACGCGACAGTGGTATTGGATAAGGTTGATTATGATTCCAAGATCTCGTCTTTGTTATCAGATCCTGTATATAGGATTAATAGTCGTGATCCTACTACTCGCTACTCAAATGTCACCGTCAAATTGATCAAGCAATCATCTATTCCAGCGGATGCAGCGAAGACTCTCCTTCCAGGGGATGCTATTCCTCCGAGACTCTATGGTCTTCCTAAAATACATAAGGAAGATGTTCCTCTTAGACCTATTGTTAGTACGATTGGTTCTCCTACATATGCCCTTTCCAAATACTTAGGTAGACTACTTCAGCCGCTTCTGGGTAACACGCCTTCATACATTAAGGATTCCACACACTTCGTGGAAAAGTTAAAAGCTATAACACTTCAGCCGGGTGATATTCTAGTGAGTCTCGACGTGGTGACTCTGTTTACGAGAGTACCTATTGATGGTGTTATGTCTCTCATTAATGGCTTTTTTCCTGAAGACATCACAAGACTTTTTTATCACTGCATGACATCCTCCTACTTTCTATGGAATGGGAATTTTTATGAGCAGACTGATGGTGTGGCCATGGTAGTCCTCTCACTCCTGTTGTGGCTAATTTCTTCATGGAGAACTTTGAAGAGAAAGCTTTGTCGTCGGCTCCTTTCAAACCGAAGATCAGGTGGCGTTATGTGGATGACACGTTCGTTGTTTGGACGGAAGGTGAGGAAAATCTTAGCCATTTCCTGGATCACCTTAATCTCCAGCACCCTTCTATTTGTTTCACCATGGAAAAGGAATCTGACGGCAAAATACCTTTTTTAGATTTTCTCGTCACCAAGAAAGAGGATGGATCTTTAGGACACAGCGTTTTTCGTAAGCCAACACACACCAATAGATATCTCCACGCAAGTTCTCACCATCACCCTGCCCGGAAACATGGTATCCTTACAACTCTAACTACCAGGGCTAGGAGGATTTGTGAAGTGTCTTCTTTGCAAGAAGAAATTAACACCCTGCGAACCACCTTTGCGAGCAACGGTTATAGCAAGGCTTTGATTTCTACGGTTCTGAAACCAATAAATAATAATAGGACGTTAGTTGAGAAAAGAGATGTAAGAGGAACTGCTTACCTTCCGTACATACATAACACAACGGATCGTATTGCTAAAATCCTACGTCGGTACAACATACGGACTGTATTTGGAACTTCTGTTAAGATTAGGCAACTCCTGCGACCAACTAAGGACAGTTTGCCTAAATTGCAACAACCGGGTATCTACAGAGTTCCCTGTACTTGTGGCAAGGTTTACATCGGGCAGACTTCGAGAACAATATGCACTCGCATTAAGGAACATAATAGATGTATCAGGCTCATTCAACCTGATAAATCAGCTGTTGCCGATCATGCTTTAACACCTGGCCATGATGTCATGTTCCAAGGAGTGGATGTTCTTGCCCGTATAAAGCAATATCGTCCCAGAATCATCAGGGAGGCGGTTGAAATACGTAAACACCCAGATAATTTCAACCGCGACACCGGCTACAATCTCAGTGAATCCTGGCTACCTATTATCAGAACCCTGAGAAAGTAATTCACTGCTGCTTTCCGTTGTCCCTAACATGGGGCTATAATGGCGTCCATCTTTGGGCACCTTCTATATGTTCTTCGTTGCTTTCTCTTAGCAACATTGTCGTATTCCAGATTATTCCTGACGATGAAAGACATGGTTTCTTTCGAAACGCGTCGAATATTAGTATAATAAAACACGGCATAAGCCCAAAATTCAACATTATGAATAATAACACGGGCCGTGAAAGTCTAAATGACAATAATATTTAGCTCTTGTTCAATTTATTTGTTCCTTCTTTTTCCTGGAGTCCTTTGACTTTTACAATGTTAAACCATGAAATGGGTTAGTTGTTGATTCGACGTCAACGAGGTAACAAGTTAAAAAATATAAAAAAAACATTATGCGTACACCCATCGTGGATTGTCAGGGGGTTTAAAATTGCAGACAACAAATTTATATTTAAGGAAGTAGCTTTTATCGATTGTAGTACGTTTTGGGTGTGTAACCCAATCCATTTGGTGTTTAAACCTCCCTATGCTTTCGAGTTGCTTAGTGAAAAAGATAAAAAGCAGAGCCAATGGATTAAAAATCATTTGCAATTAGTATGGAAAAAGGGTGATATTTCTTACAAGTATCTTGACGTAGTCATGAAAGCTCATTTGTCCTCGGCCAATATGATATTTTTTAAAGGGGGTGAAAAACGCCAGTGGCTCCAACCATTTTTACCCTCGCACTGTCAATGTATTGACCTTTTAGATCTGGGTTGTCCATCCCTGCAAACGCTCATGGACACTTGTCCTTGTGACAATATTCAGAATAAATCCTTAGCGCATACGTGGCAATTGTTTCATTGGCTCACCACCAGTGCATGTTGGGAGTTGTTAAATAAAATTAAAACTGAAAGTTTATCGTCCAATGATAGCAGTGAGACTTGTACACGTGAGGTGATAACATCAACGTTATAGACATGGATGCTAACAAGGCTATTGGAAAATTCTTTGTGTGCAAGAAAAAACTGATTAGCTTTACACATCATGAATTATTGGCACTACCTAAATCATTTCTTTTTTATGTTGCTGCCAACGCTGTGAAAGAAATTTGGGAAAAGGCGCCTGTTGAGTTGACTACCGACCCTGTATTGAGTGAACTACAACCATGCAATCATTTTTCCCATCATAAGCAATTAACCATGGCAAAAATACCTTCCATTCGACAGTGTGCCACATGTCAATTGATGAAATTATATCATGGTCATAAAACTCACTGTAAAGACATTGTTTCATCATTCCATGGCTGTCATGCGGAAAACAACCACCTACCATGCTCGTCGGCAGCCACCGACAAACAAAAACAACAACAACAACAACAACAACAAGAGCAGCAAGAACAAGAAGAACAACAAAAAAATGTGTTTTTCACCAATTGAAACCTCTATGTCCCAGGTGTATTGGCCATGGAATTATTGATAACATCATTAAAAACGTACCATTCGAAGTTCACTAACCTGCTTACAGCTTTTGTGGACCTGGTACTCGTCTTGAAGATCGTTTGAGGAGAGGGAATATGGGGGTAAATGCTTTGGACCATGCATGTCGTAATCATGATATAGCCTATCAAAACAGTGATCCCACACTAAGACACATTGCCGACAAAGCCTTGTTAAGTGTTACGTGCATGTGCACGTCCCAACTTTTCAAACATGTATTTACTCATGGATGCTGTGAATCGTCCGCTTCGTCGCTCAGTACCGCCTGTGACCACAAGATGGTAGCTGCTGACGGACTTTGGAAAGACTACAAGTAGTTCCTGTCTCTCCGCTAGGTAGTGTGTGCTGCGCCTTATAAAACTCTTTATACGCATGACATAATTGAAAGACAATTACATTCTTCGTCTTGAAACAAATGCCGGTGTATTCTTGATACCGCCAAATTATGAACTTATTTATGACATTGTTGTTTGATGTGTCATTCTCTGATTGGACAATATTATTTACATGTATGCAGTTCGGATTTGACACGCAAAAATTCTCCGCCATTTTGTGGAGTCCATTAGCCATCGTGAAGTAAACACATCTAGCCGACTGGTCGTGAAAGGTGTCTCCGTTGATGGGGGCTTTTGGCCCCCATTCTCTACGAAATCTAAATTTATGCAAGGTAAAAGGAATTGCCTGTTCTCTTCAGGCTGTGAATTTTCATCGTTTCGCCGTGAAGTGGACGTGTGAAATGTGATCGCATCTCGATGCGGACCTACGCTGTTGACCAAAACAAAGCATGTGCTGGGCAGGCTTCTTCCGGGCAATATAGTGCCATATTTTATATATTTAAAATGTGTTAGTTTTTTTTGTTTTCATTTGTGTCTCCGCTGTGAAGTTTTAAGGTACGTTTTTTTTTAATTTAATTTATCTAATTATTTTATTTTGGGAGCTCCAATTTTGGCCGTGTATGAATGTTGATCTTCTGTTGTGTTTTGGCTTGTAGGCCTAAAATTTCTTTTAAGTTTTAATAACGTTTCCTTGTATATATTAAGTTTGTTATTATTTTGTACCTTCTGGAGACACATTTATTAGTTTGTTTTACGTTTAAATTATTATTTATTTTCATTTGGCAAGCTTGGGATTGTCATTTTTTTTAAACTATGTAAGATCCGTCGAGTTTTAAAACGACTTGCATTAATAGTTTTTAGATGTAATTGTTTTCCGCCGTTCATTTCCTTCTGCTAATGTTTAAATTTAATTTTATTAATTGTTTGTCGTAATTTCGATTTGGCATGCCGTTTCCTTGTGTTTTGGTGGCCATGTTATGAAGAGATGCATTATGGTCTCAAGGGCAGTCTCTAGGCGTCCACCGCGAAGCTCAAACGTGTTGTGTTAACTTAAAATGTTTTTTTTAATTTGACCTTGTCGGTTTTAATTTTGTGTTTTTCGTAATTGTTCCTGTGTTTATCTCCATCATGCAAATTAATGAATGGTTTTCTGATACTATTTAATTTGATTAATTTAATTTTTATTTCTGTTTCTGACAAAGGTGCTCCTTTATATTTTAACATGGATCTACGCATGCCGGATCGTTATTGCATTCACTTGCAAATTATCAAGCCCTTTCTCATTGTGTTATGCATGTAATTTTTTATTTTAACCTTTGGGCTGTTTAATATTTTTTTTATTTTAAATAAAGTCTTTTTTCTTCTTGGCTTTGCAAGCAAGCATGTTAGGCGCTATCTGGCCTTCTTGGTAAATTTGTGTTGGTTGATGCATGTTCCGTTTCTGGTGAAGGTTCTTCTTTAAATTTTTAATATTAAACCTTTTATTCTTAATTTTTTTATCTTTTGTTGTGACATTATTTCACCGACGGCAGTTCCGTCGGTTTTTGGGGGGTGTCTATACGATAGCCTGTGTGTGTTATCCCCTTCTCCATCTTCCTTCCACTCCTTGGAGCTCTTCTGTTGGGACATGTCATTTGGAGGTGATTTTGCTGCGGAGGTGACCCGGACCCCTGAATACAGGTAAGTTGGCCCATCCACGTTCGCCGTACACGTAACATTCTGGTAGCAGATCCTGCTCGAGTTCAATTCCGTAACTATCCCCTCCCCAGTACCCGCAGGCTGTTTTATGGACCCCTCTAATGCTGATGGGTCAGTTGTTGGTGGGATTTTGTCAGGCCAGTGCACTTGATGTTGTGTAAAGCTAATCCTTGTCATTTGTTTTGTTTCATGTTTGCCTCTGGATATCCATGTGGTATGCTGTATGTGACCTGTTCTAAACGAGGCGTTTACTCCTGTATTTTACCCTGTTGGTGTGCAACGTCCCCACTGAAAATGAAGCCCGGTGAGTGACTGACATGTGTTCTTGGCGTGGGAAATGGGATTTCTTAATGTTCTGATAGCCTATATGCTGCGTGTGAAGGCATCCTGGAGCCCCGTCGGAAGCTGGTAACCTGATGTTTTGTGCCTATTTTTGTAATTTAGCTTTCTGTTCTCGAGCCAAGCAGGCGGTGACGTATGCAGTTCTGGACAGCATTGTGCATGATTTTATGTAGTATGGTGGTGGTGTTCGAGTGTCAGCCTAATCTTTGGTGTTGGTAATTGGTGGTTGTGGTACTGTTGTGAAAGTGTAAACTGTCCTTGTAATTCCTGAAATTTGTTTCCTTCTGTATTGGCTGTCTGCATTCTGTGTTTTCCAAAATGGCCGACAACAATAGTGTTTTCAATTTAATTGACTTAAGCGATAACCTTGTGAATTTGGAGAGTTCTTCTGGGGTTGAACGTGAATCACCTCTGTTTACTAGGTCTGAGGTTTTGGGATCGATTGCCAGTAGTAGTTTGCCTGCCCCTCTGTTGCCTGGCGCTGGCTCGTCCATACCACTTAATCCTGCATACGGTCATTCTTCTCATGTTAGGTCACCTAATGATTTCCTGGGTCCTGCCGACCCATTGCATCCCAGTTCTTTCTCTAGTAATATAAATGTTTTGTCGCCTGTAGAGGGTGTGCGAGCGGGCTACCCTGGTAACAATGTCTCTATTCCTAATGCTAGGTTCTCACCTACCGTTAATTATGGGTCGATTCCTCATCCTATTTCTGGTTTCTTAACTAAATTAAAGCATTTCAACCTTGATGACGTTACCCAAGTGGTACAATTTTTAAAGCAAGTGGTCGAGTTGGGCAACCATGCCTCGATTTTTGGGATGTCGGAAATTCAGATTTTCCAACTTTTGTATCCAGTTGCATCCGGTATGCTGCGCGATAAGCTTGTTGAAGCTATCCACCTCCGCATGTCCTTAGCCATGTTTATTAGGGAAGTGTTGTGGTTTTTGTCCCTGCGAGCGCCCTAAATGCTCTCGAGCAAAAGTTCCTTTATCGTGTCCAAAGGTTGGACGAGTCGCTTAGCGACTATGTCAGTGACATTAAGGTGTATGCCCAGGTATTTGCATCCCCTTTAACAGAGCGACAGTTGGTGTCATCAATTGTAAATGGGTTCTCGCCTCAATATAGGTCATACATGACTATGTGTACCAGGCCTTCGTCATTCGTTGAGCTGAAACAGGTCGTTATAGAGGCTATGGCTGTGAAGCATGTAGATTCCCTTCGTGTAGCTAATGTTCCTCCTCCTTCCTTAATGTCTTGTCCCCCTCCTTCCTTGATGTCTCGTCCCCCACCTAAGGTTATGTTTCATCCTCGACCTAATATTAAGTGCCACTCGTGCGGTGGAGTGGGACATGTCAAGAAGGTGTGTCCGAGTAACCAGGCTGTGTATCGCCAATGACGGAACGTTGAGGAGACCAATTCGGGTGTTACTTCCAAGGATATTTCTGTGCGTAATAATTTGGGAAAACCCTGTGAAGTTTCTGGTCGCCCTACCAATGATAGTCTTGATAACTCTATGAAAACTAATTCATCACGTGCTAATTCTGCTTATGTCGCTGGCCTACCTAACCTGTCGGTGAGCAATGTCGTGACAAGTCAGCCTAATTCTAAACGTTGTGTGAAACCTGTGGTGCGGGTGTCCTCGTCACCTACTTGTAATCGTGTTAGAGTGAGTAATGATTTTGGAATTTCTCCTGTGGCTAAAGGAATACCCCCGTTTATTGAAATTTGTGTTAATGACGAGCCCGTTTCTGCGTTGCTTGATTCTGGTAGTGTCGCATCCTTTATAAGCGAGGACTGGTTTTTATCTATGAAGAGTGTTTGCAAATTTCCTGAGTTAGACCCTAACAATGAATCTTTTATTTCGGCAAATTGTTCAAACTTAAGTATTTTGGGTAATATGACAGTCAAAATTCATATTCTAAATTTTTCTTGGAAATTTAAATTTTTGGTTGCCAGAAATCTTTCTTGTGCTGTGGTCATTGGAGCTAACTTCATGTCACACGTTGGTATGCTTCTTGATTTTGGTGCTCGCAACTTATGGTTTAAGTTTAATCCACAGAGTAAATTATCTTTTAACCCGGTTTTATCTTCTCCTGCTGTCAATTCTGTTACTGAACCTATGACTATTGAGGATCTCGATCTGGAAAATTTAACGAGTCTCCAAAAGGATGCCATAAAGAGGTTATGTCAGGAGTATGGCGATGTATTTACTGACAAGCTGGGTGTAACCCATTTGATGGAGTACAAGATTGAGCTAACCGATTCTGTGCCGGTGCGTTCCAGCCCGTATCGCCTTGCCCCGCCCAAGATGGCTGAACTTCGTAAGATTATTGATAAGATGTTAGAAGAAGGTGTAATCCAACCCTCTATCTCTGCCTACTCATCCCCTGTATTTCTTGTGCCAAAACCTAACGGTGGTTTTCGGCCGGTGGTCGACTATAGGGCTCTTAATCTAAAAGTTGTTTTGCAATCCATTCCTTTGCCGGACCTTCACTCATGTTTTAGTTGGTTTCGCAACGCGAAGGTGTTCTCGATCCTCGATTTAAATTCTTCCTACTTCCAAATTCCCCTCTCTCCTGAATCCAGGCATGTTACTGCTTTTTCCACTGACTGGAACCTGTTTGAGTATGCCCGTGTCCCGTTTGGCCTATCCACCGGAGCCGCTGTGTTGAGCAGACTTCTGGACAAGGTATTTTCAGAAATTAAATTCAAGTTTGTGTACCACTACCTAGACGATGTGGTGATCTATTCCGAGTCCTTCGAGGAACACGTTGATCATCTGAAAATTGTACTTGATCGGTTGCGTGACGCTGGACTTACCGTCAAATTGTCCAAGGTTTCCTTTGCCAAGCCCAAAATTTCCTTCTTGGGACATATTGTTTCTGAATCTGGTATCTCAGTGGACCAGTCTCGTACGCAGGCCATCAGAGATTTTAAACCACCCAAGAACGCCAAGGGTGTTGCTCGTTACATTGGTATGGTGAACTTCTTCCGTAAGTTTATCAGTAACTTTGCCGACCGTGCTGCTCCTCTAAATCAATTACGCAAAAAGGCTGTGAAGTTTGAGTGGGGTCCCTCTCAGCAAGCAACCTTCGAAGATCTTAAGCTTGCGCTCTCTAACGCCCCTGTGTTAGCCATTCCGGATTTTGGGAAGCAGTTCATTGTGCATACTGATGCGTCTGGTCGTGGTGTTGGTTGTGTCCTACTGCAGGAATCTGATCTGGGTAGGCAACCCATTGCATACGCTTCTCGTACCTTATCGGACGCAGAGAGGAAGTATTCTATTTACGAACTTGAGGGTTTAGCTATGTTGTTCGCTCTAGAAAAATTCCGTATGTATCTTGAGCACACTAAGTTTCTCCTCGAGACCGATAACCAAGCCTTGAGCTGGGTCTTAGGGAAACCCCGCAAAACTGGTAGAATTGCTAGGTGGGCAACTAGGATTCTGTCGTTCCAGTTCACTGTCCAACATATTCGTGGGTCCGAAAATGCGGTAGCTGATTCTTTAAGCCGCATGTACGAGGAAACAGCTGAGGAGGATGTTCAGGAATGTGAACCCGTAAACCTTGTATCTGCTGTAAATTGTGTCAATGCCGTTCTTAGCAATTCCCCTGTGCTGTTTGAGGATGTGAGACGATTCCAGAAAGAAGACCCCTCCTTATCTAGCCTTATTGACCGAATCAATTCTGGTGAAGTGATCAGGCCCTACTCTCTGAAGGACGGTGTATTGTGTTGTTCGTCTCGTCATGACCGCCTACCTAAAATTGTGCTCCCGTCGGTCCTCATTCCGGAAATCTTTCGTTACTATCATGAATCTCCTATTGGTGGCCATCTAGGAGTATTCAAGACCCGAGCTAAAATCAGACAGTTTTTCATTTGGCAGGGTATGATTGGCGACATCAGGAGGCTCATTAGGAATTGTGCTGCATGCAGTATTTGTAAACCTCCGGTTTCTACTAAGGTTGGCCTGTTGTCATCTGAACCGGCATCTAGACCCATGGAGAGGCTTTTTATCGACCATGTTGGACCGTTCCCTCGCTCTGGTCGGGGAAACCAATTTGCGCTTGTTTGCACTGACGGTTTCACCCGGTTTAGTTGGATTTTCCCCACCAGACAGGCTACGACCAGTTCCGTCATAAAGTGCCTTCATTCCATCTTTTCGTCCTTTGGGCCATGTCAGTATCTGGTGTCAGATAATGCCAAGTGCTTTGTATCTCATCAGTTCCGTCAATTCTTATTTGATTATGCTATTTCGCATGTAACCACCACTCCCTATTTTCCTAACCCGTCGCTCGCAGAGCGAGTCAATCGTAATCTCCGTTCTGCTCTGATTGCTTTCCACCACGACGACCATTCCAAGTGGGATTCTAATTTGCATTGGCTCAATTTTGCTTTCAACACCGCCGTGCATGAGAGCACGCAAGCTACCCCTTTTTCGTTAATGTTTTCCTTTATGGCCAATTCTCCGTTGTCTAATCTGTGGAACCTGCACGATCTCCTTCCTGACAGTTTCACGCCCGAGGATATGAGGGCGAAATTCGACAAGGCTAGAGAGAATATTAAGGTATCCCATGACCAACTTGCCAGGCGACACAATGCCTGTCGCAAGCCAACGGATTTGGAAATTGGTGATGTTGTGTACGTCCGCAATTTCGAGCCCAAGGGCGTCAGTAATCTAGTTTCAAGCAAGTTAACCCCTCGTTTTAAAGGCCCATGTTATGTAGAGGCATTCTTGACTCCTGTTACTCTTCTTGTTCGAAACCCTAAGGCCAACAAAATTTCTAGAGTGCATCTATCACACATTAAGCGAGGTGGAGAGGCGTCTAATGAGGAAATGCTACCATAAATTTTGTAAAACAAATTTTGTATAATGTAGAGTATCCCTAACCTTCATTGAAGCCTTCTGGTATCTGTTCCTTGTGGAATTTTGAATTTAATTGGGTTTAAAAACTCTGACGGGATACAAAATGTAAATGTTGGGAAGTTCCCATTTTAATGGTAAATTGTAAAAGTGTACCTAAATGTTGATGTTTTCTAGGAGATGCTAACATGTAAGTTGGGCTCGGTGGGAGACCTAACTCATGGTAACCTTGTATTCCTGTTCCCTTTGGGAATTGTAGTGGACATTCCTCTACCGTAGTTCCTTCTAAATGTATAGTCGTCTAACTCATGTAATCTTGAAATGTACTTCGAATCTGTAAAAAGGTAAACTTGTTAATGAAATTTTGTAAGCACGGATCTAGGGCATGGTCAAAAATTTTCTTCATTTAAATTCAACCTTGTTTCTCTTTGTAAAATGTAGTAAAAATTAGTAATTCTGTAAACCTTTTTTGAAATTAGATTAACTTATATTTTTGTAAATGGCTGCCCACGCGTCGAATAATATCTTGCACATTGCTTCCACCTACTTCGTCTAAAGCGACCTACATTGGACTTGTTGAAAATGTATCTAACGTGTTTCGGACTCGGAAAGCACTGCTGGTGTACTGCATTTCTGAAGATTTTTGGACACAGTGATGCTGTTGACTAAGTGGTTTGCGAGGTGATCAATTATCCCATCACTGATAATCTGACCCTGCATTCTTCCTAACCAAAACGATGCGGTTTCATCCATCAATTGGAGTTAACAGGTGAAAATTATCTTCGGGAAACATCTCTGGTGAATCGACAAGTTAAGGAGTACTGTCTATGCCTAGGCATATTCGTGAACCGTGTTCACACTTAAGGGAGGGAGACTGTTACGTGCATGTGCACGTCCCAAATTTTCAAACATGTATTTACTCATGGATGCTGTGAATCGTCCGCTTCGTCGCTCAGTACCGCCTGTGACCACAAGATGGTAGCTGCTGTCGGACTTTTGAAAGACTACAAGTAGTTCCTGTCTCTCCGCTAGGTAGTGTGTGCTGCGCCTTATAAAACTCTTTATACGCATGACATAATTGAAAGACAATTACATTCTTCGTCTTGAAACAAATGCCGGTGTATTCTTGATACCACCAAATTATGAACTTATTTATGACATTGTTGTTTGATGTGTCATTCTCGGATTGGACAATATTATTTACATGTATGCAGTTCGGATTTGACACGCAAAAATTCTCCGCCATTTTGTGGAGTCCATTAGCCATCGTGAAGTAAACACATCTAGCCGACTGGTCGTGAAAGGTGTCTCCGTTGATGGGGGCTTTTGGCCCCCATTCTCTACGAAATCTAAATTTATGCAAGGAAAAAGGAATTGCCTGTTCTCTTCAGGCTGTGAATTTTCATCGTTTCGCCGTGAAGTGGACGTGTGAAATGTGATCGCATCTCGATGCGGACCTACGCTGTTGACCAAAACAAAGCATGTGCTGGGCAGGCTTCTTCCGGGCAATATAGTGCCATATTTTATTTATTTAAAATGTGTTAGTTTTTTTGTTGTTTTCATTTGTGTCTCCGCTGTGAAGTTTTAAGGTACGTTTTTTTAATTTAATTTATCTAATTATTTTATTTTGGGAGCTCCAATTTTGGCCGTGTATGAATGTTGATCTTCTGTTGTGTTTTGGCTTGTAGGCCTAAAATTTCTTTTAAGTTTTAATAACGTTTCCTTGTATATATTAAGTTTGTTATTATTTTGTACCTTCTGGAGACACATTTATTAGTTTGTTTTACGTTTAAATTATTATTTATTTTCATTTGGCAAGCTTGGGATTGTCATTTTTTTTAAACTATGTAAGATCCGTCGAGTTTTAAAACGACTTGCATTAATAGTTTTTAGATGTAATTGTTTTCCGCCGTTCATTTCCTTCTGCTAATGTTTAAATTTAATTTTATTAATTGTTTGCCGTAATTTCGATCTGGCATGCCGTTTCCTTGTGTTTTGGTGGCCATGTTATGAAGAGATGCATTATGGTCTCAAGGGCAGTCTCTAGGCGTCCACCGCGAAGCTCAAACGTGTTGTGTTAACTTAAAATGTTTTTTTTATTTGACCTTGTCGGTTTTAATTTTGTGTTTTTCGTAATTGTTCCTGTGTTTATCTCCATCATGCAAATTAATGAATGGTTTTCTGATACTATTTAATTTGATTAATTTAATTTTTATTTCTGTTTCTGACAAAGGTGCTCCTTTATATTTTAACATGGATCTACGCATGCCGGATCGTTATTGCATTCCCTTGCAAATTATCAAGCCCTTTCTCATTGTGTTATGCATGTAATTTTTTATTTTAACCTTTGGGCTGTTTAATATTTTTTTATATTTTAAATTAAGTCTTTTTTCTTCTTGGCTTTGCAAGCAAGCATGTTAGGCGCTATCTGGCCTTCTTGGTAAATTTGTGTTGGTTGATGCATGTTCCGTTTCTGGTGAAGGTTCTCCTTTAAATTTTTAATATTAAACCTTTTATTCTTAAATTTTTTATCTTTTGTTGTGACATTATTTCACCGACGGCAGTTCCGTCGGTTTTTGGGGGGTGTCTATACGATAGCCTGTGTGTGTTATCCCCTTCTCCATCTTCCTTCCACTCCTTGGAGCTCTTCTGTTGGGACATGTCATTTGGAGGTGATTTTGCTGCGGAGGTGACCCGGACCCCTGAATACAGGTAAGTTGGCCCCTCCACGTTCGCCGTACACGTAACATTAAGGATTGCCAAGCAACGATTAACAGCTTCAGATGCCACTCTATCGGAAGAAATGGCTGCATTTATGGTGATCGGTGCTATGAAAAGCAAATTACATTTATCTAAATATGGACTTTAACATCATGAATTTAATTTAATAAATGTATAGTATCACTGTTATGATTTTAAAATATAAATAAATAAATAAATAAATAAATAAACAAGAGACCATGTTGTGTTTTCCCCATTATTATTGACTAATAGTTTGAAATATTATTATAATTATAAACAATCATATAAATGCTAATTCAATTAAAAAGTATAAACAATAAAAAAGAACGACAGTATATTATTATTAACTAATAGTTTCAAATATCATAATTATAAACAATCATATAAATGGTGTTTGAATTTAAAATTATAAACAATCATAAAAATGGTGTTCGAATTTAAAATTGTAAACAATAAAAAGGATGTATGTGCATTATTATTAACTAATAGTTTCAATATAATAATTATAAACAATAATACAAATGGTGTTTCAATTTAAAATTATAAACAATAAAAAGAAATTACAATGCATTATTATTGAGTAATAGTTTCAAATTTCATAATTATAAATAAAAAATGTAAATAGTGTTTGTACTAAATAATAAAATAAGTTGAAACGTTATGGGCTTAAGGGTGGCTTGTTTATTTAGCACACTCACTCATGCACTGCAAGCACTAGTAAAGAAATAAAAGTAAAAAACATGTTTTGAATGTAGTCATAATAGCATATAAAATAATTAACAAGTTTAGGACTACGTTGTTTTTTATTATTGTTATTATTATTATTATTATTATTATTTTGTTATAAAACATGTCATTATAATTTTGTTTGTACAAAACCATGTGACCGTTGAAAATAATGTTTATTATTATTATTATTATTATTTTGTAATAAAACATATCATTATGATTTTGTTTGTACAAAACCATGTGACCATTTAACACAATGTAACGTTAACTTTAAATTATTTATTTAGTAAATAATGTTGATGTTTTTACTTGTTTTTGCATTGCATGAGTGAGTGTGCTAAATGAACAAGCCATCCTTAAGCGCATGGCGTTTCAACTTATTTTAAAAACTATACATGTACATAAATAGAAAGTAAAAAACATGCATCATAGGCAATGTTTGTATTGACGTAGCCCTAAAGGCTAAAAAAACTTTCTCTCAATAAAGAGTGAACTTATAAAAAAATACAATTTACCTATAGTCATTATAGGCATCATTGTATTAATGTAGCCCTAAAGGCTAAAAACAAACAAAAAAGTTAAGAAAATTATTATTACTATTATTATAGTTTATTGTTTGACAACATTATCACGGCAAATACCGGCTACATTTTCTTTTACAGCCTGGTTCAGCCTTAGCAAGGAACCATCTGTACTGAGATAATTACGATTACACTGTTCAGAGACCTCACATCCATGTCGTGCCCGCAGTCTTCACGAGTCTCCTTCATTTGTAGGATGAGCTAAATTCCCATCTGGATCATCGAGCTTTGCTGAGTATTCGGCCAGGGCATTGTCACCAAGGAACTTCCTAACAATATGGCATGTGTTTAACAGAACTGCCTTCTGAAGTTCAATATATATCTGCGGGTGCAGATTCAATATTGATAGTCTACTATGGAGAGTTTTCGGTATAACACCAGTACACGATACAATTATTGGGATGGTAGTCACCGAATCAAGTTTCCACATCTGTTTTATCTCAATTGCCAGCTCTGTGTACTTAGATATTTTAGTAGCAGCTGTTGTTTGGATGTTTTGATTGTTGGGACATGCGACATCTATCAGTAATGCCTCTTTGTGTACTTTATTGATGACAATGATATCTGGCCGGTTGTTACTGACTGCGACATCTGTCACAACTCCTCTGTCCCAATAGAGCTTGTGTGTGGCATTTTCGAGTACTGCAGATGGTGTGTATTTCCAATAGGGGACGGAGCTTTGAAGAAGTTTGTACTTCAATGCCAGTTTCTGGTGGATAATGTTGGCAACTTGATCGTGTCGATGTTTGTAGTCAGTGTTGGCAAGGTGGGAACAACCTGATATGACGTGTTGAATGGTCTCACTACATTTGCCACAGCGGCGACATTTCTCACTCTCTGTTGCTGGACCTTTTATGATAAATTTCCGATAGCTTCGAGTAGCAACAACTTGGTCTTGGATAGCTACAACAAATCCCTCTGTTTCCGGAAAGAGGACCGAGTGGGTCAGCCATGCGTGCGACGCTAACTTGTCGATGTGAGGCTGGTCCAACTCATGTGGAAACTTCCCATGAAGCGCCTTCTGTTTCCAATTCCCGATCTTGTATTCAGTAGTTTTCATTTCTTTTACTGGTGGATCTAAAGATGACAGATGGAGCGGTGTGTAATTATCATCAGCTGAAGATACAGTGTGATGGAGAGGGGATGTTTCTCTTTTGTTGTGGAAAAATGCACGCAGAGTTGTCACTTGTTTTGTATGAAGGTTCATGATGTCTATCAGTCCTCTACCACCTTCAGACCGAGGTAGAGTCAGGCGCTCTGTTGCTGATTTCGGATGGTGCATACGATGGCGTGATAAAAGCACCGATGTTTTTCGTTGCAAATCGTGCAGTTCAGTTTGAGTCCACCTGATTATACCAAAGGAGTATGTAACTACTGGCATTGAAAATGTGTTAACTGCCTTAATGATATGTTTAGCGCTAAGTTTTGAAGAGAGAACACTGCGAAGTCGTGAAGTAAACTGCTCAGTTATGTTCTTCTTGATATCACCATGTCTGAGACGGGTACTCTGGGCGAACCCAAGATATTTGTACAATGCGCCTTCCTCCAATGGCTGAATACTTCTTTGTCCCTCTCCAACATGTATTCCTTGTGCAGAGTGCGAGCCTCTAATAACAGTCTGTGTTCTGCACTTATCAAAACCAAACTGCATATGGATATCTGAAGAAAAGCTCTGAGTGATAGAGATGAGATATTGTAGGTGCACTTTAGTTGATGCATACAGTTTAATGTCATCCATGTAAAGAAGATGGTTCATCTTGTACGCTTCACCATGATTACCCTTAATACTAAATCCGTAGTTGCTACTGTTCAGGATTTGCGAGAGAGGATTCAATGCCAGACAAAACCAGAGTGGGCTCAGCGAGTCTCCTTGAAAAATTCCTCGGCGAATCGGTATTAATGAAGATGTTAAACGAGAGCCACCCACTGTAAGTTGGAGAGCAGTGCTCCATGAAACCATTGCTCACTTCAGGAAGTTCACTATAATAGGGTTGACCTTGTAAATCTCCAAGCTCTGTATAAGCCATGTATGAGGCACGGAATCGAAAGATTTTTGGTAATCAATAAAGCAGGCATAAAGATTTCGTGATCTACGACAGGCCTGCTCTAATGCCACGGCATCAATAGTGAGCTGTTCCTTACATCCTTGAGAATTCCTTCTGCAACCCTTTTGCTCCTCTGCGAGAATGGCGTTTTCCTCACAATGCGCACGAATTCGATTTGCAATAATGGATGTAATGATCTTATAAAAGTTTGGCAAGCAGGTGATGGGGCGATATTTAGATGGATTTGTGATTTTAGAGTCCTTTGGCTTGAGATAGGTTAACCCTCTGGCTAGGAAAACTGGAAATGCAGCAGGATTTTCCAGAAAACACTGTATGTGAATAGCCAGTAAACGGTGGGTACATGTGAGCCTTTTATAGTAGTAATTATGGATCCGGTCAATTCCAGGTGCTTTCCAATTCTGTAGGCTGCTGGTGACCTGGCGTAGTTCCTCAACATCAACGTCTGTATGTGCCATTTGATTTATTCGTCTGGTAGCATTCTCTATTTCCTTAAACCACGGAGCTTCATTGTTGTGTTCTTCCGGCCTAGACCATATTGATGACCAGTAGTTGGTAACACTCTCCGCACTGGGTCCTTCTGGAGAATCATTCTGAACTTGAGGTGTCTTTTTCAGGTCTTCATAGAACTTTCTCTCATTTCTCTTGAAGTCATTGTTCTGTTTCTTCCGTTCGGTAGTGTTCTGGTATCTCTTAAGACGCTTAGAGAGGGCTGCAAGTTTTTGTTTATAAGTATCAAGTACTTCTATTATCACTGAGTCCTCGGGGACCTGAAATTCTTCTAGTGAGGAGTCCATCATGATCCTTCGTATGCGGTTGTTCAGACGTCTACTTCTCACTCCATTCTTGTACTGTTGCAGTCTGTTCACATTCTGGCGTAGTTGTTCAATGCGTTGTTTTAAGCGTTTTGCCCATGGTGGATCACTGGGTTTCCTTGCAGCAGACTGTTGGTTTGGACGGCGTGGCCTACCCCCATTAATTCGTACTGCAGCTAGTGCTGCACAATAGATAGCAGTATGAACCTCCATGAAGGATTGGTGCTCTTCTAAATAGTTGGGAAGTACGGTTTCGTTCAGTTCTTTCAACACCATGGCAAACTTGCGGGAAGACTGCTGCCTCGGAAGTATTGGACGTTGGGTAGGTTCAGTACCTGCATATTCAAACAGAGCTGAATTAAATTCGTCTTGGAGCTTGGAATGATGGCTTGTTTCCCCATTATGAGGTTCATTTACGTGAGTCGTTTCATTCATGGAGACCTCATTATCAGTATTTATTTGGCTAGTTTCACCACTTGCAGCTGAGGGATATAGTTCATGAGATATCTCCTGTCTGATTCGATCCAGAACAGGGTCGGGAACTAAATGATTCTTTACAATTGCTCTTCTTTGATCCGCGACTCGTTGCTCAGTGATGCTAAACAGAGGATACTGCTGCTTGAAAGCCGCATGCAGGGCTTGGCGGTAGTTTGTTATATCTGTTTCAAGACGAGTTATTCGATAATATGCCCGCATGATATATTCATTCATATGAGATTCCCATTTCATGCGTTTTCTGGGCTTACCTGCGAGAGTGGTTGTATTTATTACAAAGGCACTGCCGTCAGGTGCGGTGCGAGACTCGAGATTTTGTGTACCGCCAATATCGTCTTGAGCTGCTGGAGCTTCTTCGGGTCTACTGGTGGGTGGACAGCAGCTTGTCATCCCACTGCCACTGGTTTGCGTATTGTCACCTCTAGCGGTGGTTCTAAAGGTAACCTGCCGTATCACAGGCAGTGACATTTCTTAAAGCAAATTAGTATTATTGCCTTTCCTGTGTGCTTTTTATACCTTCAGCCAGGTATCTATTATTATTATTATTATTATTATTATTATTATTATTATAAACCATCAGCAACAATTAATAAACATCAAAACTGTTGAGCATTGAAAAACATAGTTTTTTTGTTTTAGTAAGACATCAATAAACAACAACAACAAAAGTTATGTCTTTGGTACAATGATTATTCATTATCTAGTTTTACAAAACGAATCATACAACGAATATTTTTTTCACCCTCATAGATTGAATACACAGGGTGAATAATCGAATTGACATCTTCCATGACATTATCAGGTTGGTTATTAAATCGTGTGGGAAGAAATGTCACAAAGTCTTGACAAATGCAAAGAGCTCGTTCACCAAATTTCGTTTTTAATTTTTGTATTTTATGAATGAGAAATAGTGTTTGTGTAGGCAATTCACTCATTTTCTTGCGTACATGGCCGCAATCTTGGCCAATGGCGTTCAAGGCGTCCATCCTTGACTTAGCTATAAGGAAAGAAAAGAGTGTTATAGTTTTAACACTCTCATCTTTATATAACAACAACAACAACAACAACATCATTATCAAAACATTAAAGAGTGTTGTTTTTAAGCCTGAGCGATTAATGCCTAAAGTTGTAGATAGTATTGGATAAATTGACAAAATTATAATAATGTTTGTAACAGGTACGCGATAAGTGATGAACCAATATCAACCGCCAATTTTTGTGTGTTTCATGGTTCACATGACGTAAATAGGTATACTGTTGTAAATGACAATTATCATCGATTTTCCCCGTGTGGGTGCGGGTTAGAATACACCCACGGTATGCCCTGCCTGTCGTAGGAGGCGACTAATAGGGCCGACATGGCCGAATAACTTGCCAGTTTTGATTTGTTCAGACCCCCTGTGGATGGGGAGGGCAGAATTCATCCACGGTATCCCCTGCCTGTCGTAAAACCTTATAAAGGTTAATTTTGGTTATCTGGTCCCAGCTCTGGTTTGACCAATAGAAATAAACATGCGTGCTGTTAGGGGAAGGACCACCAGCTTGGCCATCTGGCCAGAAAGCCTAGACGGTATGCCCCATCCCGTCAGGTGGGTGCGCCATGTACCCTACAGTAGTATCCGCCTTACAACGAAGGTCCCTGCATGGCCGAATACTGGAGCTGAATAAATCCTGTGCATGCCGAGGGGGAAGTGCCTGTTCGAGGCACTGGGACCCCGGGCGATATCTGCTATGCCAGGTAGGTATTGCCTTGGCTGGGTGGCGCCCACAGTGATAGCCCCCGTTCGGAGTGGGCAGTATTCGGGGAGGATTTCGTCCGGGATGCGTAGTAAACGATCACGGACACCTGTACAGGGTGGCACCCTTAAAAAGCCGTCTCTGGAGTGTAGACCGAATCCCAAGGTGTATACGCCTTGGGATGAGGCATTTAATAAGAAGTTCCCTGTTGACAGGTCTCCTCGCTACCTGGTAGCTACCAGGACAGGCGGGGGAGATTTTAAACAGGTAAAATCGATCCTATTTTCAGAGGAAATCGAGGGGAAATATCGCGACCTTAACGGGATTTCCAAGCTCCGGAACGGGCAGCTCCTGCTGCATACCGTTTGGAAAAGGGTGTACCTATTGGATGTGGTACATCCTAAGGGATTTAGATAGAATGAGGTTTCGGGCACAAGAGGTGATAATGAAGGACAGTGCGGGAAAAGACCAAAATGTTAAAACTTAGATTTAAATGATATTTATTTAATATAAAGCGAATATATTGCAAGGAATGAATACTTTCAAGGAGATTACTTTAAAATTGACAATAAAAAATAGTAACCATTAAAAATTACTCGTTTCTCCAGGAAACGTAAATTGAGCTGTAACTAACTTTAAAGGATTAAATATAAAATTACTGAATAAAAGAAGCATAATAATTTAAATTCATCCCAGAGTAGAATTAAAACAGAATACTCTTCTGACGGAAAGAATCCGGGCAGAGTGTAAGAAGTGAAAGGGTTACCACCTCTTCTAATGTATGATACAGGAAGTATCAGATCTCCTTAACCATCTTCCGAAGGTAGGCCGGCTGCCGGAGGTCATCAGTAGCTGGCGGTAATTTAGTGCGCCCGCTCGGGCTTGTGCGAGGTCAGTCAGGCATACTCCAGGGTTCCGGGTTCGGAACTAGAGTTGATGATGGTAGATTCTCCTTAAGAAAGCGACCAGCATAGAGAGGCTCTTGGTAGTACCTCCCGCGGCTGGTGAAGTGATGTCCTTAGACTCAAGATTTGCAGAGTAGATCCGTGTTGAAGATTTTGGTTGAAGTGCAGGCTGATGAATTTAGACTGCCCGGCCAGGCAGCCAGGTCCAGCAGAGAGATTATGCCGGCGGAGAAGAGACTCCGGCAGCAAGAGGTACCCCGAGAGGGCAGTAACCCCAGCAGGTATGACGTGAGCAGGTGTGATCAGTTGAGAAGAGTGGACGAGAGTAGACACTGTAGGCCGGGAGACCTAAGGCTATATAGCGGTAGTGACGTCAGCGCGCCGAACCTTCTAGCATGAAGGTGTGGCGAGAGAGCAGCCAATCACAGCACAGCCCCATGCACATTGCGAGCGTTACCGCTGGAGAGAGCTCAGTACTCGTGAGAAAATGTGACGGTATGGTACGTCTAGAAAGACACTACAGAAAAAAGGTGAGTTGACATGAATATTACAGAAAAGCAATTAAATTGAAACACCAATATTAAACAAATAAGAACACCGCGTTCAGACTGCAATTCACGAAATTAAAAATAATGGGGCAGAAAAATTGAACGTGTGTTTCACACCGTAAGGGAAACATAGCCAACAAAAAACATTCGCCAAGCGAACATGCTGGGAGGGGCGAGAAAAAATTGCAGTAAGAAAGCGCAGAAGTTAGGCCTCGCGTGGCAAAGGAGCAATCATGGTGATTGGCCTAAGAAAATGACCAGCAGAAGTCTGCAGTTTTACCACGCGAACCCTACCATCTCTGCCAGGAAAGCACTCAACAACCCTACCCAAATTCCAAACAAGAGGAGGACTAGGGTCTTTCAAAAGCACCAAGTCCCCCACCTGAAGGTTAGAGCAGGAAACAAGCCATTTACCACGCTGCTGAAGCAAACCGAGGTATTCCAACCTCCAGCGGCGCCAAAAATTGTTGCGCAAACTTTCAATTTTGCGCCAAGAAATGGCTAAAGAAGATTGAGAATTAGAATATAACAAAGGTGGGGAGGCAGTCAATGGACCACCGATAAGAAAATGGCCCGGCGTTAATGGTAGAAGATCTTAAGGGTCATTAGATAAGGGTGATAAAGGACGAGAATTAATTATGCCCTCAATAAAAATAATTAAGGAATTAAACTCTTCATGAGAAAGGGGGGTGTGGCCACAAACACGTCTAAGGTGCTTCTTGGTGAGTTTCACACAAGACTCCCACCGTCCACCTTGATGGGGTGCATAAGGGGGGATGAAGTGCCACTTGAAATTTCTCTGGTGAGCATAATCAGTAATCCTTTCCAGCGCTGAATTTTGAGTAAGAGCTCTCTTAATTTGCTCAGAAGCTCCGATAAAATTTTTAGCATTGTCGGAGAATACTTCTGAAGGAAGCCCTCGGCGAGCAGAAAATCTGGCAAAAGCTGCCAAAAAATAAGCAGTAGAGGCGTTGGTAACTAGTTCTAAGTGAACTGCTCCGGTGACCATACATACAAACAGCGAAATATAGAGTTTTCCAAAAATACATTTTTTGGCCTCAGGAGAATTTTTTCTGTAAACAAAAGGCCCGGAATAATCCACCCCCGTAAAGGCAAAAGGTCTAGCAGGCGCAGATCTAAAGTTGGGAAGATCACCCATGAGCTGAGTGGCAATTTTAGGGTTGGATTTAAAACATGGAATGCACTTCCGGATAACAGAGGTAACTTCATGGACTCCGTTTATGGGCCAATACCTTTCACGAATGACAGAAAGTAATGTACGAGTTCCAGCATGAAGATGCTGGTAATGATACTGACGAATGATTAGGGAAGTGACATGATGCTTTGAAGGAAGAATAATTGGGTGTTTTTTATCCTCGGAAAGATCAGCCAAAGATAAACGTCCTCCAACTCTTAGTAAACCATCAGTATCCAAAAAAGGGGCGAGTGAGGAAAGCCTACTCGATTTCTTAAGGGATTGACCTTGGGACAACACCTGGCATTCTTCAGAGAATATTTCTTGTTGAGTAAGCCATAAGATTTTTGTAGTGGCTAAACCTAATTCAGAAAGGGTTAAATATGGCTTAGGAAAAAGGGGTTGTTCTACCACAAAATATTTCCATCGAAGGAGATAAGCCATAACCCTCACCAATTTATGGAAAGAGGAATATCGCTGCAAGAGAAGGGGAGAGTCAGAAACGAGAAGAGAAGATCCAGTAATCTTACCAGCATCCGGCAAGTCTGATAACTCCGGAAGAGGAAAATTTGGCCAAGCGGAAGGTTCTTGCAGAAGCCAAGGGGGACCGTGCCAGTATAATGTCAGGTTAGCCAACATAAGAGGGGAACATCCCCGAGAAATGACATCTGCAGGGTTCTCCTTGCCAGATACATGATGCCATTGTTCAAAGTTAGACAATTGTTGAATTTTGGACACTCTATTAGCTACAAACACCTGCCAATGCGAGGGAGGTTTGGCAATCCATGCCAACGTGATGGCTGAGTCACTCCAAAAGTAAGTTTTGCTAAATCGGATTTTCAAAGTTTGTCGGATTTTGACCGATAATTCAACCGCCAGAAGAGCAGCACAAAGTTCCAGTCGTGGCAAGGATAAGGATTTAAGAGGGGCCACCTTTGACTTAGCGCAAATTAAATTGGAAAAGAAATATGACTGGTCAAAATTGCGGCAAACAATATACGCACAACACCCATAAGCTTTCAATGAGCTATCGGCAAAGATGTGAAGTTCATATCCTCCACAGGAGGGAAAGGGAATAATCACTCGCGGGATAATAACATTGGAGAGATCTTCCAAACTATTTCTATAAGAAATCCAATTTTAATGCAACTCTGAAGGAACTGGTTCATCCCAACCAGTTTTCAAGGACCAAAGGTCCTGCATGAAAAGCTTTGCTGTGACAATAATTGGCGCCAAAAATTGGAGAGGATCAAATATCTTTGCAATCTCAGACAAAATTTGCCGCTTAGTTTGCGGTTTGATGTCACTGAGATTAATTTTGAAAAAGAAAAAATCCTTTTGAGGACTCCAATAGATGCCTAGAGTTTTGATAGAATTACTTTCTTGAAGAAGCTCTACTGAGTCGTTATAGACTGAAGTTAATGGAAATTTAGAAAGAAATTCTTCCGAATTAGAGTTCCACTTGCACAAGGAAAATCCGCCTCCCAAAAGCAAAGCTGTCAAATCTTTAGAGACCTGCAGTGCTTCAGATACTGACTCAAATGAATGAAGAAAATCGTCAACGTAAAATGATGATTTTAACACTTCAGAAGCCTTAGGAGAATACAACGGGCCATCCTGTTCAGCAAGTAATTTCAACGTACGTATGGCTAAAAAAGCAGAGGGCTTTAGTCCATAGGTTAATGTTTTTAGCCGAAAAATCTTGACAGGTTTAGTAGGCTCGTCGCGCCAAAGAATTCTCTGAAGGTCGCGCTGTTGTTGATCGACCAAAATCTGCCTATACATTTGCTTGATATCAGATATCACTGCGATAGGGAACAAGCGAAAATTCATCAAGACAGAAGAAATGTCAGATTGAATAGGAGGGCCTGATAATAATGTGTCATTCAGAGAAGTTCCATTGGCATCCAATGCAGAGCCATTAAAGACCACTCTTATGTTTTCCTTTAAAATCTCATTCTTCCAAACTGGATGATGATTGAGGTAAATGACTTCAGATGGGGTATAAGAAGCATCATCTTTCTTGGTAAAAACCTCCATGTGATCAAGTGCCTCATATTCCTCCATAAATGTGGAGTATTGAGTTTTAACAACAGGGTCACGTTTAAATTTGCTTTCCACAGCATAGAGTGCTCTAAGAGCCCTAGGGTGTGTTTCAAATAAAAGAGGTGGATTATCCACTCGGGGCATTGTTACGACAAATCTACCCTCTGAATTGCGTTTGGTCGTTTCGCGAAACAGTTTTTCACACATTTCATTTTCAACCGAGGAAGGTGAAACTGAATCTATAGTTTCGATTTTCCAAAATGTTTCTAAGTTGTAATCGAGACTTGTATTGACAAAATGACATTGAGAGAAATTTTGAAATGACTTACGAGGGACTTGACCCGTTACTAACCAACCTAGCTTGGTATGATGAACAAACACTCCTGGTGATATTTTAACCTTAGAGCTAAGGAGACATTGCCAAAATACTTGGGCACTGAGAAGTATGTCTACCGGAGCGCTCGTATTAAATGTTGGATCCGCCAACTGAATTTTATGAGGAAATTGCCACTTTCTAATTTCAAAAGAATTACTAGGGGTGTTACTGCCAATAGTATCAATGGCAAGGCAATTCAACTGCAATGTTGTGTTACAATTCACAGTATCTTTGATGTGAACACGAACAAAATGCAAAGATTTAACATTGCTATTGTTAATACCGGTAACCTGAATTAATGTAGGTTGCTTGGGAAGACCAAGTTTCTTAATGAGACGCTCACTTATGAAGTCATGGGTGGCGGCATTATCCAATAGGGCACGTGCTTCAAGCCATCTACCAGATGAATCTTGAACTTTTAATAACACGGTTGATAGTAGCACCTGGGAACTACGAATTGAGCTAGAGCTCTGAGTATAAGATTGCGCATTAGCTCCTGGGGATGCATCTTTAGAACATCCAGGGGAAGGAGCCTGACGTGGCTTTTCAAACCTATGAAGCAAGGTATGATGTTGAGCCTTGCAATGGGAGCAAGTATTTTTAGATAAGCAATCAGGCACCATATGCCTAGTTGACAAACAGTTGTAGCAATATCTTTTTTGAGCTATTAATTTGCGTCTTTCGTCGGTAGAAAGGGCTTTAAAGGCAACGCAGGAATATAACCTGTGAGGTGCTTTACAGAGAATACAATCCGTTGAATTATGCTGAACAGTAAACACAGCAGATTTGTTTATTTTTGCACCGACTGGTTTCACAACATTAGATTTGTTATCTGCACTTCCTGACATATGACAGGCTACAGCTGACAAAACCTGACATCTATTATTCATAAACGTAAGCAACGAATCATAGGTATATGGCGTGTCATTTGTTAGTTCCCTCTCCCATGCCTTTAAGGTTGATGAATCAAATTTAGAAGTAACCAAGTGAATTAAGAATAGATCCCAATGCTCGACCGGTTGATTCAACCGTGCCAATGCTCTGACATGTAGTTGGACCGTGTCACTTAAGGCTCGCAGTGTTGACAAGCTTTCAGCTCGCAAGGTGGGCAGGCTAAATAAGGCTTGAATATGCCTTTGTAAACATAATTTTTCATTGCCATAACGGCCTTTAAGAAGCTCTATAGCAATGTTATAGTTTTCTCCTGTTAAGGGGAGTTCTCTTATAAGTTGAAGGGGTGGTCCCTGCAAAATGGATTTTAAGTAATGAAATTTCTGAATTTCTGGAAGTGTGGCATTATTATGTACTAATGAACTGAACAATTCAAAGAATGATTGCCACATCTCTTCCTTTCCTGAAAAGTGCGGAATTTCAATTTTAGGTAGCAATGGTTTGATACCATTCCCATGGTCGCTAATTCTTCCTTGAGTTTCCTCTACCTTCAACGCCAGGGTCAAAGTTCTAACTAATGCCACAGCCTGAGCATGTGTATCAAAGTAATTACTCTCTACTTCTTCCCTATCTGATTGATGTTCTGGACTTTTGATTTCAATTTCAAGTTGCACGAGATCATATTTCTCGTACGCCTGTTCAAAAGCTTTTAAACGCTGAGATATAATGTCAAGGTTTTGTTCCTATTTCGGTAGAGTAGCTAAATATTTTTGAAAACGGGTGAGTTGACCTTTGTAGGCCGCCCGAGAGTTTAACAGTTTATCATCAATTATTGGTGGCATGGCTGGAAAAGTTGGAACAACTCACTCACCAAAGCTGCTTGTGGCACCAGACAGACCTGCTCTCCGGAAAGAAACCAGTTGTATAATATGCTGGGATTGTTTCCGCCTTCCCGCAGATCTCCCGCGCTAGCCACGATATACTGAAATGTATAAAACAAATATTAGATTACACCAGTTTTTTTTTTTTTTGAATTGAATTTGTGGTCTCAGAATAAAGGTCCCTGGTTCGTTCCCGGGTTTCGGCACCATGGAAAAGGGTGTACCTATTGGATGTGGTACATCCTAAGGGATTTAGATAGAATGAGGTTTCGGGCACAAGAGGTGATAATGAAGGACAGTGCGGGAAAAGACCAAAATGTTAAAACTTAGATTTAAATGATATTTATTTAATATAAAGCGAATATATTGCAAGGAATGAATACTTTCAAGGAGATTACTTTAAAATTGACAATAAAAAATAGTAACCATTAAAAATTACTCGTTTCTCCAGGAAACGTAAATTGAGCTGTAACTAACTTTAAAGGATTAAATATAAAATTACTGAATAAAAGAAGCATAATAATTTAAATTCATCCCAGAGTAGAATTAAAACAGAATACTCTTCTGACGGAAAGAATCCGGGCAGAGTGTAAGAAGTGAAAGGGTTACCACCTCTTCTAATGTATGATACAGGAAGTATCAGATCTCCTTAACCATCTTCCGAAGGTAGGCCGGCTGCCGGAGGTCATCAGTAGCTGGCGGTAATTTAGTGCGCCCGCTCGGGCTTGTGCGAGGTCAGTCAGGCATACTCCAGGGTTCCGGGTTCGGAACTAGAGTTGATGATGGTAGATTCTCCTTAAAAAAGCGACCAGCATAGAGAGGCTCTTGGTAGTACCTCCCGCGGCTGGTGAAGTGATGTCCTTAGAATCAAGATTTGCAGAGTAGATCCGTGTTGAAGATTTTGGTTGAAGTGCAGGCTGATGAATTTAGACTGCCCGGCCAGGCAGCCAGGTCCAGCAGAGAGATTATGCCGGCGGAGAAGAGACTTCGGCAGCAAGAGGTACCCCGAGAGGGCAGTAACCCCAGCAGGTATGACGTGAGCAGGTGTGATCAGTTGAGAAGAGTGGACGAGAGTAGACACTGTAGGCCGGGAGACCTAAGGCTATATAGCGGTAGTGACGTCAGCGCGCCGAACCTTCTAGCATGAAGGTGTGGCGAGAGAGCAGCCAATCACAGCACAGCCCCATGCACATTGCGAGCGTTACCGCTGGAGAGAGCTCAGTACTCGTGAGAAAATGTGACGGTATGGTACGTCTAGAAAGACACTACAGAAAAAAGGTGAGTTGACATGAATATTACAGAAAAGCAATTAAATTGAAACACCAATATTAAACAAATCAGAACACCGCGTTCAGACTGCAATTCACGAAATTAAAAATAATGGGGCAAAAAAATTGAACGTGTGTTTCACACCGTAAGGGAAACATAGCCAACAAAAAACATTCGCCAAGCGAACACCGTTGACCGGCAGCAAACCGAAGCATTGCTGGAATGCACGCATTTCGGCGAAATTCCCGTTAAGGTTGAGAAGCACGATACGCTGAATGAGGTCCGTGGAGTTATATTCCATCGCGACCTCATTTTAAACAGGGACGCGGAATTGATGCGGGATCTGGGGAAGCGCGGCGTCACCAGGATTAGGCGCATCACCCGGAAAATTGGAAATAATAGCGTCGATACTGGCGCTTTCATTCTCCATTTTGAGGGTGATGTAGTGCCTAGGCAGGTGAAGGTCACGTCGTACCATTGCGACGTTAGACCGTACATCCCTCCACCTATGCGCTGCTACAATTGCCAGAAATTCGGTCATGTTTCTGCCAGGTGCACTGCCAAGGCGGTGTGTAGAGAGTGTGGCAAGGGGACACATGACGGTGTGGGGTGTACGCCTCCCCCGACGTGTCCTAACTGCCAAGGAAGTCACTCTCCGCGGTCGAAGCAGTGCCCTGAGTTCTGCAAGGAAGCAAAGATACATGAAATCAGAACATTGGATCGGCTTTCATATCACGACGCTCGAAAGAGATACCGTGATATGACTGCACCCGAATATCCGGTATCTTTCGCGGCTAAGGTGACGCCACCTATCACCCCTGCCACTTTTGTTCCCCGTGCTGTACCCTCGACGACGAACTACTCTGAGATCGTAAAGTCTCCCCTCGCTGTCCAAGCGAGACCTGTCAGCCCGAAGAAGGTTACACAACCTTCTTCGGCCATTGTGAAAAAGGCGCCGGTTATACCATCTAAACCGGTGCAATCGGAGAAGAAGTCATCTTCCTCTCCGAAACGGTCGGAGAAGAAGTCTTCCCCTGCCAACGAGGCAAAGAAGACTTCTGCGACCGGGCCAGCCCACCTGATAAGACAAAGATAGTGAAGAAGAGGGGGACGGAGCGGCGCCGTCTCTCTCGACCTCCGGCTGATGGGATGGCTCCTTCATCTGCTGGGCCTTCCGCTCCCTCGACCATCAAGGGAGTGATACCCGCAGAAGCCAAACCCATTAGAGTGGAGGAACTCCCCTATAGGAAAAATAAGTCACCGGCGGAGAAGAGAGGGGTGGTTCAGCGCCGTTTCTCTTCCTCTCCTGCATACAAGGCAGCTCAGCCATCTGCTGGCCATTCCGCTCCTACCATCACCAAAGGAGCGGTGCCAGCTGGAGCGGCCTCGTTTTGCAAGGACCTGACGTCTGTGGGGAAGGGACCACCCACTTCCCCGAATAGACGTCTGCGTCGGTCTAGAAAGAAGCATGCTCGGGGCGTGTCGGGGACAAGTACCCCGTCTTCGGACAGGGAGAAAGTCCCTAGACACCGCTCTCGCTCTTCTCCAAGAGCGAGACTCGTGAGGTCCGACGACGACCGCGCGCAACCAAAGAGAGCACCCGCTCCATTTTCTTCGTCTTCGGAAGGAGATGTGGAGATTGAGGTGTGCTCTCCTGCCCCATCATCTCCAACTAGAGATGGGGAAGGGTGGCAAACGGTCAAGCATAAGTAGAAGACCCACTTCTACTTAAGTCCACACCATGGCACTATTACAATGGAACTGTAATAGCTATTCTGTTCATCTCGCTGAGTTACGACAATTAATATCTTCGTTTTCGGCAACCATTGTCTGTCTTCAGGAATCCAGGTTTCGTCCTGGACATGAGACAACAATGCGTCACTTCAAACTCTTCTCTGGAGACCGGGTGTACGGAGCTGTGGCCGCTGGTGGCGTCTGCACTCTCGTCCACTCTAGCCTCTTTAGTGAAGAGGTGCCGTTGCGTACTCAGCTAGAGGCAGTTGCAGTTCGTACTTCGTTGCCAGTAATGGCAACAGTATGTAACGTGTACTTCCCGCCTGATTCTCAGCCGGATTACGACCAGCTGGTGGATCTAGTCTCTCAGCTCCCCCCTCCTTTCCTCCTTCTGGTAGATGTTAATGCCCACAACACCATCTGGGGCTCCGCTACCACTAGCGATAAAGGGAGAGATTTTGAGAGGCTGATCAGGCGGCTGGACCTGTGTCTGTTGAACACAGGGGAGCCTACGCACTTCTCTATTGCACACGGTACTTATTCAAGTATCGATATTACCCTGTGCAGTCGTGCACTGGTTCCCCTGCTACAGTGGGGTGTACACGATGACCTTTGTAATAGTGACCATTTTCCAATTATCGTTACTCTTCCGAACCAGAGAGCCATCGAGTTACCAAGTCGATGGCTTCTCCGTCGGGCTGATTGGCCAACTTTCACGGCACGTGCGGTGTTTGCCGAAGATACCTTTGAGAGTGTCGACGATCATACCATTCACATAACGAATGGTATTTTGGCTGCTGCTGAGGAAACAATACCTTCCTCGTCCGGCAACTCACGCCGGAAGCTTGTCCCTTGGTGGACAGCCGAGATTGCAGCAGCCATTAAAGATCGTCGACGTGCTTTCAAATGCTATCGGAGGCAAAACACTATGGCCTACCATATCACCTTCAGAAGGATGCGTGCTAGAGCCCGATATCTGATTCGGGAGAGTAAGAAAACGACCTGGGAAAAGTATGTGTCGTCCATGACGGCGCATACTCCTTCATCTCATGTGTGGACTAAGCTTCGTCGGATCTCCGGACTCCCGACATCACTGTCGATACCCGGAGTGTCCATCAATGGAGACATCATCACGGACCATCTCGCCATTGCCAACAGCATTGGCTCGCACTTCTCCGATGTATCCTGCTCCGGGAGTTACGATCCTACATTTCTGACTCTGAAGCGGGAGGCAGAGACTCACCCCTTGTCCTTTGCCACTGCTGCTTCGGAGTCCTATAATGTACCATTCTCTGAATGGGAACTGCGCAGTGCGCTTGCACTGTGCAGGGATACGGCTCCTGGACCGGATAACATACATAATCAAATGTTAAAACATCTGTGCGAATCCAGTATAAAACAAGAAGTTCCGTTAAGAACTATACAGCCTACTTTTCATGCCAATGATTATTCTACAGAATATGAACCTATCTAGAATAATGACGAAATTAAGTTGGTAATATCGAAATATCTAATTAGTTCAAAATATACCTGGTATAATGTAGCCTAATAGAGCACTACAGTTGGCAGCCCTGGTGACTGAATATATTCTTAGTTCCATCTCTTTAGGTACAGAATACAAAATTTGGTTGAAGTCCAATGGACGTTACATGCAGTTAGACACTGGATCTATCAGCACGCGTAAAAGCATGTTGCCAACAATAACATGCGTGTGCTGGTCAGAAATAATCTGAAATATTATGATATCTTGTTGTGCCAATTTTGGATGAAATCCATTTGTTAGTATAGAAGTTACATGTATTTTAAAATTGGACATATCAGCAGGCATAGAATCATGTTGGCAGCACTGCCTTGTATTAATTACTCCAAATTAATCTAGAATGTCAGGTGCTATACGTGTGCAAAGTATTGAGCTGTTGGCTTGCATACTTTCTGATATATTGATATTAGGGTAAAAAAATATAGACAGCATTTATTAACAGTTGGCAGCCCTGATTGCACTGAAGAATACTTATAGTCATATCTGATATGTTACACATAGCACATGTGAAATTTGGATGATATCCTACTGATAGTATAGAAGTTACATGTATTTAAAAATTGGCCCTATCAGCAGGCTTAGAATCATGTTGGTAGAACTGAAGTATATAAGTTACTCCAAAATTAATCAAACATGTCAGGTACTATACGTGTGCATAGTTTAAATCTGTCGGCTTGCACACATTCTGATATATTGGTATTTGGATAAAAAAAATAGAGAGAGCAATTATTAACAGTTGGCAGCCCTGGTGGCTCTTAAGAATACGCTCAGTCATATCTGTTTATGTACAGATAATACATACAAAATTTGGTTGAAATCCAGTTGATAGTGTAGAAGTTATATGCATTTAAACATTGGACCTATCAGAAGGCTTAAAATTATTTTGGCAACACCGTCATGATTGGCCTCCTGGAAATTAAACTGAAATAGTATTATCTACATGTGTGCCAATTTTGGAATAGCTCCCATGCATACCTTGCAAGATATCCAACATGGAGCTCAAATTTCTAGTGCGTTTTTTCAGCAGTTGGTAGCACTGACATCATTTTCAAATATGGACGTGAGCTATTCCGGTGCACATCTTTACTCATACTAAATTTGGTTTTGATTGCTGCAGCCGTTTAGGAGTTGATAGGGGGGGACACACACACAGCCAGCCAGACAGACAGACAGAAGGACAGACAGACAGACAGACAGACAGACAGACACACATTTGCCCGATCTCATAAGACTACTTTTTCCTCATTTTTGCAAAATGTGAAAAGTAGGCTAAAAACTGTTGATCCTCTTCAATCGTATATGGATTGAAGGGGAGTTTCCATCTCAATGGCGAGAGGGGATCGTGATACCGATTCCTAAGGCTGGAAAGGATCCCAAGTTTGTAAGCAGCTATAGGAGCATTTGTTTGACAAATGGCCTATGTAAGCTGCTCGAAAAGATGGTGAACCGTCGACTGGTGTGGTTCTTGGAGGATAAAGGTCTCCTGTCTGAGTACCAATGTGGATTTCGCTCTCATAGTTCCACCACTGACCATCTGGTGCGACTTGAGAGCGCCATACAGGAGGCTTTTTTCCGAAAGCAGCACCTAGTCACGGTTTTCTTTGACCTCGAGAAAGCCTACGACACCACATGGCGCTACGGGATCCTTTCCACCCTTCACAAGTGGGGACTCCGTGGTAACTTACCGACTTTCATTGCGAATTTCATGTCCGTCCGCCTCTTCCGTGTAAGGTTCGGTAGGACATTATCGCAATACTATACCCAAGAAAACGGAGTTCCTCAGGGTTCAGTGCTGAGTGTCACCTTGTTCGCGATTGCCATTAATGGCATTGTTGCCGCCGCCGGGTCCGCGGTAGTTCCATCGCTGTATGTAGACGATTTAGCTCTGCATTACAGCTCTGGAAGTATGGCAGTCGTGGAACGGCAATTGCAGTTAGCTATCAACCGGGTCGACAGGTGGGCTCACGACCGGGGTTTTCGTTTTTCAGCAGCGAAAACCTCCGTCGTCCATTTTTGTCGGCTACGGAGGCTACATTTACACCCTGAACTACATCTCAGGGATGCTGCGTTGCCATTGGTTGACACTTATCGCTTCCTGGGGCTCCATTTTGACAGCAAGTTAACGTGGCAGCACCATATACGGCAATTGAAAATGACATGTCTCAGGAAACTGAACATGCTCAGGTTTCTTAGTGGCACTACGTGGGGGGCTGACCGTGCGATGCTGCTACGGTTCTACCAAGCCCTCGTCCTGTCCCGGCTAGACTATGGTTCTGCGGCATACGGTTCAGCAAGGCCGGCAACCTTGAAAATGCTGGACAGTATCCACCATAGTGGCGTTAGGCTGGCTACCGGTGCCTTCCGGACCAGCCCGATACCCAGCCTACTCGCCGAATCGGGTGTTCCACCATTAAATTATAGACGCCAACATATGCTTTTAGCATATGCTGCCAATGTGCGTCAAATGCCGCAACACCCGACCTATCAAGCTCTCTTCGGTACCCAAACCCCCCAGGGGTACGCCTACTGGCCTCGTGCCACTCGGCCGGTTGGTATTAGACTTGATAGCTCGTGCACTGAAATAGGAGTGGCTGTAGGTCCCTGTATGATCCGGACACCTAGCGAGGTGCCTCCGTGGCAAGTCCCGCGTCCGGAAATTCGGTTAGATCTTCACCAAGGTCCTAAGGTGAACACGGATGCGTCCGTTTACCGGAGGCAGTTCCACAGCATAGTTCACCAATTTCCGGACGCTGGCATTCTATACACGGATGGTTCGAAGGTGGACGAGAAGGTGGGTTGTGCTTACGTTATTGATGGTGCAAATACCGAGATCTCTTTGCCTGAGGCCTGTAGTGTGTTTACTGCGGAGCTCGTTGCCATCTATGAAGCTCTGCAGTTTGCACTACAGGATGCACGAACCCACTTTCTCGTGTGTACCGACTCTTTGAGTTCGTTGCAGTCAATTACTACATGTTTCCCGCAACACCCCCTAGTGCAGCGAATCCACGACCTACTAGCCGGGCTGTGCCCCGCTGACACTCGAATCACCTTTCTGTGGCTTCCAAGCCACATGGGAATTGCGGGAAATGAGTTAGCAGATCAAGCTGCAAAAGAGGCGGTATCACTACCACCTCGACAAATGGAGGTACCCGCTAGAGATATTCGCTCTCGGTTACGCCTACAAGTTCTGGCTTTTTGGGAGAGTCAGTGGCTAGCTGACCCACTGCCCAGTAAACTGAGAGCGATCAAGGGAACTACTCGCTTGTGGCGGAGCTCCTTCCGGGCCCGGAGAGAGTCCGTCATTTTGTGTAGGCTAAGGATAGGTCATACAAGATCCACCCACTCGTACCTAATGAGAAGGGAAGACCCCCATTTTGTACCTGTGGAGCCGTATTCACCGTGGCCCACATTTTCACCCAGTGTGTGGATCTTGCTGACTTACGAAGAAACCTTGGTTTGCAGACGACACTCAAACTTATATTAGCCGATGACGCGGTGGCTGCTGATCGCGTTATCCGCTTTATAAGTGAGAGTGGGTTAGGGCCAGCAATCTAAATTTTCCAGTGAACATTGACTCAACGACTTGTTCGTTTTTGAATGATAATGTTTTGTTTTTTCCGTAATTTTTGTTTATTTTTATAATTTTTATTTAATTGTTTGTTTTTGTTTTATTAATTTTTGGTCTTTTTAAATGTAGATGTCCACCTCAAAATTTTAAATTCAATTCAAAATTTGTATTCTTTAATCGGTGTTAAGAGGGGCAGATGACCTCGTAGTTCCGCCCCTTAAAACAACAATAAAAATAAAAAATAAAAAAAATATCATCGATAAGAAAAGATTGTGTTTTCGTGCGTATGACCCACATTAATAGTGCTTGATGAATTTCTTGCCATGGACCACGTCCATGAAAACATGTGGTTTTTAACACTGGAAGAAGCAACAATTGTGTTTGCTGAATATAAACTAGGCTGTCTGCAATATGATGATTCATATTATCATACATGTTCATGTTTTTCTAAAAGAAAGAAAGAAAGAAAGAAATCAAGCTATAATTTTAACCATTTTTTTTGCTAAAAATAAACCAAAACCTTTGTTTTAAATTTTGTTTTAAATTGAACAAAAAAAGTTAATATCTACCATAGGGTAGAGAGTGGTTATTAAATTACATTAATAACGTGCTATAGCATCATTAGACAAATCAATTAAAATGTATTTATAGGGATAGGGTTCAATGACTTGCGCATCTGCTAATGAAGTGGCGCAAAACACTAACCATTGCCACTGTCGAAACGTATTTTCAAAATTTTGTAAATATGTAAATGGTGTTAAATCACCACTATTTTTTTAATTAACATCTATAAAATCTAAAATAAGGTTTTGGTTTAAAGGTTTATTTCCATCTAAACCTGTTTTTTGTATGGGTACAACTAAGACTTGTTTATGTTGTATCATCAGTAACACATCTTCAACTTCTGAGCAAAGGGTTTCACACATTTTTTTTTCTAAAAAGATAAATAACAAATTGCAAAATTATTATTATTGTTATTATTAACATTCCATGATTCATATTATTTGTTATATGGGTGGCTCAATAATTTGTGGCAACAGTTTCTTTGACAGATTAACAAAAACGTAGGCATGTGAACAATGTTCGCATGACCATTGTATTACCTTTCGGTAGAACGCATGTAAAACAAACAAATCATTGTTCCACACTGTGTGGCCTACTTCTAAAAGTTGACATTCATTTTCATCGTTTTCAGCCAAAACATGAATTTGAAAATTATTTAATAGAAAATATTTTATGAAAATTAGGTGTGAATCATTTTCATCATTGTTTGGAGCTAAATGTATGCGTCTGTTGTCAATAGGTATTAGTAAATAATCTCCTTGTTGAATCAGTCGTATACGATTCCCGTGTCGACGTGCAAATTCGCATTGCATACTATTGGATACCTATAAAGGTAAAGTTAACATACCAGGCAATTTATTAACCATGTCTATATCCAAGAAACAAAACAAAAACAATACAAATTTAAACTAGAGTATGTGTTTTCCATAAACATGAATACACTATAAACTAAAAAAATAGCCAAATGTCTTTTTTGAAAGTAAAGTATGTTCCTAAAAGCCGAATCCAACAAAAAAACATATGCATTACATATTGTTGTTGTTGTTGTTAGTTTCTAATAGACCATATTCTATGTGGTGAATACTGATTCATGGGTAACTTAAAATTAAGTTGACGCAATGCTTGTTGACGATATGAAGTGGTTCCTTCCTCAGCAGGGAATTTATAAAAGTGAAAACAAAACATATTTGACGTTAGTGGAAAATGGACATTAAACAAGGGTTTTGTACATAGCGTACACCAAAAAACTGGAAAATCATCCTCATCCGCTAATTTAACAATCACTTGTTTCATCGTTAAACCATACCATAATTTATGAATTACTTCTGTAGATACATTATTTTGAAAACCAAAATTTAACATACAGGATTTGCAATAGCGATGAGTTTGATCATGAAACAGCACATCATCATCATCATCATCATCATTAATGATGCTCTTATAAAAAGTGGTATCAATGCGCACTTTAATGTTTTTATTTATAAAGGATAGGCTACACGTTGTGGATTATAATTTACCATCGTTTCATATTCATTAAAAGTAGTGTGTTTGATAACAATAAAAGAATCTTGATCTTGGTTCATCATTGAATCTGAAAAGTAGTTATAGACATTTTACTAAGTACGTATATTTAAAAAAAAGTTAATTTATATACTGTCTGTCCCCTAAGTGAATAGCAAAAATAAAGTAAAAAATAAGCAAAATAACTAAATAACCATCTGTCTGTTGACTTTTTTATGCATTAGGTTTAAAAACAATTTCTGACCCGATATTTGCTTGGTGTTGTTTTGTAATACATCATGTCTACTTAGGATGGGTGGTCAGTTTGCTAAAACATGTGGCTTATTAAGCCAGCACCTAGAGAGGCCTATTAAGCTACATGTCTACTGAGGATGGTTGGTCAGTTTGCTCAAACATGATGCTTATTAAGCCAACACCTAGAGAGGCCTATTAAGCTACATGTCGACTGAGGATGGATGGTCAGTTTTTGCTCAAACATGATGCTTACTAAGCCAACACCTAGAGAGGCCTAATAAGGGGCTCATACACCGCTGGTGGTCAAAATTTAAGTTTTTTTAACGTTTAAATGAAAGACAATACCTTTCTCAATATATCTGTTAAGTTTTATAAGTAAATTCAGCGTTTTGGCAGAGATATAGCGTATTACGTGAGACCATGTGCATATATGTCAATAGAGTGTTTAATATTCAAAGCTGTTTACCCGAAAGGTTGCTTTTTTGGTAGGAAAAACACAATATCTCGTGAACTATGTGATGAAACTGGATGAAACTCGGTATATACATTCCAACATATGATCCCTAGACGATGAATCTCATTTATGAAATTATCTTAAAAAATAATTGAGATATAATTGGAAAATTCAACAAAAAAGTGTTCATTTTTTGAAAGACAAATTTAATATATTTTTTTAAATATACTATTTACAATATAACATTCATGGTTGTTCATCCTCGCTATTTATGCGTTTACTTTACATGAAAAAAAAACATTCCATTCAGACTGGTATTTCTTGTTAAATCGTGTTTTTTTGTGATTCACGGAGTTTAAAATATTACGAATATTATCCTTTCAATATATCACGAAATACTTTATATACTGTTCTTCTCCCTAAATTAGATGAAAGCTCAATGTATTTACTACACATATGTCAGTTTTCATAACTTTATGTTACATATTAGTGAAGCTATGATATGATTCGTAACTGTATGCGAAAATTCCCACTGGCGGTGTATGAGCCCCCTTAAGCTGCATGTCTGCTGAGGATTGGTGGGCAGTTTGCTGAAAGATGAGTCTTACTAAGCCACTAACTAAAATAAATAAAATAAAAAAGCCAACATGTTTTAATCTAGCCTGTGCACAGTGAGGCATGCAAACGTTGATCCATGCCTCTCTTTATGCGTTGACAGGCAAATAGCACAAGACATAGATATTATATACATCTATTTACATACATTCATACATCCATGCATACATCCATGCACACAGGTTAAAAAACAAAAAAATTATATGATACACTATAATTTGTTTAATTTTTATTCCAAGGCTCAACATGGCATCATGCACTTGATAGCAACCAAACCAAACACTTACCGTGTTGTACAACAACAATAGCAACAACCATTACTGGTTGTAACCAAATGGGACGCTTGTCATCATATCCTGACACCACTGTCTCTTGTCGTCCAACAAAGCGAGTGTTTGTTTTCGCTGTTTCATTAAAAATAAATCATGATTTTTGGAGAGAATCCTAAACTGACTATGTGACATGCCTGTGTGGGTCTGAAGGACATGTAAATAGTCATCCACACAGATTCGTTTAACCACATGCTGGCTAATCCCTTTGGCTCGCATAGATTCGCATCGATCCACCTGTCGAAAACTATACATTTTCGGAGCGAGACCTACAAACTCAGTCATCATGGTGTCCGAACACTCATCTTTCATTAAACCAAGTTCTTTTTTGTTCAGACGGGGGATATCGAACACGTTCTTTTCACAAAACGAGGACGTGTCAAACCATTTTGGGTTTTCTTTCACAACGACATACGGATCACAGTCACGGATATGGCAAATAAAACTATCCGTGTCTGTATATAACAATGAAATGGTACCAAATTGACGCATTGCAGAACCATAATGAAATTTGTACATATGCAATTTTGAAAAATCTAAAATGACTTGGCCTAAATAGGTAGGTTTATTCATGACCACTTTAGTTTTTGAAAGTTCAATAGTAACTAAATAATCATCAATAACGTTTAAAGATTTAAAATTTGGTTTTGAAATGAATTTTTGAGCGCCCCATTGTCCATGCCATGTGTTCACCAATTTTATGTCTCTATACTGCCGCACTTTTCAAGACTCTTGCCATAAATACAATTATTCATCAGTTTTAAAAAAATATTTGAAATGGCTGAGTGGCACTTTGTCTGTGAGCTGTATATAAATCCATGTAAGGTTTCAACCACGGTGTCTGGCAAAAAGAAATAACTATGGATTTTTTTCAGGGTTAAGCCCTGGGCTAAACATTCTACCAGCATGTCATTGTGCAATACATAGTGATTTTTGTAATATAAGGTGCCCATCAATCTTTTATGATTACCCTTACTCTCGGGCGGCACCATTTTCTCTATACAAGAGGGGAAATCACCATGTCGCTGTCTGAGATCGGGGGGGATAAGCTAAGTCAACGTCAAGAACATATCCTACATCCTGTTGCTCGCTTGCGCTATGCATATTAAAATCTTTAATTTCATCCTCAGACAGCCAGACAAAGTTTTTGTACGGCAGTGGTCTGCTCATAGCGAAACCGTATAAATTATTTACATCGAAATACATCAAGTAAGTTTCTGGTTCTTCAGGACAATAATCAGGCATATAATGATTATTTGCCTTGGCATGTCGCTGATTAAGCGATACGAACCCTCCACGAATCCCTTTTTCCATCATCAGTACCATATCAGGATCTGTCAGTAAATCAAGCTCAATTTGGGTGAATTTGAGGGCAGCGTCCCAACTTAACCCAGGACTGGTATAGTAGTGTGCGGGATCGAGCCCGTATATCGAATGACATAGCTGACGAAACGTCTCAAACACGTCAGTCAACAACAACACATCTAATTTTAAGTAGTGCATAGCATATTGCCTAATGTTTTCTATAGCAAAAGCACGCCAAACATGCTGTGCGTGGGCATACTCTTCTTCACTAATGGTGCTTTGAGTTAACTGAGAAAAAAATTCTCTATGGGGCAAAGTCGTTTCTTTAAGCACCTCGTAACTTGCTACATGGTCGTAAGGAAAATGACCTTTACGAACACATAATTTAAATTGTTTTGTAATCGTAAAGTGGGATTGGGTATGTTTCAACTCATTCTCGCTTAAGACTTTGACAAGACTATCCAGCGAACTAGACATAAAATTGAATGAGTCGAGAAAACGAATGCTCATTGTGCTTTTTTTCCATGAAAGAGAAATGAAGCTTTCATGGTTCTTAGCTAAAATGTTGAATGTACTCTTATCTATATGAGCAAATTCTTCAACAGTGAAGTGCAGATCGTAGCGTGAGAAATTGTGCAAGAAGACGGGTAGATAGCGAGGTTTAGAATACTTTAAATTGCATTCTCTATGAGCGGCACCTCTAAAATTTCCTGTCAAATGACAGTGATCTTTTACTTTTGTTTCTCCGTCTAGAATAAGCTTTTCGCATATGTGGCAGGTAGTGGCTCGATCATATTCTTTTAGCTGTAAGTCATTCATCTGAATTGGTACAGGGTTATCCATTTTTTTTCTACTTTGCCCGCTAAAGCCGCTATTTGATCAAAAAACCACCACGCACAATCTGAACCTTGGTGACTTGCATAATCATATTGGGATTTATCATAGTGACATACACCATAATAGCCAACGGCAAAAGGTTCATGTTTCTGCACTGGATAGTTTGAGCTGGTGTGGGGGTTTGGTTCACATCCCTGAAGAGGTACAGTAAGAGCCTCAAAATCGGCATAAGCAGTAAATGGTACCATGGCTTGTTTATTAGTGGCCTTAAATTTCAAGACCGCGTCATTCCCTTTGGGCAGCACTAGCTTTACTGCCGGCTGCCCTTCGCAATCTCCCATATGTCGTTTCAAAAATTCATCAGTTCCAAAATACTGAAGGTAGCGCCCACAAATGTGCTTTACAGTTTCATGCTTAGACATTTGACTGCTTACCAATCCTCAAATTCTTTAACCAACAATAATGGCTTTTACCCCCATGAGACAAAAGTTATAAGTGAATGTGATATTGTTTTGTCTCTTTGGTGGCATATAAGGGACCCACAATATTGGATCCATCGGCACCATACACCATGAAGGAGAAATTTGGATTATCTTTCTCAAATAAATGAATTTTATCTGGAGACATGGGAAATGAAACATGTTCCAGATTCAGAGTTTGCTTTAAGTGGTTAAACATAGCTTTGTACTTCCCTGGTCTACCAGCAGATTTTCACAGGGTTGCAAACAACTAGCTATACTCCACAAAAAGCAGTAATCGTCTGTGTTCCATACATTGATGACTGCCTTTCTCGAAGCGATAAAGCTCGGTGTGGGAATATAGCTACTGCCTGCATTCAATGGATTGTATTTACAAATATTAATTTGTAAATATGCAATGCCATTTTGAGCCAGGCCACTGGGTCCGTCTTGTAACTTATCAAATTTACTGATAAGCCCATTAATAGCATTTTTTGATACCACATTTCTAAATTTCAGTAATTTCTCCATTTTTGTGCAAAGATTAAAGCTATGTTTTTCTTCAACATTATTTTTAATGAGAATAAACTCGCATAGTAATTCGACATTTATTTTTAAGGCGTGATGCATTGTTAAACCTTGCCTGCTTTCATCAAGAAAAATAGATAAACACGATTCAACAAATTATTTAGGGGATAGACAGTTTTTCACATTATGAATTCGGCCTGAACATATCCTACTTTTAAAACATTTGACTAACGGTTGCCATTCTAAGTCTTGATACATGGATGTAGACATAATTAAAAAGTACAATAAATGGAATGTTAACTCACCTTATTAATAGGATAAACCGAAAAACAGCAAATACAGATGTCTTCAGACACTGGCACACACTCTCACTCACTCACTCACACACGAACACAAGTCGTAGCAACTGTTGTTTCTCCAACTATAGGTGGCTGGGGCTTTAGAAAACAACCAATTAGTTGCAAATGTTGGATAATGCTTCTTTTTTTAATATATATCTGAAAAGCAAAGCAATAAAACCCCATTATTAGTTATATATATATAATCAGTAAACGTATGGATTAATTCAGTTATGGCACATAATAACAAAACACTCAAAAAAAAGGTTTAGGCTATGCAATAGGATTATTTTGTTTGTCATGTGGCCTCCTAAGAGGCCAAGTTCAGGTCTTTCTAGTCAACGACCGTGAGCGACCTGCGTACCGGAATGTGACATGGAATGGATAATTATCAATGAAACTGGGGTAGGATATGGAAGGAAGCGGCCGTGGCCTGTCAAAAGATACCGTCCCAGCATTTGCCTGGCGTTGAAAATGGAAAACCATGGAAAACCATTTCAAGAATGGGTGAGGGTTGGGGCTCGAAACCACACGTCTACCGAGTTAGCAGAGTGCTTGGCCCCATGACCTAACGCTCTGCTTTAGCCAGCATAGCCACTTCTATTGGTAATAGGATTATTCATATGCACAGACATAATAAGACACTCACTCGGAAAAAATAGAAAGCTAATTTTTGCACACAAAAAACATACCTTTTCAATATAAAAAATTGTAGCTTAGTGGGCTACGCTGCTACCCCCAATCGTTTGGTTGGCATGCACACCGTTTAATTCTGCAACAAAAAATAATTATATTCCAAAAGTTCATGTATTAGTATTAAATAAAATGGCATTCATTCATTCATTTTAGCCTAAGTCATACACAAAATGTACATACCTTTTACAAATTAATAATATTTTTTGTCCTTTATATGTATAGCAAATTAGTTGTTGTTGTTGTTAATGTTGATTTATCTGCAACAAAAAAAATACGTACATACAATTAAGTTATTAAATCAACTTTAAAAATAATCCATCAAATAACAATAATTTATTCCATAACATTATGATAACAAATATACATACCTCGTCTTTTTAGTTGATGTTTAAATATATCGATGTTTTTATTATTAAATTAAATTAATTAATTAATTAATTAATGAGCGCAAGCTAACGGCTCTGCACAGCCGTCTGTATCAAACAATAACTCGCAAAGTAATGAACATGATACACTGTTTCGGTACATATATAATCTTATATATGAAAGTGAAAGTCTGTATGTATGTATGTGTGTATGTATGTGGGTGGGTCTGTTCCGTATACAAATCTACACCGTTCCACCAATCTCAACCAAATATTGCATACACATAGTTTAGGACCCAGAACGAACCGCTGGCTACATGAATTTTCGATAGTCTTTCTCATTCTTCTGATTTCGGCCCTTTTGCACTCAAGCACAGGCTAATCAAATCATAAAATATACTCATGAAGGAATGGCAAGGCAGATAGTATCCATGGCAACATAGCTCAAGTCGAGACACGGCCGACTGGATGCCATTTGCGCTCTGCACTACCGGTATAGAAAATGAGGATCTTTACTTGAAATCCCGTTTGTTACTCAACTACTCACACAGCACTGTCAACCGAGTTTAGCATAACAAAAACTTGACACCATCTTCTACCATATATTTGTCAAATACCACTCACTCACTTATTCATTCATCACGAAATCTCAGAAACCACCGAACGGATTGGAATGAAATTTGGTATGCAGCTTCCTCAAGGGACGCAAATGCCCACTAAGAGAGGATTTTTGCATATTCAGGTTCTAAAGGGGTGTTAAGGGGGTAGACCTGCATTTCATTGAATAGCAATATCTCCCGATTGGTTTCATTGGGGGATGTGATACTCGGCATATAAACTCATCATTAAAAGTAAGAAGACACGCCTCTGAGGGTTTTTCGATGTGGTGTATATTATGAGGTGAATGGGGTGAAGAGTGGGGATTGAAAGATTCATAACGGAGCGTGTATCTCTTAAAAGACATAGGCGAGGATTTGAAACTCAGCGGAAAAAATCAGCATAAAAATAAGTAAATGTGTTTGACCGTTTTTCCATAAATCCAATTTAAGGGGCCCATGGGGAGGGGTGAAATTCTGGTGGGGGAAACAGTAAAGAAAGTGTCCTAACTGATTGACTGACTGACTCACTCATCAAAATCAGGGGGAAAGCTGCTTTAAAGTAAGTAAATAGCTGTTCGACAGTTTTTTTTTCATAAATCAAATTTAAGGGGATCACGGGGAGGGGTGAAATTCCAAAAAAATAAAATTGAAAGAAAATGTCCTGACTCACTCGCTCACTCACTCACTCACTCATCGCCCAGCCAAAATTATTGAAGTTAGAAACATGACAGTTTGGGGATATGTTCATTGTTTGTCAAAACCATCTACTAAGGGAGGATTTTCGGATATTCAGGTACTAAAGGGGTCTTGAGGGGGTTAAACCTGCATTTCATTGAATAACAATATCTTCCGATTGGTTTCATTGGGAGATGTGATACACGGCATATAAACTCATCATTAAAAAGTAAGAAGACACGTGTCTGAGGGTTTTTCGTTGTGGTGTATATTATGAGGTGAAAGGGGAGAAAGGTAGGTATTGAAAGATTCCTAACGGAGCGTGTATCTCTTAAACGACATAGGCGAGGAGTTTGAAACTCAGCGGGAAAAAAATCAGCATAAAAATGAGTAAATATGTGTTTGACCGTTTTTTCATAAATCCAATTTAAGAGGTCCATGGGGAGGGGTAAAATTCTGCGGGGGGGAACCAGAAAAGAAAGCGTCCTAACTGATTGACTGACTGACTCACTCATCAAATTCAGGGGGAAATACTGCTTTAATGTAAGTAAATAGCTGTTCGCCAGGTTTTTTGATCAATCAAATTGAAGGGGTTCATCGGGAGGGGTGAATTTCTGAAGTAAAAAAAAAATGAAAGAAAATGTCCTGACTCACTCACTCATCATCGCCCAGCCAAAAAAATCGAAGTTGGAAACATGGCATTTTGGGGATATGTTCGTTGTATGTCAAAACCGTACACTAAGAGAGGATGTTAAGATATTCAGATTCTAAAGGGGTCTTAAGGGGGTTAAACCTGCATTTCATTGAATAACAATATCTCACGAGTGGTTTCATTTGAGGATGTGATGCTCGGCATATAAACTAATCATTAAAAATAAGCAGACAAGTGTCTAAGGGTTTTTCGATGTGGTGTATTATTATGAGGTGAAAGGGGTGAAAAGTGAGAGTTGAAGGATTCCTAACGGAGCGTGTAGGCCTATCTCTTAAACGACATAGGCGAGAAATTTAAAACTCAGCGGGAAAAAAATCAGCTAAAAAATAAGTAAATCGGTGTTCGACCGTTTTTTTCCTAAATCAATTTAACGGGCCCCATGGAGTGGGGTGAAATTCTGGGGAAAGAAAGGAGAGAAAATGTTCTAACTGACTGACTAACTCACTCACTCATCAAACTCAGGGGCAAAGACAGCTTAAAAAATAAGTTAATAGGTGTTCAAGCGTTTTTTCATCAATCCAATTTAAGGGGCGCCTGGGGAGGGGTGAAATTGTGGTAAAAATAATTGAACGAAAATGTCCTGTCTGACTCACTCCCTCATCACGCCCAGCGAAAACTATTTAAGTTGGAAACATGAAATTTTGGGAATATGTTCGCTGTATGTCGAAAACGTCAACTAAGGAATGATTTTTGTTTATTCGGGTTTTAAAGAGATGTTAAGGGGGTAAACGTGCATTTCATTGAATAACGATATCTCATGAGTTGTTTCTTTCGGGATGTAATATTCGGTATATAAACTAATCATTAAAAATAATCAGACATATGTATAAGGGTTTATCGATGTGGGGTATATTATGAGGTGAAAGGGGTGAAAATTGGGGGTTGAGGGATTCTTAACTGAGCGTGTATCTCTTAAACGACATAGGCGAGAAGTTTGAAAATCGGCGGAAAAAACAGCTTAAAATACAAGTAAGTAGGTGTTCGACCGTTTTTTCAAAAACCCAATTTAAGGGGCCCTTGGAGAGGGGTGAAATTCTGGGGGAAAAAACAGGAAAGAAAGTGTCCTAACTGATTGACTCACTTACTCACTCACTCATCAAACTCAGGGGGAAAACAGCTTTCAAATAAGTAAGTAGGTGTTCGACCGTTTGTTTCATGAATCCAATTTAAGGGATCATGGGGAGGGGTGAAATTACCAAAAATTAATGAAAGAAAATGTGTTGACTGACTCATTCACTCATCATCGCCCAGCCAAACTTATTGAAGTTAGAAACATGAAATTTTGGGGATATGTTCGTTGTACGTCGAAAACGTCCACTAAGGAAAGAGTTTTGAATATTCAGGTTCTAAATAGGTGTTAAGGCGGTAAACGTTCATTTCATTGAATAACAATATCTCACGAGTGGTTTCATTTGGGGATGTGATACTTGGCATATATAGTAATCATTAAAAATAGGCTGACACATGTCTAATGGATTTTCGATGTAGTGTATATTATTAGGGAAAGGGATGAAAAGTGGGGGTTGAAAGATTCCTAACGGAGCGTGTATCTTTTAAACGACATAGGCGAGGAGTTTGAAACTCGGAGGAAATCAATCAGCTTAAAAATAAATAAATAAATAAATAAAATAGGTGTTCGACCGTTTTTTCATAAATGGAATTTTAGGGGCCTATGGGGAGGGGTGAAATTCTGGAAGAAAAACGTTCACTAAGGAAGGATTTTTGGATGTTCACTCTCAACGACCAACCCAAACTATTAAAGTTAGAAGAATGATATTTTGGGGATATGTTTGTTGTGTGTCGGAAACGTCTACTAAGGAGGGATTTTTGGATATTCAGGTTCTAAAGTGGTGGTAATGGGGTTAAACCTGCATTTCATTGAATAACAATATGACACGACTATGACGCGACCGAAGCGAGGCAAAAAATGAGATGATGTGTGTCTGTGTATTACTCAATCACGCAAGTACCACTGGTCTGATTTACATGAATTTTACATGGAAGTAGCTGATTTACCTGGTTAACATATAGGTTTCTTTTGATTTCAATACTTTGCCCTATTTAAAGATGGCGACCATTTTAGTGACGTCTCTACACCCTTTGGTTTAAAACTTTCATATTTCCATTTCAAATAAAAAGAGAACGCTAAGAAATAGCAAACTTTTGATGGCATATGCGAGGTTTAAAATTACATTTTCTATCCGAAAGGTATCTCCAACGGTTAGCGAGTAAAACCTAAATTTGTGCTATAAAACAGGGTCAACGCCGAGCGGTGTATTTGGACAAAATGTTCCATCCTTAATCTCCCTCTGCGCAGCACCTCGCCTATCCCCTGTTTTAACACTGTGACCTTCACATTTTAATTTAATTATGACGTGTAGCGAAGCACGGGTTCTTCAGCTAGTGTGTCTATAAATTTGCCAACACGTTAATTCTCACCCTGTATTAAAACACCCATTGCAAGTAATGACTGATGGAGTCAGAAAATTCTTAACATTGGCAGTTCACATAACTATGGGCCCAACATGACTTTGCCACTGTGCAGCCCGTGAGAAGTTCAACATAAGCATTTTCAAAACAATGTCCTGAGAGCGTTCTAACCTTGAAGCAATGTATCAGTTTATCACATATAGAAACAGCTACTCTCGCTATCTCACTTTGTTTCCCAACGACAAAGTTGCAAAGGCAGGCAAGCAGACAGGCTTCACACACACATATACTTACATGCATTCTTATTGCGATAAGGAGCTGAGCTTTATCTCATGCTAACATTCCCAACACACAGTGACTTCTGTTAGCAAAATTATTTTTCTATAGCAGTAAGGCTCAGTATGTATGTTTAGCAAAAAAAAAAAAATACTGTTTGACAACAATCCAACGTCACTTCAAATCTCATTTCTTTTCTTTCTTTTTTTTCACACTTTCCTCAAATATCTGGAAAACATAATGGAAACACATAAAACCATAAAAAAATGGAAAAGAGGCGGCCGTGACCTTACAGTAGGATCCATCCCAGCATTTGTCCAAAGACAAAGTGGAAAACTACTGAAAGCCACTTCAAGTAGAGTGGGAATCGAACCCCCTCTACTCAATTGACCTCTCGAGGCTGAGTAGATCTCCCCCGTTCCAGTCCTCACACCACTTTCCAAATTTCATGGCATGGTCTGGGAATCGAACCCAGGACCTCTGGGGGGAGGGGACGGCAGCTAACCATGCAGACCACTATGCTAGCAATGCGATTAAAAAGCTAGGTAAACAAATCCACCAAACCGTGCATAGGGTTTTCACCTACCGAGTTGAAATGTATAGTGCTGGTAGAGGGGGTAAATAGCAACCTTTCATCAAAAACAAACTTTTTTCGTCAAGTTCACCGTCTCCAAAATAGTGACCATTTTTTTAGCCTACTTTCGATTTTTGCAAAAAATGAAAGTAGACTTATGAGATCAACACAGGGCGAAAAAAGTGTGTCTGTCTGTGTGTGTGTATGTGTGTGTGAATCTGTGTGTGTGTGTATGTGTGTGTGTGTGTGTGAGTCTGTGTGTGTGTGTGTCTGTGTGTGAGTGTGTGTACTCTGAATGTCTGTCCCCCCCCCCCCCCCTATCAATTGGAACACGGTGAATGCGAATTGAACGAAATTTGATACAAAGGTAGCACTAGCAAAGGACACCTCAGTGTCATGTTTTATATCGCCGCCATCTTGACGGAAACGTAATGGCGGCCACACAAATGTTCAAAGCTTAAATCAAATTACGACTAACCTAATCATCCGATCTCTACCAAATTCTGCAACAACATACCTTTATGGGGGGAGCATCCTTTGACCAAACCAATAGGTCATCAGCGTAATAGTTTGCGGATGGCAGCCATCTTTGTGTGAAAATCGATTCCCCCTATTAATTCGATCATGGTGCAACCGAATGGAACGAAATTTGGTACAGAGGTAGTACTAACAAAAGGCACCTCAGTGTCATGTTTTATATCGCCGCCATCTTGACGGAAACGTAATGGCGGCCACACAAATGTTCAAACCTTAAATCAAATTACGACTAACCTAATCATCCGATCTCAACCAAATTTTGTAACAACATACCTTTATGGGAGCAGCATCCTTTGACCAAACTAATAGGTCATCAGCGTAATAGTTTGCGGATGGCGGCCATCTTTGTGTGAAAATCGATTCCCCTATTAATTCGAACACGGTGCAACCGAATGGAACGAAATTTGGTACAGAGGTAGTACTAACAAAAGGCACCTCAGTGTCATGTTTTATATCGCCGCCATCTTGACGGAAACGTAATGGCGGCCACACAAATGTTCAAAGCTTAAATCAAATTACGATTAACCTAATCATCCGATCTCTACCAAATTTTGCAACAACATACCTTTATGAAGGGAGCATCCTTTGACAAATCTAGTAGGTCATTAGCCCAGTAGTTTGCGGATGGCGGCCATCTTTGTGTCAAAATCGATTCCCCCTATTAATTCGAACACGGTGAAACCGAATGGAATTAAATTTGGTACAGAGGTAGCACTAGCAAAGGGCATCTCAGTGTCATGTTTTATATCGCCGCCATATTGACAGAAACGTAATGGCGGCCACACAAATGTTCAAAGCTTAAATCAAATTACGACTAACATAACCATCCGATCTCTACCAAACTTTGCAACAACATACCTTTATGGAGGGAGCATCCTTTGACCAATCTAATAGGTTATTAGCCTAATAGTTTGCGGATGGCGGCCATCTTAATGTCAAAATTTATTCCCCCTATTAATTCGAACACGGTGGAACCGAATGGAACAAAATTTGGTACAGAGGTAGCACTAGCAAAGGGCACCTCAGTATCATGTTTTATATCGCCGCCATCTTGACTGAAACGTAATGGCGGCCACACGAATGTTCAAAGCTTAAATCAAATTACGTTTAACCTAATCATCCGATCTCTACAAAATTTTGCAACTACATACCTTTCTGGAGGAAGCATCCTTTGACCAATCTAATAGGTCATTCGCCTAATAGTTTGCGGATGGCGGCCATCTTTGTGTCAAAATCGTTTCCCCCTATTAATTCAAACACGGTGAAACCGAATGGAACGAAATTAGGTACAGAGATAGCACTAGCAAAGGGCATCTCAGTGTCATGATTTATATCGCCGCCATATTGACAGAAACGTAATGGCGGCCACACAAATGTTTAAAGCTTAAATCAAATTACGACTAACATAACCATCCGATCTCTACCAAACTTTGCAACAACATACCATTATGGAGGGTGCATCCTTTGACCAATCTAATAGGTCATTAGCCTAATAGTTTGCGGATGGCGGACATCTTTATGTCAAAATTGATTCCCCCCGTTAATTCGAACACGGTGGAACCGAATGAACGAAATTTGGTACAGAGGTAGCACTAGCAAAGGGCACCTCAGTGTCATGTTTTATATCGCCGCCATCTTGACGGAAACATAATGGCTGTCACACAAATGTTCAAAGCTTAAATCAAATTACGATTAGCCTAATCATCCGATCTCTAGCAAATTTAGCAACAGTATACCTTTATGGAGGGAGCATCCTTTGACCAAACTAATAGGTCATTAGCCTAATATTTTGCGGATGGCGGCCATCTTTGTGTGAAAATCGATTCCCCTTATCAATTCGAACACGGTGAAACCGAATGGTACGAAATTTGGTACAGAGGTAGCACTAGCAAAGGGCACCTCAGTGTCAAGTTTTATATCACCGCTATCTTGACGGAAACGTAATCGCGGCCACCCAAATGTTAAAAGCTAAAATGTAATTACGACCAACCTAATAATCTAGTCTCTACCAAATTTTGCAACACCATATCTTTATGTGGGAAACATATTCTGACCAAACTGCAAGAACATCAGCCCAATAGTTTGCAGATGGTGGCCAAGTATGTGTGCAAATCGATTCCGCCTATCAATTCAAACACGGTGAAACCGAATTGAACGAAATTTGGTACAGAGGTAGCACTAGCAAAGGGCACCTCATATTCATGTTTAATATCCCTATAGCACGTTGTATTTCAACACGCTACTACAACCAACATTCAATCATACTCCTTGAAAAGGACAAAGAGTTATAACAATACCCATGCATTTAGGAGAAAGTAGGCTATATGTTCTTTCCTGAACATCTTGTTTCAAAATTCATTTTCTCTTGACCTACACCCTTGAAACTTGCTACCCACCTAGAAGGCATACCCAACTTTCATTAACGTCAAACAAACTTTTTCCCAAAATTCACCGTTTCCAAATAGCGCCAATCCAAAAAACAAATTATGTTTCTAAAATACCAACACACATGCTTAGCCAAGAGAACGTCATCCCAACGCCAACAATACCTCGTTCGTCAAAATACGACCACGCGTTCGGGAGATATCGGCAAAGTTTGTATGAAAGTAGGGGCCGACTCAGAACATAGAACACCCCACTACTACGGTGTATTCTGATGGACATCGCTAAGATGTTAGTTCTACCCCTGCTAAGCGTGACTGTAGTCTTTGTTACTACGTTTTATCCAACCCTAGGTGGGTGATTTTGTGTATAGTTATTTGGGATGACGATCAGACGTCATGGCCAGTGTTATTTTTATAACACTCCCTTTCTTGTAAATGTTGTCACGCATCTGAGTTAGTTAGAACAGTTCGTATCAGTAGGTAGTCGACTGAAGCTACCAGTTTTTTAATTCAATGTCATTTTGATTTTGATGTGCTATGAAGCCATCCAGTTCAAGTTGTGAACACATCCAGGGTGTTACATTTTGTATGCAATCTAGCATCGAACCCTGTAATGAATGCCGTATCATTGGTAAACTTAGCAATTGTAAGATTTGCGCCTTTTGATGATTATATTGTGTCAGGTGTTTCGACACAGTTATTATTTTGGTTATAGTTAGACAAAGCAGTTATGGAGTGATATATCTGCCGATTTCAAAGAAGTTCAGATCAAGTGGTATATCTGTATTTTTCTTTTATTTGACTTTTATGAACATGCCACGTCTTTGTGTATAGTTTTGAGGCGTGATTTTAAGCTTGAATCTTATGCTACTTTATATTATATTTGTGACCAGATAACAAGGCCAATTTTCTAATAGACTTTCTGCGAGAAAGCTGCCTGCCTTCAGTGTTGTTTCATTTTAAACTGTCCGTGTAGATGACTGTGAGAAGCGAGCCTAGCTCAAGTCATGGAAAGGTGGAAACAGTTCCCAGCATGCAATGTACTACAGCACCACTCATTCAGTGAGACATAACATTTCAGGCTTTTGAAAATGCTTATAGCAGTACTAACCATTTGTTGTTGTGTCTCATATGTAGGTCAATGTCCAGGCCACCATTTTGTAATAATCAGATGTTTTGCTACTTTGATCTGACTGGCAAGAGCCATGTGTTTACATCGCTATTGAAGCGACTACTTTTTCTTCTCCACTTGAGAATGATTACACGTCATGTTAAGGTTTATTTGTTGAGATTGAGAGGCTAGATGGGGCACCTGTGTAGATGCTATATTTATGTGTGTCCAGACTTCGATTCTGTTGACTGTGTTATTCCAGACCGACCCAAATGTAAATTAAGTGAACCGAGAGTCACTAATAACCTGTGTTATTGTTATGTCCGAGCGGGAGAGCTCGTTGATGGTATTTTATAGCAGAGATTGATCTCGCACGAGACTGCTACTGCTGATCCCAAGGTATTCAGGATTGTCAGCCTATTCGCCATAAACCAACGATAATCTAAACCGACATTCTAATAATCAAACACGACATTATTATAAACTGATGATAACTAATTGTTTATAGCATTTAACCTTGATTTTCTTGCATTTTGGACCTGCTGGCTGACACTTGCTTTGTGCACACTTCTTTTGTGGAAGTAATCTAGGACAGATGACACTAATTTTTATCGACGGAGTGCTTGCTCAACCTTTAGTCAGTAGCTGGTGGAGCGTGAGCCTCATGCAATGTTAGACGTAGTTTTTACTACGCATTTGCCACCGTAAATGACATGCACGTAGATGACACTGGTTTATAAAGAGTATCCCAGGGCGAAGGCAGGAATAATATTGATTGTGATCTTGTTGTTATTTATTTAAGTGTATGATAACCCCATGTTTACCTTTCTTAGCTTGTAAGAGGGCATGTAATGTGTTTTTTTTGACGGCTTGTCATGTAGATTTGTATTAATTGTGTGCTTTACGGACGTCATCGCCGTAAATGTTGTATTAATTGTTAGGAATTAGCTAGATTATTTAACACTAAATGTAAATGAGGAAATGGTATCATCCTAACTTAGATTTGCTATTGCTACCCTGTTAAATGTAAATTCCGTTATTAGCTTATTTTGTAACTTGACTTAGATATTATTGCCGTACCATTTTCCTAGCGTTGCTGTTGTTGTTTTCCTTTGTCAAATAGATTTTTCGCGAGAGTTTATAGTAGTTTACAGGTAGGGTCCTGATCTTTTATTTTTGTTTGTTTATTAGTATGCGGATTAGCCGATAGAATCCCTCCGAACTAGGCTAGGTGTCGGAATATTTTGAATAAATATTTCTACAAGTTTTACTTACGCCTGGAAGTTTATTTCTCAGTCTAGCTTTAGGAGGTGTATTTTCTTAGGCTGTCTATGACCTTTTTTGCAACCATGTTACCACGGATCCCCTGGATCATGGAATCTCGTGCCGCTATGACCTATAATAAATTCACCTGATCCTCATGGCACATGAGTCCGACTGGTGAGGTGTTAGGGATGTCATTTCGGTTGTTGGCAACCCTGATAGCTCCTCTGACGGGCACAATAGCTACCACACCCTAAATCTCAGGCAATCTGTTTAACATATTCTAACCTACAGTTCTTGCCCATGACCTTTCCTTAACTAAGCTTGCTATTCCTGGGTGTCTTAGTGTGTGTCCTACCAACCTATCTCTTCTCTTCATTAGCAGTCGCCAGAAACATCTCTCCTCTCCCACTAGTTTTAATACCTCTTCGTTTGTAACCCCATCTACCCATCTGATCTTCATCATTCTTCTGTAACACCACATTTCAAATGCTGCAATTCTCCTCTTTTCTGCTGCACCAATAGTTCAAGTTTCACTTCCATAAAGTGCCACGCCCCAGACAAAGGTCTTCAAAAATGACTTCCTTATACCTAAATCTATATTCGATGTCAACAGATTCCTTTTCTGTAGAAATGCTTTCCTTCCCTGAGCTAACCTACTTTTTATATCCTCTTTGCTTCGTCCATCACTGGTTATTTTGCTTCCTAAGTAACAGAATTCTCCTACTTCCTTTAGTTTTTCACCTGCCAATTTGATGTCCAAAGAGGTTTCTGATTTATTTCGGCTGCATTCCAATATTTTTGTTTTACATTTATTAATTTTCATCATGAATTCTTTCCTCAAGATATTATCGCTATTTGTAAAATTTGGGATCAGTTTCAACTAGGACACGTAAATAAAAATTTGAGCCTGATGCAATCCAGCGTTCGCCGCTGGTCCAAAATTATTTTTAAAACTGTAGTTCTGGGTACATGCCGTCAAATCTTGTAGCTTTAGCTTTATCTGGGTCTTATATTATGGGGTTGGACATTCTTCAAAAGCTTAAGCTCAGGTCTTTCTCGTGAAATTATTATGTTCCTTGAAGCTGAGAAAAGACGGTTAGTTTCAGAATCCACATTGCAAGGACAATGTTCCCTAGAATGAATTGGGGAGGAATCCAGTTTTTAGAATAGTTGGTTACTCCAGGATTTTCTATTTTCAACAGTCTTGGACTATTTCTCTTTCTTAGCTGTTTCGCCCTTAATGAAACAATAACTAACTTTCTTAGCTGTAAGAGCATATGACCTCGCTGTTTTGACTCTTAAAATTCCAATAACTAAGTTTGTCAGTTGTGCCCATTGACCTTATCTATCTCAAACTCAGAGTACACGCGACCTCACGCCATCTGGAACTGTATGCATTACAATAGCCACTAGCCATGCTGCTGACATTATTGAGCCAATCCTAGTTCTTGTGAGTCAGAGTTAGCTTTAGTGTCATTAGCACGAACCCATTGGAAGGATTTAAAATGTCTTTAGATCGCAGGCTTTCGCAGCCGGTGTCTAGATTATCATCTAGGATTACAGGATGGAGCCGCGTCGAATTTGATAAGGCCAAAACTGTTGCTAAAATTCCTGGATATCTAAACAGGCAATCTGGAGAGGCAATAGAAGTCGTGAAGCATCCCAATAATTGCAATCGCAAATATGGTTTCAGACTTAGCAACACTTGGAAAGTTCTCCTAGCGCGCGACTGGCTGGGGCGCGGACCAATCAGGGAGCAGCGTGACGTCGACGCATGGCAGCAGGCACGTCTGGCTGGCAATAAACGTTAGTTTGAGTACGGACACCAACTCGGACCTACCCATGATTATGGCTGCTGCAATGAGAGCCGAAAGGTCGGGAAACAATCGCCGAAACACGACGCGGCTCCATCCTGTATGCCTAGATGATAATCATTTAAATTGTGGTTGCCATACAATGTTGGTAAACCACAGGTGCAATGGGAAGGAACTCAACCACACTGGAAAACGTCGGTATGTGGCTGTAGTGGTACAGCGTAACTAACTCTATCAGTCTGGTTGTAGCGGATGAGGGCAATGATTGCTTGCTTCTGTTGTCCTTCAGATTTCACCAACATTGGATAATCTGTACTGGGCGTGCTCCTGGAGAGACAAAGATGTGCCCTGTAAGGACATCTTAATTCGAACCTTTACCAGTGAGGGCGTCTGCTACACCTTCAACAGATTGACACCCGAGGAAATCTTCGCTGATGATGTGTAAGTTTGAAGTCAACTGTTGCTGAACTCTGACCCCAGGAGACGTCAAACCCTGCAAGTGTCACCGCAGGTTCCTATAGTAGACTTGTGAGATCTAAACTAGCCAAGTGTCCGTATGCTTGTCTTATCTCTCTCTCTATATATGTACTGTATATATATATACTAGCAGAAGTACCCGTTCTTCGAACGGTGTTCGGTGTTAACAACAGACATTATAATAATAATAATAATAATAATAATAATAATAATAATAATAATAATAATAATAACAATGTTATTGGTGTTACATCCCTTTTAAGTACTGTTGCTTTTAGAGACGCACCAGACATTATCAATTGAGCTACTGTTGCAATGGTTAGCAGCTTGTAATTCCTTCATAAGTTTATCAGAACGAAGTTAATTTTCTGGGAATATCACACACACTGTTAATTTAAGGGCCTTATAATGTGTTTTTTGGAGATCCTTTATAGACTCGCGAATTTTTTGTCTCACATTGAGAAGTGCAACATATGCTTTGGTCGTCCTTCTATGATAATTTTTATATTTCGCCTATTTTAGCATGTATTTTGAGAAGGTTTTCCCTATATCCACCCTTCTACTGTATGAAAAGTACGGTGAAGAGTTTTATAAATGAATGGTGTATTGACTCATGTTTACCATACCTAATTTTACGATGCACCAAGCATCCGAACATGAGTTATAGGCGTACATAAGGATACACAGAAAGACAGACAGACAATTCTATTGTCTACAACATATCACCCAGAAATCCAAATATGGGTATATCTACCACACAGTATCAAAGAAAATCATCCTTACGATGAACCCGTATGTCGACAAAAAAAAAAAAAAGAAAAGAAAAAAGATTAGTTGAAATGTGCCCTCAAACTAAATTCACCTAACGTGTACTTCCTGACATGAAATAGAATTGAAAGTCTTGTAGATGAAACGCAATACACGTCACATAAAAACTGACCCTCTACGTTGTGTTGGGTCCCCATACACAGGAAGACCTCTATCATAAATTATAAAAGCTTGTGGTGCATGAAAATTCAGGTTCTTTAGTCTCAAATGGCCCAAATTCCTAAAAGCCGCAAAAAATGCTGTTTCAATTCAGGAATTTTTGAAAATAATGTTGTTGTTTGGAGATATAATAGACCTTCTGTACTATATGTCGCACGTGAAAATTGCATGAAAAAATCCTAGATTACCCCTTGACCCCCTTAATTGCATTGGTGAATTATACAGTCTACGTTGGTTCCGTGATAACCTTATATTTGCAAACTTTCACAGAAATGTAATAAATGTAATAAATTGCTTCTTACTGAAATAGATGGAAAGTTGGATGCCACCCATTGAGATAATGTTGTAATGGTTACGGATTTGCATTCCTTCATTAGTTTGTTAAATTAAATTTAATTAGTTTTCTGGGAATGTTTCAGAAACTGTTGGTTTAAGAGCCTTATAATGTAGTTTTCGAGGACCCTAGAGTTTTATTTCTGGCACCGAGGGGCTTTGTCTCGTCGTTGTACGCCATAATATAATACTACTAATAATAATATAATATAGGGATAGGAATATAATAGACCTGCCATACCACACCCGCAGGTGTAAATCGCGTGAAAAAATTCTAGACTACCCCTTGACCCCCTTAAGCGCATTTTACATATTGATGAAATTTACAGCTTAATTTGGTTCCATAATAACCATCTAGCCGTTTGCAAACTTTCACACTAATGTAATTAATGGAATTGCATTGAGTCTTACAGCAATAGATGGACCTCTGAGAATCTGTTGCCATGGTTATCGGCTTGCATTCGTTCAGTAGTTTATTAAATGAAATTAGTTTTCTGGGAATATCTCAAAAACGGTTGGACGTAGGACCTTAAAAATGTGTTTTTAGGGCCCCCGAATGTTATCTCTCACATTGAGGGGCTGAAAATGGGCTTTGTCTCGTCCTTCTACTCCTATTTCAGCATGTATTTTAAGGGGGTATGCCCCCTTTTATGATAGGTACAGAGAAGAGATACATCAATGATTAGTGTCGTGCCTCTGATGGATATCTGTACCAAATTTTGCGTTGATACACCCAGCCGTTCTCGATTTATAAGGGAACAAAGTTGTCCACAATCAAACAGACAGACAGACAGACCAAAACATTATTTTCGCGCGCATCTATCATAAAACAGTCTGAAACGTGTAAATAACTCAAATTTCCGTAGAAATTCAGAAAAAAAACAGACAAATTTTCTATTTATATATGTAGAGATATACTGCACGGTTCGGTGTTGACCGTGTTTTATTGCACAAATTTAGGATTTACTCGCTAACCGTTGGAGATACACGAAAAGTGTTAAGGACCTTTTGGATAGAAAATTGAATGTTAAAGCTCATGTATGCCATCAAAAGGTTGCTATTTCTTAGCGTTCTCTTTTTATTTGAAATGGAAATATCAAATTTTGATTCCAAAGGGTGTAGTGACGTCATAAATGTGGGTTTTACTCGCTAACCGTTGGAGAAACGAAAAGTGAAGCTCGTATGTACCGTCAAAAGTTTGCTATTTCTTAGCGTTCTCTTTTTATTTGATAAGGAAATATGAAGTTTTGATTAAAGTGTGTAGTGACGTCACTAAAATGGTCGCCATTTAAAATAGTGCAAATTATCGAAATAAAATGTATCCTATATGTAAACCTGGTAAATCAGCTACATCCATGCAACATTTCATTTAAATCGGACCAGTGGTTCTTGCGTTATTGAGTAGCACACAGACAGACAGACAGAAAGACAGACACACACCATTTCATTTTTATATATTAGTATAGCAGAAGTACCCGTCCTTCGAACGGTGTTATATATTAACACCAGACATTATCAATTGAGCTACTGTTGCAATGGTTAGCGGTTTTTCATTCCTTCATAAGTTTATCAGAACGAAGTTAGTTTTCAGGGAATACCACACACACTGTTAATTTAAGGGCCTTAAAATGTGGTTTTCGGAGACCCCTTATAGACTCGCGAATTTTGTGTCTCACATTGAGAAGCCCAACATATGCTTTGATCGTCCTTCTAGGATAATTTTTTATATTTCGCCTATTTTAGCATGTATTTTGAGAAGTTTTTCCCTATATCCACCCTTCTACTGTTTGAAAAGTACGGTGAAGAGTTTTATAAATGATTGGTGTATTGACTCATGTTTACCATACCTAATTTTACGATGCACCACGCCTACATAGGCGTACATAAAGATACACAGAAAGACAGACAGGCAATTCTATTGTCTACAACATATCACCCACATATACAAATATGGGTATATCTGCCATACAGTATCAAACAAAATCATCCTTACGATGAACCCGTATGTCGACAAAAGAAAGATTAGTTAAAATTTGCTCTCAAACTAAATTCACCTAACTTGTACTTCTTGACATGAAATAGAATTGAAAGACTTGTAGACGAAACGCAATACACCTCACATAAAAAATGACCCTCTACGTTGTGTTTGGTCCACATACACAGGAAGACCTCTTTCATAAATTATAAAGGCTTGTGGTGCATGAAAATTCAGGTTCTTTAGTCTCAAATGGCCCAAATTCCTAAAAGCCGCAAAAAATGCTGATTCAATTCAGGAATTTTTGAAAATAATGTTGCTGTTTGGAGATATAAAGGATGATTGTAGTTTTACGTGACCATTAATCGCGAGATCATAAGCCACGGGACCTCCATTTTACGTGGAATCTGAACCACAGGGCATGGCATTTCACTTTGCAAATGTTTGGAGATATAATAGTCCTTCTGTACTATATGTCGCACGTGAAAATTGCATGAAAAAAATCTAGGTTACCCCTTGACCCCCTTAATTGCATTGATGAATTATACAGTCTACGTTGGTTCCGTGATAACCGTATCGCCATTTGCAAAAATTCACAGAAATGTAATAAATAGAGTGACATTACTTCTTACAGAAATAGATGGAAAGTTGGATGCCACCCTTTGAGATAATGTTGTCATGGTTAGCGATTTCCATTCCTTCATTAGTTTGTTAAATTAAATTAGTTTTCTGGGAATATTTCAGATACTTTTGGTTTTAGGGCCTTATAATGTAGTTTTCGAGGACCCTTTAGGGCCCCCAAGTTTTGTTTCTGGCACCGAGGGGGCTTTGTCTCCTCGTTGTACGCCATAATATAATAATAATAATACAATATAGGGATAGGAATATAATAGACCTGCCGTACCACACCCGGAGGTGCAAATTGCGTGAAAAAATTCTACTGTACCCCTTGACCCCCTTAAGCGCATTATACGTATTGATGAATTCTACAGCTTAATTTGGTTCCGTGATAACCTTCTAGCCGTTTGCAAACTTTCACACCAATGTAATTAATGGAATTGCATTGCGTCTTACAGCAATAGATGGACCTCTGAGAATCTGTTGCCATGGTTACCGGCTTGTATTCGTTCATTAGTTTATTAAATGAAATTAGTTTTCTGGGAATATCTCAAAAACGGTTGGTTTTAGGGCCTTAAAATGTGGATTTCGGGGACCCTTCAGGGCCCCCGAGTTTTGTCTCTCACATCGAGGGGCTGAAAATGATTTTTGCCTCGTCCTTCTACTCCTATTTCAGCATGCATTTTAAGGGGGTAGGTCCCCTTTTATGAGAGATACGGAGAAGGTTTACATCAATGATTAGTGTCGTGCCTCTGATGAATATCTGTACCAAATTTTACGTTGATACACCCAGCCGTTCTCGAGTTATAAGGGAACAAATTTGTCCACAGACAATCAAACAAACAGACAGACCAAAACATTATTTTCGCGCGCATCTATCATAAAACAGTCTGAAACGTGTAAATAACTCAAATTTCCGTAGAAATTCTGAAACAAAAACAGACAAATTTTCTATTTATATATATAGAGATATACTGCACCGCTCGGTGTTGACCGTGTTTTATTGCACAAATTTAGGTTATACTCGCTAACCGTCGGAGATACACGAAAAGTGATAAGAACCTTTTGGATAGAAAATTAAATGCTAAAGCTCGTGTATACCATCAAAAGTTTGCTATTTCTTAGCGTTCTCTTTTTATTTGAAATGGAAATATGAAATTTTGAAACCAAAGGGTGTAGTGACGTCACAAAAGTAGGTTTTACTCGCTAACCGTTGGAGATATACGAAAAGTGATAAGGACCTTTTAGATAGGAAATTAAATTTCAAAGCTCGTATGTGCCATCAAAAGTTTGCTATTTCCTACCGTTCTCTTTTTATTTGATATGAAAATATGAAATTTTGAAACCAAAGGGTGTAGTGACGTCACTAAAATGGTCGCCATTTCTTAATAGTGAAAAATATCAAAATTAAAAGTATCCTATATGTAAACCTGGTATTTCAGCTACATCCATGCAAAATTTCATTTAAATCGGACCAGTGGTTCTTGCGTTATTAGGTAACAGACAGACAGACAGACAGAAAGACAGACACACACCATCTCATTTTTATATATTAGTATGATATCGTATGGCAAAACAAGGATACATTATTAATACATATATCTTACAATATATATACAACTATTTACAGGTGAACATTCAAAGCTTAATGTCCAAACTTTTCAGCCAGTCCACTGCCTATGTAAAGGCACTATGTAGTTCATGAGCGGATCTATTGAATCTTCATTTTGGTCAATCCATAACAACATGCAGGATGGTCTGGGGCACATTATCACAGTCGCAGAATGGGTCTTCAGATCTTCCTCACTTGTGAAGCCAGAATTTACACCTACCATGATTTTTCCTGTTTCTGTTTAGAGATCTCCATTCCCTTGTCCGTAAGTTGAAACCAGGAGGAGCTCTACAAGGATGATGGATTAAACCCAGGCAGTCAGGATTTGAAGAGGTCCAATCTTCATGCCAGATCTCATCAGCATCAAAATGTGTTTCCAGGTGCTTCTCACCTAGCTTCCATGATGGGTTTCTGGACTTTAATCTCTTTGGTTTCTTAGGGTTGCAGTCCTGATGAAAGGGCAGCTCAGGGTTGCTACGACACTTCTGCCATTTTCTTACAAGAGCCATTTTTCTTCGTATGTGAGGGGGATGGATGTTGGGTAAAATGGGTAGCCATTTCAGAGGTGTCGATTTGATGGTGCCAGATATTGCCCTCATGGTGTCATTCAGTTGGGTGTCAACTTTTGAAGTATGTGCACTGTTAAGCTAGACAGGGCAGCAGTATTGTGGTTATGTCACCAAAATATTCCGCGTTTCGACGTTTTGCAGAATCTGCGAATTTGTTATCCCAGTGTAATTGAGTTCCTTCTCATCGTGGGCCCCCAACATTGTACGGCAAATCCACATTTTAAAAGCTTCCAAAGGGTTCGCGCTAATCACACTAATGCTAACACCAGCTCACGAGAACTAGGATATATCTATTGGCTCAATGATGTCTGCAGCATGCCAAGTGTCAATCGTAATGCCTACAGTCCCAGATGGTGTGAAGTCACACATACTCTGAGCTTCAGCTGTATAATAATCTGGAACTGTTAAGGCAGTGGGAGGTTAGAAACCTTCGAAAGGGATATGGATAGGTTGCGGTTGGATTTGGTTGGGATTAGTGAAGTGCGCTGGCGGGGAGAACACGCTTTTGGTCAGGAGACTATAGAATCATTAGAACTAAATCAAACAACGGCCACGCAGGGGTAGGAAACTTGGACATCGTCTGGGAGTTGAGGTAAACAAGAAGTGTAAGGAAGCTCATTTGAAGCTCCTATGACATTTCTACCATTATCGCTTGTCTCCCACGGCTAGCAATAAATCGTCTAACGCCCTGCAGAAAGTTTTCTGAACACAGTGATGATAACAATGCAAGATGTACTGCCCTATAAACAGCACAAGTAAATAAGGGAATCCAGGCTTTGGTACCACCCTTCAGATAAAGAGGTCCAGCTAAGTCAATACCAACCACTTCAAACAAGGCTGAATATTTGATTCGGTCTTTTGGCAAAGGTGCTGCCGGAGGGGTTTAAATTATGTCCTACTTGCCTTAAACAAATTGCACACCTTGACAGCAATTTTCGGATGGTTTCCCTGACATTCAAGATCCACTATCGTTCCCTTAAGATATTAAGCAGGGTCTGAATCTCCGCTTGTGAATTATTTTCGTGTTCATTCATAATTAATCGATGCCCTACAGAATGAGAGGAAGGCAGAATGACCGTTGTACAAAAATACTTGTTATCTTGTCTGTTGACTATTATCGTCCTCAAACTAAGAATGCCTTCTCAATCCTTGAATACTTTTAGGCTACTTAAACATCTGTCATCCTCTGAATTGAACGTTTCCTATTGTTCAAGTCGGATTATTATTTTTTCGGCCAAGTAAATTTCTTCACATGATAATTCTCCACTTCTTCTCATTGACTTTGTCTTCCTGGAATTATGAATGGATCTCATCATCCATCCAATCATTCGAATCATCTTATTATATCTCGAGAAATATCGTCAGTTCCAACTAAGACCATGGTATTTAACTGCTTATTGTGCTTAAACTTAGGATTCTTGCACCAAGAAGAGGTCAATGACTCCTTTACAAGACAACTCACTGAGTGTGATTGATACGTTAAAATAACTGGTGTAATGTAAAAGGTATTTTTAATTAGAAGAACTCCGATTTCTTCTAGAAAGAGAAAAGTGAATGTAGCTCAACTCCATCTATCGGTGGAAAATTCATACTTTATGATCGCTGTACAAATGTGAAGAAATACTATACGTTAACTCCACCTAGGGAGGGGAGTTTGTACTAAAATTTAATGCAGCCGATAGATGGCGTGCGTTGTACTCATCCTGACTGTTCTTATGTATTGATCGTTAGATCGAACTCTCATCGATTTATCTCGAAATGTAACCAATGGTTTCATATCATTGAATCGTTGCTGTTGGTCATTATTAAGCTTGGAATTTTCAAGGAGAGAAGGTGGATTGATTTTCTAGGTGACTATGGAAGGGGTTAGGTTAGTCGTCGGGCTTCCTAAAAGGCCTATCCCTCTTTCCGATACTGCCGGATGAATGTAATTGATAAATACTGTCGTGGGAGTTTTAAAAATATTTATATTTAAAATTTTAGGGTTAAACCTTGAAGATTGTGAAATGGCCACTGCAGAAAGAAGGTACAGTTGACTATTGCAAGGTTAATGAAAATATTATTGTAGGGTTTGTGTTGAACGAAGTCGGTTTTTAAAGGTGATGTTACGGTTGTATGATTCTGTTTTTTTATGATAATTCGTTATCTTGCTTTTTTAAGTGGAGTACTAAATCGTTTGCTGTGTGTGATATGTGAGTGATGGTATGTTAATTAGTTTGAGAAAGTTGGTATTTCCTTTGGACCTTAAATATAATAGGCCTTTGTGTTCTCGACAGTGGCAATGTAATTAAAGCATTATTTGAGCATATTTAATTTGATTTCCATTTCTATATTATGATTTTCCTTTGGAATTTGACTTTCATTTTTCGAGATTATTAATTGATTATTTTTCTCCGACCTCGTCATTTGTCGTTTAACTTATTATCTTTCATCAGTTTAATTATTTTCTTGGGATCCTGATTCCTCGCTTAACTTGTTTTATTTTAACTTCATGTTATTGTATTTTCTCCTTATTATGATTTTATGTTAATTTGTTGATGTAATGTTATTTATTATGAAATTCTTCCATTAAATTATTTTCTGTGTTCCTACTCTATTGAAGATTCTGTAGACGATAGTTTTTAATATTCTTTTTATCCTGGGTTATGGTAGCTTGGTTCAGCACGTTCTGCTTCATTGTATCGTGTCCGTCACTTACCGTGTGTTTGGGTTGGGGCTGTGATGATTCATTTAGTTCTAGAATGATCAGGTGTTCATCTACTAATATCTCTTCCAAGGGCCACTCCTAAGCCAGTCTGGTCCCTCCCACCATTTCAGTGTCAGTAGTTTATCAGCCTGGCATCCTCTTGAAGCAAGATCCGCAGGGTCCTGGTGGTCAGGCACGTGCTTCCACAATTCAGGCTGAGTCAGACTGCGAATTTTGTCTCACCCGGTTGTTTACAATTGCAGATCAGTTGTCTTGCTTCTGGATACGGTGGTAGAGTCTGTCCAGAAATGCAAGACAGAATCTTTCAAATCAAGTGCATCCAGCACAGACTTACATAACCTGTCTCCAATTAGTGTGGCAATTATCTCCAGTCGGGGTATGGTAATTGCCTTAATGAGAGCTACTCTTGCCTTGGTTGCCAGAGGACATATCTTAACTGAACCATTGACCACACTGTGGCAGCATAAGCTAGCCACTGGAATCACAGAAGGTATGATCGCTTACACCGGGGTTGTTTATGATATAATGGAACCAACGAGGGACTTTTCAACCTTCTAAGAAGGAAGAGGCTTTTTGTGCCATGGCCAAAATCCCATTCTTGTCTCTGCATCAACTTCCTTATCCCAAGAAATCCCTTTCTTCCATAGTTATTGCTGCAACCGGCGAGGAATTTACAATACAGGGATTGCTATCCCTATAGTTTCAAACATCTTCTGGGCAACTGACAGAACTGTCCTTCTCGTCACCTCACCTAGCACAACATTATCCAGTCATTCTAAAAGTAACTCTTAATTTTGTTTTAAGATGGAGAATGAAACTTGAACCTTTCTTCATTATTCCTCTTGGCCTAAATTCTCGATCTCACTTCCTCAGAACGTTCAATTGTCTCGTAAGCGCTGTACGAATAACCTTCCTCAGCTTAATTGAACATTCCAAATCCAATTCCATGATGCGAAGGAAGACCTCCTTTGAGACACAATATTGTCAGAACACACACGGGTCCTGTCAAGGGTCGCCACAATGTTACGTTATATTTTTACTCTACCGGCGTATCTACAAGTTCTCAACGTTTAGTGAATAAAACTCACTTCGGTGATAAATCAGAGTTTATTGCAATCCTGCGCAAAATCATAATTAGATAATTACATAGGAAGCCATGTTCGTCTTCTGCATTGTCTAGACAAGGAGAATAATTACAAAGTGTATACAGCCACACTGACAAATGAAAATCGAGAATCGATAGCATCACAATATTCTTTAGAATTGAAAGACCTGCTCTAGGAATGATGCCAGAGAATAAGTTGTCCACGTGACTTTATTTAGTTGTTTTGAGGGGTCATCTGTCCCTCACGTAACTTTGGGTACGCGCCACGGCCAGTCTAGCTCGTTGGTCATGGTTTTAGCGTTTCGAACAGAGCCTGTTACTCTTTGGCGTTCCATATTACAGTTCCCTGTGTATCTTAGAAACAATTTGGTTCCATTGTTCGCTTCGTTTCCAAGGCAATGACCTGGCTGAAGAAAACAGTGTCAGCGCAACTCAAGTATTGACGCGTGCTCAGAATATTGAAATGGATCAACGTAATACGGTAAGCACAAGAATCAGAATTCTAAGGGTAATGTTCCAACATCCCACCGAGATAGTGCCTCAGACATTCGCAGTTTTGTTGATTAAAAGGAACTCATGCAGTTCACGGGGCGAGCCGCAATGAATATCGTAAAATTTACTAGTGAAACATAGGAATTGAATTGCTTGTGGCTAGGGAGTGTTGGTTGGTTGGTCCCTCAAATTAGGGGCTGTGACAACGCGGTCTTGTAGCCCCGTATACATTGGGTGTGTGTAGAATCTGTCTGATAACCGGTGTTAATTGTGATGGCTGTATTAGTGTGTGTGTTATCTGTAATTAAGTTAATAATAATTTCGTACTTTCTTTATCACGTGGCATCCGTGAAATGGACGTCGTTTTATTACGGATAAATTCACCGAAGCAATTATTATATAATGTACTTTTATAATCACACTTGTTCAAAGTAATAATTTCACATTTACCTGTATATTTCCGCACCAGGCTCTCGGCCCTCCACAAACACGTGGGTGTAAAAATGTGGTGCTACAGTAATGTCGTAAATTTCACAATACTTGCCAATTAATTCACTATACAATTTGTATTGATCACTGCACGTCAATAACAGCGATTCGTAGTACTATTGTGCTCGATGGCACCTGATAATGATTTCCACACTGAAAAGCGGACTGTTTGCCACGTCTGATGCGACGGATATAATAACACGCCTACACAGGGCGGATTCTCCAGACGTAGTGCCAGGAACTGCGTTCCTCATGGAAGCAAGTCGTCAAACTAAGTCGTTGAGCGACTACTTACATTCCTGTTTGCGTATCTGCAATGATATTACCTTACCTTAAAGTGAAAAAACATTCTCCAAAATGATTCAATAATACAGAATGACGAAATGGAATATTCTGAGTCTCGTGGAAAGATAAAATTGATTAATAAGACCTCAGATAAATAATTAGCAGACTTCACCAAAGTCAAAAGTGCGATTCTCCGCTACTTCAAAGAGAATAGTATAAGCTCTCGGCACCTCGTAGCTTTCTGGGTGTGTTCAAAGGTACTACATCCCATCATAAATGTGCTGTCATGAAAAATATCACATGAACCTTAGCTCAGCGGGTTCATCTGCCTCTCCGCGGTTTCAAATAAAATGTTGGGACGACATTTTTATTTGACTCAAAGTTCAATCATAAGATTTTTTTAGATTAACTGCGTTGAAGGTTCCAATGCGCTCTCCTGTCCGAATGTCTTCAATCACATAACTTCCATTGTTGAGAGGTTGTCGGATACGACTGGGGCCATAACATAAAGACAGAAATTTCCCATATATGCGGTCTATAGGACTTGAAATTCCGTGTCGCCTTATAAGGACAAGGTCTCCCGCAACTAGTGGTTCTCTGAAACTCTGACGTCTAGTTCTCCTCAAGCGTTTGGCAGCTTGTCTGTCCAAAGTGTCCCTTGCAGCTAAAAGTAGGCTGGCGTGTGATGGCTGTCAACAAGGTGGATTTACAATCAAACGATTCCATATTCTCATTGGCATCCGGTTCAAATGCAAAACCATGGATATTTGACCAGTGCTCTCATGGACTGTTGAGTTAATACATTTTGCCATAATAACTAGGACTTCGGTCCATCGCCAGTGTTCTTCCTGACAATACAATCGACAGAATTTTGCGATAGTAGACATTACGCATTCTGCTGGGTTGCTCTCTGGATGGTGAATAGACGATAAAACATGACCTATTTCCAACTCGTTCATAGCATTGGCAAATTCTGCGGAGGTGTACTGTGATCCATGATCAGTCAACAGGAATTGTGGCTTTCCTGCCTCCGGTATCACTTGTCGTCTAATTCTCTGAATAATCTGGTGTGCGGTGGCTTTCTGCATCGGATGAAGCATCGTATATTTCGTCAACACATCAATGGTTACAGCAATGAAGCGATTCCCACGACGGGCCTTTGGTATTGGGCCATAAAGGTCCTGTGCGTATAACTCTCTAGGTTGAGTTGGGAGTATTGGTCTAGGTGGTTCCTTCAACAAGTGTGACGTGTACTTGTTCCGCTGGCATGCGTGCAAGCACGTTAACACTGTCTAACGGTGGTTCCTTGCCTTTTCCAAGTAAAAGACTCCTTGATGGTTGCAATGGTCTTGTCAGTCCCACCATGTCCAATGGATAGATGAACCATAAGAATAACAGATTCTTGATATCTCCTCGGTATGACTGCACGCAGTTGAGTGTGGTCCTCGTCCACAAACTTATACAAGACACGATGATAGATCAAATAATCATCTGCAAGAGCAGCAATCCTCGCATAGTGAGCATCCTGTGGATCCATTCGTCGTTCCAGGAAACGGATAATATGCCTGAGTTCCTCCTCACGTCGTTGTCCTTCAGGTAGATGACGAAGTCGGCGAAGGTGTTCCTCGCATTCTCCCTCGATGTCAATGGCATTCACAGTGGCTTCAGGATTCCGGCTGAGAATGTCGGCCAACACATTCTCTCTGCCTGGTCGGTAAACAATTTCCAAGTCAAACTGTTGGAGAAACAGCGTCCAACGTGTGATCCTGTCGCTTGCCAGTCTTGTTCGTAAAATGAAGGTCAGCGCATGGTGATCGGTCCTCACAATAATCCTCTGGCCTAACAAAAGTTTCTGCCAGTACTCAAGTGCGTAAACAATCGCAAGTGCTTCAATCTCAGTGGTGAAATAATGAGATTCATGCGCTCTCAAACGTCGACTTAAGAAAGCGATGTAATGACGTTTCTTCTCATCATCCTCCTGCAATAGGATGGCACCTATTCCAATCGCAGATGCATCAGTCTCTAGAATAAAATTCCGGGAGTAGTCTGGATATTCTAACTGAATCGAATCAACCAGCATCTGTTTAGCTTTCCTGAAAGCTATCTCGCACTCGTCATTCCAAGCCCATCTGCAATTCTTCTTCAGCAAACCTTGCAGTGGTGCGACAGTCTCAGAATACCTCCCACAATGAGCAGCAAAGAATTGGAGAATTCCTAGGAATTGTCTCACGTGTTTCACACGGGTTGGCGTTGGAAATGCAGCAACGGTTCTGATCTTTGCCGGATTCGGCCTGTATCCATCTCCATTAATTATGTGTCCCACAAATTTGACTACTCTCTGGAAGAATCGACACTTGTCGAACTTCACTTTAAAATTAGCCTGTCGAAGATTCTCAAAAACAAGGCGTAAGGTTGTTAAATGATCTTCCTCTGTTTCCGAAGCTATGATGATGTCATCCACGTAACATATCACCTTCTGTTTCACTTCAGGAGTCAGCTTCGCATCAACTGCTCTAATTAATGCAGCTCCGGCATTTTTCACTCCAAAGGGTAGTTTTCGAAAGACATAGGTGGTCTGATCGAACAGAAACCCTGTATACTTCTGAGTATGCTCAGATAATCTTATATGGTAGTAGGATTGTACCAAGTCCAATGACGAAAATATCTTCTTTCCCTTAAACTTGCTGAGGATGTCCCTAATCTTGGGCGGTCTGTCATGCTCAGGAGCTAAGCGTTCATTTAAGGCCCTTGCATCGAGACAAAGTCTCAAGCTTCCATCCACCTTAACCACAGGTGTTATAGGATTCAAGAAAGGAGTCGGTGACTTCCTGATTGTACCTGCTGCTTCCATCTCATGGATCTTCTTAGCAGCTTCCTCGTGGTGTTTCTCTGCGATAGGATAAATCTTCTTCTGGAATGGGAAATCATCCAGTAGTACAAGATCGTACTCGTAGCCCAATATCTCACCAGGTGTGGTGTCGAATATATCCTCGTATTCGTTCAATATTGCATCTAGTTTCTCTCGTATGGGTGCTGATAATTGTTCTGCCTCTTCGTCGGCATCTTGTGTCTCCTCAATTTCCTTGCCATTTAAATTCTCAACAACGTTGACTTCGGATACAAATTCCGGTTCTTCCTCTACTAAGTTCATTTGAATGGGTTCGTTCGGCTTAAACTCGACCGTATTACGTCCCATATCAATGATTCCATCATACTTCCGAATGAAGTCTGCACCCAATATGGCATCATGATGCAATCCTTTCATCACAAGAAATTCGTGCAAGTACACGTGGCTCGAAATTTTCAAAGTGCATAGAATCTGAATTTTGCACGTTACAACACGGGCAGGTATGACTCCTCTGACTCTTACTGCAGAAACTGGCAGCTCTGTCACCTCAGAGTTTGCTCTCAATCTAGCATGGCAATCGGCGGAAATGACACTTATCATCGCCCCAGTATCGATGATAATGACTACGTTACATCCATTCAAGGTAGCTACAATCTTCGGTAGACGCGTCAATTCGTAGTTGTGGTTCGTCGTTCGTCGTTCGTCTAATAGATCTTCCTGAATTGGCTCCCAGAGTAAGATGGTGGCAGTTACTCTGTGCTCAATCGGGTAAGAATCTATTAGTTTTTCGGCGTTTTTTTTCTTTCATGGCGGGAAGTACCGGGCTGGTTTCGCTCCGTTTCTTCCGCCGTACTACGTGTTTCCCTCGAAGTAGGGTTTTGATCTCCCTCTTCTTGTATTTCTTGAAGTTCTGAGAGTTGCTGAAGATGTTCACGACTCTCCCGTGCTCTTCCTCTCCAGTCTCGATCAGTTTGGTATCTGGGGTCTCGATCTCTATTGTAACCTCTGCTATAGCGGTAATCCCTACGGATACTTCCGTGCTGTATGTTCCGGCCATTATTCCCTCGGTGGTCGTTTTCGTGACGACGGTCTTCGTTCGTCCCTCGATCGAAGCGCCGGCTCCAGTGAGTACGACGGTCAGCTCTCTGGCCTCTAGCATATGGAGTGTTGTTCCATTCTCTCCGACCACGATTATAGTCATTGCGTTGTCCAGAGCTCTCTTGAGTCTGTGTTTGCTGTGGCGCCTGGCACACTTTGTCCACAGTTGTCAAGTTGACATGTCGTTCTTCTCGCCTGTCAGCCTTCTGCTGACGGTGTGTCGGAAACTGTTCGGTGTTAGCGTCCAATCGTCGCAAGATTTGGTCGCATTGCTGAAAAGTGGATGCTCCAGCAGCGATCAATACACGTTGCACGTCTGCAGGGTATTGCCAAACGATGGTGTTTACCAGGTCTTGCTCTGACAGTGGGGGTTGTAAACAACGGAGTTTCGCAAGCTGGGTTGCGAAGTAGTTCGCATAGCGCGTCGGAGTGTTTGAGCTGTATCGGCGAGTGTACATCTCAGCTCTGATACTCTGCTGGATATCGCTTGTCCAGTAAGTTCTCAACAAGGCTTCTCTAAAATCTTGGTAGCCTACAAATGAGTAACGGAAGGCTCTAAACCAAGTTCTGGCTTGCCCCTCAAGCAAACGCTCAATAACTCGGAGTTCTTACTCCGGAGTTACCATGGTGTCTCTCAAGTAGCTTTCTACATTAGCCAAGAATTCAACTGGAGTGATGCCACTTCCAGTGCCTGAGAATCGAGCTGGTTGCTCCTCTCGTGAACGGATGATAGTCACGTTCCCCTGCGTGTGCGCGGGTCTGAACGAATTCGGCATATCGTTATGCGTTGGCGTACTCATCTCTTGACTCTGTCGGTTGGGTACAGGTTGGAAAGGATGTGCGTCAAAGTTAAACGCTTGACTCTGCGCTGAACCGGTGAATTGAGATGGTTGCGGTTCTATGGGTGCGCTCGGCTGAAAATGTGCAGGCATAATCCCTGCGGATTGTGATCCTGGTGTCGCCTGAGAGTCACCCATCTGTGAGGGTGAATGTGTCTCTCTTGGATGCGTCTCCAGTCGGTCGAGACGTCTCTCCATAACTTCGAGTCCTGGGATGGTCTTAGCTGCAACCTTATTCCCTAGATCGTTGAGCTGTAATTCAATCCTTTCAACTTTGCCTTTGAGGTTGGTGTCGACTTCGCGAATAGCCGTCCTCAAGTTATAGCTGAGGTCTAACATCTCGGTTATCGCTACTTCTTCGAATGGTTTCTGTAGGGAATCGATTTCTTCCTCGACTTTAGACATGTTGTTCTGGATCCTTCCTACGTCATCTTTGACCTCGGCTACCTTTGCCTCCATAGTGGTCTTATGTTCATTGAGGTCACCCCTCAACATCATGACATCGATCTTATTCTCCTCTCGATGGACATCAATGGTTTCACGTAGCCCTGTTACTGTCTCTGTCAATTCCGTAATATTCTGTTTGTGTTCAACTCGGCCTTGACCTCGATCATACCATCGACGATCGTTTTGACGTTGTTGTTGACTGCGTTCGCTGAACCTCTCATCAGTATGAGACCTATATTCATGGTGGCCATGTCCTTCTTGACGGTGTCCATGAATCCCTCGACGTGAGTCAAACGAGTCCCAAATTCTTCTCGAGTGTGCTCCAAGTCGGCCCTCATATCGATCTGGACTCTGTTAATCGCTGTCTGGATCTGAGCGGTGTGCTCTCTAATCGGGTCTGCACGTCCTCCCTAGCTCTATTCATCTAATCGGTTAAACTATCTATACGCTGGTTAGCTTCCTGATGGTGTCGTATAACATCAACTCTAACAGCCGCTAAACCTGCCGTAAGATCATTCCTAGCCTCTACTCTATACGTATCCATGTCGGCCCTGACCTGCGTTAGATCAGCCCTAACATTATTGATTTCATCTCTGACTTGGTCCACATGACCACTCACATTGTTAATTGACTGGGTGTTAACTTCTAAGTCCTGTCTCACATTATTAAGTTCCTGTCTAACTTGGTCCACATGACCACTTACAGTGTTGACAGCTTGGGTATTCTCACCTAAGTCACCTCGGACTTCACCTAAATCACCTCTTACAGTACCTAAGTCACCTCGGACTTCACCTAAGTCAGCAGTAATCTGCTGGAGATTGGCATTGACACCTGCCTTCATCTCCCCAAACACACGACGAATTGTTTCCTCATCCATGACAAGAAAATTATTTGAGAATGAGAGGGATCAATCTCTAATGGAACTTACAGCTATGATTAGTTACTTGGTGGTATAAAGCTTGTTTCATTTAAATAAACATCACGAGTACAGATGGAGTATGCAAACTAAGTGCTTCCACATTTACAAAGACAACGGCGAGCAAAGCAAAGTATTACGTTTACTCAGGATGAGGCATCATCAAAGAAAATCCTATCCATCATTTATCTAACACAAAAGCCTCACCCCATGGACTTGTATCAAACATGAAGGCCATGCGGTTAATTGATCTGCAGTACGACTTTCTAAGTTCGTCCCAGTCCGGTCAATTTACCATTAATCAACATTAAGATCCTCTTAAATAACATGGAACTGACGTTCACCACGTTAACGTCGGCACATGAGTTGGGCGCCATTAAAGTATATAGAGTTTATGAGTCCGTCAGAGGAGCTGCCAGGATAGCCAACAACCGCAATTACTTCCCTAACATCTCATCCGCCGGACCTAACTGCCGAGAGGATCAGGTGAACTTCCAAATAGGCCAAAGCGGCACGAGAAACTGTAGTCCACGGGGATCGTGGTACATGGTGACGAAGATCATAGACTGCCTAAGGAAAGGTTCACCTTAAAAGCTAGACTGAGAAAAGAAACATCCAGACATGTAAAACACCGTGAAAATTTATTGTAAATTTTACAAACCCCTAGCCTAGTTCGGAGGGTTTCTATCGGCTAATCCGCAAGCTAAAAAATAATCAAAAATAAAGAGCAGGTCCCTACCTGAGAAGTTACAGTAAACCCTCGCGAAAGATCTGTCTGACAATAATAAAGCAACAACAGCAACACTAGGAAAATGGTACGACGCAAATCCCTATGTCAAGTTACAAGGTCAAGCTAATATCAGAATTTACATTTAACAGGGTAGCAAAATAAATCTAAGTTAGGATGATACCATCTCCACATTTACATTTAACGTTAATTCATCTAGCTAAGTCCTATCAATTAATAACAAAATTTACGGCGGTGACGTCCGTAATAACAAACAATTACATTCAAAGCTAAGTGAACAGTCATAAAAACATCTAAGTCATTCTTATGAACTAAGTGCTAATCAGCACACAATAGGGTAACAGAGGATTCATACACTTTTACATCATTAATAAATAACAAAAGACCACAGTTTTATTCAAGTGCCTGCCTGCACCTTGGTTTACTCTTTGTAAGCCATAGTCATCTAATGTGTGTAATTACGGTGACGACTGCGTAGTAAAGACTACGTCTAACATCGTATGGCCTGCGCTCCACCAGCTACGAACGCTAGGTTCTAGCAAGCTTCGGTCACAACAAAAATGTGTCAGCTGTCCTCAAGTCATTTCCTCCAGGAAATACCTTCATAAACACGGCTATGTCAGCAGGTTCCAAATGCAAATGGACAAGGTTAAGCAGAAAGAATTCGTTAGTTAGCTTTTGTTTTATCAAAATTATGCGTTTTATTATTACGATGTCGGTTTAGGTTATCGTTGGTTTATGGCGAATAATACTGACAAGCCTGGGCACGGAGCGTCTCCCCTGAGATCATCTCTGCCAAAAAAGCCTTGAAAAAGTCGGAATACAATCAACGGGCAATAACAACTCGGACACACAATAACACAAGTTACCAGCGGCGCACAGCTCGCGTTCAATAACTCTGGGATGGGCCTGGACACAATCAGTTACCCTCCCTAAATATCTGGTCAACGGGAACAATCCCGGACATGGTACACACAATACCATCAATCATGAAAAACCTCCCTAACGGGGCTAGCCTACAACGTACTATAGAAACCTGACATAACTGTACTCATCAAAACAACGGTACACGCAACAGCGTTTAACTAACAAATGACATTCTACAAAACATATGATGAGATACAAGAATGAACACTGGGTTCCATAAGCTATAACTGCAATGAAAGGGAAAGTGAATGCTAAAAGCATTCTGTCCTATGTTAACATGAGTCTGTCTCACTTAGAAGCATGCGCTCTCACACGGGCGCTGGGTAGATATACACAAAACCTGTTCGTGTCGCCGCAGGCTACAAGATTCCTGCGCTGTATGACACAACACACTAACTAGGCCGGCAATTTAAGCAAGTTAATAACTGTAAAACTGGCCTCATAATAATACCTTTACCATAGGTTATAAACCTCGAAGAATATGTGCATAAAAAGCACGCTATAAATCTGAATACAATCATATAACTCTGTCTTTCACATCAAAGACGTTTAAAAGGTAGCAATGTCACTCATTGCTGGAGCTCTCTGCTCTCGAAGATAAAGTACACTATTTCTGACTTGTATCAAACATCAAATAAACACGTGTGATTACACTTGACACAACAAAATAATAATACGCAAACTCCACTCTCTGCTGGATCTGCTTAATTATACGCTGGGAACTGAGTTCGATGCTAGGCAACGATGAAACGTCCCTTTTACTTATAAGGGCTACACATGACCTGGATGGCTTCTGAGCTCATCTTAAATGAAATATAATGCAGTTACAAAACTGGTAATTACAGTCGATTACCCAAATGATACGACTACTCTAACGAAGTCAGGGGTGTAACATTAACTGGCTGCAAAAAGTGCAGTTAAAGAAATATAACCATGGCATCTGATTGGCATAACTAAAGTCTGCAAAGACTTGAAAAATCACCCCAAATAGGGTTAAACAAAGTAGCCTCAAAATGACTACAGTCACGTTCAGCAATAGATAGAAATTGACGTTCTACGACGTCCATCAAGCTGCACCAGGGTTGACCAAAATTTCAGACCCAAGGGTGACTCACAATCACTGCAAATAAATGACATCTAATCAGACTAAGTTACATTCCCTACCTATGAAATGGCTGTCACTAAGTTCGATTGGTTCACAAACTATACTAATCTAACTATACCACCAGAAACTAGAACAAGGAAGGGTGTACAAAACTCACGATACGAAGGAGTCCACAGTTAGCTCTCTGTCCAACGACAAGGGTTGAACAAAAGCGCCTCTGGCTTTCAGGGTTGGCATCGTCCTCATCAGAACCTCCATCTGGGCTCTCCCAAAGACCAGGGTTCGGTCTGTCCCTGTAGTTGACCTCGTGAATGGACTGGACATGCCTGGGAAAGGCATCTTCGGTTCCTTCCTCCTCGTCTGATGTTCTAGAAGTTCCATAATCAAGCTGGTCCCATCCGAGACATCTCCCTCATACCATAATGGTATTAGCCCATGGTCTCGGTCTCGAACATGGTGTTGAAAAAGTTAGCCACGTGGGCGGTAGAATAAGACTTGTAGTAGTTCATTATTTTCGCTTGAAAATTGCAGTATTTCGTCGTAAATATCATAGGCTTTAAATATAACTGACAACACAGCCTCTACACTTTGCAGATGTAAATGATAAATGGCCATGCACTGTTCTGCGGTTCCACACGTGTACAGACGCTACTTTCTCTATCACGTGGCATCCGTGAAATGGGCGTCGTTTTATTACGGATAAATTCACCGTAGCAATTACTATATAATGTACTTTTATAATCACACTTGTTCAAAGTAATAATTTCACATTTACCTGTATATTTCCGCACCAGGCTCTCGGCCCTCCACAAACACGTGGGTGTAAAAATGTGGTGCTACAATAATGTCGTAAATATCACAATACTTGCCAATTAATTCACTATACAATTTGTATTGATCACTGAACGTCAATAACAGCGATTCGTAGTACTATTGTGCTCGATGGCACCTGATAATGATTTCCACGCTGAAAAGCGTACTGTTTGCCACGTCTGATGCGACGGATATAATAACACGCCTACACAGGGCGGATTCTCCAGACGTAGTGCCAGGAACTGCGTTCCTCGTGGAAGCAAGTCGTCAAACTAAGTCGTTGAGCGACTACTTACATTCCTGTTTGCGTATCTGCAATGATATTACCTTACCTTAAAGTGAAAAAACATTCTCCAAAATGTTTCAATAATACAGAATGACGAAATGGAATATTCTGAGTCTCGTGGAAAGATAAAATTGATTAATAAGACCTCAGATAAATAATTTGCAGACTTCACCAAAGTCAAAAGTGCGATTCTCCGCTACTTCAAAGAGAATAGTATAAGCTCTCGGCTTCTCGTAGCTTTCTGGGTGTGTTCAAAGGTACTACATCCCATCATAAATGTGCTGTCATGAAAAATATCACATGAACCTTAGCTCAGCGGGTTCAATATGTATGCTGTAAATTCATCTACAACTTCAAAATTTCTCAAATATCAATTCCACATTATGAATTGTTATTTATTCCATGTTCGTGACCATATTACGTTGAAAATCATCCGAAATATTCTCTTGTAAAATACTTAACCATCTCGTAATACTAATACAATTATTAAAAAAATGACCATCAAATAAAATGCGTATTAGTATTGGTAAGAGTCAAAACAATTCAGTCTCAAAAATCGAAGCATGCCAGACCTTTCATGAAGTTGGATCAATCCTACACCATGGAATTCCTTTCAAATGTTGATTGAGTTTAATAAAAAAGTTTAATAAAAAACATTAGAAATGATTGAGCCAATAAATAGCTGTCAATGATTTTAGATGATTGAAAATCGGAAAAACTGAGACGATACTAAACCAAGTAATAATGACCTTAAATGTAATTCGAGAATAATTGAAGTCTTCTGAAAAAAAATGAAAATATTAATGCAGAATTCATAAAGCTCATTTAGTTCAGTTCTAAGTCTCAAATCGACGTATTATTTCAATTATCTAAAGGCTCTCCTGTTTCAACGTAGTTATACATAGCAAATATTCAAAATTATTCGTTTGTGATTCCAGTAGAATGTTTAATAATATCATTCGAAAATATAATCTTCTTGCAAACGCAATCTTCTTACATACGCAATCTTATTCCTATCCCAAAAACTTCTCAACATTTAAAATTCTTCATAACGAAATACCAAAATAAAAATAGAAGAAATTCTAAAGTGTTACATTCAAAAACATAGAAACTGCCAAAAATAAAGCGAAAGGTGCATTCGCAATCGAATCAACATCTTGGTAAAATAATAGCTAAAACTGGCAGGAGCGTCATAACTAAACTACTGTTCACTTCAACATACTGTGATCTTCTTAGGGATGGAGGTGGTATGTGGCTTAGGGTGGGAAGCCCGAGTGTGTTAGTAGGTCGGATGCACTGCTTAACTTATGGAAGAAAATAGAAAACAATCCTCAACTGACTATTCATTGTGATATAGCAGCTTCTCCAACCAAACGACTGAAATCCAGACACCCTTCTTGGCGTACTGCAATGAATCTACAGGACACCTCCTTTAATGTATCGGAAGCCTGGAGGGAACAATGGCATCTGCAATCCTCGTTACCAAATCATCACATCATTAAGAACACCTGCAAGTTCCCTGATGGATTTTCCCTTCCCAGACGACAGTGAAGGACGCTAAACCGTATTAGGACCGGCCAAGCTAGATGTGGAGCCACTCTCTTCAAATGGGGATGGAAAGCATCACCTCTATGTGACTGCGGAGAAGAGGAACACACAGTGGACCATATTACATTCGAGTGTCCTTTACGTGCATACAGAGGCTCTATAGAAGACTTACACTGTTTCTCAAGCGAAGCCCTTCTCTGGCTCTCAACTTTAAACAAGGAACTCTAGTTATGGACATGAGATGCTAGTTGTACAGTATATATTGTACATAATATTGTAAATAATATTGTATTCATCATACGCTAAATAAATAAATAATAACTTCAACATACTATAGAAATATGATGAAAAAGGTAATCCATCTACTGTCTACATAATGAAAATCTTCCCAGCTACCTTTTGATGGCTTACTGATGAACGTGTATATCGGAATACACAACCATTCCTACTCCAAACGACACCTTGACCCTCCTGGCATCGAACTGGGAAAACCAACTCCTTCCCCCTGCTCGTCCTTCCTCGAATAGTCAATGGCATCTCTCCTGGACAACCCTTGGATCGCGTTCGTAGCGATAGTCGACACCTGCTATCTTGGTTGAAGACATTTCCATTTGCAACAGAATTCCATCTCAGAGTGCTAGTTGTAGAATTCCCTTCGCTCACTTAGTGGTAATGAACAGTATAATTCTTATACATGTTCTACTGCGTAGTTACTCATGATATCCGTTTCTGTTCTGTCTGTTACGTTCCTTCAGTAGCTTAGCACTTCATAATGGCAAGTTCATAAAACTGAGTATACATTCCTCCCGAATAACATGTTGCTAATTATATAGAACACCCTCTGTGTAAAATTGTTTCTCCACTGCGACGTATAAACTATAAGGTTCCACTGTAGATATTATAAGTTCTAGTTTTAGCAATATTAAATTGAAGAACAGGTCTTCTGTCCGATGGGCATCGCTGATATGATAAAGTCCGAGCTCCTTCTCGTGACTTTACTCTGCGTGTGTATAACACTTGCACGAAGCGCACTTCACTTATTCACTTTTCCCGTCCGAATATTCCTTACCGGTTGAATATGACAATCAATCTGTCGTCTCTTCTCATGACACAAACCTCCCACTGTCAGAGCTTATCCCCATCCTCAGGGTAGTATATCGATGTATATCGAAGTCTATATACGTAAAACATGCTACATAATGCCTTCAACGGAGTGAAAACTCAATAGAACATGCTTCATTAAACAGTATGTTAATATTCCTAACACACACATGTCCGTTCTCTCTGTAAACTCAGTAATTATTGATTATTAATCGCCTTCAGAGTGAAAATTGCGATATATATCGCTCTCTTTCCATCACGGAATGTTGACCTTGGCGGTCATCTGCAAGCGCGTGACATAACTGGAAACAAGTCTGGCCAAACGTTGTTGCGGGATAGTATCAGTTTGCGTATATAATCTCGTACATTGAACAGATCGTGGTTCAGCGGAAAAATATCCACACCAAAATTGCTTTAATCTCACCAGGAAAATACTGGTCCAGTACAAATAAACAAAAACGCAATTTAGGAAGTTTTGCATTTCATGGATTTACGTCAATTTGAAAATAAGCTCTTCAAGTGCGGAGTCCCTTAAAGAGGTTGTATGTGTGATATGTTTCAGGATCTCAATGACCGAGAGGAATGCCACCCGACCTTCTAAGCTCTGGAGCTTCGATATAGGATTCGCTACTGACAACCACTCAGAAGACACGTATCCGTTGCGCACCATGAACGCTGGAGTTGATGGAGGAGTTACATTTTGTAACGAAGATTATGAATACGAGAAGGATAGATTTTGTAATGTTCCTACAACGGGCTTTAAGGTTAGTGCAACTTTAATTCAGAATTAGTATAAATGAAGCGTCCTTTATTCATGAATGATGAGAGTAAAATATCAAAAGAGGATGTTACAGGAGTATACGAGTGTCAACAGGTAAGAGTATTACGTCCAAAGTGGTTGAGACAGAAATATTTGAATGTCATAACGCAATGTGACCACAGTGTGTTTATGTATAACGGTGTGAATATGTGTAAGAGTGTGAATATGTGTAACAGCGTGAGTATGTGTAACAGAGTGAATATGTGTAACAGTGAGAATATGTGTGACAGTGTGAACATGTGTAACGGTGTGAGTAAGATAAATAAAGCGGTTCTGGCACAGGGGCTAATGCGCAAGATGGTTGCCACACCCTGAGACAGTGGATGACGTCACAGAGAGAGGTCGACTGGATATCGTTGCTAAATGGAAAACTTATTGCTTATTTATTATTTATATATTATTACTTTTATTAATTTATTATTATATAATTTTAATCATTTTTTAAATTCGTTTATTTTATTTTATATTTGTTTTTTATTTATTTATATATTGTGTTAAAGCACAAAACTGCAAGGTCATTAACTAAAAAATTCTCTAAACCAAAGAAAGCTAATTTAAACCTTTAAATTAAATTCATGTAAGATTTTCTTTTTTTACATTTCAGATTTAAATTTTAGATATTATTTTTGCCCTTTTTACATTTTCATATATTAGATTTTAGTTTTTTCCATTTTAAAGTTTAGATTGTGCACAAACGACTAAACTACAAGGTCATACCTAACATTTGTTTTTAATTTTTTAACGTATAAATTTTTATTTATTTAATATTTTTTTTAGTACAGGGCTAATACACAAAAGTGTGAACAAATATAGAGCAAAAGGTGGTGGCAATAAGTGAGAGAAAAGAAAGTGCGAGCAAAAAACTGAGAGCAAATGTGAGAGCACAAATAATGACATTAGTTATAACCTAACCCACAGATACCTCATTTAAAGATTTAATTTATTACATGTGAGATTTTCTTTGTTTTACATTTTAGATTTTTCATTTTAAGATTGTAGATTTTAACATTTTTGAATTTATATTTTGTTTTGATTTTCCATTTTTAATTTTAGATTTTTGAAGACCAGTAGAGTGTATAGTACTGTAGTGTGTATAGTAGTAGTACTGTAGTGTGTATAGTAGTAGTACTGTAGTGTGTATATTAGTAGTACTGTAGTGTGTAAAGTAGTGGTACTGTAGTGTGTATAATAGTGGTACTGTAGTGTGTAAAATAGTGGTACTGTTGTGTGTATAGTAGTAGTACTGTAGTGTGTATAGTAGTAGAACCTTAGTGTGTATAGTAGTGGTACTGTAGTGTGTATAGTAGTGGTACTGGAGTGTGTATAGTAGTAGTACTGTAGTGTGTATAGTAGTGGTACTGTAGTGTGTATAGTAGTAGTACTGTAGTGCTACCAGTATAGTAATAGTACTGTAGTGTGTATAGTAGTGGTACTGTAGTGTGCTTAGTGGTGGTACTGTAGTGTGTATAGTAGTAGTACTGTAGTGTGTATAGTGCTGGTACTGTGGTATGTATAGTAGTAGTACTGTAGTGTGTATAGTAGTAGTACGGTAGTGTGTATAGTAGTAGTACTGTAGTGTGTATAGTATGGTACTGTAGTGTGTATAGTAGTGGAACTGTAATGTGTATAGTAGTGGAACTGTAGTGTGTATAGTAGTATGTATAGTAGTGGTACTGTAGTGTGTATAGTAGTAGTACTGTAGTGTGTATAGTAGTGGTACTGTAGTGTGTATAGTAGTAGTACTGTAGTGTGTATAGTAGTAGTAATGGAGTGTGTATAGTAGTAGTACTATAGTGTGTATAGTAGTGGTACTGTAGTGTGTATATTAGTGGTACTGTAGTGTGTATAGTAGTGGTACTGCTGTGTGTATAGTTGTAGTACTGTAGTGTGTATAGTAGTAGTACTGTAGTGTGTATAGTAGTGGTACTGTAGTGCTAGCAGTATAGTAGTAGTAGTGTAGTGTGTATATTAGTGGTACTGTAGTGTGTATAGTAGTGGTACTGTTGTGTGTATAGTTGTAGTACTGTAGTGTGTATAGTAGTAGTACTGTAGTGTGAATATTAGTGATACTGTAGTGTGTATAGTAGTAGTACTGTGGCGTGTATAGTAGTGGTATTGTAGTGTGTATAGTAGTAGTACTGTAGTGTGTATATTAGTGGTACTGTAATGTGTACAGTAGTGGTACTGTAGTGTGTATAGTAGTAGTACTGTAGTGTGTATAGTAGTGGTACTGTAGTGTGTATAGTAGTAGAACTGTAGTGTGTATAGTAGTAGTACTGTAGTGTGTATAGTAGTAGTACTGTAGTGTTTATAGTAGTGGTACTGTAGTGTGGTAGTACTGTAGTGCTACCAGTTTAGTAGTGGTACTGTAGTGTGTATAGTAGTAGTACTGTAGTGTGTATAGTAGTAGTACTGTAGTGTGTATAGTAGTAGTACTGTAGTGTGTATATTAGTAGTACTGTAGTGTGTATAGTAGTGGTACTGTAGTGTGTATAGTAGTAGTCCTGTAGTGTGTATAGTAGTAGTCCTGTAATGATGTAGTGTGTATAGTAGTAGTACTGTAGTGTGTATAGAAGTAGTACTGTAGTGTGTATGGTAATGGTACTGTAGTGTGAATAGTAGTGGTACTGTAGTGTGTATAGTAGTAGTCCTGTAGTGTGTATAGTAGTAGTAATGTAGTGCTACTAGTATAGTAGTAGTACTGTAGTGTGTATAGTAGCGGTACTGTCTAGTGTTACTGTAGTGTGTATAGTAGTGGTACTCTAGTGTGTATAGTAGTGGTACTGTAGTGTGTATAGTAGTAGTACTGTAGTGTGTATAGTAGTAGTACTGTAGTGTGTATAGTAGTAGTACTGTAGTGTGTATAGTAGTGGTACTGTAGTGTGTATAGTAGTAGTACTGTAGTTTGTATAATAGTAGTCCTGTAGTGTGTATAGTAGTAGTACTGTAGTGCTACCAGTATAGTAGTGGTACTGTAGTGTGTATAGTAGTAGTACTGTAGTGTGTATAATAATAGTCCTGTAGTGTGTATAGTAGTGGTACTGTAGTGTGTAATGTAGTGGTACTGTAGTGTGTATAGTAGTGGTACTGTAGTGTGTATAGTAGTAGTCCTGTAGTGTGTATAGTAGTAGTACTGTAATGCTACCAGTTTAGTAGTGGTACTGTAGTGTGTATAGTAGTAGTACTGTAGTGTGTATAGTAGTAGTACTGTAGTGTGTATAGTATTAGTACTGTAGTGTGTATAGTAGTAGTACTGTAGTGTGTATAGTAGAGGTACTGTAGTGTGTATAGTTGTAGTCCTGTAGTGTGTATAGTAGTAGTACTGATGATGATGATAATTGTTGTTTTAAGGGGCCTAACATCTAGGTTATCGGCCCGAGTAGTAGTACTGTAGAGCTACCAGTATAGTAGTAGTACTGTAGTGTGTATAGTAGTAGTACTGTTGTGTGTATAGTAGTGGTACTGTAGAGTGTATAATAGTGGTACTGTAGTGTGTATAGTAGTGGTACTGTAGTGTGTATAGTAGTAGTACTGTAGTGTGTAAAGTAGTAGGCCTGTAGTGCTACCAGTATAGTAGTAGTACTGTAGTGTGTATAGTAGTGGTACTGTCTACTGGTACTGTAGTGTGTATAGTAGTGGTACTGTAGAGTGTATAGTAGTGGTACTGTAGTGTGTATAGTAGTGGTACTGCTGTGTGTATAATAGTAGTACTGTAGTGTGTATAGTAGTGGTACTGTAGTGCTACCAGTATAATAGTAGTACTGTAGTGTGCATATTAGTGGTACTGTAGTGTGTATAGTAGTGGTACTGTTGTGTGTATAGTTGTAGTACTGTAGTGTGTATAGTAGTAGTACTGTAGTGTGTATAGTAGTAGTACTGTAGTGTGTATATTAGTGGTACTGTAGTGTATATAGTAGTAGTACTGTAGTGTGTATAGTAGTGGTACTGTAGTGTGTATAGTAGTAGTACTGAAGTGCGTATATTAGTGGTATTGTAATGTGTATAGTAGTGGTACTGTTGTCTGTATAGTAGTAGTCCTGTAGTGTGTATAGTAGTAGTCCTGTAGTGTGTATAGTAGTAGTACTGTAGTGCTACCAGTATAGTAGTGGTACTGTAGTGTGTATAGTAGTAGTACTGTAGTGTGTATAGTAGTAGTACAGTAGTGTGCATAGTAGTGGTACTGTAGTGTGTATAGTAGTAGTACTGTAATGTGTATAATAGTGGTACTGTAGTGTGTATAGTAGTGGTACTGTAGTGTGTATAGTAGTAGTCCTGTAGTGTGTATAGTAGTAGTACTGTAGTGCTACCAGTATAGTAGTGGTACTGTAGTGTGTATAGTAGTAGTACTGTAGTGTGTATTGTAGTAGTACTGTAGTGTGTATAGTAGTGGTACTGTAGTGTGTATAGTAGTAGTCCTGTAGTGTGTATAGTAGTATTACTGTAGTGCTACCAGTATAGTAGTGGTACTGTATTGTGTATAGTAGTAGTACTGTAGTGTGTATAGTAGTAGTACTGTAGTTTGTAGAGTAGTGGTACTGTTGTGTGTATAGTAGTAGTACTGTAGTGTGTATAGTAGTAGTCCTGTAGTGTGTATAGTAGTATTACTGTAGTGCTACCAGTATAGTAGTGGTACTGTATTGTGTATAGTAGTAGTACTGTAGTGTGTATAGTAGTAGTACTGTAGTTTGTAGAGTAGTGGTACTGTTGTGTGTATAGTAGTAGTACTGTAGTGTGTATAGTAGTAGTCCTGTAGTGTGTATAGTAGTATTACTGTAGTGCTACCAGTATAGTAGTGGTACTGTATTGTGTATAGTAGTAGTACTGTAGTGTGTATAGTAGTAGTACTGTAGTTTGTAGAGTAGTGGTACTGTTGTGTGTATAGTAGTAGTACTGTAGTGTGTATAGTAGTAGTACTGTAGTGTGTATAGTAGTGGTACTGTAGTGTTTATAGTAGTAGTCCTGTAGTGTGTATAGTAGTAGTAATGCATTGCCACCAGTATAGAAGTAGTACTGTAGTGTGGATAGTAGTAGTACTGTTGTGTGTATAGTATTGGTACTGTAGTGCTACCAGTATAGTAGTAGTACTGTAGTGTGTATATTTGTGGTACTGTAGTGTGTATAGTAGTGGTACTGTTGTGTGTATAAAAGTAGTACTGTAGTGCTACCAGTATAGTAGAGGTACTGTAGTGTGTATTGTAGTAGTGCTGTAGTGTGTATAGTAGTAGTACTGTAGTGTGTATAGTAGTGGTACTGTAGTGTGTATAGTAGGGGTACTGTAGTGCTACCAGTATAGTAGTAGTACTGTAGTGTGTATAGTAGTAGTACTGTAGTGTGTATAGTAGTAGTACTGTAGTGTGTATAGTAGTGGTACTGTAGTGTGTATAGTAGTGAAACTGTAGTGTGTATAGTCGTGGTACTGTAGTGTGTATAGTAGTGGTATTCTAGTGTGTATAGTAGTAGTACTGTAGTGTGTATAGTAGTAGTACTGTTGTGTGTATAGTAGTAGTACTGTAGTGCGTATAGTAGTGGTACTGTAGTGTGTATAGTAGTAGTACTGTAGTGTGTATAGTAGTGGTACTGTAGTGTGTATAGTAGTGGAACTGTAGTGGGTATAGTCGTGGTACTGTAGTGTGTATAGTAGTGGTACTGTAGTGCTACCAGTATAGTAGTAGTACTGAAGTGTGTATAGTAGTAGTACTGTAGTGTGTATAGTAGTAGTACTGTAGTGTGTATAGTAGTGGTACTGTAGTGTGTATAGTAGTGGTACTGTAGTGTGTATAGTAGTAGTACTGTAGTGTGTATTGTAGTGGTACTGTAGTGTGTATAGTAGTAGTCCTGTAGTGTGTATAGTATTAGTAATGTAGTGCTACCAGTATATTAGTAGTACTGTATTGTGTATAGTAGTGGTACTGTAGTGCTACCAGTATAGTAGTAGTACTGTAGTGTGTATATTAGTGGAACTGTAGTGTGTATAGTAGTGGTACTGTTGTGTGTATAGTTGTAGTACTGTAGTGTGTATAGTAGTCGTACTGTAGTGTGCATAGTAGTAGTACTGTAGTGTGTATATTAGTTGTACTGTAGTGTGTATAGTAGTAGTACTGTAGTGTGTATAGTAGTAGTACTGTAGTGTGTATAGTAGTGGTACTGTAGTGTGTATAGTAGTGGTACTGTAGTGTGTATAGTAGTAGTGTTGTAGTGTGTATAGTTATAGTACTGTATTGCGTATAGTAGTAGTACTGTAGTGTGTATCGTATTGGTACTGTAGTGTGTATAGTAGTAGTCCAGTGGTGTGTATAGTAGTAGCACTGTAGTGCTACCAGTATAGTAGTGGTACTGTAGTGTGTATAGTAGTAGTACTGTAGTGTGTATAGTAGTAGTACTGTAGTGTGTATAGTAGTGGTACTGTAGTGTGTATAGTAGTAGTCCTGTAGTGTGATTAGTAGTGGTACTGTAGAGTGTATAGTAGTAGTCCTGTAGTGTGTATAGTAGTAGTAATGTAGTGCTACCAGTATAGTAGTAGTACTGTAGTGTGTATAGTAGTGGTACTGTCTTGTGGTACTGTAGTGTGTATGGTAGTGGTACTGTAGTGTGTATAGTAGTAGAACTGTAGTGTGTATAGTAGTAGTACTGTAGTGTGTAAAGTGGTGGTACTGTAGTGTGTATAGTAGTAGTCCTGTAGTGTGTATATTAGTAGTAATGTAGTGCTACCAGTATAGAAGTAGTACTGTAGTGTGTATAGTAGTAGTACTGTAGTGTGTATAGTAGTGGTACTGTTGTGTGTATAGTTGTAGTACTGTAGTGTGTATAGTAGTAGTACTGTAGTGTGTATAGTAGTAGTACTGTAGTAGTAGTACTGTAGTGTGTATAGTAGTAGTACTGTAGTGTGTATAGTAGTAGTACTGTAGTAGTAGTACTGTAGTGTGTATAGTAGTAGTACTGTAGTAGTAGTACTGTAGTGTGTATAGTAGTAGTACTGTAGTGTGTATAGTAGTGGTACTGTAGTGTGTATAGTAGTGGTACTGTAGTGTGTATAGTAGTAGTACTGTAGTGCTACCAGTATAGTAGTGGTACTGTAGTGTGTATTGTAGTAGTGCTGTAGTGTGTATAGTAGTAGTACTGTAGTGTGTATAGTAGTAGTACTATAGTGTGTATAGTAGTGGTACTGTAGTGTGTATAGTAGAAGTACTGTAGTGTGTATATTAGTGGTACTGTAGTGTGTATAGTAGTGGTACTGCTGTGTGTATAGTTGTAGTACTGTAGTTTGTATAGTAGTAGTACTGTAGTGTGTATAGTAGTGGTACTCTAGTGCTACCAGTATAGTAGTAGTACTGTAGTGGGTATTGTAGTGGTACTGTAGTGTGTATAGTAGTAGTACTGTAGTGTGTATAGTAGTAGTACTGTAGTGTGTATAGTAGTAGTACTATAGTGTGTATAGTAGAGGTACTGTAGTGTGTATAGTAGAAGTACTGTAGTGAGTATATTAGTGGTACTCTAGTGTGTATAGTAGTGGTACTGCTGTGTGTATAGTTGTAGTACTGTAGTGTGTATAGTAGTAGTACTGTAGTGTGTATAGTAGTGGTACTGTAGTGCTAGCAGTATAGTAGTAGTAGTGTAGTGTGTATATTAGTGGTACTGTAGTGTGTATAGTAGTGGTACTGTAGTGTGTATAGTTGTAGTACTGTAGTGTGTATAGTAGTAGTACTGTAGTGTGTATAGTAGTAGTACTGTAGTGTGTATATTAGTGATACTGTAGTGTGTATAGTAGTAGTACTGTAGCGTGTATAGTAGTGGTATTGTAATGTGTATAGTAGTAGTACTGTAGTGTGTATATTAGTGGTACTGTAATGTGTACAGTAGTGGTACTGTAGTGTGTATAGTAGTAGTACTGTAATTTGTATAGTAGTGGTACTTTAGTGTGTATAGTAGTAGAACTGTAGTGTGTATAGTAGTAGTACTGTAGTGTGTATAGTAGTAGTACTGTAGTGTGTATAGTAGTGGTACTGTAGTGTGGTAGTACTGTAGTGCTACCAGTATAGTAGTGGTACTGTAGTGTGTATAGTAGTAGTACTGTAGTGTGTATAGTAGTAGTACTGTAGTGTGTATAGTAGTGGTAATGTAGTGCTACAAGTACAGTAGTAGTACTGGAGTGTGTATAGTAGCGGTACTGTCTAGTGGTACTGTAGTGTGTATAGTAGTGGTACTGTAGTGTGTATAGTAGTAGTACTGTAGTGTGTATAGTAGTAGTACTGTAGTGTATATAGTAGTAGTACTGTAGTGTGTATAGTAGTGGTACTGTAGTGTGTATAGTAGTAGTACTGTAGTGTGTATAATAGTAGTCCTGTAGTGTGTATAGTAGTAGTACTGTAGTGCTACCAGTATAGTAGTGGTACTGTAGTGTGTATAGTAGTAGTACTGTAGTGTGTATAATAGTAGTCCTGTAGTGTGTAAGTAGTGGTACTCTAGTGTGTATAGTAGTGGTACTGTAGTGTGTATAGTAGTAGTCCGGTAGTGTGTATAGAAGTAGTACCGTAATGCTACCAGTTTAGTAGTGGTACTGTAGTGTGTATAGTAGTAGTACTGTAGTGTGTATAGTAGTAGTACTGTAGTGTGTATATTAGTAGTACTGTAGTGTGTAAAGTAGTGGTACTGTAGTGTGTATAATAGTGGTACTGTAGTGTGTAAAATAGTGGTACTGTTGTGTGTATAGTAGTAGTACTGTAGTGTGTATAGTAGTAGAACCTTAGTGTGTATAGTAGTGGTACTGTAGTGTGTATAGTAGTGGTACTGGAGTGTGTATAGTAGTAGTACTGTAGTGTGTATAGTAGTGGTACTGTAGTGTGTATAGTAGTAGTACTGTAGTGCTACCAGTATAGTAGTAGTACTGTAGTGTGTATAGTAGTGGTACTGTAGTGTGCTCAGTGGTGGTACTGTAGTGTGTATAGTAGTAGTACTGTAGTGTGTATAGTGCTGGTACTGTGGTATGTATAGTAGTAGTACTGTAGTGTGTATAGTAGTAGTACGGTAGTGTGTATAGTAGTAGTACTGTAGTGTGTATAGTATGGTACTGTAGTGTGTATAGTAGTGGAACTGTAATGTGTATAGTAGTGGAACTGTAGTGTGTATAGTAGTATGTATAGTAGTGGTACTGTAGTGTGTTTAGTAGTAGTACTGTAGTGTGTATAGTAGTGGTACTGTAGTGTGTATAGTAGTAGTACTGTAGTGTGTATAGTAGTAGTAATGGAGTGTGTATAGTAGTAGTACTATAGTGTGTATAGTAGTGGTACTGTAGTGTGTATATTAGTGGTACTGTAGTGTGTATAGTAGTGGTACTGCTGTGTGTATAGTTGTAGTACTGTAGTGTGTATAGTAGTAGTACTGTAGTGTGTATAGTAGTGGTACTGTAGTGCTAGCAGTATAGTAGTAGTAGTGTAGTGTGTATATTAGTGGTACTGTAGTGTGTATAGTAGTGGTACTGTTGTGTGTATAGTTGTAGTACTGTAGTGTGTATAGTAGTAGTACTGTAGTGTGAATATTAGTGATACTGTAGTGTGTATAGTAGTAGTACTGTGGCGTGTATAGTAGTGGTATTGTAGTGTGTATAGTAGTAGTACTGTAGTGTGTATATTAGTGGTACTGTAATGTGTACAGTAGTGGTACTGTAGTGTGTATAGTAGTAGTACTGTAGTGTGTATAGTAGCGGTACTGTAGTGTGTATAGTAGTAGAACTGTAGTGTGTATAGTAGTAGTACTGTAGTGTGTATAGTAGTAGTACTGTAGTGTTTATAGTAGTGGTACTGTAGTGTGGTAGTACTGTAGTGCTACCAGTTTAGTAGTGGTACTGTAGTGTGTATAGTAGTAGTACTGTAGTGTGTATAGTAGTAGTACTGTAGTGTGTATAGTAGTAGTACTGTAGTGTGTATAGTAGTAGTACTGTAGTGTGTATATTAGTAGTACTGTAGTGTGTATAGTAGTGGTACTGTAGTGTGTATAGTAGTAGTCCTGTAGTGTGTATAGTAGTAGTCCTGTAATGATGTAGTGTGTATAGTAGTAGTACTGTAGTGTGTATAGAAGTAGTACTGTAGTGTGTATGGTAATGGTACTGTAGTGTGAATAGTAGTGGTACTGTAGTGTGTATAGTAGTAGTCCTGTAGTGTGTATAGTAGTAGTAATGTAGTGCTACCAGTATAGTAGTAGTACTGTAGTGTGTATAGTAGCGGTACTGTCTAGTGTTACTGTAGTGTGTATAGTAGTGGTACTGTAGTGTGTATAGTAGTGGTACTGTAGTGTGTATAGTAGTAGTACTGTAGTGTGTATAGTAGTAGTACTGTAGTGTGTATAGTAGTAGTACTGTAGTGTGTATAGTAGTGGTACTGTAGTGTGTATAGTAGTAGTACTGTAGTTTGTATAATAGTAGTCCTGTAGTGTGTATAGTAGTAGTACTGTAGTGCTACCAGTATAGTAGTGGTACTGTAGTGTGTATAGTAGTAGTACTGTAGTGTGTATAATAATAGTCCTGTAGTGTGTATAGTAGTGGTACTGTAGTGTGTAATGTAGTGGTACTGTAGTGTGTATAGTAGTGGTACTGTAGTGTGTATAGTAGTAGTCCTGTAGTGTGTATAGTAGTAGTACTGTAATGCTACCAGTTTAGTAGTGGTACTGTAGTGTGTATAGTAGTAGTACTGTAGTGTGTATAGTAGTAGTACTGTAGTGTGTATAGTGTTAGTACTGTAGTGTGTATAGTAGTAGTACTGTAGTGTGTATAGTAGTGGTACTGTAGTGTGTATAGTTGTAGTCCTGCAGTGTGTATAGTAGTAGTACTGATGATGATGATAATTGTTGTTTTAAGGGGCCTAACATCTAGGTTATCGGCCCGAGTAGTAGTACTGTAGAGCTACCAGTATAGTAGTAGTACTGTAGTGTGTATAGTAGTAGTACTGTTGTGTGTATAGTAGTGGTACTGTAGAGTGTATAATAGTGGTACTGTAGTGTGTATAGTAGTGGTACTGTAGTGTGTATAGTAGTAGTACAGTAGTGTGTAAAGTAGTAGGCCTGTAGTGCTACCAGTATAGTAGTAGTACTGTAGTGTGTATAGTAGTGGTACTGTCTAGTGGTACTGTAGTGTGTATAGTAGTGGTACTGTAGAGTGTATAGTAGTGGTACTGTAGTGTGTATAGTAGTGGTACTGCTGTGTGTATAATAGTAGTACTGTAGTGTGTATAGTAGTGGTACTGTAGTGCTACCAGTATAATAGTAGTACTGTAGTGTGCATATTAGTGGTACTGTAGTGTGTATAGTAGTGGTACTGTTGTGTGTATAGTTGTAGTACTGTAGTGTGTATAGTAGTAGTACTGTAGTGTGTATAGTAGTAGTACTGTAGTGTGTATAATAGTGGTACTGTAGTGTATATAGTAGTAGTACTGTAGTGTGTGTAGTAGTGGTACTGTAGTGTGTATAGTAGTAGTACTGAAGTGCGTATATTAGTGGTATTGTAATGTGTATAGTAGTGGTACTGTTGTCTGTATAGTAGTAGTCCTGTAGTGTGTATAGTAGTAGTCCTGTAGTGTGTATAGTAGTAGTACTGTAGTGCTACCAGTATAGTAGTGGTACTGTAGTGTGTATAGTAGTAGTACTGTAGTGTGTATAGTAGTAGTACAGTAGTGTGCATAGTAGTGGTACTGTAGTGTGTATAGTAGTAGTACTGTAATGTGTATAATAGTGGTACTGTAGTGTGTATAGTAGTGGTACTGTTGTGTGTATAGTAGTAGTCCTGTAGTGTGTATAGTAGTAGTACTGTAGTGCTACCAGTATAGTAGTGGTACTGTAGTGTGTATAGTAGTAGTACTGTAGTGTGTATAGTAGTGGTACTGTAGTGTGTATAGTAGTAGTCCTGTAGTGTGTATAGTAGTATTACTGTAGTGCTACCAGTATAGTAGTGGTACTGTATTGTGTATAGTAGTAGTACTGTAGTGTGTATAGTAGTAGTACTGTAGTTTGTAGAGTAGTGGTACTGTTGTGTGTATAGTAGTAGTACTGTAGTGTGTATAGTAGTTGTCCTGTAGTGTGTATAGTAGTATTACTGTAGTGCTACCAGTATAGTAGTGGTACTGTATTGTGTATAGTAGTAGTACTGTAGTGTGTATAGTAGTAGTACTGTAGTTTGTAGAGTAGTGGTACTGTTGTGTGTATAGTAGTAGTACTGTAGTGTGTATAGTAGTAGTCCTGTAGTGTGTATAGTAGTATTACTGTAGTGCTACCAGTATAGTAGTGGTACTGTATTGTGTATAGTAGTAGTACTGTAGTGTGTATAGTAGTAGTACTGTAGTTTGTAGAGTAGTGGTACTGTTGTGTGTATAGTAGTAGTACTGTAGTGTGTATAGTAGTAGTACTGTAGTGTGTATAGTAGTGGTACTGTAGTGTTTATAGTAGTAGTCCTGTAGTGTGTATAGTAGTAGTAATGCATTGCCACCAGTATAGAAGTAGTACTGTAGTGTGGATAGTAGTAGTACTGTTGTGTGCATAGTAGTGGTACTGTAGTGCTACCAGTATAGTAGTAGTACTGTAGTGTGTATATTTGTGGTACTGTAGTGTGTATAGTAGTGGTACTGTTGTGTGTATAAAAGTAGTACTGTAGTGCTACCAGTATAGTAGAGGTACTGTAGTGTGTATTGTAGTAGTGCTGTAGTGTGTATAGTAGTAGTACTGTAGTGTGTATAGTAGTGGTACTGTAGTGTGTATAGTAGGGGTACTGTAGTGCTACCAGTATAGTAGTAGTACTGTAGTGTGTATAGTAGTAGTACTGTAGTGTGTATAGTAGTAGTACTGTAGTGTGTATAGTAGTGGTACTGTAGTGTGTATAGTAGTGAAACTGTAGTGTGTATAGTCGTGGTACTGTAGTGTGTATAGTAGTGGTATTCTAGTGTGTATAGTAGTAGTACTGTAGTGTGTATAGTAGTAGTACTGTTGTGTGTATAGTAGTAGTACTGTAGTGCGTGTAGTAGTGGTACTGTAGTGTGTATAGTAGTAGTACTGTAGTGTGTATAGTAGTGGTACTGTAGTGTGTATATTAGTGGAACTGTAGTGGGTATAGTCGTGGTACTGTAGTGTGTATAGTAGTGGTACTGTAGTGCTACCAGTATAGTAGTAGTACTGAAGTGTGTATAGTAGTAGTACTGTAGTGTGTATAGTAGTAGTACTGTAGTGTGTATAGTAGTGGTACTGTAGTGTGTATAGTAGTGGTACTGTAGTGTGTATAGTAGTAGTACTGTAGTGTGTATTGTAGTGGTACTGTAGTGTGTATAGTAGTAGTCCTGTAGTGTGTATAGTATTAGTAATGTAGTGCTACCAGTATATTAGTAGTACTGTATTGTGTATAGTAGTGGTACTGTAGTGCTACCAGTATAGTAGTAGTACTGTAGTGTGTATATTAGTGGAACTGTAGTGTGTATAGTAGTGGTACTGTTGTGTGTATAGTTGTAGTACTGTAGTGTGTATAGTAGTCGTACTGTAGTGTGCATAGTAGTAGTACTGTAGTGTGTATATTAGTTGTACTGTAGTGTGTATAGTAGTAGTACTGTAGTGTGTATAGTAGTAGTACTGTAGTGTGTATAGTAGTGGTACTGTAGTGTGTATAGTAGTGGTACTGTAGTGTGTATAGTAGTAGTGTTGTAGTGTGTATAGTTATAGTACTGTATTGCGTATAGTAGTAGTACTGTAGTGTGTATCGTATTGGTACTGTAGTGTGTATAGTAGTAGTCCAGTGGTGTGTATAGTAGTAGCACTGTAGTGCTACCAGTATAGTAGTGGTACTGTAGTGTGTATAGTAGTAGTACTGTAGTGTGTATAGTAGTAGTACTGTAGTGTGTATAGTAGTGGTACTGTAGTGTGTATAGTAGTAGTACTGTAGTGTGATTAGTAGTGGTACTGTAGAGTGTATAGTAGTAGTCCTGTAGTGTGTATAGTAGTAGTAATGCAGTGCTACCAGTATAGTAGTAGTACTGTAGTGTGTATAGTAGTGGTACTGTCTTGTGGTACTGTAGTGTGTATGGTAGTGGTACTGTAGTGTGTATAGTAGTAGAACTGTAGTGTGTATAGTAGTAGTACTGTAGTGTGTAAAGTGGTGGTACTGTAGTGTGTATAGTAGTAGTCCTGTAGTGTGTATATTAGTAGTAATGTAGTGCTACCAGTATAGAAGTAGTACTGTAGTGTGTATAGTAGTAGTAGTACTGTAGTGTGTATAGTAGTGGTACTGTTGTGTGTATAGTTGTAGTACTGTAGTGTGTATAGTAGTAGTACTGTAGTGTGTATAGTAGTAGTACTGTAGTAGTAGTACTGTAGTGTGTATAGTAGTAGTACTGTAGTGTGTATAGTAGTAGTACTGTAGTAGTAGTACTGTAGTGTGTATAGTAGTAGTACTGTAGTAGTAGTACTGTAGTGTGTATAGTAGTAGTACTGTAGTGTGTATAGTAGTGGTACTGTAGTGTGTATAGTAGTGGTACTGTAGTGTGTATAGTAGTAGTACTGTAGTGCTACCAGTATAGTAGTGGTACTGTAGTGTGTATTGTAGTAGTGCTGTAGTGTGTATAGTAGTAGTACTGTAGTGTGTATAGTAGTAGTACTATAGTGTGTATAGTAGTGGTACTGTAGTGTGTATAGTAGAAGTACTGTAGTGTGTATATTAGTGGTACTGTAGTGTGTATAGTAGTGGTACTGCTGTGTGTATAGTTGTAGTACTGTAGTTTGTATAGTAGTAGTACTGTAGTGTGTATAGTAGTGGTACTCTAGTGCTACCAGTATAGTAGTAGTACTGTAGTGGGTATTGTAGTGGTACTGTAGTGTGTATAGTAGTAGTACTGTAGTGTGTATAGTAGTAGTACTGTAGTGTGTATAGTAGTAGTACTATAGTGTGTATAGTAGAGGTACTGTAGTGTGTATAGTAGAAGTACTGTAGTGAGTATATTAGTGGTACTCTAGTGTGTATAGTAGTGGTACTGCTGTGTGTATAGTTGTAGTACTGTAGTGTGTATAGTAGTAGTACTGTAGTGTGTATAGTAGTGGTACTGTAGTGCTAGCAGTATAGTAGTAGTAGTGTAGTGTGTATATTAGTGGTACTGTAGTGTGTATAGTAGTGGTACTGTTGTGTGTATAGTTGTAGTACTGTAGTGTGTATAGTAGTAGTACTGTAGTGTGTATAGTAGTAGTACTGTAGTGTGTATATTAGTGATACTGTAGTGTGTATAGTAGTAGTACTGTAGCGTGTATAGTAGTGGTATTGTAATGTGTATAGTAGTAGTACTGTAGTGTGTATATTAGTGGTACTGTAATGTGTACAGTAGTGGTACTGTAGTGTGTATAGTAGTAGTACTGTAATTTGTATAGTAGTGGTACTTTAGTGTGTATAGTAGTAGAACTGTAGTGTGTATAGTAGTAGTACTGTAGTGTGTATAGTAGTAGTACTGTAGTGTGTATAGTAGTGGTACTGTAGTGTGGTAGTACTGTAGTGCTACCAGTATAGTAGTGGTACTGTAGTGTGTATAGTAGTAGTACTGTAGTGTGTATAGTAGTAGTACTGTAGTGTGTATAGTAGTGGTAATGTAGTGCTACAAGTACAGTAGTAGTACTGGAGTGTGTATAGTAGCGGTACTGTCTAGTGGTACTGTAGTGTGTATAGTAGTGGTACTGTAGTGTGTATAGTAGTAGTACTGTAGTGTGTATAGTAGTAGTACTGTAGTGTGTATAGTAGTAGTACTGTAGTGCGTATAGTAGTGGTACTGTAGTGTGTATAGTAGTAGTACTGTAGTGTGTATAATAGTAGTCCTGTAGTGTGTATAGTAGTAGTACTGTAGTGCTACCAGTATAGTAGTGGTACTGTAGTGTGTATAGTAGTAGTACTGTAGTGTGTATAATAGTAGTCCTGTAGTGTGTAAGTAGTGGTACTCTAGTGTGTATAGTAGTGGTACTGTAGTGTGTATAGTAGTAGTCCTGTAGTGTGTATAGAAGTAGTACCGTAATGCTACCAGTTTAGTAGTGGTACTGTAGTGTGTATAGTAGTAGTACTGTAGTGTGTATAGTAGTAGTACTGTAGTGTGTATAGTAGTAGTACTGTAGTGTGTATAGTAGTGGTACTTTAGTGTGTATAGAAGTAGTCCTGTAGTGTGTATTGTATTAGTACTGTAGAGGTAACAGTATAGTAGCAGTACTGTAGTACCGAGATTTTATAGGTATACATATTCGGTAAAAAATTCAAAGTGATTGGAGCAAAATTACGGCAGTTTTCGTGACCACAAAAAACTGATATACACAGTGCTTGATTTGTAAAAAAAAGAGGTTCCGGTACTGTGGGTATCGCGTGGTGGAGGGAAGGGGCTGAGAGGGGGGGGCTTTTCGGAATATTGAAATGTAGAGTTCTAAAAACGATATTTTTTACGCTTTTCTGACCACCTTTAAAAATTAATCAGCGGAAGAAATAGCAATCAAATTTTGATTACAATTTTAAATTAAATTGAGACTTCTGTGGCTAAATTTTTCTTACCAAAGCCGTTGGCCTGTATTAGATTTTAATGTAGGCCAACTAGGCTACCATTCAAACAATGCACATTATTTCAGTTTAATTTTCTTTACGTAATTTTAAAAAGATACTTTCGGTTTGAAAATACACACAGGTGCACCAACAATCTTTCATTTCTTGTTTTATAATTTTTTCTTCACAGTTTTCTGAAATAATTATCCAGTCAAAGACCAAGCTCACCATGACTTACAACTTAAGTTCCACAGTTCTAAAAAATATGTTATATATTCGACTTTTTCCCCGATCAGAGGTTTCGGTACTGCGTACCGGTGCGTACCGTCACAAATCTAGCCCTGGATATACATATATATATACATAAATTATATATAAACTTTTGAACTGACGGTGGTTTTGGGGTCTGGGGGATGTGAAACGCGAAGATATGTCGAAATTTTCCGGAGGTCGAAACATGGTACCCATTGCATAAGTTAGCTTTCTAATGAAATCTACCAAACATATACACACACTAATAAAGTCATCACAATTAACACCGGTTATCAGACAGATTCTACACACACCCAAAGTACACGGGGCTACTTGACCGCGTTGTCCCAGCTCTTAAACGAAGGACCCAACCAACCAAACAGACTCTTCCAAGTCCCACCCCTTATAACAACAATCAGACACTTCCATGTTCCAGTTTCAAAATTCAATCCCTGTATAAATGAGTGACTTGTACGTACATGATACAATCAAGCCGTCGGAGGTGCGCCTAGTGAACACAACTTTGATCCCAAGGGACTCCTGAGATGACTCCTATTTACTTTTGGGCGAACGTCCTCCTTCCTGTCGGACACTCATTGTATTTCTTCCTTTACTCATTCTTTGAGGGTTGAGGACATAGCAATGGCAGTCGTAACACTTAACTCATCATTATACCCACATTCTTTTATTTGTTCTTCCAGATGACGGTCCATCATCCTGCAGTATTTCCAGATTTACGTAGTCATTCCTTTAGATTGCCATCAGACCACGAAGTCTTAATTGGTGTTCAGCCAAGGATCACAAGAACATCAAGAGAAGTGGAAAATCTTGCGCTAAAGAGTCGTCATTGCTTCTTGAAAGTTGAAATGAAGCTCAGATTCTTCAAGATTTACACCCAACAAAACTGCAGGATGGAGTGTTATGCTAACTACACCGTGCTGCACTGTGCTTGTGTGCAGTACTTCATGCCACGTAAGGAATTTCTTGCTTTATTGACAGATTTCAACTGTTGATGTACGGGTTACATTAGAATCGAACCCGTGAAGACCAAACATGTGTATATTTTTAACAGGGTCTATTTCGTATCATATTTTCTTATTATAGTCATATCATATGTATTTTAATTTTCGACGATGGCGAAATGTAAATATTATGTCAGAAAATTGTACTATAATGAGGATCATTAATGTACAAGTTTTCATTATTATATAGAGTCTCTACCTATCAAAAATCACGATTTTCATTATGAAACAGTTGTGTGACCAATTTGGCAAGGATAGCTTCGCACATGCACTCAAAATCAAACATGTCGGACATGATTTACATGATTTGAAAATTCACAATGTAAAACATATCCGATCAACCATTGTAGTTACAATCTCAAACACAAAGACAATCAGCAGGAATCTTTACGGTAACAGGAAATATACAAGAAATTTAAGAATTTACGTCCTTGTAGGCTATACTAGATTTCATGAAAGTTCTATGAGGGACTCCATTACTGTGCCTTCCGTTGACATTCTGTACTCATCGAATTTGAAGAATACGGTACATTTTCATTTTAAAGCGTTTGTAACAGCCTATTTTGTGTTATTTGAACAAAATAACAAAATGATCCACATTGTACCTGTGCTCTATCTAGTTCAGGATAAACAAGGTTTCAAAGCTTTGAAATTACTGGGTAAAGAGTAAATGCTAATCCCACACAATTCACACGAAGAAGAAGAAGAAGAAGAAGAAGAAGAAGAAAGCTTTGGAAGATATTTGAACCTTAGTGGGAGCCCAGCGCTTGCGCTCTGTTCACTAAAGTCAACTGACAGAATCTCGACAGAAATGTATGAATATTTATGTTAGAAAATATAATAAAGTTATAATTATCGTCGAAAAAAACCTGTCGGATGCAACTCGCCTATAATGGTAATTAAGACACACGTATGAAAATAATAAAACTCGCTTCGCTCGTTTTATAAACATACTCGTGTCTTAATTATTACAATTATAGGCTCGTTGCATAATGTACTATTTCATTCCTTAATTTATTATTAAGATTCATTATTGTATATAGCAAGAATTCGGCGTCAGGGAATTCTGTAAATAGTTCTGTCATAGCTGTGGTAACTGGAGGCTGTAACTACTGCTCAATGATTCCACACGAGAATGGCGAGCAGGGAAATACGTCAGTATTTCTGTGGGGTGTCAGTGTCATTGCCTTGGTCAGAGATTAGCGTGGCTTGAACTAAGCGTCTATGAACTGTGGATATGATTGGTCTGATGGGTGACCACGTGAAGATTGATTCATATTTAAGACCTTAATTTCTTGAAAACAGTTTCAGCCATGTCCCAGCAACGTCTTGTTGTTCAGTAGCAATTCCTTGTCGTAATGTTGGTAAAATCATCGAGTTTATTATATAAAAAACTTGCGGTTATGTCAACGCGTAGTCTCAGACTAATGTAACTACACAAGTCACCATTGTAAGCGCTACCTGGACAACTACTCAATAAAGTGATATGTACAACCTACTAGTTAATAGAACCTTGCTACATATAATTTCCACTGGATTTTTTAAATCATAATCCTTGGATATTATTCATCATCATTATCATCATCATCGTCAACCAGGGCAGTTTCCAACCACAGGTTGGGTCTGCTTGGAGCACAAGCCTCTCCATCGTTTTCTGTCCATCCAACACTTCTCTTCTGCCACTGTTGTCCAATTCACTTCTTTTCTCACAACACTTGCCTTCACCCCCTTCATCCACCTGTCCCTTGGTCTTCCTCTAGGTCTCTTTTTCAACCACACAATTTCCAATCAGGTTAAAACCCGGCCGAAGTCGTCGGATTTTTTAAGAGCGTTAAAAATCCCTCGGAGGGGAAGTAAAGCCGGCGGTCACATGTCATAGATTTATGGCATGTTAAAGAACCTTCCACTAATTACACCTGTGTGAAGCTAAATTAGGTAAAAATGTAAACAACGCTCAGGTTCCTACTTTTGTCGCCAGGAGCCTACTACGGTCTAGTAGCCAGGTTCTGAACTAGTAGTCGTTGACGGTGGCGTTTGGCGGCAAGAGTAGGAACTACTCGAAACATTCAATGTCTGCAGTCCTTACTTGAGTTAAGAAACCGACAACACACACTAATACAGTCATGACAATTAACACCGGTTTTCAGATCGATTCTACACACACCCAAAGTACATGGAGCTACATGGCCGCATTGCCGCAGCCCCTAAACTGAGGAACCAACGATCCATTTCCAATATTTTCCGTGGTATTCTCTCTTCTGCCATTCTTTTCACGTGTGCATACCACTGTAGCATTGATTTCTCAATCCTATCCTGCAGGTGCTCTTCCTTTAAAAAGTGGACAAGACTCCTTTTGGAACTGAGTGACTTATTTTAACAGCCGTGTTCAAAAACTTTCAATAAAATTAAGGAAGGTAAACTTCCAATCTTCCACGATTTTTTCCACTGACTTGATACGAAGTTCAAAGGACCAACATGAATCTTCGAATATCCTTGAATTATGAATTATCCAAGTCCAAGCTGGTGTATTCCCGCTGAAGAAGGAACGAAATACCCACAATTCATAAGTTTATTGTTATACTCCCACCGTCTGAGAATGACGGACCAGCAGTGCGAGGATTTCGCAAGGGCAATTTTAAAATATTCTCTTCTTATTTTACGGATAATATTGAATTGTTGCCCAGGAATAGCAAATTTAGTAATGGAAGAAAGGGTCGAGGACAAGAACTGTAGGGGTAGACAAAGGGTAGAATATGTTAAACAGATTGCCTCGGATGTAGGGTGTGGTAGCTATGTAGGAGACATGGGCAAACGTTTTAGGGGCAGGGGAGATGCGATACAATATAATGTAGGGGGGCCGTAAAAAAGAACAACGTATGTTTATAGATACTGTAGATTATAAACTTTTTGTTTCTGAATTTTACATCAAACAAAACTTATGTAGGCTACAAATGGTAGAAAACTTAGGAAAGAAGAACACCCTTCATTATTTGTTGGGCGAGGAAGGAGTGGTAAGTGACAATTGAAACTGTGACTGTGTTTCTAAATGATTTTCATAATCTGGTTGAAACTGGGATGAGTTGATTCTTACTAGCGCAGTTAAATAGTGGTCTGTCAATCTATTTCAGACGCTATTTTAGCGAAGCTTCATTGTAGAAAACACCTCTTCACAGATATAGTAAGATGCGAACATGGCAGTTATCTTTAGTGCATGAGATTTCATGTTTGGGAAGCTGCATTTTGGTAGGGCCTTGTAGAACTCAATTTTCAAAACTTTGGGGAATAGTTGCTTTAATTCGTTGCTACATTGCAACTCAACTCTGATTTTTCTGTTTCACAGTCAACATTAAATGGCATGATGAAAATGTCCAAGCCCTGTTCAATAACTTTGAAGTTCTGAAATCTTCATTCAAATCCGTCGTGGAGATATTTCGCACAAAAGCTATTACATTAAACGCACAAACAGGAAATATGACCTATGTATAATTGTAGGAAGTATAATTCGAAACCACGTCGCGGGCCGGATTAGACTACCTCAAGGGCCGCACTTGGCCCGCGGGAATTACTTTGCCCATGATTGCTACTGTATATAGAGATGAAACGATTAGCTCAGGACAGGGAGGCATGGAGATCTACTGAAGACTCAAACAAACGAACGACCCCTGGACCTCCTTAAGTAAGGCAGGATCCGCTTTTTAGCCTACATTTGAATTTTGTATAAAACCAGTCAAGTTATAAGATCTGCACGGGCCAAATGTTCGTGTGTGTGCGTGTCTGTCGCCTCCCCCCCCCCCCCCAACCAATCAATTCTCAAATGTCCGTGTTTGTGCGTGTCTGTCCCCCCCCCCCAACCAATCAATTCTCAAATGTCCGTGTGTGTGCTTGTCTGCCCCCCCCCCCCCAACCAATCAATTCTCAAATGTCCGTGTGTGTGCGTGTCTGGCTCTCCCCCCCCCCCCAATCAATTTACCAAATGCCCATGTGTGTGTGTGCGTGTCTGTCCCCTTCCCCCTCCCCCCAATCAATTCCCAAATGTCCGTGTGTGTGCGTGTCTGTCCCCTTCCCCCCCAATCAATTCCCAAATGTCAGTGTGTGTGCGTGTCTGTCCCCTCGCCTCCCCCCCCCAATCACTTCCCAAATGTACGTGTGTGTGCGTGTCTGTCCCCCCCCCCCCTCAATCAATTCCCAAATGTCTGTGTGTGTACGTGTCTGTCCCCTCCCCCCCCCCATCAATTCACAAATGTCAGTGTGTGTGCGTGTCTGTCTCCCCCCCCCCCCCCCTCCCGCCATCAATTCCCAAATGTCCGTGTGTGTGCGTGTCTGTCCCCTTCCCCCCACCCCCCAATCAATTCCCAAATGTACGTGTGTGTGTGTCACTCTCCCCTCCCCCCACCATCAATTCCCAAATGTCCGTGTGTGTGCGTGCCTGTCACCCCCCCCCCCTCCCCTCCCTGAATCAATTCTCAAATGTCCGTGTGTGTGCGTGTCTGTCCCCTTCCCCCCAATCAATTCCCAAATGACGGAATCGATTTGAATCAAATTTGGCACAGCGGTAGAACTGGTAAAGGGGACTGCCATCTTAAGAAAAACAAAATAGTACCCGAATGAGTGTTCAGATAACTATTAAACTAATCAGCGGATCTCCACAAATTTCTAAAAAAGCAAACGTTCATGCAGTGATCATCTATAGTCCAAAGAACAAGCTCATCAGTTGAATAATTTCAAGATGGCAGGCGTACGAAATATGAAAACATTGTCATCCATAACTTATGATCTAATAAAACAATGCTTGCAGTAGGTCACATTAGTGTATTTTTATGAAAGGACCCTGCATTACCAACGTCTTGATTTATGAAGCTCAATAGTATGTGCATTTGCCATCTCGAATGTTTGAAATACAAAATGAAATATGTCTCAATATTTAAGAGCTTCCACAACGAAACTTTTGTGGCGTAACTACCAGCGTTAGTATTAGTAATAACACGCCTCTTCGTAAGCCCAAGGCAAAACAATGGCGACTCAATACAATCAAAAGGTTGGCAAAGTGTATTGTTAAAATATACAAATAATTAACTGAGAATATTTTTGTGCAATGAAGACGAAACTTGGTGAGAGAGACGTCTAGAGTTAATGATAAGTTTATCACGTTGAATGTACCGCGCAGCGGCTATCTTGACATTTCAGAATAAAGAAATATATAATTCTCTATATTTTAAATGTACAATTCGCAGTAATGACCAAGACCAAAGAAGAACGAATCTAAATATTTAAGGAAAGTTTGGAAATAAACTAATGAATTTATTGTATGTTCCAGGAACTGTGAACAGCACAATTTGCGGTCCGCAGAATAGCAAATGCATTGAGAAGCTGGCTGGTAAGCAATACTTTTGTTGTTGTTGGGTACGTGATCACTAGTGCTAGTATTTTTTATGTAAATACACATTCTTTCCCTTTCCTTAACTAAGAGTTGTTACATATTCTACATACTTGATCATAACGACATTTTTTGAATATAATTGTACTGTTTTTGACGTGATAATGTAAAATAAATTGTTGGAACACAGTGACGTGACGATCGTGAAGAAGTGTTACAGTGAAAGGTGATGATATCGTGTTATCCCTCTTCTGCTGTAACGCTCTCTCTCTTTCTTTCTTCTGTTGCTGCGTTCAAGTGTCGCTACTGTCATTTTTGGATGTCACGGGTCAACCTTTGGGTGGAGTTTGATGCGGATTTCACCATTCTGTAAAGGATATATTGAGGACGATATTTGTAGAAATTTATGTATTATTTATGATCAAAGGAAGCCGAGCGAAAAAGTCGAAAAAAAACCACATGGCGTCCGTGCGCTTTTTAAACTTACGCTGGGCAAACCGCTAAAAATATATACATACTATGACTGTATGATTTGCTCATCATGAAAAGTTCTACAAAAATGTCTCCGAGAGCATTTCTCTATCTTTAATACATCACGCATTATAGGCCTAAGTGTATTTACGTTATCATTTCTTCCGACAATCTCCATTCAATTACTGAGTTGACAGATTACGAGCTAGCTAGCGGCGATTCTATCACCCCATTTACAGCCTAGCTAGCGGCCGAGCCTATTACCCCAGATACAGCCAGCAGCAAACTGTCGAGTCGTTTTGAGTAAAACTTTAAAGAAGAGTGGTTGTGTTTGGAGTTCCCCTGGAAGTGCATCTCAGCTTTTCTTCATTTCGCCTGTGAACTTTCCGTTCCGCAAAATACATACGGTAATTAAAATATATACGAAGCTGAAATTTAGCAAGAGCGACAGTTTAAAGAAATCAGTCCGAGAAGACGTTGTCTCCCTCAAATATCGTCGCGCATCGTAGTTGCACACACCCAATTGTAAAATTACATATTCTATCTCTCGCTGTAAAAGGAAAGTATTTTAGCGTATTTTCATTTATGAAGAAATAGGCTTTTGAGATCACCTTTTGTCCGGGTGTCTGTCTGTGCGTGTGTGTGTGATTCTTGTGTGTGTCCCTAATAAAATCTAAACGGCTGTAGTGAATTCAATGAAACTCGGTAAGTTCATAGCACTATTCCGGACGACTCCGACCGTGACCTTCAAATTTTGTTACGTCACACCAATCCAACATGGAGGCTATGCGAAATATTTCACCACCATTCAATATCTCCGAAACTGTTACCGATAACACCCTGGAATTTTGTACAGAGATAAAGGGAACTACTAGAAGTTCACCTATGTGACTTTTGAAAACCTGGTAAATACAAAACCAACATGATGGCCAAGCAAATTTGCGACTATTAAATTGACGTTTCTCAAGATTTTACTAATCAAACGCAATGAAACTTGGCACAATATATGTTTATACACATTGTAATGCACCAACATCTTACTTCGTTCAATTGTTGACATAACCTCAAGATGGCGGCTGTGCGAAATATTTCACGGGCATTCTCTAACTCTGAAACTATTACTGGTATCACCCTGACATTTTGTACGGAGATAAAGGGCACTACAGGAAGTTCATCTATGAGACTTTCAAAAACCGGTTAACTACAAAACGAACATGGTGGCCAAGCGAATTTGGAAGATTCAAATATACTTTTCTCGCTATTTAATTACCCAAACGCAATGAAACTTGGTACATCAAATGTTTATATACATTGTAATGCAATGGTATCTAATTCAGTTGACTTGTTTACATAACCTCAAGATGGCGGCTGTGCGAATTTTAACATTAGGTTTTTATTTCTTGTGTCGTAATCATGCGATCGAAGTGAAAGTTTGAATAATGAACCCATGCAATAATTTTCCTTTAATGGTACATAACTCTATGGACTATACATATAACAATCCAACATGGTGACCATCCTAAATATTTAGACGGTTCTCAATAACTACGAATCTATTACAGCAATCAAACTGAATTTCTTTTAAGTTCATAGGGGCTATGACCATAAGTTCACCTATAGGACCTTCAATAACCTGGTGATCACAAATGCAACATGGCGGCGACGCGAAGTATAAATATTCACATGGTCGTTTCTCGCAATTTAACCATCCGAGTGCAGTGAAACTTGGTACAGTAAATCCTTATACAAATGTTAATACACCGGCATATAATATATTTCAATTGTTTCTATAACCACAAGATGGCAGCTGTGCGAAATTGTAAAATCTCGTTTTTATTTCTTGTGTCCTAATCATGCGAATGAAGTTTGAATACTACTCGTACACAATAATTTTCATGTAACAGTACATAACTCAAGACCTACATATATAAAAATTCAACATGGCGACCATTCGCAATATTTAGTCGGATCTCAATATCTACGAATCTGTTACAATCAAACTGAAATTTTGTATGTTTGATAGTGGCAGTTAACTTAAGTAGGATATGTGAAAATAGGCTTTGGTTCTTCACGATCTACTTGTTTCGCAAGTGAAATACCGCATAGGATAATTCAGAACAGTCTGTATGACAATATTTGATGACTAAAAGTAGATTTTCCAAGCAATTCATAAGCTGCTGAGAAAGGGCAAGAAAGATATTTGGCTAGTGGAGATAAGGGGATGGACACCCTGGCGGGGACTCAGCTCAGTTGTCCAATGAGTGCCTGGGACTCTGTTGTTCCGAAAGGCTGCTATATTTCCTCCCACCCCCGCAGGCAAAAAGTGTCCCTCACATTAGTTATTCTTAAAGAAGCGTTTGATGCTTTTCAGTCTGTCAACACGATATTCCTCAAAAGCGATGGGTTATTCCCTAATCCTGAAAAACATTACATAAGATTAACATATACACACACATTACTACTGCTACAGACACCACAATAACACAGGTTATCCTAATTTTCTTTTTGACTGTGTGTGTACACAACGGGCTAAAAGCACCATGGCCTGCCCCGTGGTGTTGGGGTAGCGCGCCTGCCTCTCATCCGGAAACCCCGGGTTTGTTTCCCGGCTCCGTCTGGGATTTTGGAAGCAGACGTGAGGGCTGGAACTGGGTGCACTAAGCCTCGTGAGGACAATTGAGTAGCTGTCTGACAGTGAGGCACGAAACCCCAGATTAACGGCCGAGGGGACCCGATGCGCTGACCACGCCTCACCCCAATGGCTGGCCACCAATCGCTTGGTAGGATTAGGCTCTTCATGGGCTGTAGTGCCAGGGGTTATTATTATTATTATTATTATTATTAATGGACCATGATAAGCCTCTAATGAAACAACAACAACAACAACATTATGCTTTAAGCAAGTTACAACATTGATGGCGAGTACCAAGAAGTGTGTAACTGCCTACCTGGATGCACGGACATCGAGTATCATGTTGAACTCTCCCAAGCCAGGACCAACTGGAAGGAAGCGGGAATGAAGTGAGTGTATGTTTAATCAAACTAGAAATATGCAATTTCCACAATAATCACTGGTTATTGAGAAAGAAATTCATGATGAAATTCAATAAATGTAAAACAAAAATACTGGAATGCAGCCGAAATAAATCAGAAACCTCTATGGACGTCAAATTGGCAGGTGAAAAGCTAAAGGAAGCAGGAGACTTCTGTTACTTAGGAAACAAAATAATCAATGATGAACGAAGCAAAGAGGATATAAAACGTAGGTTGGTTCAGGCAAAGAAAGCATTTCTACAGAAAAGGAGTTTGTTGACTTCAAATATAGATTTAGATATTAGATATGACACAGGTTGACGATTACAATTATAAAATATATATCCCTCTCTCTATCTCTATATATAAATAAAAATTAAAATTTGTCTGTTTTTTCTGTTATTTACGCGTTTCAGATTGTTTTATGACGGATGCGCGCGAAAATATTTTTTTTGTCTCTCTGTCTGTTTGTCTGTAGACAAAGTTGTTACCTTATAACTCGAGAACGGCTGGGTGGTGCAACGTAAAATTTGGTACAGATATCCTTCAGAGGCACGACACTAATAATTGATGTAACTCTTCTCCATACCTCTCATAAAAGTGGAAGCTAGGGAGCTTTTAGTTTTTACGTGACCGTTAATCATGCGATCATGAGCCACGGGACCTCCTTTTTACGTGAAATACGAACCACAGGACACGGCATTTCAATTCGAAAATCTCACATGCATTGACCGGGAATCGAACCCGGTCCACCTTCGTGAGAGGCCAACAGCTTGACCGCTGCGCCACCACGCCCCGCATAAAATAGGGCCTACCTCCTTAAAATGCATGCTGAAATGGGCGTAGAAAGACGAGAAAAAGCTCATTTTCAGCGTCTCAATGTGATAAACAAAACTACATTAATTACGTCAATCAATTTGAGTGTCAATAGTCTACTAGTGTGAAAACACGAGGTTTGACGATACGTTTGGTACATCACATCTGTAGCCCCTTTTTCATGCAACGTATAAATATCACAAATAAACACCATTACCTTTGTCAAGTGTATCCGTACCAATAGCCTATAACATGTTATCATCTTCTGACGATCGTAATCCAAAAGATTACAATAAGTAACCAGCCAATGGGGACAATTATCATCCAATATCTGCCATATCTTAGAACCTTGGCTTTCTTCATGTATAATTATGCCATAACGTAGATTCACGATGTAGGCCTAACCACAGTTGTAGATGTAGATTACATATTATTTTAAAAGATATTAACTTTCCAAAATCATAAATAGCAAATGTAGACGTTGTCAATAAGTCATCTTCAAGTGACATCAGGGACATGGAATTCAGGAGGCAAACTCCCGAAATTCCCCTCAAAACCTTCCGCAGACAGGAATCACATGTTATCCTTTCGAAATCCAGAACCACAATCTTTTTCAAAAATCACATTTCAATAAACATCACCAAGACTACTTATTGGAAACAAAATACATCTCAGATTTTAGGCCCAACCGACAATAACAATTCATGCTGCTTCCTAGCGGACAGAGAGCAACTACAAATCGTTAGCTAGGCTGCTCACCAGCGAGTGGAGCAGTCTATCGGAGTCAAACATAACTAACTCCGCCGCGCAATTCAAATTCATGCCAGTAGTTTATTTTGTACATTAGACCAGAGTATTGTGCCTTAATATCGGCACAATTATTAAGTTCAATTCAAGAACTGAAATTAAATAGCAATGTCAAATATCATTAAATATTTCGGAGACCAAGTCAATTCGCGTCTATTCATGACCAATCCAACATGTCTTCTTCACTAATCGTCAAAAAAAATTTTTAAAGAAAACTAGAAAGACATGATCAATACTTTCGTTTCCCAGGTAACTATAGCATGCATTAAATAAAATAGGTATCGGGATGTGATACAACGAAACAGGACTCTTAAGGAGTCACTTTTGATATACATCAATTAAATATTGTATTAAAATCAGCGCACTTGCAGAGACTCCACTTGAAAACTAAGTTCAACAGACATCTTGAATTTATTAATTGTTCAGTCGATACTGACGAAACTTGGCCATATTCAAATATTACAAGCCATTGTTCAGTATTGCCTGAGTAATCAAAATAATGATTTTCCGTCGGCCAACACGAGTGTGGGCGGGGAATTATAATTAATATCCTAGTGCCTGATATAAATGCATGAATTATTTTTACATTTAATAAAACATTTCTCACACAAGTAGTGGGAGAAGAGTATAAATATTTCATATACTGTATTTATATCTGACTGTAGGACGTGTATGGGAGTTGACTTGTAATGTCTGCACGACGCACAATGTGACCAAGTGCCAAAAACGTGGCGAAAGTTCCTAAACATGATTGATTTTTCAGTAACTTCATTAAAATAGGGATTTGGGGTCACTGAATTCAAATTTGACTTTACAGTTTCAGAAAACAAAATGGCGGATCCAATATGGAGAAGATGAAATTGAAGAATGTGTGCAATGAATGAAAATTGATTTGTTTTTGAAAACGTACATATAATACGGTTTTTGGGGTCGCTGAATTCAAATTTGACATTTTTTATGAGCGACATTTTTTCATACTCTTGTTCCAATCTTTGTGAAAGTAAACATACAACATTGTATAAACTTTTGGTATTAAAAATAATATATATATATATATATGCTTATACATGTGTTAATAATTATGCATTACTCATACATTATTTCATTCAATAATGTTTCTCTTTATTTACTTTTGTGTGCTTATTCACATATTTGTTTATTAATAAGGAAATATTGTTAATAAAAATGGTCAACAATAATTTGTATTACTAACAGTCAAAGAAAAATCAATATCAGACCAATACAAACAATTATTTGAAGAACTAAAACCGGGGAAATGTTTCATGGCTCCAAAGGGAAAGTTATTGAATAATAAATGAAAAATACAAAACGGGCACGAACGGGCTTCAGGATTTGTAGTACTATGTTTAACAATGATTTTGGTCATAAGAACAACCATTTGATGGAGGGACATTGTGGGACTTTCGACTTTTGCATCACGGCATTTGAAAATCGACAATTTACAAGCTTATTCTAATTGTTTAAATTATATAATAACAATTAATATACTTACTGTCAATAGTTTTCTCCATTGGAATGTTTGCCAAACTATTAAAATATAAGAAATACTCTGCGCGGTCGAATAGAACATACCTGATGCGTTTCAATGTGCGGTATGCGACTCGCCAATCACGAGAGGTTATAGCAGTCAGCTGCTTATACTGAACGTTGTAAACGCTCATTCTTAAGGCGGAAGGTACCAACCTAGCTATTGAGGGACTTAAAACTTCCCTACTTACAACCTTTTTTTTTTGGGGACTTTATGCCACGTTTTCAGTATTTGGCACCATAGTGCGACGCCATCATGATTTGAACAATCCTTATTTTACCGTAGCGTATAGACTTGCAGTTAATACTCCAGAAACCATACAGTGTGTGAGCCTCAAATACAGGGGCATGCACAGAGATCTTGGTCGGGTCACGAACTGTACTAGCTATCAAGGACACCGGCAGTAATCCGCGGTGTAAACTTTGGTAGTGTCGAGATCTTCCCAAAACAACCCTCCGTAACTCCTGAGAGAATTAAGCAATAAGGGCTTTATATTTCCAAGATGGTGTTTGCCTTTAAAATTGAAATATTCAAGTTAGGTTGTGATAAAGCAACACAAGGAAGGGAATTCGGTCCCATTATAGACCAATAGACGAGGGTGTTTTTGTTGTAGTTATATATTAGTGCAGTTTATGGTACGACTGTGCTGCACTCATGGATTAATGTTTCATTACAGCCGTAGCATTGGGAGATTCAAGATCTACTTTGACAAGATGCAGGTCGATACACGGATACGCAGTTTGCTCCTCAACTCTTCCGACTTCGTAGGTAAGACGCTTTCGTGTTGGTTGGGCTGCGACAATCTGTTCATGTAGTCCCGTGTACTTTGGGTGTGTGCAGAATTTGTCTGATAACCTGTGTTAATTGTGATGACTGTATTACTGTGTGTTATCTGTTTCAATTCAAGTGGGGACTGCAAACATTCGATTTTCAAGTATTTCCTACTCTTGCTACCAGACGCCACCGTCAACGACAACTAGTAATGAACTTGGTTACTAGATGTCAGAGCAGTCGGCTCCTGGCGACGAACGTTGGAACCTAAGAGCGTTGGTCAAATATATCCTATAGTTCAGCTTCACACAATTGTAATTAGTGGGAGGTTCTTTATCATGCCATAAATCTATAACATCGGACCGCCGGCTTTATTCCCCTCCAAAGGAGGGCATACTAAGTGATTTTTAACGCTCTTAAAAAATCTGACGAATTCGGCAAGTTTGAACCCGCGACCTTGCGCATAGAAGCTCAGCATGCTGCCAACTATGCTGGCGAAGCCACTTTCGCTGTCGTGTTTCCCTCAGCAAAGCCACGTTTGGACATTTAAACATTGTTTATCGTGGCTTTTCACTTGTACTACACGCAACACCTTATTTCAAGTCCCGGAGCACCTCTCCCAATTCCTGATCCTAATATTTACACTCACTACTATAGTTACTACTGAAACTCAGACAAACTCAAGTAGACAAATCTAGCGCCTTAAATGAATCAACAAAAACAATCTGTTGGCTGACAAGTTGTTCATTCCGATACAGACGTGGCCAAATTATTTCAACATAAGTAAGAGTTTTTACCTAAAGGAAATCTGAAACAAGGAACAAAGTGCTCTTTATACATCACATCTTGGAGCGAATTGCACGCATCATCAGCGCCACCGCAGTCACCAGACTTGAATATTGAATCGATCTTTCTTTCTTTCTTTCTTTCTTTCTTCCTTGCTTATTTTTACATTTCATCACAATTCCTCTAATTATCATTGTCGATCATAAGAAAATAAATTCTTCACTCAATGATTTTTTATATGAGATGGAAAAGATTAACGAACAATATGTTGCCAAATGATGTAAGTGCTCTCAAAAGATATAGCAAACTTCGTTAAAATTTCAATATTGTGGTATTTTCCGTTCAGTTTTCAAATTTCTATCCCCACTAAAGCATATTTAAAGCACTGGAAAGTTTGACTTTAGCTAAGCATTAAATCTGAAATGAAACTTGATTCTTATGCGAATTGTTGTCACGACTGTACAGGGTGGCCCAACGTATTACACTCAGTATAGCTGGCGAGACAGTGCCGCACCCCTCAAGCCTCGGTGAGTCTGTGGAAGCCGTGAGAGCGAGGGGCGGGGAGAGTTCAAGCGTTCAGTGCGAGCGGTGACGACTGCTGTTGACAAGTGGCAGTGGCGGTGTGTGCAGAAGAGCAAAGAGTATGCAAGTGTGAGTAGGGGATCCACCAGGAGCGCTGAGCGAGGGCAGTAGTTTACAACTGAGAAAGCCCTGGGTTCGACGCAGCGCGTGGTCGGACAAGGGGACTACGAAGTAGGATTCACTTTCATCTTCAGTCAGAGATATCTTAGGAGATGCTGATTGCGGTAAATTAACCACTGAACCTTCTGTGTGAGTGTATTCACACACTTATTATACTGCATTAGTATCCATTTAGTTTCCTCTGTTCACCATTAATAATAATAATCACCTGTTGAGAGAAAGAATCAACACGTGCAGCCTATTTAATAACTGAAAAGATACGTCCCTTTTAACACTGTGGTTTTAGAGACGTTTGGGTGCCAGGATTTCGCCCAGAAGGGGTTCTTCAACGTACCAGTAAATCTACTGACAAGGCTCTCTCAAATGCCAACTGACTGTGCCTAGATTCTAACCTGCAACCTTTAGCACAGCAGGCGAGACGTTACTGCTGAGGAGAGTCTTTGGTTATGAAATTCTTTAATAAGTAAATGAATTAATGAATAAATGAAGGAATAAGACTGAATAAATTAATAAATAGAATAAAAAATGCGTAATAAAAACATAATGCACGTCTCTCTCGTTGCAGCTCATTGCGGAGGTGTTCTGGGATTCTTCCTCGGAGTCACTGTGATGAGACTAGTCCAACTACTGTTTGTCTTTGCTCTCCGCCTCGCCTACAAGTTGAAGAAATTACTTCTAAGATCTTCTTCTAATGTGAAACCTATGCTGGATTAAATCTGTGCAAGAGTGAACTCTCTCTATGTTGGGTTTAGATATTAGAAATTTACGATGATCATTTCAGATGCAAGTCTTGAATTAGTAGAGCAGGCGCAAAGACCCTACCTTGTACACAACACGTATAGCTATAGACAGCTGTTCATGTGAGTACACACGTGTGCAAATAATTAGACTCGACTTCAGTTTTCCAAAATTGCATGTACTTAATTTTTATGGCTTAATGCACTACTGTAAATATGTTTACAAGGCGGTGAAGTTACTTTAAATGTTTAACCAAGAGTCTTAATTATATTACATTACATTATGTGAACCGGCCAAAACTAAGAACCACGCAAATATCATTTCATTTCCTTATTATACTTCTTTCTTCCTTTATCTTCCTCCACACTTCCTTCATTTTTTCAGAGTGATGCGCCTTTCTCTCTGCTGTCCAACTTCCTCCCCTGCGTTCTAACTTTTCTCCCACAAGGACCTTTAGTTTAGAAAGTATTTCTCTCTTGGCTGAAACGTATGAAGATTTGAATGAGTTTTAGAATGGCATGGACTCCGTCTTGAGAAAAGAATTCATAATGAAAATTAATAAATGTAAAAAAATTATTGGATGCAGACGAAAGAAATCGGAACCCTTTATGGACATGAAATTGGCAGGTGAAAAGCTGAAAGATGTAGGAGACTTCTGTTACTTACGAAGTGATGGACGAAGCAAAGAGGATATAAAAAGTAGTTTGGTTCAGGCAAGGAAAGCATTTCTACAAAAAAGGGATCTGTTGACATCGAATATAGATTTAGGTATTAGGAAGTTATTTTTGAAAGCCTTTGTCTGGAGCGTGGTGCTCTATGGAAGTGAAACATGGACTATTGGTGCAGCAGAAAAGAGGAGAATTGAAGCGTTTGAAATGTGGTGTTACAGGAGAATGAAGATCATATGGGTAGATGGGGTTACAAACGAAGAGGTATTAAGACGTGTGGGAGAGGAGAGATGTTTCTGGCGACTGCTAAAGAAGAGAAGATATAGGTTGGTAAGACACATACTAAGACACACAGGAATAGCAAGCTTAGTTATGGAAGGAAGGGTCGAGGACGAGAACTGTAAGGGTAGACCAAGGTTAGAATATGTTAAACAGATTGCCTCGGATGTAGGGTGTGCTAGCTAAGTAGAGATGAAACCATTAGCTCTGAACAGGACTGGATAGAGAGCTGCATCAAACCAGTCAAAATACTGAAGACTCAAACAACAACGACGTATATATATATATATATAAATACTGTATATATACTAGGAACATTTCAAATTTCTTTGAAACGAATCCCCTTTGTTAAAATAGTCTATGTTTATAATTACAACAATTGAGTAGGTGACATGCAGAATTATGTGTGCTAATAGAGTGTCGCCATGTGAGAAAGTTTAGAAAGCTGCGGGTTAGAGGAACACTTGTTTTCATCCTTGATAACGAATGATAATTACATTTCATACTGACTTCAAGAAATAAACCAAAACACTAATAATGTGTTCAGAGTGTGTCTTATCGGTCTGCAGTTTACCCCTACCGAATTAACTAATACAAGGCGTGATCGAAAAGTTTCTGTGTGACGGCCGTACAGTCCCCGTGAGCATTGCGGCTCTCATCCGACCCACTCACCAGGTTGAAGAATCGCATGTGGTAAAACACTGTGTCCTGCTGCGCATCCTCGTCCGACAGCAATCCTTGATCCATCAAGACCTCTTTTAAGGGACAGAAGTCGTGATAATCACATGTGGGGAGATCAGGACTATAGGGTGGGTACTCGAGTGTCTCTCATTTAAGTTGGCGTACCTTCTGCGTTACGACCTTTGCGGTATGGGGACGTGCGTTATCATGAAGCAGCTCCCCTTGTCATAGTTTTACCGGACATTTCGCCTTAATTGCACGCCGTAATTTCTCCGGTGTTGAGCAGGACCGTTACCCAGTGATGGAGACACCCGGTTCCTTGAAATCAATCAAAAAACAGATTGTGCAACACATTTACAGCGAATGTTTGGCTCTTCAGCATTAATCGTCCGGGGTATGCATATACTGCACGCGCTGCAGCAACTCCCTCATGACACGTTGGTCATGTTTGTTTATTTATACATCGCTGTCAGTTCGCTAGCGACAATGCATCACAAGTGCATGCTTGAAACTCCATTCCATTCATTCACACACAATTGTTAAAACGCTACCTTCTGAACGAAGCTAAAACTCGGCAATAATTTCACCACACAAAATATTTGTTTCAGTGTTTTTATCGTGGGATAGTTAGTGTATTGTCACAAACTATGTGAAGAATAATAGTCAAGTGTCGCGAAAAGAAGACTAACATCTACAGCTAATGCAAAGTAATCAGATGAATAATCAACACTCGCCATGTAATAAGTGAGCTGGAATATTGATTATTGATAATTTTCGTTATTGATAATTGATATTGATAATTATTCTTCTGCACACATCAAAACAAGTTTTGCATATTGCTGGCTAAGAGTCTTTCTTGCGCGGGTGTATATCGGCTGTGTCAATGAGCATATATCTGTGCGAGTGTGGAGACAACCCGGTGAACGTATGCACGACCAATACAACCGAGACCGATAGCAACAGTGAGGAGGCGGTGCAATGTTTTTGGGTGGCATCATGTATGGTCGCTGAACCCCTCGTGTACATCCCTGACCGTATGGCAGGCATACGTTACATGGATACTATCCTCGCACCTGTTCTGAATCGCTATGCTGACAATTTCGGCCCAAAGTTTACTTTCGTGGACGATAACGCTCGCCCGCTTGTCAATGCCTTTCTTCAGAAGGATGGAATCGCCTGCCTATTCTCCCGATCGCAATTGTGTAGAGCAGGCGTGGACACTTCTTAAGAAATAAGTCCGTCCCCACTGTGCTCCAAGGCAATATGCAAAACGTCTTTTGATGAGTTTATTTTGATAGAAATTTGGATGGTCGATCTCCGTTTATGTTTGGCCTAGCTTCAGTATATACAGTTGCATGCACGCCTTAAATAACACATGCTATCACACTAACTGTACTCTTACAATTAATTATCTTTCTATTTCCTGTCATAATGAATATACAATCCAAGTTCATGAAAATACAAGTTTACAACATTTTGATGTATTGTAGAGTGTCTATAATTCGACGTGGACGGGGCCGAGAATACCGTGAACTATAGAATTTTACACATTTTTATTATAATGTCGAGTGTCCCTCAGGGTACTGTGATGGGGCCCTTGTTATTTCTGGCACTTATTAACGACTTACCATTCGAAGTGACTGCCGATTGTTTGCGAATGATTGTGTAATTTTCTTCTTCTTTATCTCATCATTTTCCCACGTCACGTAGGGCAGCGTTACTTTGCTTGATTTTTCCTTTCCATGTCTATCCCATGCTTCCCCTCTCTTCCATCCTTTTTCACTGGAGTTCCCTGCAACCTTGTCTTTCCACCTCATATTTGGTCTTCCTCTCCTCCTTGACTCCTCTATGTCCAGATTTCCAACTCTTTTCCCCACGTAGTCCTCTCTCCATGGTAGAGAGGGGGCAACGACTGCATATAATAATTTCTGTTATTATATACAGGCGGCTAACGAATGAAGGGATCGAATATCTCCCGGTATAAGGAGATCCCCTATACCTAGCTCCAACATTCTCTCTGAGAATGGACGAATAGGTATAGAATAGGGCACACTACTGTCCACAGGATAAGAAATTATCTCTGAAGGCGGAGGAACCAATTATGGTCAAGGGCATTAGTATGCAGAAGGCAACGGGAAACCACTGCATTCAAGATCCTCAAGGATATCACTATAATTTCACATAGCAATGGCTCAATTCAATGCAAAATTACTATCCGGAGTTTCTATTCCCCCAATTGTATCTCCGGGCGGGGGAATGTTTGAAATATCAAAATATGACAACAATGTACGAATTGCTACTTGGAATGTACGAAGTTTGTATATGGCTGGAAAACTGAGTGAGGTAAGATGGCCGGGATATGGAATTCAAAACACAAAGGAAGGATGATTGTACTTCTCTGGAGGCGTGGACAACCGTCACAGATACGGAGTTGCCATACTTATTTCATCATTAGTTGCAAAATCAGTTTTGGATTTTATACCAGTAGGGGGGCTGTGCGGGTTCAAGATGATAGCCTACTTTCCTGGTGACGTCATCCAAGATGGCGGCCATGACGTCACACAAGATGGCGGCCATGGCGTCACCATGACGTCACACAAGATGGCGGCCATGACGTCACCATGACGTCACACAAAATGGCGACCATGATGTCACCATGACATCAAACGGTCATGACGTTGCCATGACGTCTCACGGCCATGACGTCGCAAAAGATGGCGACCATGACGTTACAAGATGACGACTATAGCTTAACTAACCTAGCCTAACCTAACCTCACCTACGAGGTGCGATCGAAAAGTTCCAAAATGTTAATCCACAGCCTACTTTCCTGATGACTTTGCAACGAGGTGTAATCAAAAATTCCAAACCGAACGCATGGTCGGATTTTGACAAATGAGGTGTCGTTGAAATCGGGCTGAAATCCCATTTTTCCAAAATAACATCGGACACAGCAACAACAACAAACGACAGCCCTGGATGACAAATGGAATTCTGGCTCTTATGAATGAAAGGAGGAAATATAAAAACTTAGATTACATTAAATACAAAATTCTGAACAAAATCATTCAAAGAAAGTGTAAAGAAGCCCGACAAATATGGATGTCTGAAAAATGTAAAGAAATTGAATTCCTGCAAGAGAAACATGATTATTTTAACTTGCATATGAAAGTGAAAGAACTTAGTGGTTTACAGCGGAAACAATATGGTCAAATTCTGAGAAATGCCAATAATTAAATCATCACGGATATCGAAGGGAAACTCAAAAGATGGAAAGAATATATTGATACACTTTTCCATGATAAAAGAAATGATCGGCCTTCCCCTGATGAAGGCATAAATGAGCCTGGTCCTGGAATAACAATAAGAGAAGTTGTGCATGCTGGAAAACTTCAAAAGATTGGCAAAGCCACAGGGCCAGATGGAGTTTATGCTGAAGTTATTAAAGTAATGATTGAGCAAGAATCTACCAGCCTTAATATCCTAACACCCCTGTTCAATAAAATATATATTTCTGGAGTTATACCATCTCATTGGTTGAAATGAACCTTCATACCATTACCAAAAAAGCCTAACTCTTCTCAATGCGATGATTATCGTATGATTAGTTTGATGTATCACGTACTCAAAACATTTTTACGAATCGTTCACACTCGCATATATAATAAATATGAATCACACATGGAACAGAATCAGTTTGAGTTCAGAAATGGGGTCGGTACACGTGTGGCACACTTCTCCTATAATGTACTAATACAGAGATGTGTGGACATGAATGTCGATGTATATGCATGTTTTATAGACTGCAACAAAGCTTTTGATTTTGTCAGATATGAAAAGTTGATAGATATTCTGAGATCAACTGGTATTGACCGCATTGATTGGAGCATCATAAGTAATATATTGGAATCAGACTGCGGATGTTAAAACATTTCAAGGAACTTCAGGAACGGCTTCAATCAGAAAAGGTGTCCGTCAGGGTTGTGTACTGTCACCTCTTTTGTTGAACATTTATTCTGAGGCAATATTTAAAGAATCGCTGGTAGAAGGTGCAGGGAACATTATAAATGGAAAATATATTAATAACATTAGATTTGCGGATGATACTGTTGTCATAGCAAATGCGAAAGTTGTGAAACAGAATGCATGAGCCAGATTATATGGGTAGGAGAGATCACGAATACAAAATTAGGACCATCTTTCAAAACACAAATTTAACAAAGTATTCCTTTTCAAACAGGGGGATTCAAAAATGGAATGAGTTACCAGAAGAAGTCTTAGAATCTTTTCCTTACAGTTTAAAATTTTTCAAGAAGAAATTAAATGTTGCATTCGGGGAACACAGAGACATTATGGAGAGAAATTGAGATATACTGTACCCTTTTAGGCTCCTAGGATGCCGACTCTAGCTCGATGTAATGGTCTGTTCGCTCGCTCTAACTTAACTTAAACACCCTAGCGATTTATGGAGGATCACAGGAAGCTTAACCTAAAATCAATATGTCAGAGGAATCCTAATGCAAAATAATGTATTTATAAAAAACAACATCTTCCCGCTTATTCCCATCCACAGACAACAAAAACAAGACAACTCCCTTAATCATTATTCTAAACACAAAACTAAGATTTTAATCACAGCAAATCAAAATTGAAAAAGTTGAATAATAAAATGCACTGGCTGAAACCAGGAAGTAAAAGAATCCAATTTACAGCAGTCCACTGCTTCAAGTTCGAGAATAAAATGTCAACAGACTTAATTTATCAAACTATGGCCTGAAAAGTCCAGCAATTCTATCAACCGCGCACTCATATTTATAATTATAAAATGGTTTTAGGGGTTTGGACATGCTCTCTCTCTTACAATCATCACCATCCTCTCAAGAGTCCGGGAATGAAGGCAATAGGGTTATTCTCGACCGCAGGCATGTGTGCGACACTCTTACGTTACAAAAAACTAACTCTACTCAGAGCCATAGCTCTGCCAAGCTAATATAATCCACAAAAAGAAATACAAGTCAAAATACATGAGGCATCAAAATAAGCACGCTACGGTGGCCTTCGCCCCATGAATTAGAATAAACAAACAATTAACTGAATGCACCCAAAATGACAATAATTGTATGACTTCGCTTCTTGAAGTGGCAAAAGGAAAACAATACCATCCAACGTGGTCTCCCCGACCTTTGCAACAGACGTACTCACATCACAACAAACCAGACTGGCGGGCAACGACCTCCACCGCACTCCCAAGGTTTAGACAGTGACCACAGTCATTTGTACCTGCTTTCTACCTGACCGCCTTGGACCTGAGCTATACAATTATTTACCTTTCCGACGGAGCCATCGCGTGCTCTATCGCATAATGAACTCAATCATTTTCACTTACCATTATGTCATCGTAGATTCAAGGGCATTACAACCTCCGCTATTTCACTTACCATTATATCCTCGTAGATTTTCGGGAATTACCACCTCCGCTATTTATTTCAGCTCAACCAAGGGTCAACTCTCGTCTTCTCTGAATCTTAGACTGTCACCTGTCCATTACGTCTTACCTTATTACCTTAGGTGTGTTCATCAGTACCTTACTTACATGTCATGCTCAAGTGGCTGCATCATTACTGGTCTGTCGCAATGTCATGCTATTTCCCCCAAACTGGCTTTTACGTTACGGCCGTGCGTAAGCACTCATATTCCAATTATCCCTTTACTGTGCATTCAACAACATTACTGAAACCCTCAAAACAAAACAAAATAAAAGATTTTGATGCTCATGTTCAAACCCTATCATATAAAAAACACACAAACGGAAATCATCATTAAACTATATACAAATTTACACAAACATGCCTGCTCTGCCCAAAATACCTATTTTATCATAATGCTTTATGATGGAGAGAAACTTATCCAACTCCCAGGATGGGAAACATCAAACATGCATGCCCCATCTGGTATCTTAACTTATCTCATATTCACCAGGATGTTGCTCAGTTCCATGATTTCCGTCCGCTGGTCCATCTGATCCATCTTGTAAGGGAGGATAATCTTACACACGGTTCCAAAAGTTCACCAAAAGCAAAGGTCCACTGTGACATATTAATCTTAACACAATTCACGGCTGTGTGTGGAGCTCCTAACTTCTAAGCTATCATCAACCTACTTAATTCAGCTGACAGTTCATAGCCTCCTATCTCAATGACTTATTATGCTGACAGCACGGTTGGCCATCTCTTACTTACATCCGTTTTTACTGATAACGGCACGCACATTTCTCGTAATACTGATTGCTTCGCGCTTGCGAATAATTAGGATATGCAATGTCCCAACTAAAGTGATTGGACTTATAAAATTCGCGGTATTTCCTATCTTCCCGGGCAAGGGCTTCCGCCTCCAGCAATGCCCAAAGTAGACTGACTTTGCTGTGTCATCAGCTATTATTTATATGATTTGCAGAGAAAGTTATAGGAGTGGGGAGTTTTCCAAAATTTATTATATAATATCACTCGCATGAATATGCAAAGTAGCTCATTCGAACGTACTCATTTTCAATGTCTCATGGCTTCCTCTTAATCCAAAATCCGATCGCTGAATCCTTAGATAATTAGCTCCACAACACCCTTCATTGTTCCATAATTTCGGCGGGATATTGTCGCGTCTCGCGTCCCTGGCTGCGATTGGTAGTTTCAAATCCGCCCCTTAATTTGGTTTTGTTTCTGGCAAAAATCACAGAATAACTTAATTCAAATTTTGAAAATACTCTTGTGAGGCTGAGATTGTCCCCTTTACGATGACGTAACTCCTGTTTCTGAGTTTTAAGTGCTGCTCTAATTTCTCTCAAATGGGCGGGGTTTATCTAGTAGATGATCGTTGAAATTTCGGTTTCCACCCGCTCGGTTGAATGACCGTCTCGCCTTGTCTCTGCCCATTTGGCTCCCAGATGTTTGCTTGCCTTGTTCCATCTTCTATTGTCCGCGCTCGGTGAAAGTCTAGGGAAAGCACGTACCGGCCTCTTCTTTGTTACTGCCCTGGTCTTCAAGCAACGTCTTCCTCCCGTCAGTTTTTAAACATGAATAAAATTTTGTTGAAATAATATGTAGAATTTATGCAGTCACAAATGCATAAAGGTTACAATACAGCATGTAAATATCTTGTTACCACCAGGTTTTGCCTAACTGATAGAGTACCTATTAATAAATAAACAAATAAATTATCTACCCTTCTACACAATACCGTAAATTGCTTAGTACAACACCGTGAAGAATTCGGCTTGTGTGTGAACGCTTTAAAAACAAAAAGGATGGTGTTCTCTAAAAAAGACAATAAGAGCAAATCTCACAATAAATAATTATATAGTTGAACAAGTGTCCTCCTTCAAATACCTGGGCACCATACTGAACGAACAATGTGAATCCAAACAAGAAATAAAATCTAAAATTGAACAGGCCAGGAAACAATTCTTCACCTTGCGGAAATTCTCTGTACGATCAGATCTCAGTCTACAGATGCGAATCCACATGATCCGTTGTTACATATTTTCTGTTCTTCTATATCGTTAAGAATGCTGGACCATGGATCCTTCTATGGAAAAACGAATCGATGCCTTTGAAATGTATGTATATCGCTGTCTCCTGTGCATATCTTGGGTATTGAAAATAGCAAATGTTGAGGTCCTACGTAGGATTAAAAAAAGCAAAAAGAACTGCTACTTTTTATAAAGTGTTTTATCCCTTGGTTGGGGGTGGGATGAACAGGCTAGTGTAGATGTGTTAATTTCAAGGGCTGTTTCCGGATGAGGGTAGTTTCCCGTGATTGGGGAAGACTACCAGTGTAGTGTGTTGGTGTGAGTGCTTAATCTATTGGGGGCGTCCCTGCAGGATGCGTTTACCTGCTAGGGGATGAATGTCTAAGTGCAGGCTGCCAATCTAGCCTGCCAATTGAGTAGAGTGAGCAATTCAGCGAACGTGCAGAGTCGTTGACTCGGCACTCTGCAGTCGGGTCGCTTTCTCGTGTACAATAGAACCTGACGATGCAGTTCCTGGTCGCCGCGGTCAGGGGCAATTATGACTAAGGTCAGGTTGGGTATAAGGATGTAAAGTGGAGTGTGATTAGTAATAAACGTGTGTGTTTACTGACCAAGTGTTTATTGGCCAGTAGCTGTGATGTGATGTCCGTTTTGGGGAGTTAAACAAATATAAAATGGAGTACAAGTTGTAAAGTGCACAAATGTTTAGGGTAGGTGTTTACAAAAATAAGGAATCTGAGCACACTGCTAGATCTCACCTGGTGAAGAGATGGAAAGGACCTCGTCGGGCAGGGCCGCTGGCCAAGAACAGATAATGGGGCTCCTCCGGGCCTAGCCTTTAAGGCCTCCCTCCACTGCTTGGTCAGCGCTTCCTCATTGCTGTTGTTCCAGTTACCGTGTTTGTGTTAGTATTACGTAAGCGTGGCTGTCAGCAGTATACCGGGCCCGCTTGTGTTTGAAGTAGTGCATGAGGCTTATGGTATGCCTATGAGGGTGGTTTTGATGAAAGATGGAGGGGTGGGTCTTAGGGAGTACTGCCCCCGGGCTGTACAAGACCCCTTCGTCGTTTGTTCGCGTCCTCGCGAACGGGAAAGAAGAGTGGGCGTGTCGTTGTAATGATTTTTCCTTGTTTTTTCTTCTTGTCCCCCTTCTTCTTCTTCTTCTTCTTCTTCTTCAGTGTCGGTGTCGTGTGGGTGTATCGATGTCGTGTTGTCCTGGTGGTGATGTGAGTTTAGCGTGTGCTCAGAGGGGGTGAGTTTTGGGTATATACATAGTTCATTATTCATCTAAAATTAATCATTATAAAACTTGACATTGGAAATAAAAATACAGAAAAATACATGTTCTTGATGTTATTGCTGTTAACGAAAAGAGGAAGAAAAAACATGGATATATGCGTGTTGGTGCCATGCAGGAAGGAAAAAAACCATGGTTGGACAGGTGGTTGTGTCGTCCGTCGTTGTGTGGGAAAAAATTGCTCCCTGCATGTATCTTGTGTCAATAAAGTATAGGCAAGTTATTGTATAAAAGATGGAAGAAAATAGAAAAACAGGTGCCCCAGGGTATAAGTTAAAGGTATATATCAGGATGATTTATTGTTGTTGGGATGAAACAGGACACCTTCACAAATTTTAACGTTAGTAGAAAGAAAATGAAAGAAACAAAAACATAATCAGTATGCGTGTATATATATATTCATTGGTGAATGCGGAGTTACAATGTGAGCTGTAGTGACAAATTTCCAAAATATTACAGTGATACTAATAGTGTTAATGATAGCAATGGTGGTGGTGTTCATTAAAAATGGCCATAGTAATGGTCGTTGCACTTATGGTATGTTAGTAATACTGCTAGTGATAATAGTGATAACCATAAACATAATAAAATATAACCATATTTCGGGATTCAAAATATGCTTGTCCCTTGGCGCTCTTCATTTGCTATACCTCTGTCTGTTTATCTATATTCTATTTAGTTTACATGTGTTTACATATATTGTCTTATGCGGCCGCTATGATCTATAATCTACTTATTTGATATTTCGGCCGTTGTTCCACTGCGGTTTAGTGGTTACTCTGTTGGTCTATACTCTAATGGTCTTCCTGCCGTGAGTAGGAATTCCATCCTGATGATGAGGCACGGCACTTACAAAACCTGTGCCGCCCCTGGTCAACGTATTATCGCTCCTTTGCTCGAGCGTTTTTGTGTTAGATTCAACGGCTTTCAGCATCTCACGGCTGCTGACTGCCATTTGGCGCTGGCGTCATCACTTTACTAGTGTGACTAAGCTGATGACTGTCGTGTATTTCTGTGCTAGAAAGAGAAAGAGTGTTACATTTGTATTGGAAAATATATATACAAAAGACATGTGTACAATATGCTTGCATCTGTGGAACAAAATTCGTTAGTGGGTATGCTGATGTCCCCGTTGACCTTCGTAATCTGAAAGAGAACGCATGGTCATTATTACATCGATGGTAGGCTGTTGCCATCGTACATTCCTATGCCTTTTGTTTGCCATTGGTGCATGTAAATACTAATCTCCCTTTGTGCGCCTTATTCCATTCTTAGCCTATGCCGGCTATAACCTTATCTTAGCTTAATTATGTCTACAGTGTTCTTTTGTGTATTTGTGTGTCTCCTCAGTGTATGCAGGTGTATGAGTGTGTGTGTGACGTCACCTTTACCTGTTAAATCACGATCATTTGGATTCCACTCCTTGGTGCGGCGTTGGAGCGCTTTGCTGAAAAACAAAGACATGTGGTATATATGCCCTTGGCCAAATATGAATACACGCCTATGTCGCACAGCGCTGTTTTAAGGGTCGGCTTGGATGATGCCACCGCCCTTGAGACCTCTTCGGACGTCTCGTGTATTATCAGGGTCGGTCAGCTCCAGTGGCTGTACCGTATACCTCGCTGATGGGTCGGACGGCTTCAGTGCCTCCGCCCTGTTATGTTTTCCTATCGTTACTTTGTCGATTTATCGGACTTATCCTGGCAACGTCTAGCCGCCAGGTGCCGAACGCTCTGTGTCGCGTTCACATTACATACGCGTGTTTTCGCAATGTGTTGTCGGTCTTACACTGGTAACGGTTTTAGTTGCCAGGTGCCGAACGCTCTATCTTAATTGAAAAGTGCTTAACCTAGATTATATTAATTAATACTAAATGAAAAATATTTTGTATGTACAAGCTGAAATGGTCCTTAGTCTAGTGCCGAAATGTGCTGTAACTGCTGTTTTACAACAGTGCTTATTAAATTTGCTTATGTCTAAGTTGCGTTCCAAATGCAACTGCCTTACATAGTAGAATTTTGATCGGAACGATCGCCTGAGGCAGTTTTACCTCCTCAGGGCACCACCCGTGTGTATTTTAGAAACACCGGTTGTCTCTAAAACCACCAGGCCCGAAAGCCCTTCTAGATTCCCTTCCCTTAATACTAACTGTCGACTTCCCCCTATTAATAACTAATATAGGCCTGTGCGACTGCGTTGCTAATGAGCAAACGCCTCGCGCGGAAATCCGTTCCGTTGATCTTATACATGCCTGTGTTGGCATTCTGGTTGATAAATGTACATGCTTATACTGGCATTATTCGCCATTTGGTGTTTATTAATGTTTATTACTGGGTAGCCCACAAGACCCCTTTTGGAAGCCTGTTGCATACCCAATTAATATTTCTGGCCGCCCGGTGCGTTACCATTTAAGCTCTGGAGACTCGGTGTCATCCATTTATGTGGGCACGGATCCGAATGACCGCATTCATTCCATACGCATTATTTATTATTCATTATTTATCATTTGTTAAATCGTTTTCACCTTATCGTCCGGGATAAGGACTTGGCGTGCCTAGGATTGATCCCGCTGAATCCTGATACACTTCTTCACTTCCTCTAATGGAAGACTAGTTCCCCGCCATAGGAACACTACTTATATTACGAACTAACTACAAGTCTAGTCCTAGTTTGTCGTCTCTAGGTTCGTCCCCTGAGTCTAGTATGGAGCTGGTTAATTCTCCTACTAGCCGTCAAAAAGTCTCCCCTGCAGGTCTGGCTTTGATGACCGCAGAGTCTAATGGGTGTAAGTTTCTTCGTCCCAGGGAACAGGCTAGGTTTCCCAGGATTCTGAAGCTTGCCCGCACTGAGTCGTCGGCGCTTCGACCCTACGTCTGTCTGTCATTGAACTGCGTCAGGCCTCATCACCGCCTTCTCCAGCTCTGTCCTTGTGTGGCGATTCTGCTCTCCATTTACCTTCTCATCACCATCTAGTGTGATGTCAGATTCCTTTAAAAAAATAAGTGTGATTTGTAAATATGTTTATGTGTACTATGTAATTATGTAAAATTTTTAGTGTTCTGGGGTTTAGAATCTTCGAAATGCAGTGACTACTTTAGGCTTGTCATTGCCGTGTCAGATTTCCAGCGGTGATGCCTTGGTATTTTCCTAGAGGTATTAGTAGGTTTGTAGGGCATTTGGTCCCTTGTTATTAGGATCCGGGGGTGTTATTTGCTGAATGGGGTTAAAGCGTGTTGGGAGGGTGTCATGCATCGTTAGACTCCATGTTTATGGTGGCCGGGAGCCGATGATGCTGCTAGGAGGTATTTACTGTGAGTGGATGGGGTGGGTTTTTCCCAGGTGTGCAAAATTTTGAAAATGTCATGCAGGTGTAATAATAATACAATCCCTGTTGTGTGGATAGGACATCTTATGCATTGGGATGGATATGAGGCGTGTCTGCTCTCACTTGAGGATAGGGCCTGTGCTGGGATACGATAAGTTTATGTCCCGTGCATGCGTGATTATTTAATAAAATATTTGTTAGTATCAGTATGGCCTCATCTCTCTACACAGAGATGTGCATTGCCGCTTGATATTAGTTTCCGAATCACCTCTAATACTCAGGTGTAGGCGTTTGGGGCCAAGGTGTAGCAAACCTTAATTTATTAGAAGCATGAAGTCTATCAACCCCGATGTATATTTTGAAATGTAGTGTAGGTGTTTTTATGTATCTGTATGTGATGTGTCGGATAGTGTTTTAGTAGATAGGGTATGTAGGAAAAAGGGTGTGGGGATGGTAGCCCGTAGTTTGTACCATGGCCATCCTGATGGCATTATCCACCTCTACTCCTATTATAGTGTGTCATCCTCTTTTAGTCGCTATGTGGTTTCTACCCGCTCCTTGGGATGTACGCTGGCTAAGTTGAGATGCCATAAAGCACCTACTGTCTCCTAAAATACCAGTCTGTGGAGTGCCTGTGGGTCTGTGATACCTACGTTGTGTGAAAATGTTTGTGTCTGTGGGCACCGCCCTCGGGATGCCCTTAGGTTGTTTAAGTGCGGTGACGCTGTGACTCACGGCCTAATCTGGTCTCCTGTTCATAACGTGGGGTAGCATGTGATTGTGAGTATAAATTGGCATAGCGTGATCGCCTGTAATGAATTTTAGAGAGAAATAAAACAAGAAAAGAAATTATTAGGGGGGGGTTGTTCCCTCATGGAATCTGTCTGTATCCGCCCCTGAATGTTGGGCGCGTGTAGGAAGGAAGTGGCCGTGGCTGTAATTAGCGCGCCTGTGTGTGTGAGGTCGCCCACCGCTGACGTCCGCTGGCGCGTGGGATGTTATCGGAGAAGGCTTTATCTCGTGTCGCGTGGCTAATTGCCAAGTGCCGCGTGCTGCGTGTTATCACCCTTGTAGACATGCTCCTAGTGTCGCTAATGGTAGGCATATGGTAGCCTGTTCTTCCGAGATCAATCCGGCCCACAGTATTTGTGTATTATTGGATGCAGAGCCTATTATAATGGCGCTCTTACTTCCTGTATCAACATCCGTGTCACTGTATAACGTTATTGTTATTATTTTTATGTCAGTGTCATCATGTGTGCATGTCATTGTCACGTCTTGCTATTATAAGAATGCCTTCCGGCAACAGTGTGTCGCAACGCGCTGGAATTCGCTTATTTGCAACGCAGTGTTTTTTGTGTATTTGTTTTGTGTCCTTGTGTACGGAAAGTCTTTAATAATATGTATGAAGGCTGCCAAACGTGACTTCCGCCACTGTCTGTATGTTGACATGTGTTTGCATTCTAGGAAGGCCAACGTGCTACCTTGTCACCTTTTTCTCGCTCACAAGCTTGTTTGGGAATTTGTTTTCGCGATTCGTTCCCCATTGTGTCTTGCTCTATTATTTTATGTCCGGGGTAATCTACATTGCCATGATTTTTGGCCGTAGAGATGTGGTGTTACCTACTTTGCGTGAGCATTTGTCTGTGCCCGTGGCGTCCTCCGAATTCAGATGTCGGGCGCTATGGTCCAAAAAAAAGTATCTTGTAGTCTTCGTAGAGGCCTGGCGTTCGTGGTACGTCCCCAATTGGCAGTCCCCGGGTCGCTAATGCCCTAAGTAAGCTATTATAGCGAGTACCTTAGAACGAGCCTACGCCCCTGTATGTATGTCCCATGTTTGTTGTCTGTACGAATTTTGGTCGACCCTGGATTTAATTTGTGGGCGTAATGTGGCTTTGAAACCTCTAGTGAATGATTGTGTATGAAGCTGCCATGGTGAGAGCGTTCCTAGCTTGTCTGGCACTTGCGAATGTCGCATGTTCATTTATGTCTTATCGCTGACTGGCGATAGATTCGAGTTTCAATGGTGTGGGAAGTACCTGCTGCTAGTCTAGCGGTCTGCTTATCGCATGTGTTGAGCAAATGTGCGTGAGTTTGCTGACACGCTTTTCTATTGTCTGCATACATGGTGTGCCTTTGGTTCCTCGTCATGTAAAAAACCCTACCTCTGTTCATATATATTGGCTCCTCAATTTTTGTGTTACTGTAGGTCTGGTGCGAATATATTCGTCGGTGGTAGTTAGATGTCTGTGTCAGGATCGTATCCTGGTGAGGTCATCGGGGTTGGAAGGCTATCTCTTGGCTTTCTTTTCTCATCTGCCAGCGGAATCATTTCCTTTCCTTTTTGCAGTGTTCCCGCCCTTACGTGTGGGTGTTGTTTTCCGAGTGTAGTACGCCTTCATACGGCGGGCGTGTATAGTGTCCTTAATGAGTTTGTGTCCATGCCGCACGTTCAGTATATAGTTCAGGTCAGATACCTTCCTGCAGACTTTGAAGGGACATGTCTTACGTGGTAGGAGGAACTCGGTCACGTTCTTCTTACGGGCGGAATTGGAAACCATAACCAATTGCCCGGGTGTGTATTCCACGGTCTTCCGTTGACGATCGTACAGTCCTTTTTGCTTCTTCTGTGCCGCGGTTATGTTTTTTCTGGCGTTCATGCGAGCTATCTGCAAATACTCTAACCGGGCCGCGTTGTCTGTGAGGGTGTCCTGAGGGATGCATATGTTGTCTATGGGACTTCTGGGTGTATAGCCGTGCAACAGGAAGTGTGGAGAGTGTTTTGTGGCCGTGGATATAGAAGTACTAGCTGAAGTACCCGTGCTTCGCTACGCGTCATAAATAAATTAAAATATGAAGGTGACAGTTAAAACAGGGGATAGGCGAGGTGCTGCGCAGAGGGAGATTAAGGATGAAACATTTCGTCCAACTACACCGCTCGGCGTTGACCGTGTTTTATAGCACAAATTTAGGTTTTACTCGCTAACGGTTGGAAATACCTTTCGGATAGAAAATGTAATTGTTAATCTCGTATATAACATCAAAAGTTTGCTATTTCTTAGCGTTCTCTTTGTATTTGAAATGGAAATATGAAAGTTTGAAACCAAAGGGTGTAGTGAAGTCACTAAAATGGTCGCCATCTTTAAATAGTACAAAATATCGAAATCAAAAGTAACCTATATGTTAACCAGGTAAATCAGCTACTTCCATGTAAAATTCATGTAAATCGGACCAGTGGTACTTGCGTGATTGAGTAATACATAGACGCACATCATCTCATTTTTAGCCTCGCTTCGCTCGCGTCATACTCGTGTCATATTGTTATTCAATGAAATGCAGGTTTAACCCCATTAACACCCCTTTAGAACCTGAATATCCAAAAATCCCTCCTTGGTAGACGTTTTCGACACACAACAAACATATCCCCAAAATATCATTCTTCTAACTTGAATCGTTTGGTTTGGTCGATGAGAGTGAACATCCAAAAATCCTTCCTTAGCGGACGCTTTTCTTCCAGAATTTCACCCCTTCCCATAGGCCCCTTAAATTGGATTTATGAAAAAACGGTCGAACACATATTTATTTTATTTCTTTCTTTCTTTATTTATTTATTTTTAAGCTGATTGATTTCCTCCGAGTTTCAAACTCCTCGCCTATGTCGTTTAAGAGATACACGGTCCGTTAGGAATCTTTCAACCCCCACTTTTCATCCCTCTCACCTCATAATATACACTACATCGAAAAACCATTAGACATGTGTCAGCTTATTTTTAATGATTAGTATATATGACAAGTATCACATCCCCAAATGAAACCACTCGTGAGATATTGTTATTAAATGAAATGCAAGTTTACCCCCCTTAACACCTATTAGAACCTGAATATTCAAAACTCTTTCCTTAGTGGACGTTTTCGACATACAACGAACATATCCCCAAAATTTCATGTTTCTAACTTTAATAATTTTGGCTGGGCTATGATGAGTGAGTGAGTCAGTCAGTCAGTCAGTCAGGACATTTCCTTTCATTTATTTTTGATAATTTCACCCCTCCCCATGAACCCCTTAAATTGGATTTATGAAACAAACGGTCAAACACCTATTTACTTATTTAAAGCTGTTTTCCCCCTGAGTTTGATGAGTGAGTAAGTGAGTCAATCAGTTAGGACACTTTCTTTCCTGTTTTTTTTTCCCCAGAATTTCACCTCTCTCCAAGGGCCCCTTAAATTGGATTTATGAAAAAAACCAGTCGAACACCTATTTCCTTGTATTTTAAGCTGTTCTTTTTCCGCTGAAATTCAAACTTCTCGCCTATGTCCTTTAAGAGATACACGCTCCGTCAAGAATCCCTCAACCCCCAATTTTCACCCCTATCACCTCATAATATACACCATATCGATAAACCCTTAGACATATGTCTGATTATTTTTAATGATTAGTTTATATACCGAATATCACATCCCCTAAGAAACAACTCATGACATCTCGTTATTCAACGAAATGCACGTTTACCCCCTTAACATCTCTTTAAAACCCGAATAAACAAAAATCATTCCTTAGTTTACGTTTTCGACATACAGCGAACATATTCCCAAAATTTCATTTTTCCAACTTAAATAGTTTTCGCTGGGCGTGATGAGTGAGTGAGTCAGACAGGACATTTTCTTTCAATTATTTTTACCAGAATTTCACCCCTCCCCATGGGCCCCTTAAATTGGATTGATGAAAAAACGCTTGAACACCTATTAACTTATTTTTAAAGCTGTCTTTTTCCCCTGAGTTTGGCGAGTGAGTGAGTTAGTCAGTTAGGACACTTTCTCTCCTTTTTCCCCCCAGAATTTCACCCCACTCCATTGGCCCCTTAAATTAATTTATGAAAAAACGGTCGAACACCGATTTACTTATCTTTTTAGGTGATGTTTTTTCGCTGCGTTTCAAATTTCTCGCCTATGTCGTTTAAGAGTTAGGCCTACACGCTCCGTTAGGAATCCTTCAACCCCCACTTTTCACCCCTTTCACCTCATGATAATACACCACATCGAAGAACCCTTAGACATATGTCTGCTTATTTTTAATGATTAGTTTATATGCCGAGTATCACATCCACAAATGAAACCACTCGAGAGATATTGTTATTCAATGAAATTCAGGTTTAACCCCCTTAAGGCCCCATTAGAGCTTGAATATCCAAAAATCCTCCCTTAGTGTACGGTTCTGACATACAACGAACATATCCCCAAAATGCCATGTTTCCAACTTCAATATTTTTGGCTGGGCGATGATGAGTGAGTGAATGAGTCAGGACATTTTCTTTCATTTTTTCCCTTCAGAATTTCACCCCTCCCGATGAACCCCTTCAATTTGATTGATTAAAAAACTGTCGAACAGCTATTTACTTACTTTAAAGCAGTTTTTCCCCCTGAGTTTGATGAGTGAGGCAGTCAATCAATCAGTTAGGACATTTTCTTTCCTTTCCCCCCCCCCCACAGAATTTCGCCCCTCCCCATGGGCCTCTTAAATTGGATTTATGAAAAAACGGTCAAACACATATTTACTTATTTTTATGCTGATTTTTTTCCTCTGAGTTTCAAACTCCTCACCTATGTCGTTTAAGACATACACGCTCCGTTAGGAATCTTTCAATCCCTACTTTTCACCCCTTTCACCTCATAATATACACCTCATCGAAAAACCCCCCGACACGTGTCTTACTTTTTAATGATGAGTTTATATGCCGTGTATCACATCCCCCAATGAAACCAATCGGGAGATATTGTTATTCAATGAAATGCAGGTTTAACCCCATTAAGACCCCTTTAGAACCTGAATATCCGAAAATCCTCCCTTAGTAGACTGTTTTGAAATACAATGAACATATCCCCAAACTGTCATGTTTCTAACTTCAATAATTTTGGCTGGGCGATGATGAGTGACGGAGTGAGTGAGTGAGTGAGTGAGGACATTTTCTTTCAATTTTATTTTTTCAGAATTTCACCCCTCCCCATGAACCCCTTAAATTTGATTTATGAAAAAACCGGTCGAACAGCTATTTACGTACTTTAAAGCAGTTTTTCCCCCTGAGTTTGATGAGTGAGTCAGTCAGTCAAAGAGTTAGGACACTTTCTTTCCTGTTTCTCCCCCCCCCCCCTCCAGAATTTCAACCCACCCCATGGGCCCCTTAAATTGGATTTATGATAAAACGGTCAAACACATATTTACTTATTTTTATGCTGATTTTTTCCCGCTGAGTTTCAAACTCCTCGCCTATGTCATTTAAGAGATACACGCTCCGTTAGGAATCTTTCAATGCCCACTTTTCACCCCTTTCACCTCATAATATACACCACATCGAAAAACCCTCCGACTCGTGTCTTCTTATTTTTAATGATGAGTTTATGTGCCGAGTATCACATCCCCCAATGAAACCAATCGGGAGATATTGCTATTCAATGAAATGCAGGTCTACCCCCTTAACACCCCCTTTAGAACCAGAATTTCCAAAAATCCTCTCTTAGTGGGCATTTGCGACTCTTGGGGAAGCTGCATACCAAATTTTATTCCAATCCATTTGATGGTTTCTGAGATTTCGTGATGAATGAATGAGTGACTGAGTGAGTGGTATTTGACAAATATATAGTAGAAGATAGGGTCAAGTCTTTGTTATGCTAAACTCGGTTGACAGTGCTGTGTGAGAAGTTGAGTAACTAACGTGATTTCAAGTAAAGATCCTCATTTTCTATACCGGTAGTGCAGAGCGCAAATGGCATCCAGTCGGCCGTGTCTCGACTTGAGCTATGTTGCCATGGAAACTATCCGCCTTGCCATTCCTTCATGAGTATATTTTATGATTTGATTAGCATGTGCTGGAGTGTAAAAGGGTCGAAATCAGAAGAATGTGAAAGACTATCGAAAATTCATGTAGCCAGCGGTTCCTTCTGGGTCATAAACTATGTGTATGCAAAATTCGGTTGAGATTGGTGTAACGGTGTAGATTTGTATACGGAACCAATCCACCCACCCACCCACCCACCCACATACATACATACAGACTTTCACTTTTATATATAAGATTGTAACTGAATGTAATGGGCTGTAGATAATTATCCCAGTCTGTCCCTGTGTCCCCCGAGAACTTGGCTAGCGCTATCCCAATGATTTTGTTCATGCTTTCTGTGAGCCCATTGGTCTGTGGGGAAAAACTCGTGTTTGTGTATGCCCTTATCCTTAGTATCTCCAGAAACTGTTGGAGCACTCTCGAGGTGAAAATAGTCCCTCTACCGGATATTAGGGTTTGGAATAGGCCATATCGCGTGACTATGTCAAATAGAAATTCCACTATGCTGTTCGTGTCTGCTTTGGGAACAGCCTTTGTAATCATGTACTGGGTAAGAAACTCTGTGGCCACAAGTATGTATTTATTACCTTTTTCAGATGTGGAGATGGGGCCTTTAACATCTATCCCGATTCTGTGGATTAGTTCTCCTACTGGAATAGGGTTGAGTAATCCATGAGGCTTGCCAGGTCTTGCTTTATATCGCTGGCAAGTGTGACATGTCTTTACGAAGGTGTCTATGTCGCCCTTCATGTTTACCCAGTAATACTTGTCCCGGATTCTATGGTATGTTTTATGCGTACCCAAATGTGCCCCTGCCATTTGGCTATTATGGTGCCCGGTCATGATGCTCTCTTTCAATGAGTCCGGAACCGCTATAGGTGCATTATCGTGCATGGCTGTGGGTTTAAATTTCAGTACCCCGTCTTTGTCTAGGAAAAATCGCCTAGACAGCCGTGCTGTCTTGGAATCTACCTTTTCCAAGTTTTCTAGTGCCATTAGAATCTGTTTCAAGTATGGATCACGCTCTTGCTCCTGCTTTATGTTAACCAACGTCAGGGCAAAAGTCGGCATGTCGTCCCATTCGTGGTCCTTACTGTCATCTGGGGGATCGGCTACTGGAAGCCTAGACAACCCATCTGCATCTAGGTGTGTAGCGCCCTTCTTATGCTTAACCACGAAGTTATATTCGTAAAGACGGAATATAAACCTATTGAGTCGCGAATTTGGGTTTTTGAATTTGTCCCAAAAATCAGGCTCGCATGGTCAGTCATTCCCGTGAACTGGATACCATAGAGGTATACCCGGAAATAGTTCACTCCCCATGAAAATGCCAGCATTTCACGCTCTGTGGCAGAGTATCTGGTTTCGACGGCCGTTAATTTTCTGCTTGCATAAGCCACTGGCCGTATGCGCCCCTCCGTATCTTCCTGTAATAGGGCAGCTCCCAGTCCATACTGGCTTGCGTCCACGTATAAAATGTGGGCCTATCACTATGGAAGTGTTGCAGTAAGGGTGGGGTGGTCAATAGTTGCTTAAGTGTGTTGAAGGCATCTATATGTTCCTGTTTAATCTTGAAGGGCGTCTTTTCACGTGGGAGTTCGGTTAGGGGGTGGGCGATGTGTGCGAACCTATGGATGTACTTCCTGTAATAGGAAGCCAGACCAATGAAGCTACGCAATTGTTTCAGATTTGTAGGCATCGGGATGCCCGTTATTGCGTCCGTCTTCGCTGGGTCGGGAATAATGCCTTCTCTGTTAACAATATGGCCCAGAATGTTAATCTGTTGTCTGGCAAACTGACACTTCGCAGGTTTAAGCCTTAACTTGGCCTCTCTGATCCTTGCGAAAGCCTCCTCCAAGTGTACGAGATGCTCGTCAAAGGTGTGGGAGAAGACCGTTATGTCGTCCACGTAGACGAGCACCGAGCGCCATTTTAGCCCTGAAAATGTCTTATCCACTAGCCTATGGAAGGTATGGCTGGCGTTACGGAGGCCCATTGGTAACCTTGTATAAGTATAGAGGCCGTTTTCTGTAACGAACGCCAGCTTGTGCCTGTCCGGTTCATAAACGGGGATTGAATAGAAGCCACTATAACAATCCATCGAGCTGAACCAGCTGGCCCCACCGAGGGCATCCAAATAGGTGTCGGCCCGTGGTATTGGATAACTGTCATTTTCTATTAACTTGTTGAGCCTACGGTTATCTGTACAAAACCTGTGGGAACCATCTCGCTTCTTGGTCAGCAAGACCGGAGCACTGTAATTCGAGATCACCGGCACTATTACTCCCGCTTCGAGCATCTCTGAAATCTGAGTGTCGATAGCGTGCCTCTCCTTCAGACTCACCCTGAAGGGGGGCTGGTGGACTGGCCGGTCACTGGTGAGTGTGACATGATGCTCGATAAGGTCTGTCACCGCGAGATCTTTCAGGGAATGGGCAAAGATATCCCTATTGTCTTCCAGGAGCTCCGTGAACCTCCTATCTTGTTCCGGTGTCAGGTCCTGTCTGTGAGTGTGATTGATCGTCTTACCTGTGTGTGTGCCGGTGTGTTTGCCGATTGTGTTCAGTGTGGAGGCCTGGTGCACATGGATTTCTCGCTCCGCTCGAATCCCATCTGTGTTCCTGGTGTATACCATGGGATGTGTAGTGAGCCGCTGGTCATGCATTAAAAGCATCTTGCCGCTAGCAAAATTTATGCTAGCTTCGTACTTGGCAAGGAAATCCATACCAATTATTGCTGACGCAGAAAGATGTTCTATCAGGAACATGGGGTGTGTTGTCGCAAAATGGTCTAGCCTGATGTGTATATTTGCCACCCCCGAGTTTTCTAGCGTCTTAGCATTGGCCGCTACCAGCCGGATGTCACCCGTGACACCGTGTATCTGCCCTTCAGTGACGTGTTTTATGTTGACGCAGCTTACCGCTGCACCAGTGTCAACGAGGGCTTGCACCCTGTGGCCATTTATGCTGGCGTGTACTGTCAGTGCCGCTAACTGTAGTCCTTCCCCCTGTAAAGATGTATTGTAGAGGGTGTATGTTGTTGTTGTTGGTACTACCTTAGTGTCCTTGTCCCTGTGTGCGCCACTGTTGATGCTCTGTGTTACATTTGTGCTGAAGAAGCATGGAGCTGGCCGCTCATTGTACTTGGCACGCTTGGCCTCGCGGCTTATTTCCTGGCTCGAGTTCTTTATCTCCGTCAGCGAAATGTGCCCAGTCAGTACACTGCCTGCTCTCTTCATTGCCCGCGCTGTCAAAATACAGGGATTCTGGCGAGCGGTTAATGTGTTCACACTTCCCTGTATCTGTGTGGGTGTGTTGTTCCTCTCCTCCTCCTGTGAGGGTGTCTCCAAACCTAACCCTTCGTTTGCACTTGTGACCTCGTTTTTTGTTCCAGGCGGTCGCGAGTTCGATTCCTGTTGCTGGCTCCCCTATGCCAAGTGTGTTTGCGTCCTGCGCCTGTGTGGCGTCACTTCCCGTCCCGTGTTGTGGCGTAGGGGGTATGGTTTCCCGTCTGGAGGGTGTGCATTTGCCTTTTTTCCCCTGTTTCCCTGCTGGTGATATTTTCATGTCCGGTTGTGTTGTGGGCTGATTGTCTGCGTTTTGTTCGCGCGTGATTATGAGGGGCGTATAGTGTCCCGCCCTAGGGTTGCCCGTAAATAGTATGTGCAGGGCCCTGTCGAATCCCGTGGTTGTGAATAGTGGCGGCGAGTGTACGTCAGTGTATACATGTTTGTTCAGCTTAAGTACCTTGCCGAGAGCGGTCACTTCTACGGCGCTGGCATAGGTACCATCTCTACCCATGTATCTTTCGTAATCTGCCCCGGTCTGGAATGGGTTTTCCTGTTCGTCCGCTACGAAATCCCGGTACTCTTCCCAGTTGGCCAGGATGTGTTTAACCGTGTCCCGAATGTACTCCCTGTGGTGATCTTCGGCATGGCAGACTAAAAAGCTAATGGCCCTGAACAGACAATTGCCGTCCCCTTTCACGGGGTGTGTTTGGAAACGGTCCGGGGGAGGATCGTCAGCCCTTGTTTTAGTTGGCTGCTTCTTCCCCCTGCTCTTGCGAGTCTGTTTAGGTGAGGGGCCTCTCTGGTGTTGTGCTAGGGGAGGAACCTCCGCCGCTTTTTTAGCTAGCCGAACCTCCCCGTCTAGGCGTTTTTTGGAAACGTAGGTGTGCGTCTCCCCGTGCTGTATGTCTGTCCCCCCTCGGGGTGGCTACGCCAACTCCCCGCTTGTGGTGGGTAACCGGGTGTGGGAAGCATTGCCCTCCTGTCTGTCCGGCGGGGTGCCTCGTCCCTAAACTCCCTCGGGTGTTCGTCGGGGAGCGGATAGTGTTCCGGTCCCTTCGTGTACGTGTCCCGGGCCTCCCGTCCTTTCTGTGGGATTGTTGTTCCGCGGTTTCTGACCGATGGTCTGTGTTCTTGTCTCCGACAGGGTGGGGAGTACGTCTGCTGCTGCGGGGGCGGGTTTTCTCGGCGATTCCCTTTTCCCTGTACTGCGGGGGTGCATATCCCTGCCTGCCTGGGGGTGGGTTCTCCCGGTATTCCCCGTTTCCCCTGTATTGTGGGGATGCATAGCCTTGCCTGCTTGGGGGTGGGTTTTTCAGATAGTCCCCATTCGCCCTATAATGTGGGGATGCATAGCCTTGCCTGCTTGGGGGTGGGTTTTCCCGATAGTCCCCATTTCCCCTATATTGTGGGGCAGCATAGCCCTGTCTGCTCGGTGGCGGGCTGCTTCGCCGGGGGATACTGTGGTCGTACTTTGAAGGGTAGTAATCCGGTGTATATGGGGATGATGGTCGCCGTGAGGGGTATGTTGGCTCTACATTTGTGTATGAGACCGGTGAATATCGTGGAGGGTAATGTGGCCTGTCCTGCGTATATGGTGTTGTCGGCCGCTGTGGAGGGTAGTATGTTTTCTCCCGCTCGTAGTGTCTCCTCTCCGTGTATCCCCTGTCCCTTTCGGGATAGTACAGTTCTTCCGTGTCAGTATGTTCACCCCTGAGTGGTCTCCCGCTTGCTTGGATGGCAGCTATTGTTAGCTTCTCCATCCTGTCCTCTAACTCATCCATTTTTTGACTGGTGTCGTCCTTGTCTGGATGAAAATGCTGATTCACGGCTTTCTCCGTAGCTTTTTCCGTGATCTTTCTCCCTGCCTCTATTTTTTTTTATATTGTTGAGCATATGCTGGACCGTAGGGTTATTCATTATACATAATTTGTCCACGATGGATGGCCTAAGGCCCTGCATTAGCAACTTAACTTTTAGCTTATGCGGCATAGCTGCGTTGTATTTGTCGCACATCAGCAGTTTCGCGTTTACATACGTCTGTGCGCTCTCTGTAGGTCCCTGTGACCTCTGTCTAATTTGGTCATACAGGTCCTCATCATCTGATGTGAGCTGGAATTCACTTTTCAGCAACAAAGTGATTTCGTCCCATGTGGCGTTTTCTAGATTGTCCTCATGGAGCTCGTACCATGTCATGGCCGACTTTGTTAAGTGTGCAGGTAGGAGCCGTTTCCTGACTTCGTCGCTCCAGCCATTGATCCGAGCCGTTCTATTGAAGGCCTTGAGGTATTCCTCCGGATCCTGGCCCTCCCCCGTGAACTTTGTGGGGCGGATCATTGGATATTCCGTGTGCCTATTCATATCCTGATTGTTACCTCTCCTTGGCCGTGTAAGGATTCTAGTCCGTTACGCTGTCCGCACTTCGATCGTCTGATGAGGTGTTTGGGTTTGTGTTGTTTTGAGGGGAATTATCCTCACCCCCTGTGTATGACACGTGTGTTACGTTGCCAGGGGGCTCGTCGCCTGATATGTCGTCACTGATCGATGGTGTAATGTCGTACTGTGTGGACTTCACTACTTCCACTGTCCTGTCTAGATCCTGTTTTACTGTCTCTAGAATAGTATGTATATCTAGGACCGCCTCTGTTGTGTGGTTGTCTGCCTTAACAGCGTCTGTATCCAATAACTGTGTGATGGGCACGAGCAGATTATCAGTCTTTTGCTCTGTGATTTGCAGTTGCTGTAACAATAGGGGATAGAGTGTTGGTATGAAATCTGCCTCACTAGCGCTGGATATTGGTGAATGTTGTCCCTGCGCACTGGTCTGGGCCTGGGATCGTGTAAAATGTGTGACTTGTGCTACCGCTGCAGGGTATTAAGCGCGGATTTCTAATGCCTTTAGTTCGAGTTCCTGAAGGAGGCGTATTGCAGTGTGTTCAGTTATTAAGTCGTCGTTCTTAATTTTCAACTTCGGCAGGAGTGGAGTTGTGCTAGCCGACAAATGGTGCGCATAGTCTCTTAGTGTGGTCCTAAACTTGGTCATTTAATTTCCACCGACCTTGCATTATGGGGAGGGTGGGGTTGGGTGTAATAATACAAATCCCCGTGTAATAAGGTGGGGGGAGAGAAAAAGAAAAAATGTGGAGCGTATTCTGGGAGAGAAAAAAAAGTCTCGCTTGGCTACTTGCGGTATGGATCGCTCTACCACGAGGGCTCGTTGTTTGAGTCCCTTACCCTTATTTTGCGTGGTAGTGGCGCCTCCACCAAATATGTTTTATCTCTTGGTTGGGGGTGGGATAAACAGGCTAGTGTAGATGTGTTAATTTCAAGGGCTGTTTCCGGATGAGGGTAGTTTCCCGTGATCGGGGAAGACTACCAGTGTAGTGTGTTGGTGTGAGTGCTTAATCTATTGGGGGCGTCCCTGCAGGATGCGTTTACCTGCTAGGGGATGAATGTCTAAGTGCAGGCAGCCAATCTAGCCTGCCAATTGAGTAGAGTGAGCAATTCAGCGAACGTGCAGAGTCGGTGACTCGGCACTCTGCAGTCAGGTCGCTTGCTCGAGTACAATAGAACCTGACGATGCAGTTCCTGGTCGCCGCGGTCAGGGGCAATTATGACTAAGGTCAGGTTGGGTATAAGGATGTAAAGTGGAGTGTGATTAGTAATAAACGTGTGTGTTTACTGACCAAGTGTTTATTGGCCAGTAGTTGTGATGTGATGTCCCTTTTGGGGAGTTAACAATTTATAAAATGGAGTACAAGTTGTAAAGTGCACAAATGTTTAGGGTAGGTGTTTACAAAAATAAGGAATCTGAGCACACTGCTAGATCTCACCTGGTGAAGAGATGGAACGGACCTCGTCGGGCAGGGCCGCTGGCCAAGAACAGATAATGGGGCTCCTCCGGGCCTAGCCTTTAAGGCCTCCCTCCACTGCTTGGTCAGCGCTTCCTCATTGCTGTTGTTCCAGTTACCGTGTTTGTGTTAGTATTACGTAAGCGTGGCTGTCAGCAGTATGCCGGGCCCGCTTGTGTTTGAAGAAGTGCATGAGGCTTATGGTATGCCTATGAGGGTGATTTTGATGAAAGATGGAGGGGTGGGTGTTAGAGGGTACTGCCCCCGGGCTGTACAAAAGCAAAGAAAGTCACAATACCTAGGTCATATCATGCGAAACGAGAGGTACCAATTATTACAGCTAATTATTGAAGGAATGATACAAGGAAAAAGATCCATTGGGAGACGCAGAAATTCATGGTTGAAGGACATTAGAAGATGACACAGATGCACATCAGAGGAAGCATTTCATACTGCAATGTCAAGATCAGAGCTGGCTACGTGGATCGCCAACCTTCGTTTGGAGACAGCGTCTTAAGAAGAAGTCCTCCTATAATCTCAGCATATTATGTCCATACCGTCGGAGTCTGCGCTCTTGACCCTCTTTACTCTGGGTTCCACATTCACTGCTCCTGTGACGTAATCATTCCTTATTCTGTCCTATCTTGTTACTCCACTCATCGATCTTAATATTCTCATTTCTGCCAATTCCAAGGGCTTATGTAATCTGCACTGTGCTCTACTGTATTGTAGTGAGAATAATTGTTTATTAACTGACTGTGTGAACTGATTATTCATTTACACCAATGAAGCAACGTCTCAGTGAGGAAATGTTTTCAAGTCTTGGATTAGGAGCCACTGTTGTGACGACATCTATAGGAACGTAGTCTCACATATGACACACGGTATCAGAGTCTTCCCCCAAACATATTGGAGTGAGCAGAGAAAAGAAGGATATTTACGAGCCGTCCCTTTCTACAAGGAAAAATACCACCTTCAAGAATTAGAAGTTATGGGTTATTCCTGGGGTCCCGGGGAACAATACCTTCTCTTTTTGCTGCACCTTGTAAAAAAATTCCGTATCTCAAATTCCACCATTAATACCATAGCAGTAACAGCCCATAAAGGATCCATTAGTATTTTGAGAAATCACATATATTCGAGAATATGGGTATTTTAAGGCTAAATAACTATTTTAATTATTTATCTTAGCTTGCCACGGTGGGTGAGTGGATAGTGTGTCGGTCTACTCACCCCAAGATTGCAGGATCGCTCCTGGCCGTGGTAAGTGATTTTTGAAAGGCGGCAATAATACGACACGCATGTCATACGATGTTGGCATGTCAAAGAACCCATTTGAATTCAGTAGGCCATGTTCATAATGGCAAAATTAATCTCGGGAGTTTCCGCCAACACAAAGTTCCTCATTTCTCTACTAGAAAGCGCTATAGTGTTCAAGGAGATCAGATATCTAACCTCCTTGACTTTCATAGTGAATCAAGGAACAACGAAATTCAACATGCAAGCTACCTTCTAGGTGTCAAATTACAAAGCTTGCACACGGCACCCGAGGCCATACGATATTATTATTATTATTATTATTATACTTGCGGTTTCCCCTTTCTTCAGTTCTTTTATTCTAATTTATATGTGTGTCATACATTTCATAGTTCATTAGTCGTATTTCGTTTACCTTCTAATTTTTCCTTTTTCACCTAATTATGATTGTTAAGCATAATAGCAGCCTTGTAAGTCGAGGAAGCATAAGAAATAAATAAAGAAGACGGAGATGTTGTGTAAACCCTCTGAGGTACCGGTAATTACCTTAGTTTCCAAATCACAACTTTCGTACTTCAAGCGTCTTTGATATTGTTGTTGGTAATTTTCTGCAGTGTACAACTTGTCATTGGAGAATTACCCCCTCCCCCCATTTGCAAATAAAGGAAATGAATGAATAAATGAACCTTTAAATCAATTTAAGCATGGCAGGGTCTTACGATACGAACCGTTCAGCATTGTAGAAAAGAACAAAAAACCACTTCCATGATAGCTGAGGGGGGGGGGGGGGGAGGTTATAGAACCCATCTCCTCTCAGATTTTCCTCACAAAGCTGACACCTCTAACCAGATTTAAATTTCGTAGCAAAGCCTGGAATGAAACCCGGTCTCCGGGATGACAGCCTAGAATACTGGCAGCCACATCTAAAGAAGCAACGTTCGTAATGAAAAGCAGTAATTAGATTTCAAACAAATAATGAAGATGAGTAAGACATGCGACAACGAGCGAGAAATTCATTAGAGCGGATATCTAATTTATTTTAAAATGTTGGTGCGACACATTGGTTGAATTTGCCGACCCCGTGGTGTTGTGTTGGAGCGTCTGCCTCTCCCTCGGGTTCTATTTGTGGCTCCATCAGGGATTTTAGAAAATGGTGTGAGGGCTGGAAGGGGGAGCACTCAGCCTCGTGAGGACAATTGAGTTGCTCTCTGATAGTGAGGCAGCGTGCTGGTCTCGTAAACCAAGTTAAACGGCCAAGGGGATCCAACGCACTGACCACGCCTCACCCCACAATCTGCAGGTCGAATAGCTGGGCAGTGGTTGCTTTGTAGGCCTACACCCTTAATGGGCTGTTGTGCCATGTTTTTTTTTTTTATTGGTTGAATTTACTAGTGAAGGCCGAAAATTCAAAAGTATTTTACAAATACGTAAGTACCGTACAAAACATGGTACGCCCGTGATTTTCGAGCACAAAGCTTCTAATCCGTTGGCGAGAGTGCTTAATAGTTCTCAACATATTCCGGTGTATCCAAGCCCTTTGAACTCAACGCTCACTTTTTCTGTCGCGGAGTGTACATAAGTATTACGTATCCTTCGAACATAAATGAAGCCTAAGTGATCTGACGACATTCGCTTGATGAAGGAAACCACTCATCCAATTGAACCCTCTATTGTAAGAGAAGTATTGTACCCGTTCGTCCTGGGGATGCGATGACCCATCTGCTATTACATCGCATTCCTGGATTTCCAGGACAGAGCGGAGTTAAATGAACATCAAGTCAAATAAGGAATGTGTCGGAAATTCAGTTGAAATATCACAAAAGCAGAGGGTAACACGAGATAAAGTATCTCCAGGGTCGTTACGGGCTTTAATTTAATAAAAAAAAAAAAATAGAAATGGGCGCCACCAACTGAATCCCTAGCAAGCCACATCCTTCCTGGTTAAGCCTTAATTAAGACAAGGAAAGAAATAGGAAAATCACATCATCATCAGATCACAACTAAGATAAAAACAAATTTATTCAACTTTGATAGTCAGACAGATATGTTAAACACTCATCCTACCTGAGAGCATGGTCGAATGCCAACGTTAAATTGTCATTGTCCAGAAAATCGAACCATCTCTATTCTACTCAAAGTGTATTTAATCCACATAAAATAGGAAAAATTTCTAAAGTTCACTTGGGTTCTCAGGATCACCGTAGCACTATGTCTTTGCGTCACTGACATTCGTGATACCTGAGACCTAACTTCTCTTTAAATTAACATCATGAATGTGGATGTAAAAATATAATTAATCTGTTTAAACACATATATTCTAGTCACATATTTAAATAATATTTAATAATATTTAAATAATTTATGGCTTGCATGGCATTATTCAAATGCTGAATATGTTAGTAAAATGCTCCTAAACATCGAATAATTAATTTACATTATTTACACTGTCATTAATAATTGCTTGTTTGTGAATCACAGAAAATCCACTACTCATTGGTTATAATCATCATCATCATCAAAATTAAATATTTCTCACATTAGTTCTCATCTCAAAATTCAATATATTCCTGTCAGAATAATTAATTCATTATCATCAAATCATTTAAATGAATATTATAATCATCAATTCTTTATGCTCTCTAATTATTCACACACTCTCATTTCATCATCTCCTTCAGATTAAATCATCTTAAATCATCAATATAAATTGTTTAATTCATCAACTCAAGTTGCAATTCTTCAAATCATTCAAATCATATCTCTCAATTAAATTTATTTAAATCCATTTAAATTTATTAATCATCAGCTTCTTTAATTAATTATCACCTTCTAATTCAGTTATTCATCATCTATTTAATCATCTATTCATTTATTTAAATCAGCTTATTTATTCAATCTTTAATTCATCCATTTATTTAATTCATTGATTTATTCCAAAATTTAATTTATCAATTTATTTAAATTTTATTTATCTGGTTATTTAGATTTTTATTATTTCATCTAGTCATTCTGATTCTTATTTCATTAGGTCAGATCATTAATATGCTTAAACTTCAGATTATTATTTCATTAATTATTATTATCAGAAAATCTTGTATTATCAACATTATTTATTTGTTTAATTTCCTAACAAATTGTTTAATATGGGTTATAGAACGTTGTCTTACAGTTTTATCATTTCCAAGTTATATCTCGTATTCAATTATCATGCCAAAAAAATATTATTGCCTTCACAAAATCACGTTGGATCTCACTATCCACAACTTCATCATCTACTCTCACTTTATCAAATACCATATTTGAATACCACAATTATTCCACGTAACTCCATAATATTCAGCGCACAGCATGAATCTCAAAATTATGCTAGACTGGGTTCGACAACCTCATGTCTGCCTCAAAATACATTAGCAATATTGCAACTTCCACTTGGCAACTTCCACAAAATGCCTATCACAAACTTCACTTAATCACGTTGCATGATCTACAAGAATATATAACTGGCTTCAAATTGTCAACGCACACAATCTCCAATAACTGTAATTAATCTGATCACATCTAGACAACTTCTTAAACAATTAGGAAAAATATTACCTCAGTAATCGAAATCCGATTCAAGATCTACTTTCAAATAGCATAAATTCTCTTATAATTCTCATAATTCACTTCACAGAAAAACACCAATGTGCTATAATCTCTCACATCAAAATATGTAATACTGATCTGCCTCAAAATAAATCTGACCATTAATGATTCATCTTACAAGATTCAATTACTTCAATCCTTCTCAAAGGTATCAAACTCAATCATAAAAATTTATCAAAAGCATCAGCTGTATCAGCTGTTAAATGAAAGTACTCTCAAAAGAGTATAGCAACAAAATACGGGATTGGCAAACAAGAATTACAAAATGTAACCCTGCTGACATTTATTATTAATTTATTTAACAAAATTCGACTGATATGTGACTAGTAGTTTCTTGTTTGATCCTCTTACAATCTCAAGTACACTCGGATGATAAAAATGAGTTCCTCAATGGCAAGTTAGGTGTGTACCACCACGCAATCGTATAAATACGAAAGGCCTTGCCTCGTAGACTATCATGATAATGCCCTGAGCGATGGGTAAAGATGTGTACCACCACGCAATCGCCTAAAGCGAAAGGCCCCATCTCGTCGTCTAATGAGTGAATGTACCAGATTGGAATCAACAAGTCTCTAGTTGTCTCATAAAAGCGATATTCATTCACCTGAGTGAATAAAATCTTAATATCTCCAAACAATTCAATGGAAAAATCCCTACTGATGAATAATACACACTCGCTAGTATGCAATGAACTGACGAAGTAATTTAAATAATCCAATTGCAGATCACGAGTTCGAAATACTCGCCACAAAAAAATAACTAACCAAGAAAAACTATCCTTACTGGAAAATGTCTAAAAGACCAAACATCTGCTTAATAAAGCCAACCAATGGTGAGAACGTCATATAATGGTGCCTGCCATATCATATGGTAACGCCATATTCTAGCAAAATTGGAGCAAATAATGTCTAAGCCATGTCAAAATAATCGTATAACTCCTACTAGAAAAATATACAAGTATGCCCAGTGTTCATGAAAAAAATCATATCAGAAAGTCATAACTCTTACAGTACCTTCTCATATCAGCTGTTAATATATTTCAAAGATCGTCGATTATCCTCGTGTGTAATAAATTTCTCGAAAGATCGACGGGAATATCGTATCACCCACGCAATAACGATTGCCTTCATATCCCAAGTGAATCAGCTGTTGGACCTCCTCTTCTTCAGGAACCGAATCCATCGCTCTGTGGTGCCATCACGTCTCCGTCTCCGCTTACTCCGACATGATGAACTGCATGTTATCCATAACGGATACTGTCCAAATTCTTCCGTAAAAGTTCATAAACGTAGCGTACCCCATATTCTTCTTCTATGTTACGCCACTGTCCCATACAATGTTCGGTTTGCTTGTGATAAAAGTCAATCTCCACAGCGGTTAAATCTCACTTGCAGAAAATAATTTTATTTATAAAATTGTATAAGTTTCTGAAATACCCTGTAGCTGTGTTCGTACTTGAAATGTCATAATAATTCATGAAAAAGAATTATATTAATGCACGTGCCAATGTTCATAAGTGCATATACTCGTAACATTTCGTTTGCCTAAAAGCGTTAATGTTGGCTTGACCCCATGGTCGCTTTAAATATTCCGTTATGAAATGCATAATTTGATAAGCCGTAATGTCATTGGAATATCTAAGTTCATTTGAAGTTCACAATAGCAGTATATGATAACTATCTGCCTGCACAATTCGACTACTGAATACAAGTCCCAACTCATAAAGTTGTAGCTAAATGTCGAATGAAGTTCAGCTTCTTTCACGTTGCCTGCGTATAAAAGTCGGAACCAGCACGCTCTGCTCTACTGCACTGTTCTAGAATGATCGACGCTTAAAGCCGGCCTCGCCATACCGCTTCGCTGTGCTGTTCTGCGTTACATAATGCTGCTTGAAATAAAGTTCTCAATCGTATTTTAATGCTGCTCATTCCTTAACATTTGAAAAAGCATTGCTGCCTCGCATAGCTGTAACTACGATGTTGGAAATGTACTGTTCTAACACCGGCTCTTCTCTCGCTTACACGGCCTGTACAGCTTGCCTCGCAACCGGTCCTCGTACCGCCCACCGTGCTCTGCTTGCCTTGACTCACTGACCTACTTTCCGTTCTTCCAACGCATGCTGCTGTCAGCTCCGCTTGTTGAAGTAATACTGTCGCTTTCACTCCACGCAACAAGTGCTGTACACCGCTCAACTTGCCGTTCTCTCTGCGCGACATGTGTTCTACTCGGCCTTGCTGGCTGAACTGAACTGCTGTCTCTAGACTGCGTTGACGAGCTCCTACTCCGCGCTGTCACGTGATGTTCCCTTACCTTCTGTGGTCATGCGTCACAAGTATAATCTCGACCACCATCATCTCGGCTATTAAGTTATACAATAACTTAAGGAATAATCTGCCTTTCTTCAAGTTATCACCATATATATTGCATGACATTTCTTCTCTTCTGAGATGATATAATATTATGTTCCATATAGATCTTAATAATACTTCAATATTCCTCCCATAATTCCATCTGCTTGACTGGTAGTGCCATCTTCATCCTTGGCCTTCTACGTCATTTCCTAACATTCCTCTCGACTCGATTTGAGCGCTATCTTTACAACTTTTCCCAAAAATCTCAACTACGGCTCAATGTCAGCTGGCGTAGCCGATAGCCTCAACTAGGTATCGGGTACATCATATACCGTACCCTACTATAATTTTAATCCATAATCTATGCATTTATTTTAGGTACTAAGACATTGAGGGGGGACGGGAGGGTTTGTAAATCAAAATTATCATTCTTTTTGGTCTTAATGTGGATAAATAATCAGAATCTCGGCTTTACTTCATGAACTCCATTTCTAATGATGCCAATGTATTACTATTATTATTATCAGAGACGCAAAGGCATTATGACTACGGACCGGATTCTTATGATTTTACATGTTTGTTAATTCTAAATACAAAACTACTTTAATACGGTTCCGAATCACACTCAAAAGAGTCATATTCATGATTTCTGTAGCACATAAAAATACCTAATTGCAATTTTGTTCCATTTATCGTAGTATATTTGAATTTTTAGACCATAATTAGGTAGATGTCATTAGAAAGCTAACTATTGCAATGGGTACCATGTTTCGACTTCCGGAAAATTTCGACATATCTTCGCGTTTCACATCCCCCAGACCCCAAAACCACCGTCAGTTCAAAAGTTTATATATAATTTATGTATGTATATATATATATGTATATATATATTGTGCCCTTGCGTATAACAGCGTCATTATATGAGAATCAGTCTTCGGGGCGCGTTCAGTCCAGGTATGCTTTCACTAGAGCTCAAATACCAGACGACTGCTTTACAAATACAAGGACCGTATGAAAAACTACTAACTAAGAAATGAGTGAAAAACAAATAAAATTACCACCATTTACTAACTGAATATAAACAACAAAACATAAAAATACAACATAAACAAATTCCACACTGAACTTTACTCCCACAGTACAAGAATTTACACAGATCTGAGTGGCCTAGGAAGGTCCACTACAAAGAAATAAAATTGTGGATCAAATTCCACTTGTCTGGTTAATATGTATGCAAGCGTATAACTACGCTACAAAGGAAATAAGTACTTTTGATGGAGATTTGCTCACAGATGGAACAGCCAATATGCTTGCAAACCCCCATACTGCAAACCATTATTATGGCTTTTTGGGACACACTCGTAGAATAACATACCAAAAATTATAATTTTACTGACACACGCAACCATTTAAGATTTAAAAACTAATTGATCTCCAGCGAGATCGCAGTGAGTCAGGAAACTCCCAGCAAAACAGAAGCTTGCCCGAGGGCACAAATAGCTCAACACAAACATGGCAACAACGTGACCGAACATCAAGGTCATCCACATGACAGTAAACAAACCAAGAATAACATGCCTAAAACCGGCTTATATTTACATGAAATAAAAACATGGATTAGCTAACACGCTGGGAATCGATCGATCAAAACGCGAACAGCTCCCATTTACCGATTACAATTCTTTTATCATTATACAGGCTTTATTTTAATATAAGATAAACATTTACGAAGGACGGAAACCTGGTCCGTGAATACTAATGAGCACAGCTTGCTCCTTATCTGATGGAGTGCGCCGGGTAGAAATACCTTCTCTTACCACTCATTAACATCTGTGTTCAAACCAGCCCTCCTTGTAGAAGCTTTGAGTCATGCTATTTATAACAAGAGACTAGACAGTCCCGTTACACCACCTGTTAATCGCGACACATAAATTCACACACTTCTTGCCAATTCCATATGAATTGCAAGAACATCGTAGAAGGGGATTCCAACATTTTCCTCGCAAGGATTAAATGCTGATCCTGGACAGAGCTTCAGACAGAACCAAAGTTCCCGAAAACTGCTATCCCATAAAACACATATTTGCAGACTCAACAAAGCTTTTGGGCTGAACACAACACATATCTACCACGGGCCGACACTCCACTCAAATATCCCTAGATTTTGTGTCCCAAGACACTAAAAGAGCAACTTCACAAACAAATAAATTAATTGGGCAGATGACCCCTCACTTAACAAAAATGCAACAAACGGCAATTAACACACAAGCCTGTGTAACAATAAAAATCTATACAATACAAAGATTTCCCACCAATTCTATTATCTACTCTAGTTAATTCAGTTTCGCTTCTGTTATGATATCGGTTCCCAATTTGTGCCACTTAGCCGCGCATTTTACGGTAGCGACACGCACTCGAGTACACTTGCCCCGTATACTTGACATCAACCAAAAAAGAATATCTTCACACAAATAAAATACAACATGTCACGTTACTCATGCACTAAACTAATGTGTGTCAGTACAAAAAAGCATCTACAATAAAACACGAAGACAAAATAAAAACCATATTTACATAAAATAATATGTTCCCACAAAACCATAACCTGTTTGTCAAATAGATAAATTATTTCAGTACTCATTCCTCTTTCTGCGTCGTCTCATCGAATATCGCCAGACATTCTCTCTCCAAAGTGTTTAGCTGTGCGCACACAACTTCATTATAATGTTTTCAATAATGAATCTATCTCTGATAAATTTAACGCAGTAGCTACAGGTATCAAACAGTTTGAAATATTATACAGGTCACAATGGGGCTATCGTGCTCTTGAATCGATCATAGATTTCTTTAATCCAATCTTTCCCGCTTTTATCATCAGGCCGGCGTCAGACGCTCTCTTGGCGCTATAAATGGTGACCCTCTCTGATTGGTGGTTCATGACGTCAATATCGCAGTTTTGAACAGAAGCCTCTGTCCTATGATTGGTTGAAAGTTCCTCTCATCTCTCTCACCCAGCAACTATCTTACTCACAACGCTAGGGTGACAAAGAAATAACGGTCTGAAATGAGTCAGGACCAAAACACACCTTTGTCTGATACTGCACCTGTCAAACATTCCGATCTCGTCACTTTTTTTTTTCAGGACTGGGCACGTCCAAACGTACTGTCTCCATATAAGCTTGACATTTCGCAATCCAGTCTGGCCTTACTGTATGATTCTGGCAGTAAAATCATAATATAATGAAATGAATAATTAGAATCATTAATATGCGTAGCTTATTAAGGGTTCAATATATATGTATATATGTATGTATATCAGTTTCTTGTGGACACGATAACTGCCGTAATTTTGCACCAATCACTTCGAAATTTTTACCGAATATGTATACCTTTAAAATCTCGTTCGAGTTCGTTACTGGGCTAAATCGGTCGAAGGGTGTGAAAATGGGGGGCTTTTTTCTTAAAAGTGAAATATTGCTATAACTTTCTTAATATGTAAAATATCGAATCCGTTCAAAATTCATACTATGTGTCGGATAAAGTCCAAAAATTTATGTTTAAAGAGTTGTTTATAGCACCAACCATTGACCAAAGGGGTGGGAAAAAGTGGGTTTTCCGGGAAACATTAATCATATCTCTCTTAATAGGCACAATATCAAAACCGTACAAAATGGACAATATTCCCCTAATAATTACCTAAAACTTTTGTCTGAATGAATTTTTGATATGACCCACCATTACGCCAAGGGATGAGAAAAATGATTACGGAATTATAAGAAAATGCCAAGAGCTATCAGAGGTTGCCATGGCAACACTATTAAATAGATGACGGATGAGCCATCGGACGTTGCCATGACAACGCACTTGCTCGATATCAGATTCAGATTTCCATCTGACTAAGTGTGAAGCGTCTTCGGTGACGTAACTGGTAGCATGCTGAACTTCTATGCCCAAGGTCGCGGGTTCAAAGCCGGCCGAAGTCGTCGGATTTTCTAAGAGCGCTAAAAATCCCTCAGTATGCTTTCCTTTGGAGGGGAAGTTCCAACGTTCGTTGCGAGTTGCTGGTTGCCGTGGCACTAGTAGCCAAGTTCACAGCTAGGTGTCGTTGATGGTAGTATCTGGCAGCAACATTAGGAACTACTGCTTGAAATTGACCGTCTGCAGTCCTTACCTGAATTACAGACTAATACAGCCATCACAATTCACACCGCTTATCAGACAGATTCTACACTCACCCAAAGTACACGGGGTTAAATGACCGCGTTGTCGCAGCCCCTAAACTGAGAAACCAACCGAAATCTCTGCGGAAAATATAACTTTGCGTGAAGAAGTAACAGACCGTTACATAGTTTCACATCAGTGTCGAAACCTTGCATAAGGACAGTGTGACCACAAGTATAAAAATGGACCCCAAATGACATGAAGGTTACCGTCCCCATAAGACATTAAATGTTTACAATATTGTAACGGGTATGCTTCGCTCCTCGTTCAGCGGCAAGTGTAACGGGTTGACTGCCCCTAACTGTTGGATGATAAATGTAACTGTTGACCTTTGCCTAAGCTATGTTGTTTTAATGGGCGCCAAGACCTCAACGCAATGTTGAAATCTAAATTTGTATTTAACAACGTCTAGCTCTGGCAGAACACCTTCAAGACTCTATTCACTCAGATCGTGGTATGATTTGATCATTAACCCAACAACAATTATATCAGGAGAAGGAATTGGTCTATATCTAATGCTACCTACTGAAAGCAAAGATTGCATCTTAAAAGAAATGAATTTATTGTATAAAACAAGTATTGCAAAATTAATAATAATAATAAGTTTAAAATATATATTGGAGCGTTGCGATTTTAATATTACCGATAGAGAATTACGAGAGAACGGAGTCGGATAAATTATTGATTTTACTCTTATTCCCAAGCTATGAAGTTACTGAAATATTGAATATAAAACAAAGAGAAACGAGAGATTGCGTATGTCTGCGTCATTCGCGCTTACCACTGGAAATTGCCGAAGAATTTCCCTCGTACTGGATGATGAAGAGAGCTTCCCACTGTTTCCTGGACGCCGTCATCTTCTTCGATATTTGATGATATACTGGTAGATTTGGTGACTTTATGGTCCGAACATCGGAGCCATACACTCGTACAACCACACTGGTTAAGTTCTACAAAGACAGTCCTCTACTCCACGGAACATCGGAGCGACTCACGCGTGCAACCATACTGGTCAAGTCTTACACAGATTGTCCTCGCCTCCACTGAACATCGGAGCGACTCACACGTGCAACTATACTGGTCAAGTCTTACACAGATTGTCCTTTATTCCACGGCGCGCCAAACGATATATGCACTCGTCGGCTTCCCACTCCAGTGCCGACTTCCAGCTTACGTGGTCTCCACTGATTGGCTGTGCCACCCCGCTACTCCCCTCCTTAGGCTCAATACACACGGCGCGCGGAGGATGTCGATTGCCGTTCCATACTATCCGCCGTTTCTTGACGCTGCAACCCAGCCTTGCGTAATGCTTCTTGACAAGAATCAGCCTGTATCTGAATTCCCAGTGAGTCATGTCTCTCATAATACCCTAACTGACGAAACTCCGTAAAATTCCGTAATCACATAATTTTCTATGATAATGTCGTTCGTAATAATTAGCTTGATAGTGTTTTCTAAAACATAGAAAACCTATCTGTATACTTATAATTTTATAAAAATGCTCCAAAAAATACCATAATAATAATAATAATAATAAGTTAATAATAATAAATTAACATGAAAAATTCTCTTGGCTGAACAATTTGCCGCGTAAATAAATATAGAATGGCTTCCTACTGACTTATGCCAGTGGCATAAAAACCCCTCGAAAAACACGTTACAATATGCATAAAATGACGAAAAAAAAGTTAATTAAGCTCCAATTATAAAATACATTCTCGCAATAAATGAGGTCTGATCCTTCTACGAAAACCTGCATATTCTGCCTATTTTCGCCTATCCCCTAGTTTGTCCGGTGAAACCTACCTCCGCCTTCCGGCGTGCCGAGAGGCCTTTTTTTTAACAGTAAACTTGAAGACAGCGTTTATTTCTAGCTCGAGTACATTGAGAAAAATCCTACCTGCTAGAAAATTCAAATATTTTTAGCACTTTTCAACGTATTGTTTGGCTATTGACTGTCAGAAATGTGGGGATAAATTGTACACTCATGGTATATGGATATTTTTAACGGGTTGCCCAGCGTAAGCTTAAAAAGCGCACGGATGCCAGTTTTTTTTATCGACATTTTCACTGAAATCGCTAGTGCTTGGCTTCCTTTGATCATAAATAAATTATCTTCTACAGAACTTATCCTCGAGATATCCTATACAGAATGGTGAAAACAGCATCAAAATCCATCCAGTGGTTCTCGAATTTACCCGTAACATCCAAGAATTGGGGACTTTGTTTTATACTAAGTAGAGATAAACAAAGTTAATAAAACGGCCTTCAGTGTGAAATCACCTCTGACATACTCGGTTTTATTGAATTTGAATATTGAGCATATTTAAGGAGAGCAAATATTGCCTAAAAGTGTCAAGTTCTCGGTGATAATTTGATGAATAATTATGTAAAATATTTACTCTCTCCTTGAACTCAGATTTTCTACTAACTATTAGGCATTATTTTCAGAAGATGGTATATTGGCTTTCATGGCCACTGAAATACAACTCAGCAATCTTTCTAGTTTGATGCCGTACCTAGTGTGGGGTTTCACCTAGGACACCAAGCTGGCAAATCGGTGGTTTCATGGTGTTCGAGTCCGGAACCCCAAAGGTGTAGCAAACTGCGCAATACCTCCCCTTCATATGAAGCGTACCTGCGCCTCTTCACCACGAGAGCTAAAAGCTCAAGCAGTCCTGAAATTGACCTCGTCTTAAACCATGGGAATCGGCGCTCAACTTGAGTGTCGTCCAAAGAATGCCTTGACCTTGTCTTAAACCATGGGAATCGGTGCTCAACTTGAGTGTCCTCCAAAGAAAGCTTTGCCATTGCCTTAAACAATGGGAATTGGCGCTCAACTTGAGTGTCCTACAAAGAAAGCCTTGACCATTCTTAAACCATGGGAATCGGCTCTCAACTTGAGTGTCCTCCAAGGAATGCCTTGACCTTGTCTTAAACCATGGGAATCGCCGCTCAACTTGAGGGTCCTCCTAAGAAAGCCTTGACCTTGTCTTAAACCATGGGAATTGGCGCTCAACTTGACTGTCCTCCTGAGAAAGCCGTGCCATCGCCTTAAACCACGGAAATTGGCGCTCAATTTTAGTGTCCCCCAAAGAAAGCCTTGACCTTTCTTAAACCATGGGAATTGGCTCACAACTGAAGTATCCTCCTAGGAAAGCCTTGACCTTGTCTTAAATCATGGGAATTGGCACTCAACTTGAGTATCCTCCAAAGAAAGCCTTGACATTGTCTTAAAACATGGGAATTGGCGCTCAACTTATGTATCCTCCATAGAATGCCTTGACCTTGTCTTAAATCATAGGAATTGGCACTCAACTTATGTATCCCACCAAGAATGCCTTGACCTTGTCTTAAATCATGGAAATGGGCGCTCAACTTATGTATCCTCCAAAGAATGCCTTGACCTTGTCTTAAATCATGGGAATTGGCACTCAACTTATGTATCCTCCAAAGAATGCCTTGACCATATCTTAAACCATGGGAATTGGCAGTCAACTGGAGTGTCCTCCAAAAAAACCTTGTCATTGTCTTAAACCATGGGAATTGGCACTCCACTTGAGTATCCTCCAAAGAAATCCTTGACGGTGTCTTAAACCATGGGAATTGGCAGTCAACTGGAGTGTCCTCCAAAAAAACCTTGTCATTGTCTTAAACCATGGGAATTGGCACTCCACTTGAGTATCCTCCAAAGAAATCCTTGACGGTGTCTTAAACCATGGGAATTGGCGCTCAACTTATGTATCATCCAAAGAATGCCTTGACCTTGTCTTAAATCATGGGAATTGGCACTCAACTTATGTATCCCCCAAAGAATGCCATGACCTTGTCATAATCATGGGAATGGGCGCTCAACTTATGTATCCTCCAAAGAATGCCTTGACCATGTCTTAAATCATGGGAATCGGCGCGCAACTTGAGTGTCCTCCAGAGAAAGCCTTGCCATTGCCTTAAAACATGGGAATCGGCGCTCAACTAGAGCGTCCTCAAAAGAAAGCCTTGACCTTGTCTTAAACCATGGGAATCGGCGCTCAACTTGAGTGTCCGCCTAAGAAAGCCTTGACCTTGTCTTAAATCATGGGAATTGGCACTCAACTTGAGTATCCTGCAAAGAAAGCCTTGACATTGTCTTAAACCATGGCAATTGGCGCTCAACTTATGTATCCTCATAAAGAATGCCTTGGCCTTGTCTTAAATCATGGGAATTGGCACTCAACTTATGTATCCTCCAAAGAATGCCTTGACCATGTCTTAAACCATGGGAATTGGCGCTCAACTAGAGTGTCCTCCAAAGAAAGCCTTGACCATGTCTTAAAACATGGGAATTGGCGCTCAACTTGAGTGACCTCCAAAAAAAGCCTAGTCATTGTCTTGAACCATGGGAATTGGCGCTCAACTTAAGTATCCTCCAAAGAAAGCCTTGACCTTGTCTTAAATCACGGGAAATGGCGCTCAACTTGAGTGTCCTCCAAAGAAAGCCTTGACCTTGTCTTAAACCAAGGGGAATTGGGGCTCAACTGGAGTGTCCTCCAAAGAAAGCCTTGTCCTTGTCTTAAACCATGGGAATTGGCGCTCAATTCAAGTATCCTTCAAAGAAAGCCTTGACATTGTCTTAAACCATGGGAATTGGCGCTCAACTAATGTATCATCCAAAGAATGCCTTGTCCTTGTCTTAAATCATGGGAATTGGCACTCAACTTATGTATCCCCCAAAGAATGCCTTGACCTTGTCTTAAATCATGGGAATGGGCGCTCAACGTATGTATCCTCCAAAGAATGCCTTGACCATGTCTTAAATCATGGGAATCGGCGCACAACTTGAGTGTCCTCCAGAGAAAGCCTTGCCATTGCCTTAAACCATGGGAATCGGCGCTCAACTTGAGTGTCCTCAAAAGAAAGCCTTGACCTTGTCTTAAACCATGGGAATCGGCGCTCAACTTGAGTGTCCGCCAAAGAAAGCCTTGACCTTGTCTTAAACCATGGGAATTGGCACTCAACTTGAGTATCCTCCAAAGAAAGCCTTGACATTGTCTTAAACCATGGCAATTGGCGCTCAACTAATGTATCCTCCAAAGAATGCCTTGACCTTGTCTTAAATCATGGGAATTGGCACTCAACTTATGTATCCTCCAAAGAATGCCTTGACCATGTCTTAAACCATGGAAATTGGCGCTCAACTAGAGTGTCCTCAAAAGAAAGCCTTGACCATGTCTTAAACCATAGGAATTGGCGCTCAACTTGAGTGACCTCCAAAAAAGCCTTGTAATTGTCTTGAACCATGAGAATTGGCGCTCAACTTAAGTATCCTCCAAAGAAAGACTTGACTTTGTCTTAAATCATGGGAAATGGCACTCAACTTGAGTGTCCTCCAAAGAAAGCCTTGACCTTGTCTTAAACCATGGGAATTGGGGCTCAAATTCAGTGTCCTCCAAAGGAAGCCTTGACCTTGTCTTAATCCATGGGAATTGGCGCTCAACTCTAGTGTCCTGCAAAGAAAGCCTTGTCCTTGTCTTAAACCATGGGAAATGACGTTCATCGTAATTATCCTCCAAAGTAACCTTGTCCTTGTCTTAAACCATGAGAATTGGCACTCAATTTAAGTATTCTCCAATGAAAGCCTTGCCATTGCCTTAAAGCATGGGAATTGGAGCTCAACTTAAGTGTCCTCCAAAGAAAGCCTTGACCTCGTCTTAAACCATGGGAATTGGCGCTCAAATTGAGTGTTCTCCAAAGAAAGCCTTGACCTTGTCTTTAACCATGGGAATTGGCGCTCAACTTGAGTGTTCTCCAAAGAAAGCCTTGACCTTGTCTTTAACCATGGGAATTGGCGCTCAACTTTAGTGTCCTCCAAAGAAAGCCTCACCATTGCCTTAAACCATTGGAATTGGCGCTCAACTTGAGTGTTCTCCAAAGAAAGCCTTGACCTTTTCTTAAACCATGGGAATTGGCGCTCAACTTGAGTTTTCTCCAAAGAAAGCCTTGACCTTGTCTTAAACCATGGGAATTGGCTCTCAACTTGAGTATCCTCCAAAGAAAGCCTTGAGCTCAACTTGAGTAACTTCCCAAGAAAGCCTTGACCTTGTCTTAAACCATGGGAATTGGCGCTCAACTTGAGTATCCTCCAAAGAAAGCCTTGAGCTTGTCATAAACCATGGGAATTTGCGCTCAACTTGAGTGTTCTCCAAAGAAAGCCTTGACCTTGTCTTAAACCATGGGAATTGGCGCTCAACTTGAGTGTTCTCCAAAGAAAGCCTCGACCATGTCTTAAACCAAGGGAATTGGCGCTCAACTTGAGTATCCTCCAAAGAAAGCCTTGAGCTCAACTTGAGTATCCTCCAAAGAAAGCCTTGACCTTGTCTTAAACCATGGGAATTGGCGCTCAACTTGAGTGAACTCCAAAGAAAGCCTTGACCTTGTCTTAATCCATGGGAATTGGCGCTCAACTTGAGTGTTCTCCAAAGAAAGCCTTGACCTTGTCTTAAACCATGGGAATTGGCGCTCAACTTGAGGGTCCTCCACAGAAAGCCTTGACCATGTCTTAAACCATGGGAATTGGCGCTCAACTGGAGTGTCCTGCAAAAAAAGCCTTGTCATTGTCTTGAGGCATGGGAATTGGCGCTCAACTTAAGTATCCTCCAAAGAAAGCCTTGACCTTGTCTTAAACCATGGGAATTGGCGCTCAATTTGAGTGTTCTCCAAAGAAATCATTGACTTTGTCTTAAACCATGGGAACTGTCGCTCAACTTGAGTGTCCTCCAAATAAAGCCTTGACCTTGTCTTAAACCATTGGAATTGGCGCTCAACTTGAGTGTCCTCAAAAGAAAGCCTTGACCTTGTCTTAAACCATGGGAATCGGCGCTCAACTTGAGTGTCCGCCAAAGAAAGCCTTGACCTTGTCTTAAACCATGGGAATTGGCACTCAACTTGAGTATCCTCCAAAGAAAGCCTTGACATTGTCTTAAACCATGGCAATTGGCGCTCAACTAATGTATCCTCCAAAGAATGCCCTGACCTTGTCTTAAATCATGGGAATTGGCACTCAACTTATGTATCCTCCAAAGAATGCCTTGACCATGTCTTAAACCATGGAAATTGGGGCTCAACTAGAGTGTCCTCAAAAGAAAGCCTTGACCATGTCTTAAACCATGGGAATTGGCGCTCAACTTGAGTGACCTCCAAAAAAAGCCTTGTCATTTTCTTGAACCATGAGAATTGGCGCTCAACTTAAGTATCCTCCAAAGAAAGACTTGACTTTGTCTTAAATCATGGGAAATGGCACTCAACTTGAGTGTCCTCCAAAGAAAGCCTTGACCTTGTCTTAAACCATGGGAATTGGGGCTCAAATTCAGTGTCCTCCAAAGGAAGCTTTGACCTTGTCTTAATCCATGGGAATTGGCGCTCAACTCTAGTGTCCTCCAAAGAAAGCCTTGTCCTTGTCTTAAACCATGGGAAATGACGTTCATCGTAAGTATCCTCCAAAGTAACCTTGTCCTTGTCTTAAACCATGAGAATTGGCACTCAATTTAAGTATCCTCCAATGAAAGCCTTATTGCCTTAAAGCATGGGAATTGGAGCTCAACTTAAGTGTCCTCCAAAGAAAGCCTTGACCTCGTCTTAAACCATGGGAATTGGCGCTCAACTTGAGTGTTCTCCAAAGAAAGCCTTGACCTTGTCTTTAACCATGGGAATTGGCGCTCAACTTGAGTGTTCTCCAAAGAAAGCCTTGACCTTGTCTTTAACCATGGGAATTGGCGCTCAACTTTAGTGTCCTCCAAAGAAAGCCTCACCATTGCCTTAAACCATTGGAATTGGCGCTCAACTTGAGTGTTCTCCAAAGAAAGCCTTGACCTTGTCTTAAACCATGGGAATTGGCGCTCAACTTTAGTGTCCTCCAAAGAAAGCCTTGACCTTGTCTTAAACCATGGGAATTGGCGCTCAACTTGAGTATCCTCCAAAGAAAGCCTTGAGCTCAACTTGAGTAACTTCCCAAGAAAGCCTTGACTTTGTCTTAAACCATGGGAATTGGCGCTCAACTTGAGTATCCTCCAAAGAAAGCCTTGAGCTTGTCATAAACCATGGGAATTTGCGCTCAACTTGAGTGTTCTCCAAATAAAGCCTTGACCTTGTCTTAAACCATGGGAATTGGCGCTCAACTTGAGTGTTCTCCATGGAAAGCCTCGACCATGTCTTAAACCATGGGAATTGGCGCTCAACTTGAGTATCCTCCAAAGAAAGCCTTGAGCTCAACTTGAGTATCCTCCAAAGAAAGCCTTGACCTTGTCTTAAACCATGGGAATTGGCGCTCAACTTGAGTGAACTCCAAAGAAAGCCTTGACCTTGTCTTAATCCATGGGAATTGGCGCTCAACTTGAGTGTTCTCCAAAGAAAGCCTTGACCTTGTCTTAAACCATGGGAATTGGCGCTCAACTTGAGGGTCCTCCACAGAAAGCCTTGACCATGTCTTAAACCATGGGAGTTGGCGCTCAACTGGAGTGTCCTGCAAAAAAAGCCTTGTCATTGTCTTGAGGCATGGGAATTGGCGCTCAACTTAAGTATCCTCCAAAGAAAGCCTTGACCTTGTATTAAACCATGGGAATTGGCGCTCAATTTGAGTGTTCTCCAAAGAAATCCTTGACTTTGTCTTAAACCATGGGAACTGGCGCTCAACTTGAGTGTCCTCCAAATAAAGCCTTGACCTTGTCTTAATCCATTGGAATTGGCGCTCAACTTGAGTGTCCTACAAAGAAAGCCTTGACCTTGTTTTAAACCATGGGATTTGGCGCTCAACTTGAGTGTTCTCCAAATAAATCCTTGACCTTGTCTTAAACCATGGGAATTGGCGCTCAACTTGAGTGTTCTCTAAAGAATGCCTTGATCTCGCCGACAACCTTAATTGCTTCCTTACAACCGGTTCTAAGTGGAACCTCAAAAAAGATTATCGATCGCACCAATATCCCCTCACCCTGTTAAGTGCTTTGGTCAACGCGAGCAATTCCCAAGTGACTCCACACATAGGGACGTGCGTGAAGTGTACGTGGAATGAGGAGGGTTGGGTGTGTCGAGCTAGGAACACGCAAATGTTTCAACTGTGGGCAGTGCTGCTGAGGCTTCTCATCATGAGGCGTAGCAGGTATGATAGCATTAATAATAACAATATATAGTCCAGTCAAATTAGGATTTTTTGCTGCATTAAATCATGTAGTTCCAACTTTTTCTGGAATGTGTAGAGGGAGGTCCCCTGAACAACGCCTAATTGACGTCAGAAAAGTTGGATGGCGCAGCCACGCGGCAGAATGTTGAAGCTGTAACATTGTGACTGGTGAGATTTATTTAGATGGTGAAGCATTGACGTCGTGATGAAAACAGAAATAAATTTGTCAAATTCGAGGAGGTACTGCTCTGTATACGGTTGCAAATCGTATAAAATGGCTACGAAATATCTTCACTACTTTCCTGTACAAAAAGTTCAGAGAGAAAGATGGGCTTCGGCGCTGTCAATTGGAAAACGTGTTACATGTTACATGACGGTGTGCAGTCTGCATTTTTGTGAAGACGACTTCTTTCCACCGGTACTGTTGATTATTGATTGTTATTGTCTCTAATTTGTATTCACATGGATTTAGCTACATCAAAAATACTGATAAACTTATATCCTATTACTTCTGTGCCGTACAAAGAATGTAATCCGCTCTTCGTAAACATATTTTAGGGGTTCTTCCGATTGCCAATTGCCGAATGGTTAGAAAACTTAAGAAAAATGCTGTTCCTAGCCTTAATTCGCCAGAGAATTTATATTCTTGCCTTTGAACAGCAAGTATGTAGGTCATTGAAGTATGATTTGGCTTGAATTGTGTTTTTGGCTATGATCTCCCTACTATTGAATTTAGTTAATTAAAATGTAAAATCTTAGTTTTAAGTACCGGTTTGGTGACCCATCATCCCAGGCAGGCCGGCAACACCTATACTACTCAGTCAGATAGGTCACTTAGCCGTAATTTTGAAGTTATAGTGATGTTAAGTATACATATGCGGTAATGTAGCAGGAGACCGGATCGGCCTGGGCTATTCTAACTTTAATTAGTTCCCATTTCAGGGTTTTACAGTTTTGAGTGCGAATAGTTGGTTTGAAAGTTGTACAACAGTAAGGAGAGTATGTTTTGTATAGGTTTTAATTGGTATTATGGTTTATGTCGAGCTGAGGAGTGAATTTGGTTTGGCTTAAAGTGTAGTTTTTGATCTGTTCCGTTTGCTTATGACAAGTTCAAATGGAGACTCCAGCTTTGTTAAATATCTGTATTTTAAATATTTAATTAAATATATTGATAAAGAGGATGTCCCCATTTTAACTTGCCTGTGGCCTTGAACAGCAAGTATGTAGGTCAATATTTGCAATATTGAAGTAGCCTATGATTTGAGCATCCCAAGTAACGCTTCTTTGAACCCAAACCATTCATGCAAATTCAGGGTCGCTTGATTCAATTTATTATCAGGGAGTCGTCCTTTGTGTTATGTGAGATATATATATTGTGAAATTAATTAAAACATCGATACCGCTAGGCTCCCAAATACAGGCTTCATATATGTACCAGCAGACAGTAAATTAACTATCTACATGTGGGTAATATTTTTAACTGGTAGTAATTAGGCACTGCATTTAAATTGATTATAAAAAATATTTCTATCAATGAAAGAAAATATGTACTATTTTGCCATCATAAATTAGAAGCCATAACAAACGCACACCCAATTACTTCACGTCACTTTATCGCCGCCATATTGCAAACAGCTGACCGTAAGCTCCTCCCCCGTTTCGGACGTCAATAAAGTCCCGTCGTACGTGCTGCGGGGGGGGGGGGGCAGAGGGGGGCTCGAAGGCCCCCCTTTTTCGTTTTTGGCGCATAACTTTCAAACGGTGCATCTTACAGAAATTCTTATACTTTCCTAACTGAAAGGTAATTAAATGCCCTACAAAATGGTATATTCATTTTTACACCTGTGTGTTACCTTCTTCGAGATATGAGCTGGTGAACATGCAAAATTTGCAGAAAAATATGTAGCGCCTCACGTTTCTCGTCAAACTTGCCCTTCCAATCCGTTTGCCTTCCATTTTACAGGAAAGTCGTGCGGAACGAAGTTGTAGAGCACGAAGTTGCCTTCAAGAATATATATACTTATGCTAATTTATCTTTATATCTTTGAACTTTATAGCGTTTTGACGTATCGGGGTCGGTTTCGAGATTTCACTAGTAAACTGCTCATTATTTTACTTATGTTTTCAACGGCTCTAACTCTCTGTAACTCGTTATTTATTGATTTGATTAAGTAAACATTAATGGTATTTATTACCCATATAAATAATGATATATACCTAAAATTTATAAATATATATGAACGCAGTGGCGTATATATGATTGTTTTGGGGGAGCCCAATATTTCGGAATACAATTTCGTTTTTATGGGAATGAAAACATAATCAAAATCTAATAGTTTGCAGTCCAGCCCATCGGAGTATACCGGTATATATATGTTCTGAAGAGTTCGTTATTTTTCGTTGTATATATTCTTTAAAAAATAAGTTATAAGTGCCTCTTTTATAGTTAACGCCACTGTTACACTCTTATAATAAAAATAAATTTACTTGTTGGACAAAGAGAAACTTGAATATGTCATTCAATTGTTTAAAATGTTCATAAATTACTGACCAAATTGGGGGTGGGGGAGGGGGTGTTGGTTATAAACTGTATATGTTTGAAATGCGCACATTTTTCTGTGAGACTGTACCTAGCCCGTTTAGTACGTGTTAGTGCGTAAAATGGGTGACCTGGTATGTCCCCAATTACCGGTGTCCACTGTAAATGTATATCTGGATCCTATACACCAAGGTACAAGAAGGCCACAGTTTTTTAAAAAGTGACCACCTAGGAATGAGACATAGAGAGGAATAAGTAACAACCCAAACATAATTCTAATACAATCGTTTTTATTGACTATCAAACATTTCATACTCTTCACCGTCCAACTCTTCTGACTGTAATTGAATACACTGTTGGTGCAAGCGCCGTGGCAATTGCCACAGACAGGTGAGCAGTGGATGCCGGAAAGCAGTCTGTTCTCATACCACGGCCTGTGGCACAACGGCAAAATATAGAATTGAGCACGCTGTCACTTGCAATAGCGACCTTGGTCTTAATAGGGGTCAGATATCCCCCATATCCCCTTGTCCAACTCCAACGTTCAGGTTCGAGTGTTTCATTTCCAAACCACTGCTGAACCTGTAGAAACACTCTGCACGAGTGATATAGAGCAGCATCTTTTGTAGGTGGAAATGAATACAAGTTTGCTTTCATCTTGGCTGACGATTTGACGAAGCACATATACCTGTGAATAGAACATAATACAATAGAATATGTATTTATCAAACAGCAACAAAGTTAGTACATGCAATACAAAATGAAATGTACCTGTGATGATTGAGGTCATGCTCGTGGAGTGATGCCTGATACATCAGTAGGAACATTTGTTCCCCAGCTTCAGCAATATCTCCTGGCGAGGATGTGGAGTCATAAAAAACTTCAGCGATGCTTTTGGTTTCGTTAGGATACCGCTCGAAACATTTGATTATGGCTGCTTTACTTCTCCCAAAAATGGCAGAAGTGGTATTGCATCCAGTGAAACCATGGATAAATAGAATGTACTGGCAGAATGGCAAGGTCTGGAGTTGTTGGGAGGAGCACAGTCTGTCTTCTGTGTTGCCTCATCCAGGCTTCATGAAAAGGACATGCGTGTCTCCTGGTGTGAGTGCCACGAGTAAGACGAGCAGGTCTACGTCCTCGCCAATTACCACCACAGTCGAATGAGAGGTAATTTGTAATCCATTAATCCATACCTGACAATGCTGCAGTCAGCGTCTGCTTTGGCCATAGTGAACTGTATACTTTTTGCATCCAAGGCCTGCGCTAACATACTAATCAGCTTAATTTTGTTTCTTTCGTTGGAAAGGAAGTTTTCTTGCTGAACAGATGTTCTCATCGAAGTCTATATCCACTGATGTTTTACTTGATGCTCTCTGACGTTGTTCGCTTCTTTTCGTGGAACTCGTGTCTTCGTAACCATCAAACACAACAGCAGAGTTGTGGCCGTAATGGTTGATAACGTAGGACACATATTGATCGCAGAAGGAGGCGAACTTAGTGTTGTTGTTCCACTTTACTCTATGAAGAAGAAAGCCGCCATCGATTACCGTGAAACAGTTCTTCAGGTTGATTATTTGACTGCATGAAGGAAAGGCATCGTAGAGAGCGGACTTTTTGGTTTTCCTCATCATCCCTTCATCAAAAAGAGTCATGGGATATGGGGCTAACTCAAACGTCAACAGCTCCTCTATATCCCCTTCAGTTCTCTTGTTTATAATGGATCCCTGGAAAATCATTAAAGGATCGACCACCACTACTTCGTTGTCCAGTTTGATAGTGTTGCCCATAGCAGCCAAAGGGACTACTGCGTTCTTCTTACACAGCCTAATTTCTGAAAAGTTCATTCCAACAAAAGTCCCCATTGTACGGGTTCCGATTTCCAATGCTTGGTAACAGTTGATGTTGCTGGTTCCTATTAAACCAGTTGAAAGGGACATCAAAGAATCACGCACAACAAAAGGCAGGTGATCAGCCAACCACTGTGCAAGCTTTCTTCTGTCTTGGTCATCTCTGCTTATACGTGATGCTCGAAAGTCGACATGCTGTTCTCCACTTACAGAATGGACGCCGGCAAACTGCTCTAGTGAAGAACATATGGCTGTACCTGTGCGTGCCTCTCCAACCCATTTCGCCAGCACAGAATCACTCATGCCTCTCCCACGTATTAGTCCCCCTTCACATTTCATGTCACACATCAGTGTCACTTCAATCGCCATATCAGACCACACTCCAGCCATTGATGTACCAGTTCTGTTTACAGTGAAATAGCCACGATCTATAACATAACCTAACGGCGGTGCTTTTTGAGGATCCAACCAGCCTTCGGGCTGACAACAACAGACAGTATATTATATTCGTTATATGGGTTAAATACTATTTGTTTGCACAATGCAAATAAATAACGTGATACAGAGTGTTAAAGCCGTTAAAAACGGAAGTAAAATAATGAGCAGTTTACTGGCGAAATCACGAAACCCACCCCGATACGTCAAAACGCTCTAACGTTTATAAAGATATAAATATAAATTGCATAAGTATATATATTCTTGAAGGCAACTTCGTGCTCTACAACTTCCTTCCTCACGACTTTCCTGTAAAATGAAAGGCAAACGGATTGGAAGGGCAAGTTTGACGAGAAACGTGAGGCGCTACATATTTTTCTGCAAATTTTCCATGTTCACCAGCTCATATCTCGAAGAAGGTAACACACAGGTGTAAAAATGAATATACCATTTTGTAGGGCATTTAATTACCTTTCAGCTAGGAAAGTATAAAAATCTCTGTATGATGCACCGTTTGAAAGTTATGCGCCAAAAACGAAAAAGGGGGCATTCGAGCCCCCCTCTGCCCCCCCCCCCCCGCAGCACCTGAAATCGACGGGACTTTATTAGGCGTTGTTCAGGGAACCTCCCTCTACACATTCCTAAAAATTTGGAACTACATGATTTAATGCAGCAAAACCATCATTTTTGGTCTAATTTGACTGGACTAATAGGTGAATATTATCGTACAATTATGTTGATTACTCATGAATCAAAATTCTTGACGTGAATAATTTACAAGGGGATGGAACGATAGATTGAAACCGATTTGGGTGAACATTTCATAAGAAATGTAGAAACAAGGACAGATGTAGGCCTTCATGCCTCAGGCTAAACAGAATAGGGAACAAGTAGTTCCGTGAAGAACTAAAGGCTATTTTCATATATCCTACTTATGTTAACTGCCACTATCATCATACAAAATTTCAGTTTGATTGCTGTAATAGATTCGTAGATATTGAGAACCGACTAAATATGTCGAATGGTCACCATGTTGGATTTTATATAAGTAGGTCTCAGAGTTATGTACTGTTGCATGAAGATTATTGTGTAGGTATAGTATTCAAACTTTAATCGCATGATTAGGACACAAGAAGTAAAAACGAGATTTTAAAATTTTGCACAGCTGCTATCTTTTGGTTATGGAAACAATTGAAATAAATTACATGCCAGTGGATTAACATTTGTATAATGATTTACAGTACCAAGTTTCACTGCACTCGGATGGTTAAATTGCGAGAAACGACAATGTGAATATTTATAATTCGCGTCGCCGCCATGTTGGATTTGTGATCACCAGCTTATTGAAAGTCCTATAGTTGAACTTATGTTCATAGCCCCTATGAATATTAAAAAAATCAGTTTTATTGCTGTAATAGATTCGTAGATATTGAGAACCGTCTGAATATTTCGGATGGTCGCCATGTTGGATTGGTATATGTATAGGTCATAGAGTCATGTACCATTAAAGGAAAATTATTGCGTAGGTTCATTATTCAAACTTTCACTTCGATCGCATGATTACGACACAAGAAATAAAAATTTCATAATGTTGAATTTTGGGCTTATGCCGTGTATTATTCATTAAAATTCGACGCGTTTCAAAAGAAACCATGTCTTTCTTCGTTAGGAATAATCTGAAGTACGACCAAAGATTGCTAAGAGAAAGTAACAAAGTAACAAGGTGCACAAAGATGGACGCCATTATAGCCCCATGTAGGGACAACGAAAAGCAGCAGTTTATTACATTCTCAGGTTTCTGATAATAAAGTCTAAATTATAATATAAGAAATAAAACTTAATTTTAAAATTCGCACAGCCGCCATCTTGCGGTTTTGTAAACAATTGAACTAAATTAGATACCAGTGCATTATAATGTGTATAAACATTTGCTCTACCAAGTTTCATTGCGTTTGGATCGTTAAATCAGGAGAAATGTATATATAAAACTTTCAAATTCGCTTGGCCGCCATGTTCGTTTTGTAGTTAACCAGTTTTTGAAAGTCTCATTGATGAACTTCCAGTACTGCCCTTTATCTCCGCACAGAATTTCAGGGTGATACCGATAATAGTCTCAGAGATAGAATGCCGTTGAAATATTCCGCACAGCCGCCATCTTGAGGTTATGTAGACAATTGAACCAGTTACATGTCGCACATTGGAGTATTTGTACCGAAAAGCTGGCCAAAATTACTGCGCAGGTTTATCCAAGTCCAAATGCAATGAAACGTCTGAATTTGTCAGTAATTGATGTATTTACATAAACTATAGCAACTAATCATAGATAACTAATAGAAAACTCATAGAAAACATAGATACAACATACACACTCGAGAACACATTTTATATTACCACAAGGAAATTTTCTTGTTCTCCTTAATTTATGAACCATTCATAATAATTTTCAAAAGAAATATTCACGGGGATAAACATAGAACAACAGAAGGAACCAAACAAAAAAAATCGAGAAAGAAGGTGAACTCCAGAAACAAGGTTTTGAAACAACGCTATTCCGATACCATAGAATCCGAGTCTTGAAAAGCATCTGATTCTTGTTCGCCTTCATTGCCTATTGTGTTTTCTGTTGCATGCAGGAAAAGTTTTAGTGTTTCAGATGAGAACGTCTAGTGTTTCTTTTGCGATATTTTCCTTATGCTGCTTATAAATGGGACCGAATTTAAAAGGAGCCTATTTAATACATCTCTGTTGCAGCTTTCCCGTGAAAATTTCCTCGCGAAGTTCTGCCTATATAAGCGAAAGTGCTTGTTGCGAGTCTCTGCCGCTTCTTCAGACAATTGACCAATAGGCAAAAGTGCATGTGCAACGACTGTCGCACCATGCGCAAGGATCTTGTGTATTGTGGGTGACATTGGATGCCATTCGTACAACGCCACATAGTTTGGCAGTTTCTTTGCAGTATAGGGCAAACTTCTCCACGTCAATTTTGTGAGCACTAGAAATAGTTTCCAATATTATTTTAAACTTCTCAATTATAGATATAATAAGGCCAGTGATTCTCGAGGCTCTTGCCGGATCTTCAAAAAATCTTCTTGATGAGTTGCCTTCATTCGTTTTCCCTAACCCGGCTTTCGGTACATCCACTAACAGTCCCATTTCTTCCCGGAATTGCTTTTGAATCATCGCCTTTGTTTCATTAACAATCATCTTATCGTCCTTTGTCCTGATCTGCCATTTCTTGATAGGTAATTTGTAAGATATACGAAGAAGAGATTCAAAAATTCGAATCCTTGCATGCAGAATTGAGAACCCGAACTTCAAAGCTGCAGGGTTTGCGTACTTTGTATCTTTCAATTTGTTAAAATCCTTCGACGTTTTACCACAAATGTAGTATCGCATTGTGGATGTTGTACAAGTAGCAGCATTGCAGACCTTTGCATCCACCATTGTGGGTGATAAAATATGCCGAATATATGCAGTGCCATCAGTAGTTGCGATTTCAGTTTTTGTTAGACATTTGGCTTGCTTTGATACATATTCCAGTTCTTCGTTGGTAATGTCTTTTAGTTTCCTGTGTGAAGCGTATTCGTATTGGCCTGCAATACCGTGTAGAAGAGGGCACTGGATTCTGCCATACATTCCTCTGCTCATTCCCAACATTTGTTCTCAGGCGTTAAGGTACCAGAGAACTTTGAAAAATATTTGCGTCACTGTCACAGCTATTTTGAAATCGCTGTTTCAACTGCGCTTGCTGGGATCCATCGCAGCCCTATTTTGATATAAGTTCTAAATTTTCATTTTTTTCTACTGTCAATGTTTCTAAAACATCTTCCAAATATTTACACAATCGCTTTGAAGTGTGGCCCAGCAAATCTTGAAGCTGAATCTCGGTGCACGTTTCCGTCACTCGCACAGATTGTTCCCTTGGGTAGCACTCTTTTTTTGCTTCTTTTATTCGTGAGTAGCAAGGATAAATGTTCTTGCTCCCGCTGTGCAATAAGCGCCATTGTCTTCTTGTAAATTCGCCTTCTACAAATATTGCCAATGCCTCTGATGGGGTTAGTTTGTGCACAGTTTCCTTTTGAGCCTTGAGAATGTTTCGTCGGAACTTCGTACCACCTGTTGGAGTGACTGTTATGTTTTTAATAATGTGTGATACGTCACTGTTCCCAGCAGCTCGTTGACTCATTTGAGCAGCATACGTCAGCTCATCAGCAGGTACGTGCTCCCGCAAATGTTTCGTTTTACGCCGCTTGCTTCTATCACTACTTTCCGCGAAATTTTTGACCGCTCTACCTGGCCTTTCTATAGCCCAAGTAGGCACTTTTACACAAGTACTAAGCCATTTTTAGGTAGATTTCATTAGAAAGCTAACTATTGCAATGGGTCCCATGTTTCGACTTCCAGAAAATTTCGACATATCTTCGCGTTTCAGATCCCCCAGACCCCAAAACCACCGTCAGTTCAAAAGTTTATATATAATTTATGTATATATGTATATATGTATCTATCTATCTTTATATATATAATTCTTCGACACGTGTGTATGTGACTGAACTCCTCCTGAACGACTGGACCGATGTTGATGAAATTATTAATGTATATTAGGGTGGGTCCATGTATGGTTTAGATTCACAATCTGACCCGGTAGGTGGAATGAACACAATTTAAGAACCACAAATTACACACAATTTTAGAACCACAATATACAGTCAAAAACTGTCGTCATGGAAACCACCAGCCTTGGCCTTGGTGAAAGCTGATGTCTTTGGACGGTTTGTCTCTGCACGTTGGAGCCAGCTGGTCGCAACCTGTACAACTAGCGCCATAACTTACACTCCGCCCGGGGCGGAAAGTTATGTTTTGTACCATAGGTGGAGGTGATGTCGAATACTTCTCTTTGCCCTGCACGTTAGAGCGTTTCAACAAAGTACCGAATGCGTTCATATATCATTGATATGATTGCGGTGAAACTTGGATAAGATGTTGAGTGCACTCCAGGGGAGGTTTCTGGCTTAGTAAATCCATTGTGAAATAGATAGCGCACGAGTAGATTCAACAAATGAGTGACGACGCACGAAGCGTTTCAACAAAACCCCGTATAAGTTTATATACCATTCATCGATTGCGATGAAACTTTGATGAGTTATTGTGTACACTTACGTGAGGGATTCTAACTTAGTAAATCCATTTCACAGCAGGTTGCGAACGAGTAGATTCAACAAATGAGCGACGACGCGCGAAGCGTTTCAAAAAGGTCCCGTACCTGTATGCGTTCAAATACCATTCGTCCGATAGCATTGAAACTTGGGTGAGATGTTGTTTACACTCCAGGGAAGGCTTCTGGCTTAGTAAATCCATTTTACAATAGGTAGCGCACGAGTAGATTCAACAAATGAATGACGACGCCTGAAGCGTTTCAACAAAATCCCGTATAAGTTTATATACCATTCATCGATTGCGATGAAACATTGATGAGTTGTTGTGTACACTTACGTGAAGGTTTCTAACTTAGTAAAACCATTTCACAGGAGGTTGCACACGAGTAGATTCAACAAATGAGCGACGACACGCAATGTGTTTCAAAAAGGTCCTGTATGCGTTCAAATACCATTCGTTCGATTACAATGAAACTTGGGTGAGATCTTGCGTACACCCTAAGGAAGGTTTTTGGCTTAATACATCCATTTTACAATATGTAGCGCACGAGTAGATTCAACAAATGAATGACGGCACGTGAATCGTTTCAACAAAGTACAGTATGCCTCCATATACCATTCATCTGATTGCGATGAAACTTTGGTGAATTGTTGTGTACACTCCAGGAAAGGTTTCTGGCTTAGCAAATTCATTTTACAATAGGTAGCGCATGAGTAGATTCAACAAATGTGTGACGGCACGCGAATCGTTTAAAGAAAATCCCGTATGCGTCCATACGCCATTCATCCGATTCCGATGTAACTTTGATGAGTTGCTGTGTACACGCCGGGGAAGGTCTTCAACGTGGATAATCCATTTTTCAATATTAGTTGCGCACAGTAGATGTAACAAATGAGTGACGACGCGTGAAGCGTTTCAACAAAATCGCGTATGCGTTCATATACTATTCATCAATTGCGATGAAATTTTGATGAGTCGTTGTGTACACTTACGTGAAGCTTTCTAACTTAGTAAGTCCATTTCACAATTAGTAGAGCATGAGTAGATTCAACAAATGAGTGACAGCGCACGAATCATTTAAACAACATCCCGTATGAGTCATATACCATTCATCCGATAGCGATGAAACTTGGGTGAGATATTGTGTACACTCCAGGGTAGGCTTCTGGCTTAGTAAATCCATTATACAACAGGTAGCGCACGAGAAGATTCAGCAAATGAGCGACGACGCGTGGAGCGTTTCAACAAAGTCCCGTATGCGTTCATATACCATTCGTCCGATAGCGATGAAACTAGGGTGAAATGTAGTGTACACTCGAGGGAAAGTTTATGGCATAATACATGCATTTTACAATAGGTACCGCACGAGTATATTCAACAAATGAGCGACGGCACGCGAATCGTTTCAAAAATGTCCCGTAGTCGTTCATATACCATTCACCCGAATGCGATGAAACTTAACGAATTGTTGTGTACACTCCAGGAAATGTTTCTGACTTAGTACGTGCATTTTACAATAGGTAGCGCACGAGTAGATTCAACAAATGAGCGACGGCACGCGAATCGTTTCAAGAAAGCCTGCATGCGTTCATATACCATTCATCCGATTGCGACACAAATTTGGTGAATCGTTGAGTACACTCCATGGAAGTTTTTGGGCTTAGTAAATCCATTTTATAATAGGTAGCGTACGAGTAGATTCAAGAAATGAGTGACGGCTCGCGAATCGTTTAAACAGAGTCCCGTATGCGTTCATATGTCTTTCATCCCATTGCGAAGAACCTTTGATGAGTTGTTCTGTACACGCCAGGGAAGGTTTTCGACTTCGTAAATCCATTTTACAATTGGTAACGCACCAGTAGATGCAACAGATGAGCGATGAAGCGTGAAGCGTTTCAACAAAATCCCGTATGCGTTCATATACCATTCATCCATTGCGATGAAACTTTGATGAGTTGTTGTGTACACTTTCGTGAACGTTTCTAACTTAGTAAATCCATTTCTCAGTAGGTAGCGCACGGGTAGATCCAACAAGTGAAAGACAGCGTACGAATCGTTTCAACAAAATTCCGTATGCGTTCATATACCATTCATTTGATTGCGATGAAACTTTGGTGAGTTGTTGTGCACGCTCCCACGAATGTTTCTAAATTAGATAATCCATTTTACGATAGTTTAGAGGCAATTAACAGAATAGAAAATAATATTGTGTATCCAAAAGTACTTCAAGAAACAAAGTTACAACACGTTGTTTGATTGGCAGGACAACGTCTGCCGGGTCAGCTAGTCTATATATATATATATACATCAGTTTCTTGTGGACACGATAACTGCCGTAATTTTGCACCAATCACCTTGAATTTTTTACATAATATGTATCCCTATAAAATCTCGGTCGAGTTCATTAATGGCCAAAATCGGTCGAAGGGGGTGAAAATGGTTTTTTTTTCGAAAAAGTGAAATATCACTATAACTCTCTTAATATGTGAAATATCGAATCCCTTCAAAGTTCATATTATGTGTCGGGTAAGTGCCAAAAATTTATGTTTAAAAAGTTTTTAGATAGCACCAACCATTGACCAATGGGGTGGAAAAAAGTGTGTTTTTCGGGAAACATTAATCATATCTCTCTTAATAGGCACAATATCAAAACCGTACAAAATGGATGATATTCCCCTAATAATTACCTAAAACTTTTGTCTGAAAGAATTTTTGATATAACCCACCATTACGCCAAGGGATGAGAAAAATGATTTCGGAATTAGAAGAAAATGCCAAGAGCCATCAGAGGTTACCATGACAACGCTTCTAAATTGATGAGGGATGAGCTATCAGAGGTGCCCATGACAACGAGATCACATTCAGTTTTCTATCTGACTAAGTGGGAAGTGACTTCGGTGACGTAGCCTCGCTGGGAGCTTGCTGAACTTCTATGCCCAAGGTCACGGGTTCAAAGCCGGCCGAAGTCGTCGGATTTTCAAAGAGCGCTGAAAATCCCTCAGTATGCTTTCCTTCAGAGGGGAAGTCCAACGTTCGTTGCAAGTTACTGGTTGCGGTGGCATCTAGTAGCCAAGTTCACAGCTAGGTGTCGTTGACGGTATATTTGGTACCAACATTAGGAACTACTACTTGAAATTGACCGTCTGCAGTCCTTACCTGAATTACAGTCTAATACAGCCATCACAATTCACACCGTTTATCAGACAGATTCAACACACACCCAAAGTACACGGGGTTACATGACCGCGTTGTCGCAGCCCTAAACTGAGGAATCAACCAACATCTCTGCGGGAGATAAAATTTGACGTGAAGAAGTAACAGACTGTTGGATAGTTACACATCAGTTCCAAACCTTGCATAAGGACGGTGACCCCAAGTATAAAAATGGACCCCAAATGACAAGAAGGTTACCTTACCCCTAAGACAATAAAATGTTAAAAATATGCATAGTAAGACGAAAGAAAAGTTAATTGAACTCCAATTACATTGTAAAATACTTTCTCGCAGTAAATGAGGTCTGATCCTTCTACGAAAACCTGCATATTTTGCCTATTATAGCCTATCCCCTAGTTTGCCCGGTGAAATCTACCTCCGCCTTCCGGCATGCCGAGAGGAATTAGGTAGATTTCATTAGAAAGCTAACTATTGCAATGGGTCCCATGTTTCGACTTCCAGAAAACTTCGACATATCTTCGCGTTTCAGATCCCCCAGACCCCAAAACCACCGTCAGTTCAAAAGTGTATATATAATTTATGTATATATGTATCTATCTATATATCAGTTTCTTGTGGACACGATAACTGCCGTAATTTTGCACCAATCACTTTGAATTTTTTTACATAATATGTATCCCTATAAAATCTCGGTCGAGTTCGTTAATGGGAAAAATCGGTCTAAGGGGGTGAAAATGGGGGGCTTTTTCGAAAAAGTGAAATATCACTATAACTCTCTTAATATGTGAAATATCGAATCCCTTTAAAGTTCATATTATGTGTCGGATAAGTGTCAAAAATTTATGTTTAAAAAGTTTTTTGATAGCACCAGCCATTGACCAATGGGGTGGAAAAAAGTGTGTTTTTCGGGAAACATTAATCATATCTCTCTTAATAGGCACAATATCAAAACCGTACAAAATGGATGATATTCCCCTAATAATTACCTAAAACTTTTGTCTGAAAGAATTTTTGATACAACCCACCATTACGCCAAGGGATGAGAAAAATGATTTCGGAATTAGAAGAAAATGCCAAGAGCCATCAGAAGTTAGCATGACAACGCTTCTAAATTGATGAGGGATGAGCTATCAGAGGTTGCCATGACAACGAGATCACATTCAGTTTTCTATCTGACTATGTGGGAAGTGGCTTCGGTGACGTAGCCTCGCTGGTAGCCTGCTGTACTTCTATGCCCCAGGTCGCGGGTTCAAAGCCGGCCGAAGTCGTCGGATTTTCAAAGAGCGCTGAAAATCCCTCAGTATGCTTTCCTTCAGAGGGGAAGTCCAACATTCGTTGCATGTTACTGGTTGCGGTGGCATCTAGTAGCCAAGTACACAGCTAGGTGTCGTTGACGGTATGTTTGGTACCAACATTAGGAACTACTACTTGAAATTGACCGTCTGCAGTCCTTACTTGAATTACAGACTAATACAGCCATCACAATTCACACCGTTTATCAGACAGATTCTACACACACCCAAAGTATACGGGGTTACATGACCGCGTTGTCGCAGCCCTAAACTGAGGAATCAACCAACATCTCTGCGGGAGATAAAATTTGACGTGAAGAAGTAACAGACTGTTGGATAGTTACACATCAGTTCCAAACCTTGCATAAGGACGGTGACCCAAGTATAAAAATGGACCCCAAATGACAAGAAGGTTACCGTACCCCTAAGACAATAAAATGTTAAAAATATGCATAGTAAGACGAAAGAAAAGTTAATTGAACTCCAATTACATTGTAAAAACTTTCTCGCAATAAATGAGGTCTGATCTTTCTACGAAAACCTGCATATTTTGCCTATTATAGCCTATCCCATAGTTTGCCCGGTGAAATCTACCTCCGCCTTCCGGCATGCCGAGAGGATTTTTTTTTTTTTTTGGCAAGAAACGTTCTTCCATTCTATTAGCCGCTGTCCATTTCTTCTTTAAATCGGACTTGAAAGAGCATAGGACACGTCTTAATGTACGTTCTTCCGTATCTGCACAATGAGTAATTTCTATTACCTTTTTCTCCATAAATAACAATCTGTCATCTATTTCCTTACTAGGACACTCTTGCATCAGCTTATACAGCGACATTTTCGTCATCTCCTTTTCCATCTCCGAAGAATCTGCAAGGAGATGGGAGACTTGTGTAATATACGAGAAGAACAATAAGTGCACCCCATAATTTCAAACGGATGGAAATCAAAATGGGGCAAATATGGGCAACTGTTCATTATTGATATGAAGCAAAGAAACGTTGAAGTTAATAGTAGTGCAAAAAATGTTACCCGGAGAGGCCCGACATATGTACTTTAACACGATTATGCAAATACTCTAACAAAAAAAAAAAACGTACTTTTATGGTCAACAAACGTGGCTCTCAAGTACAGCAACTTTAGGGACAAATCACATGTATCATGTTCAATATTCAAACACATGCCTTTTCTTTCCACCTCCGCAAGTTTTATAGCACAAATGAGATGCTGAAGAACACCGTACACGAGAACGCAAAGAGCTCCCACGCTAATTCAACTGCCGGCTGACTGATTACTCTAGAAGCCACTCGGGACAAGGCGATGAGTCTCAGCTCTGATATCGGGATGCCCCCAACTGTCCACGAGATGACGTCATGATAATCTAACTCTCGGAAAATCACACGTTCTGCGCTTTCCAAAGCTATTTCGTTTTATCACTTTTGGCCAGCTTTTCAGTACAAATACTCCACTGTGTGTCGGTGCATTACAATGTGTATGCACATATACTGTACCGAGTTTCATTGCGATTAGTGTGTTTTGGCCGGTTTTAGGACCTCCTACGACTTTCCTCCTACAAGATGGCGGCGGCGCGAAATCTCGCTAACGCAAGGTCGGATTTTAACGAATGAGGTGTCGTTGAACTCGGGCTGACGCCCCCTTTCCTATGGAAAAATTATTTCCACCCCAATATAAAACCTACCCCTACTAGGGGGTGAAATTGTAATTTTTTAGAAAATCTCGCTTTCCATGTAAAACATGTATGCGGTTAAATGCAATGATGAAAATAAAACGTTGTTCCACACAAGAGACATGTGTACGGTGGAAAGCCACTATGAATTAACATGCTTGTTTTTTGTTTTTTACGCATTCCCACTCATAGCTTTTTGTAAGAGGGCGGGCTTTTTAAAGATGGCGGCTGTAGTGTAACCTAACCTAACCCAACCCACGAGGGGTGATAAAAAAGTATTCCAAGCAGCGCTTGTTGATAGGCAAACCAATAATCAAAGAGGGCATGTCAGGCCTTGAGGCGAGAGCCCCTTCTGATTGATCCCTTTGAACTGGTCCCTGTAGAAGGTCCCTGTTGACGGGTCACGGTTGACGGGTCATTGTTGACGGGTCATTGTTGACAGGTCCTTGTGGATGGGTCCTTGTTGACGAGTCCCTGTGGACGGGTCCTTGTTGACGGGTCATTGTTGACGGGTCATTGTTGACGGGTCCTTGTGGACGAGTCCTTGTTGACGAATCCTTGTGGACGAGTTCCTTTTGACTGATCCCTTTGGACTGGTCCCTTTGCCTGGTCCCTATGGACTGGCCCATGAATTTATCCAAATTATGTCAAAGGGCCTAACTACATTTATGTGTAAAGCAGTGTGTTGAACTGACGTTGTTCGCCAGTCCCCACTACTACAATTTCATAACGATATGAAAGGAATTGATTAACCACACATGAGTTAACTACCAACGAAACACTTTGGCGACTCTGCTTGTTATTGACCATTGAGTAGGGTTTAGAAAAACTGTTTGCTATTTTGGGTTATATACAAAAAATGCTTGGACCTACTGAGTGACTGTTTGCTAAATAAGACATTATACCAGAGACGATTAGGATTCTTATGTAGCTCAGACAAGGAAAGCATTTCTAGAGAATCTGTTGACATTGAATATTGATTTCGGTATTATGAAGTCATTTTGAAGGCCTTTGTCTGGAGCGTGGCACTCTATGAAAGTAAAACCTAGACAATTGGTGTAGCAGAAAAGTGGAGAATTGAAGTGTTTGAAATGTGGAGTTACAGGAGATTGGTGAAGATTAGATGGGTAAATAGGGTTACAAACAAAGAGGTATTAAGACGAGTGGGGGAGAAGAAATGTTTCTGAGGACTGCTAATGCAGTACAGAGATAGGTTGGTAAGACACATACTAAGACACCCAAGAATAGCAAACTTAGTTATGGAAGAAGGAGTCGAGGACAAGAACTGTCGGAGTAGACCAAGGTTAGAATATGTTAAACAGATAGCCTTGAATGTAGGGTGTGGTAGCTATATAGAGATGAAACGATTAGCTCGGGACAGATAGGCGTTGAGATCTGCATTAAACCAGTCAAAAGACTAAAGACTCAAAAAACAACATGTAAGTTCACAAAAATAATGTTGTGTAACGGTAAATGTTAGTCAACGAACAGTAATGCATTACTAAAACTCATGACACGATACATAAAAGCTTTTCTAAAATTGTTTTAAAATGCCTTTATCCCTATATTAAACACCCAGTTCACAAGACTCATAACTGCAATGTTATGGTAAAACAAAACAAAATCTATATTTCAAAACAAGCAAGTGGTTTAGTCAATGTATACTGGAAAAAGTTTTGTAAACCCTGAAGTCCACAAGACTAATTAAATTTGTAACTGTCAGGTTGGCCGAGTGGTTAAGGTGTTTGACTTAAGATTAAATTTCCTGTATAAGGAAGCAAGGGTTCGAATCCCTTACCTGACATAACTATTGCCTTAACAGGACTTGGCCACACTGTATTATTATGATACTCGGTACACAAACCACAGATATAGTGTATTGTTTAAGGCCACTCTCTTTCTGAACATAGTCAGAGATTGTTGATGGTTAACAATTGCATTAATAGTGGGACATGGGGATAGTAATTAAGAAAAACTGACAATACCCATACAATAATTTTATTAATTTCATTTTATAATAGTTACACACTGAATTCAACTCTCTATCTCTTTACCATTGTTCGATATAGATTTTTAAACACAACGCTTGCTGTGGATCCTTTCATAACTTTCTCCAGGTACTCTTGTTCTTAAAAACTGGGGAAGCCGCAATGGTTTTATAGACATAAAACCCTCATCCTCTTCTTTTTCATAATTATCATCATCATCATCATTATGAATACTGTATTATCATCAAAATTATTATAGTCATTGTCACCATCATTATCATAATCATCATCATTCTCAACATCACTAGAACTATCCTATTCCTCTTGTTTGTTTTCCACAGGGACCTCTTGTAGAGTCTGCGGTGCTTTTGATAGTGTTAAGGGAATTTTTGAACGTTGACATCTGTCCTAACATGATTTTTGAGGTGATGATAAATGCTTTTTATTAAACAATGCACTATCTTGAGCAGCAATATATTTTTCTTGGACTTGCTTTTTTTTACCTTGGTTAGAGTATTTTGCGTATTTAAATGTGTATTAATTTGAGATTCACAATGATGTTCTTTTGAAGTATGTACGTTGGAGTCTTTTGTTTTAATAATTCCTCGACACTTTTTGGATCGTTGTTTTGAACATCGCCAAATAACAGTTCCATCTTTATTGGTTGTTTTTACATTATATGTATATCCTTTATAGAAGACACATGGCTTGCCATGACTGGTTGTTGAGATTTCCATATCAACTAATATATATGAATTAAATTTTAGTAAAGTCACATGAACAATCTTTAGATTACAAGCGATTTACACACACACACACACACACACACATACACACTTTCCGAAATGTCAAGATTTATGGATGTTGTTTTCTGCCAACAGCTGCTTACTGCGTATGACAAGGCTGGAGACTGGTAGGTGAGACGGTTTTTCACGATGTGAACACTGTAACAGGCAGCAGTCAACTGACAATATTATTATACCCTAGTGTAGGTTAACAGGTACTTACTGCGTATGACAAGACCGTACACTCGTAGGTTAGACAGTATAACTATTTTGTTTTTGTTTGTTGCTAAGGATCCCATATATACCCTAGACATGTTAGTTCTGAACAGTTAGTGGTTAATTGTATATATTGAATTTAAATACACAGCTTATAGAAGCACGTTTTGCAGATGGAAGGGGTGAGAGCCTGGCGAAAAAGGAAATGTTTTAGTGTAATGAAACGTCATGTCCTAGTAGGCGTGATTTATAGTAGGCGCAATTGATAGTAGGCGTAATTGATAGTAGGCGTAATTGAGAGGAGACGTGATTAATAGTAGACGCAATTGATACTAGTCGTGATTGATAGTAGGCGCAATTGATAGTAGGCATGATTTGTAGTAACCGCAATTCATAGTAGGCGCAATTGATAGTAGGTGAAATTGATAGTAGGCGTGATTGATTGTAGGCGCGATTGATAGTAGGCGCAATTTGACATGGGCGCGAGTCAGATCATCTTTGATATCACAAAGTTACAGTGTCAATATTTACACCAAGTACAAGGCAGAGAGGGGATATTTTAAGACTTAACCTCAGCTCACCTAACATAACCTAACTTTACCTAACCTAACTTTGTCACGTGACATGTTCTACAAGTTTAGACTTGCTTTAAGACTGATTATGACGTCATAGATAGATGGGAGGGGTTGGAGGCTGACAAAAGGAAATGTTTTGGTTTAATGAAAAGTCATGTCCTAGTAGGCGCGATTGGTAGTAAGCGCAATTCATAGTCGGCACAATTGATAGTAGATGCAATTGATAGTTGGCGTGATTGATAGTAGGCGCGATTAATAGTAGGCGCAATTTGACATGGGCACGACTCAGATGACCTTTGATATCACAAAGTTACAGTGTCAATGTTTACACCAAGTACAAGGCAGAGAGGGGATATTTTAAGACTTAACCTCAGCTCACCTAACATAACCTAACTTTGTCACGTGACATGATCTACAAGTTTAGACTTGCTTTAAGACTGATATGATGTCATAGATAGATGGGAGGGGTAGAAGGCTGACAAAAAAGGAAATGTTTTGGTTTAATGAAAAGTCATGTCCTAGTAGGCGCGATTGGTAGTAGACGCAATTGATATTAGGCGCGATTAATAGTAGACGCCATTGATAGTAGGTGTGATTGATAGTAGGCGTGATTGATAGTAGGTGCAATTTCACATGGCCGCGATTTATAGTAGACGCAAATGATAGTAGGCGCGAATGATAGTAGGCGTAATTAGACATGGGCGCGATTTATAGTAGGCGCAATTGATAGTAGACGTGATTGATAGTAGGCGTAATTGATAGTAGGCGCGATTGATTGTAGGCGCACAATTGATAGTAGGCGTGATTGATAGTAGGCGTGGTTTATAGTAGACGCATTTGATAGTAGGCGTAATTGATAGTAGACGCGATTCATAGTAGGCGCAATTTATAGTAGATGTAATTGATAGTAGGCGTGCTTGATAGTAGGCGTGATTGATAGTAGACGTGATTGATATGGACGCGACTCAGATCACCTTTGATATCACAAAGTTACAGTGTCAATGTTTACACAAAGTACAAGGTAGAGAGGGGATATTTTAAGACTTAACCTCAGCTGACCTAACATAACCTAATTTTACCTAACCTAACTTTGTCAAGTGACATGTTTTACAAGTTTAGACTTGCTTTAAGACTGACTATGACTATGATGACATAGATTGATAGGAGGGGTGAGAGGCTGACAAAAATGGAAATGTTTTGGTTTAATGAAAAGTCATGTCTAGTAGGTGCGATTGGTAGTAGGCGCAATTGATAGTAGGCGCGATTAATGGTAGGCGCAATTGATAGTGGGCGTAATCGATAGTAGACGTGATTGATAGTAAGTGCAATTTGACATGGGCGCGATTTATAATAGACGCAATTGATAGTAGGCGCGATTGATAGTAGGCGCAATTTGACATGGGCGCGATTTATAGTTGGTGCAATTGATAGTAGGCGTGATTGATAGTAGACGTAATTGATAGTAGGCGCGATTGATAGTAGGCGCAATTCATAGGTGGCGCGATTCATAGTAAGCGTGATTTATAGTAGGCGCAATTGATAGTAGGCGTGAATATCCCAAAATGACAAAAGCATGTAAAACTTGTTATACCAATAAAATAATCTATTAAAAAATAGATTGTTGTTGTTATTTCCCATGTCTAGTCATACCCTAACCTATACACGGAGTACATTTTTATTTTTATTTTTACTAGAATGGGATGTAAGTCAATGCCATAGGTATATGTTAGTCACTGAATGTCAGTCTGTGGTCAGTTGGACTTGGTCCAGACAAGTGCGAACATGTTGCGCACACTGATTGTCGACTATCTAGGGTATAAAATTGGAGATAACAAATTTATATTTAAAGAAGTGGCCATCATCGATTGTTCCACTTTTTGGAAATCACAAGCTACCCATTTGGTGTTTAAACCACCCTATGCGTTTGATTTATTGTGTGATAAAGACCGTAAACAAACCCAGTGGATTGAAACTCATATGCAACTAGACTGGAAGCAAGAAACCATTCCATATAAGCACCTGGACATGGTCATGAAAGCCTACTTGTCTTCTGCCCATGTGGTATTTGTGAAAGGTAGTGAAAAACGTCAATGGCTACAACCATTTTTGGCGTCTTACTGTCAATGTATCGATTTAATGGACTTCGGCTGCTCCTTGCTACAATCACTCCTGGACCGCTGCCCCTGTGACAACATTGCTCATAAAGCCATGGCACAGGTGTGGCATCTCTTTCATTGGCTAACCACCAATGTCTGCTGGGAGTTGTTAAATAAAATTAAAACTCTAGGTTTACCTGTGAAATACACCAGTGAGATTTCTACAAGCGACGTGTAAACATCTACATTATGCCATGGAGAAAGGGGATGCTACCGATAAAGCAATTGGAAAGTTCTTTGTATATAAAAAGAAACTAGACAGTTTTACCAAAGAAGAATTATTGGCTCTTCCAATATAGTTTAATTATTACGAGGCAGCAAATGCAGTGAAAGAAATCAGGCAACATGTACCAATATCATGGACTCAAGACCCTGTGTTAAGTGAATTGCAACCATATACAGATTATGATCACCATAAGCACGTGGCCATAGCAAAAATACCCTCTATGCGACAGTGTGCTACTTATCAGATGGTCAAACTCTATCACGGTCATAAAAGTCGGTGTAAAGACTTTGTTTCCTCATTCCACGGGTGTGATGGCGAGAAAAAAGCATCAACATCAACATCGTCTACAGAGGAAGAGGAAAATCAAACCTTGTCTCCACCTATGGAAAATGATATGTCAAACTTGTACTGGTCATGGCGTCATTGACAAAGTCATTCAATTCTTACCTTTTGAAATCCATCTTCCTGGTTATCGTTTTTGTGGTCCTGGAACGAAGCTGAATCAACATTTGCAACGTGGTGATGTACCTATTAATCCTCTGAATCAAGCATGCAAAGAACATGACATTTCTTATCGCCATAGACATCCTGCATTAAGACGTGTGGCGGATAAAGTATTGTAGAAGAAGCTAAACAACGTTTGACATCCTGTGATGCCTCAGTGGGAGAAAGGTTGGCAGCCCTCATTGTGATTAGTGCTATTAAAGGAAAGTTAATGATGAGTGGACATGAACATTGAAAGGATTGAGGAATGAGTGTGTCTTTGTATTCTATTTTGTAAAGCCCTATTTGTTGTGAAATAAAAACAAGGTTTACCAGAGCACAATGACTTTTAATTTTTTTAAATGGTGATAGCCATTTTCTTTATTTTTATTTTTTCACACATGGGTATTTACAATTTCCACTTTACATATTTTTATATTCCCCTTGTTTAGTTCACACATTCTGTAATTTTTTTTGTTGTAAAATCAAAATAAGGTTTACCAGATCACTATATCTTTTAATTTTAAAAATGATGATAGCCATTTCATTTTTTTCACATATGGATATTTACAATTTCCACTTTTCATTTTTTACATTCCCCTTGTTTAGTTTACATATTGTGTACATTTTTGTTGTTGTTGTGAAATAAAAACAAGGTTTACCAGATCACAATGTCTTTTAATTTTAAAATGGTGTTAGCCATTTCACTTTTTCACACATGGATGTTTACAATTTCCACTTTTCATTTTTTACATTCCCCTTGTTTAGTTTTCACATTCTGTACATGTTTTAAATCTTTTTCGTAATATAAAAAGCGAACATTTTACACTAAAATGTATTACTTATCTTATTTTTACTAAACTACAGTAGCCTAACATTATACATTCTACTTACAGTTTTTACAAAAAAATATATAAAACACATTACAAATATTACAATATAGTGATCATTAGACTTAAGTAAAGTAATAGTCGTCAATGCGACTGTTTTCCGAAGCAAGAGTATCAAATGTGTTGGGTATAATGAATCGTTTCTTGTCTTCATTAATTAAAGCAACTTTGTTCAACAAATTAGTATACAGCTGATGATTTTTACTTCTAAATACACACATGTTCTTATATAGTATAGTGGGTTACTGACTATACAGTTCTTATAATCACTTATATCTAACTCTTTACTAACAACATTCTTCTTTACTCCTTTTTTATTTTTATTGCTACATCATCAATTGCCATATAGCTATATGATTTAGATTTTGTGCCTACAAATGTGTCTATAACAATACCAGCACATTCGTCCTTTAATTTACCAAGAACCTTTTTGTTTACAAGAGGTAATTTGTAAATATTATCCTTGGGATAGTCACTTGTATCAAACCTATTTAGCTCAGTTTTGATATCCTCATAAAAATCGTCAGTTTTAAACTCATAAATAAAAGAATCTGTGTCTGTATAGAGTAATTTAGCATGATCATGATAGTTTTTCTTAATATAATCATAGTGAAATTCATACATAAGTGTTTTTGACAGTTCCAGAATGGCATAACCCACATATATGGGTTTGTTGTAAGTTACTTTAAGGCGATTCATTTGTATCACAACTAAATCCTCATGAATAATTGAACAGATATGGAGGTTAGGCTTGCTTATTAAGTTGCTCGCACCATACCTTTTACCATCATTCTCCCACTTTGTTATCAGCTTTACATCAACTCGCTTATCAACATTCTCCATAGTATTTCCAAAAACACTATTATTCATGAGTTTATAAAAATCTTTTTCAAAGGCATTTGTTGATAGTGTTCTTAAATTATTGTTCAGATCAATATATTGTTTGAGCCATGCTGACTGATGAAATTGTAATACGCGATGAATTTTAGTTAATTTCAATCCATGCTGTAGACACTGTTTCAAGTTTTGATAATGTAATACATATTTGCATTTATCATTTACATTAGCAATTAACATTTTCGTTCGTGATGTGATGTACGGGGATTTCATATTCTCAGGACAAAATGGTAAATCATTATGATCATCATGTAACTCTTTAGGATACTCAAGATTTACCTCGAAAATATATCCTTTATCATCAGTATCATTAAGAGTGTCAACATCAATTTCAGGTTGTGTCAGCTAGCGAAAATCTTTCAGTGGTAGATATTGATTCATAGCCCAACCGTATTGGTTATTTGCATCGAGGTAGACAATATTCTTTGACTCTTCACAAGGGTTGTAACTAGGCATGTATTTATTATTTGCTTTTGAATACCGTCCACTACATTGACTTAATCCCCTTCGAATTGATGATTTTATAAAATTAATCATATATATATCAGTCATCAATTCTAAATTTACTTTCGTTTTTTTCAACATTGAACTGAAATTTAACCCAGGATCAGTAAAATACTGACAAGGATCAAGGTCGTAAGTTTTCATACAAACATTCCGGAAATTTTCAAACACATCTGCTAATAACAACACATCTGTCTTCAAGTATATGTCGGAAAGACACCTAAAGTTTGAATGTCAAACTGCGTCCATACACGTTGTGCATGTAAATAGTCCTGATCACTGATATGACTTGTGTTTAAGGAACTGTAAAATGCATCTTTTGGAGGTAAAGAACACTCCTCATTACGTTCTACACAGTTAATATATTCATAAGGGAATATACCCTTTTGACGAATCAAATTAAAATCATCTTCTTTAGGAAAGAAACGTTGAATTTCATGAAACTGATCTGATTTTAAATTACTAGCAAGCTTATCAAGACTACTTGGCATAAAGCGGAATTAATCTAAAAATCGTAGTTTTTTAGTGTCAGTTTTGATGTATTTTGTGAACGATATGTATTGTTCCTTATTATTTGCAATCACATCAACTTTTACATCTGAAGCTCCAAATTCTTTAACGATAAAGTGTTTATCGTATTTGCTACCATTAGGTAGAATGATTGGAATGAATTTTGTTACTCTATACTTTAAATTACATTCTTGGTGAGCAGCACCTCGATATTTTCCTGTTAAATGGCCATGATCGCGAACCCTATCTGTATATAAACATTCACCACATATAAAACAATTAGTTTCAGTTTCAAAACTCATTTGCTCTGATGAAGTTAGTGGCTTCATTGGAATGATAGTATTTAAAATAGAGGATATACGGATTGCATCTTTCTCAAGTCTTCCCATAAAAACTTTAGGTGCATCAGGTCCTCTATAGAGCTCAAACTTATTTAACGAGTCACCATGACTACATTTAATATAATATGCAAAGCTAAAAGGATCATGAATGTGAGTAGTATTGGTAAAAGGTTTGGTTGGATTCGATGAACATGTATTAAAAGGTTTAAGCAAAGCCTCAAAGTCAGCATATATAACAAATGGTACTCGAAGCTGCTTCTCAAAGTACTTAAATTTTAGAATGTTATTTTTACGAGTCGGTAATACCGTACGAACGTGATTACATCCCCATTTTTGATGTTGAGTTAGTTGATCCTCTTTTCTAAAATATAACAAACAGCCATCACACAACCACTTCTTCTGTTCTCATTTTGTTATCTGACTACTGACAAGTCTACTTAAATGTTTTATCCAGCAATAGTGGGCATTTTCACCTTCGGTTATGTACAGTAAATTTACATGAACATCCTTTTATTCTTGAGTATAATATAGAGGACCAACTATACTCTTGTTTTCAATTCCATACACATTAATACTTACATTGTTCAGCTCTTCAAAACGTTTAATGTCTTTTATCTCAAAAGGAAATTCCATTTTTTCTAAATCTAACACTGAAGAATAGTGAGGATAAGATGATGTTCTATACAGATGCTCCACTGATGGATAGAGAGCTGAGGTTACAGCCCACGCAAAACATGCTTCATCACTATTCTTAACGTTTACACAAGCTTTCTTACGTTTGATCCATCCTGGCAAATCAATATGGTGATGCTCGATGGGGGTTATATTTATTCATGTTAGTTTCTAAATAAAGTACTTCAACCAACTCCCAGCCTGACTCCCTTTCCTGGACCTCTTCACTCTTCACAATGATAGCACTTGAAATATCTTGGTACATATCACCGATATTAGTTGATTCACTTACAATTACTTTTTTTGTAATAAAGGATTTGATATCTGTAATTTCACCTTCGCTCCCCGTTTTTACATATAACCCAAAAAGTTCAAAATTCATTTTAAATATTTCATGCTCCACTGAAACATTATCTACCAAGCCAGACACATTAGGTTGAAAATTTTTAAAAACTGTTTCAATACTTTGAGTTTTTTCTTCACTGTGAAGTCTGTAACTAGCAATTCGACTTTTAAACGCACTACCAATTTGTTGAATATTCGCAGAATTTCTTTCATGGCAAGCGTTATTTTTATAATTAATACTGCGCAAATGTCCCTGAATCATTGAAGAAGGTATATCAATATTGCATACATCACAATGTGTTAACAAAGGTTCACCATTCTTCATTCTTTTTTTGTACAACTATTTTCACAATCTTTAGAACGTTTACGCTTTTGAGCATTACATTTGTTTAAAGCTTCCGTGCTATTTGATGGTTTTGCAGTTTTTAATTCCTGTTGTTCTCCATGCACTTCAACTTTGTGGGATTGATATCGCTTTACAGCAGAAAAACCAAGATCACAAACTGAACACGAAAATGGTGCTGAACTGATATGTTTTAAACGTACATTCTGTGTAAGATTATCCTGTCTGTTAAATGTCGTAGTACACGCAAACATTTTAAGATTATGTTTTGTACTTGCATGACGTTGAAGGTTGCCAGGTCTTCAAAACTGCTTTTTACAGTCAGTACACTTGAACATGATGGTCACTTTCCAAATTACCTCTAAAAGAAAGAAATCATAAATAATAATAAAAGATAAAACAGAGTAAAAGAAAAATATGTTAATTAAATTACAGTCAATGGTCCTAGTGGAGTATTTTAATTTAATCGTTTGTGAACTCATACCAAGTCTAATTTCAAGTAGTTCCAAATTTGGTTACCAGATACCATTGTTACTGACACCTAGTAGTGTACGTTGGAACTTGATATAGCGTTAATCAAATCTAACCTAGAAATTTAGCTTCACACAATTGTCGAGTAGTTGCAAGTTTGGTTATCAAATATACCATTGTCACTGACATCTAGCAGTAAACGTTCGAACTTAATAGAGTGTTAATCAAATCTAACCTACAAATTTAGCTTCACACCATTGACAAGTAGTTCCAACTTTAGTTACCAGGTTCCATTGTCACTGACGCCTAGTAGTGAACGTTGGAACTTGATACAGTGTTAATCAAATCTAACCTACAAATTTAGCTTCACACCATTGTCGGGTAGTTCCAACTTTAGTTAGTAAATATAGCACTGTCGCTGGAACTTAACAGTTAACATTGAAACTTGATAGAGCGTTAATCAAATCTAACCTACAAATTTAGCTTCACACCATTGTTGAGTAGTTCCAACTTTAGTTACCGGGTAATATTGTCACTGACGCCTAGTAGTAAACATTGGAACTTGATAAAGTGTTAATCAAATCTAACCTACAAATTTAGCTTCACACACCATGGCCAAGTAGTTCCAACTTTAGTTACCAGGTACCATTGTCACTAACGTCTAGTAGTGCACGTTGGAACTTGATAAAGCGTTAATCAAATCTAACCTACAAATTCAGCTTCACATAATTGTCGAGTAGTTGCAACATTAGTTAACTAACATTATTGTCACTGACACCTAGCAGTGAATGTTGGAACTTAATAGAGTGTTAATCAAATCTAACCTACAAATTTAGCTTCAAACATCATAGTCAAGCAGTTCCAACTTTGACTATCAAATACACCATTGTCATTGACTTTTATTGGGGAACATTGGAAAATATCGCTCTAGCTGTTTAAAAGTTATTAGAGGGGGTACTTACCTGACTGAACTTGGTACTGGAATCTGCTAACCCAAAGGTATGCCAATTATCTGTATAAAAATAAATAAATCAATCAATCATTAAATACATTCCAATCAATAACTTGAATATCAATTAGTAATAATAAAATACCACATCCATTAATAATAAGTACTTACCTTGCAAAATAATTTAATGATTTTCCACCAAAAAGTCTTTTTGCAACTGTTGAGCAATAACTGTTCACTCGTAGCGAGTAATAAAGACAGACAGTAAGGAATTATATGACACCTCCCTTATATAGGTTGAGATTGCTTGTGTCAGCAGTTTTGCAGATCATTGCAATTCCTTTTCCTGTACACCTGTCAGCCCAAAGTGCACTAGGAACACCTGTGCGGTATCAGATTACTGCTGACTTTGCATGATCATCACCCATTGTCTTGATGAACACCTGCGGTTTTAAATTACTGCAGCGTTATTCATAGCAACAGAACTGTATGCTCTCTGCCATGTCAGCAACATGACACCGGAAGGAACACCTGTGTAATATCCAATGACTCCTAACTTTGCATAATCATCACCCATTGTCTTGATGAACACCTGCGATTTCAAATTACTGCAGCGTTATTCATAGCAACAGAACCGTGCGCTCTCTGCCTTGTCAACAACAAGACACCGGAAATAACAAGACGTCTTACTGCACGTACAATCTCTTCAGTTTTAACATCTTAAGAACATGTATTATTCTCTTTCAACTACAAATGACTCGTTAGAACACATCCATCCACCAAGTTAGATCCCTTGACCTGCCCTCAAATTGCATGTGCCTCGTATACTAGGGGTGTGTGCATTAGCCCTAACGCTACGTAGGAACCAAACAAAATGTGACTTGTTAGCTCTTATTGTGCACGTGTGTGTTAGGTCATATTACACATGAACTTGCATTTTCTCACGTACGAACCAAAACAGGATGTGACTTGTTTCACAAGGGGTCGGTAATAATATCATCTCGCACGTGTTCACATATATTTCGTCACTTTCCTTTCATATCGATACATCAGATTGTAGTAGTGAGGGCTGGCGAACAACGTCAGTTCAACACACTGCTTTACACACAAATGTAGTTAGGCCCAATAGCACAATTTGAATACATACATGGGTCAGTCCATAGGGATCAGGCCAAAGGGACCGGTCCAAAGGGATGAGTCAACAAGGACCCGTCCACAGGGACTCGTCCACAAGGTCCCGTCAACAATGACCCTTCAACAAGGACCCGTCAACAATGACGCGTCCACAACGACCTGTCATTAATGACCCGTCAACAATGACTCGTCAACAGGGACCTTCAACAGGGACCAGTCCAAAGGGATCAATCAGAAGGGGCTCTCGCCTCAAGGCCTGACATGCCTTCTTTGATTATTGGTTTGCCTATCGACAAGCGCTGCTTGGAATACTTTTTCATCACCCCTCGTGGGTTGGGTTAGGTTAGGTTACACTACAGCCACCATCTTTAAAAAGCCCGCCCTCTTACAAAAAGCTATGAGTGGGAATGAGTAAAAAACAAAAAACAAGCACGTTAATTCATAGAGGCTTTCCACCGTACACATGTCTCTTGTGTGGAACAAAGTTTTATTTTCATCATTGCATTTAACCGCATACATGTTTTACATGTAAAGCGAGATTTTCTAACAAATTACAATTTCACCCCCTAGTAGGGGTAGGTTTTATATTGGGGTGGAAATAAGTTTTCCATAGGAAAGGGGACGTCAGCCCGAGTTCAACGACACCTCATTTGTAAAAATCCGACCATGCGTTAGCGAGATATCACGCCGCCGCCGTATTGTAGGAGGAAAGTCGTAGGAGGGCCTAGAACCGGCCAAAACAGACTACTATTGAGTTTGGTTGGTTAAATCGCGGGAAACGCCTATTTAAAAATCGCAACTTCGCTTGGCCGCCATTCTGGTTTTGTAGTTACCAGGTTTTCAAACGTCACATAGATGAACTTCTAGTAGTTCCCTTTATCACCGTACAAAATTCCAGGGTGATGTCGGTAGTATTTTGGTGATATTGAATGGTGGTGAAATATTTCGCACAGCCGCCATGTTGGATTGGTCAGACGTAAAAAATTTTAAGGGAATGGTCGGGGTCGCTCGGAATAGTGGTATGATCTTAGCGAGTTTCATTGAAATCGCTCCAGGTGTTTAGATTTTAGGGGGAGGGTGGTGACGCACATGAACCACACACACAGAGAAAGACACACGGACAAAAGGTGATCTCATAAGCTTTTTTTTTTTTTCATAAATGAAAATAGGCTAAAAATAACAGGACGTTCGTAGCATTTTTAGACTTGGCTTTTGATAAGAATAATCGGACTAAATTGTTTGACATTCTGGAAAGGATTAAAATAAAGTAGCCTACACGGATAAGAGGTGTGTACTCAGAGAAGTGTATGGGAAGTCTTAACTTACCACCCAGACTTTTCAATGAATGCATTGAACAAGCAATGATGGAAATGAGAGAGAAATTTAAATAGGAGTAAAGTTTCAAGGTGAAATAACTTTTAACTCTGAGTCGATGCACCAGAGGTTTTAAATGGTATGGACTCTGTCTTGAGGAAATAATTCAAAATGAAAATCTATAAATCTAAAACATTTATAATGGAATGCAACCGAAAGAAACCAGCAACCCCTATTGATGCCATATTGGCAGGTGAAGAAAGTAGGAGACTTGTGTTAACAATAACCAGTGATGGACAAGAATAAGAGCATTGAAAAAGTAGGTTATCACGTGCAAGGAGAGCATTTCTACAGAAAAGAAATCTGTTGATAATGAGTATTGATTTAGGTATTAGGAAGTCATTTTTGAAAGTCTTTGTCTGAAGCGTGGCGCTTTATGGTAGTGAAATTTGGACTATTGGGGCAGCAGAGAAGAGGAGAATAGAAGAGCGGTAGAACTGGGGACAAACCGTTTTGTCGATAGCAGCCTGAAGATTAATTATTCCGCGCGAAACCAGTTCAATTCTCCATGACAATACGATCAGATGACGAAATGGCTTAATTGACTATGGAGTCATAGATCAGATGTTTGAATCCCGGCGCTGGCAGTGGCGGTCCTTCCAGGCAAAGGCTGGGATTGTACTGCGCTCGTTTCCCCTCCCCCTGACTACGAGATACGTAACGTTAGACCGGATCATGCACGCTACAATAAGATCTCCTTGATAACTGGGTTTATACTCAATTCCTAACTAACTTGCTCTAATAAACACAACAGTAATAGACCTCCTCGTAGCGTGGTGGTTAGCGTTCTTGGCTGTCTCCGCGGAGGTGTGGGTTCAATTCCCGCCTTTGTCAAGAAATATAGTTCTGGTCTGGGGGCTGGAACGGGGTACACTCAGCCTCGTAAGGCAAAACTTAGAAGTGGACGGTCTGATTCCCATCTCAGCCATCTTGGGAGTGGTTTTCCGTGGTTTCCCACCTCTACTCCAAGAAAATGCCGGGATGGTTCCTAACTCAAGGCCTCGGCTTCCTTCCTCCCAAACCTTACCTGAATAACAAATACTTACACTAATACAGCCATCACAATAACACAGGTTATCAGGCATATTATTATTAATATTATTATTAATAATAATATTAATACCACGTCAATCAATACAAATTGCTTGGCACGGTGGGTGAGTGGTTATCGTGTCGGACTGCCAACCCCCATGCTTTCAGGTTCGCTCCTGGCCGTGGTAAGTGATTTTTGAAAGGCGTCAAAAATCACGATACGCATCTCATACGATGTTGGCATGTTAAAGAACCCATTTGAATTCAGTAGGCCGTGTTCATAATGGCAAAATTAATCTCGGGATTTTCCGCAAACACAGAGATCCTCGTATGTCTACAACAGTGTACCCCGATAAACACGGCAAGCTAAGCCGGCCGTGACTGGCGCAGATAGCGGGCGCACGTACGCGGTACAGCCGGTAGTGGCACGCTACGCGATTCATATCGTTAGTTGACACGTGTTTTGTCATTCCTATGGACGTGTATCTGCAAAGCTTTGACGTTAGTGTTGCACGTTTAGTGAGTATTGTGATTACTGTGATTGTTTGTCATGCCTAGACATCAATTCACATTGCGCGAGCGTGTGTATATCCATGATTCGTATATTAAAAGCAGAAAATCTTGTTCTGAAACAAGACGAACATTTCGAATCAAGTTTCTTGGAAGACCTGTGACTAATGCCAGTACAATTAGGAGGCTCGCTAAACAATTCAAGGAAACAGGCTCCGTAAATAGTAAAATAGTTGACAGACATTCTTTCATTACAAGATGTCAGGTGTGTGTTACAAGAGAAGGAGGACATTTTCAGCATCGCCTATGAGCACTGTAAGTACACATTATTGAACATGTTTGGTAAAAGTTTGAATGTGCGTGCGTACCACCGGCTGAACTGTGTACGCCCGCCTGCGATTTGCGCCAGTCACAGCCGGCTAAGTTTGCAGTGTTTATCGAGGCCCACATACATAATGACCCTATAGAATGCGCTATAGTGTCAGGAGCTTAGATATCCAACCTCCTTGACTTTAATAGCGCGTCAAGGAGAGATAAAATTCTACATGCAACCTGCCCTCTGGGCGACAAGTAACATAGCTTGCACCCGGCACCCGAGGCCATACGATATTATTATTAAGAAACATCTATTCAATTGTTGAACATGCCTTCTTCAGCTAAATGTTTAATTAAATATCATTGTGGCAAATCTATAAATTACTGATTTAAAAGATCAATTTATTTGTAATGACAAAACCTCACAACTAATCAAAAGAAACAATTGATATGTCATGCTATTTCTATAAATTGAAGTTCTATCTCAACTTAGTACGGTATAAAACAAAGTCCCTGATTCTTGGATGTAACTGGTAATCTCGAGAACCACTGGATGGATTTTGATGCGGTTTGCACCATTCTGTAAAGAATTTCTTGAGGAGGATTTCTGTAGAAAAACATTCTTTTATGAACAAGCGAAGCCAAGCAGTAACGATTTCACTGAATCGAGTCAAATAAATCCAACCGTCCCTGCGCCTTTTAATTTTACGCTGGGAAAACCATTTAATATATATATATATATATATATATATATATAAAGCTCAAAATTTGTCTGTCTGCCGGTCTGTTTGTCTGTCTGCCTGTCTGTCTATATGTTATGTATTCAAATCTACACCGTTTCACCGATCTGAACCAAATTGTGTTTACTTACTCATTGGAACACAGCGGGTATCACTGTCCACTTTAAATTTCAGACAGACCAATCCTTTCCCTGCATATAGGCCCTTTGGCACAAATCTACACATTTTCACTGATCTGAACCAAAATATGTATAATAACACTTTGGAACCCTGCGGGCAACACTATCCACTTGAAATGTCGGACAGACCACTCCATTCACTGTATTTAGGCCCTTTGGCACAAATCTACACATTTTCACCGATCTGAACCAAAATTTGTATACTTACCCTTTGGAACACTGCGGGTAACACTGTCCCCTTGAAATTTCGGACAGACCACTCAATTCCCTGCATTTAGGCCCTTTGGCGCAATCTACATAGTTTTACCGATCAGAACCAATCTCTGTATACTTACCCTTTGGAAACCTGCGGGTAACACTGTCCCCTTTAAATTTTCCTGCATTTAGGTCCTTTAGCACAAATCTACACCGCTTCACCGATCTGAACCAAATTCTGAATACTTACCCTTTGGAACCCGATGAGTAACACTGTCAACTTAATTCTCGGACAGACCACTCCATTCCCTGAATTTAGGCCCTTTGGAACAAATCGACACCGTTTGACCAATCTGAACCAAATTTTACACACTTACACTTTGGAACCAATCGAGTAACACTGTCTACATGAAATTTCGGACAGATCTCTCCATTCCCTGCATTTAGGCCCTTTGGCACAAATCTACATCGTTTCACCGATCCGAACCGAACTTAATGTACTGTGCCCTTTGGAAGCAGGCTCAAGGAATCGAATCCTGTACTATTCAAGAAAGGAATATAGTATTATGGAAGTCTTTAGTTATAAGGCAGGTTTGATTTCTATATATTGAGACATAACGCTGTTCGGAGTGCAAGAAGCAGGAGATGATTCAGAAGTTGACGATATCAGTGTACGCGCGGGGGTGAGATCACTCTTAATGACTCACAGCACGCAATAGCCCAGGGACATTTACCGATAACACACAGCGCTCATATGAACAGGGAAATCCGTGATTAAAGCGTACCCAGCAGTATTTTCTTTATACCAGCAAGAGGCGTGGTGTGAAATGTTGTGAAATAACCTGGATTCTACGTTTGAAGGAAAATTAATATTGTTGGAATACACCACCGTTATTGATAATTGGAAAGAGAATTTTTAAGTATAAAACCTTATAATAATTGAACAGGAAATAACTGATGAATAAGCACCACGTCATTGATCCTTGGCGAAGAAATACCGCGCAGATTTACCAGGGATGAAGACTACCCACGCAGAACATAATTAATTTGGAAATTTTTGAAGAGGAAGCGATGGATGGAATTTGAAATTTAGAAGGATTTTTGAAACCTAGGATCTCTGGAGAGTATAGGAGTATTTTTTCCAACTCATTACGAGTATCGCTTCAAAAGTTAGATTCCAAGAATACAACGCGGACTACATATTTATCAATATTGTATAAATGGGCCGAGAACCAGAGCGGAAGTATTCAGTCATTCGTGAACCGAGGGCGGTTACGCTGTTTCAACAGACGCTCGAATACCCAAGTGGGGTCACTACGCATGTACGACAGTCAATATTTGGCCCATGCTTGGGGAAGTTTGTGATAAGCGTCGGTCAAAGGGACATTAGTTCAAAGAATAGTTACGTTTCGAAAGTAGTAGTAACAGTTCGAAGTCAGATAACGTGATGAGAATCCCAGTGTGGATTCCAAGTGATGAACAGTTATTCGTGGGGAAAGAGTAATGCTGAGGACCACATAATACGAAGTCACTAGTTTAGACTAGGCTAAGTTTCTAGGGAACTTGAAAAGTAGAGCCAGTTGAGAGAACGCTATATCAGCGACAGGGAAATAGTATCACGCCGACGAAGTGAGTTCTGCGCCGATCAAACCAGGACAGAGACTTTGAGGATAGAACTGTCCGAGGTGAACAGAGAACCGACGGAGATAGGAGTTCAGAGAATTTCAATAATCAGGAGAGGTCTAGGACCGGGGGAGAATTACCAGATAACTGAATTTCCCGGACGAGACGAATAAAGAAATTGTAAAACGTGTGAATAGAAGAGACTATAACCACGTGTTTTAGAAAGAGAAAAGAAGCATTATTGTATGCTCGAGTGATTTAATTTGTTTCTAAAATAATCTTATATTGTTTTGTAGTGTTAATATAAGTGTATACTCATATTATGATGGGTCAAAATACCCTAAGTAATAGAAAGCTAAGTGAAATGAAAATGTGTATTGAAGATATAAGTTGTAAAGTGAATATGATTGTGAAAGGTGTAAAAATTTGTCACGGGATAAGGATGAGAGGTTAATTTACCAAAATGGTGGACCAAAAGTTCCACAGTCATTAGAGAATACCGCCGAATAATGTAAGTATTTAGTATTTATCATTATACATTTTGGTGGAGGGTCGTGCATTCTGAATAATTATGTTTCACCATGAATTGCAGGGAAATTTTGAATGTGTGTTTCATATCACAATATCACAATGAGTCGAATAGAGTATTAGCAGGACATAAAGTGAAGTTGAACTTAAATTATTTTAAGATGGAAAAGCCCAGTTATTGTAAAAACGGTCAGATTATTTGATGAATAAATAATAATCAATAATTAAATATGATATGCCAAATTAAAGTCATTTATATGAAGGAGTGTTGGAAGAAAATTAACAGGCTTTCACGGAAGGTTTTAAGAGAAATATAGTTTGATGCCGCTGATATTACCGATGAATAAATTAGAGTCGAATGATTTTGCTAGGAATAAAATGAGGGAATATCATTCTTGAGTGAAGTTGCTGCGGCATGTCTTATGGTGTGTCAAATCGTCGGTCTTAGGACAATAGGGGAGCAAAAGTCGTTGTATCAGCACATATGACTGAGTTGTGTTCCTCTCTGGATGCATGAATTATCTTCGAAAATCCAAGTGTGAGAGGTTTAGGACCCCTTGGAAGGATTTTTGGCAAGCCGTTGGCTGCTTAGAGGTTGTTTGTGCCCGCAAATTAAAGACCGCATAACTCTCCGGGCAATGTTGGATACTCATGAATCGATTACTTTACCTTTGTGTGCTAAATAATTGCCATTGAGCAAAACTATGAATAATTTCATTAGGATATAAATGCACTAAAACCTTCCAAATTGAAAGAGACGTGTTACTTGAAATGCCCAGCTGGAAAGAAGCAGACCACAATATTATCGCTGTTGACAGCGAGACGTGGGTCATAAATTGCGTGTTTGAGGCACACTACTTGAAAAGGGTCGGCGACCGTAGTAAGGCTTATTGGGGCCGACTGGGAATTAAATTACTGAAGTTGTAAAGATTGTTTTGGCATTATCAATGAAAACATGGATGATATAATCCATTAGTATGTGTTGTAAATGTTATTTCCTGCTAAGAATATTCATTAAAAAGCCAGTTTTAGTAATATTATTTCAGAATAAATATAAATTTCCCATGCGTGACAAATAACTAGAGATGCATCAGGGAGATGTGAATCACACTGTTTGATTCATTAGGGTTCATATTGAAGGAATGCACGACAATCCATAAGAAGTATTACTTAACATGTTATATGAAAGAAAGGATGAACATTTGTGGGTCTAATCCAATGATAAATAAAACACATTTAAAAACCTCAAGGAGAGATGTCAATTAATGATTTTAATTGATTAGTGTGAATATTAATGATTATTCAGGGAGTTATCCTAAACGATTCTTGTGGAATATGGAAGAATCAGTAAATTTAACAGAATTTAGGTTCTTGCATGTTATATGGAAGTGTGAGTTGACCTGTTATAGGCTCAGTGGAGCCAAAATAATAGCGTCCATAGAACACTGTATGTGTAGTGGCTGTTTCAGTTTTTATGATGGAACAAGTTTTTGTTTGATTTTGATTAATGTCATTTTGATATTTGGATTAATGTAAAATTTTTGTGGAGTGCCATTCTTATTGTTCTTGTGACGTTTTGAGAGCTTACCTGTGTTGCTCATGGTCCCAAAATATATGTGTCATATCGTGGGAAATGAATGTACCATCCCCGAATCGATTGAGCTAGGTGAAGTATGACCATATATTATTCCTACAGAAGGGTGCAGGGGGCTATAAGTATACAACGGGATCTGAGTAAACCATCAACACTAAAGACAGTCTAAATTAAGTAAAGTAGCAGTAGTAAAGCAGGCTAGATTAAAATATATAGATGATCGAACGCAACAGGGTGAACCATAAATAACTGGTAAAGGCCCCGTACAAAAACCCCTATTCTTCTATTTATGGCGCCCAGCTTTAGGGGTGAAATTTTATGGAAAAGCCCAAGGGAAAACGATGGTTTTGTTCTGGAGAAACCATGGAATTTCAAAATTTTTGTATTTTTGAAGAGGAAACCACTTCCATATAACGTTTTGTTGTTGATGTCATTAATTTGTCAGACGGATAAGGTCAGTCAGGCTTAACCCGTATGTGATAAATATATAAAGTCTTGAGAAATGTGTAAAAGATCAAATGTTCTTTCTTAAAAATTTTATATATCCAATGATGGGACTGGGTAGTCCACCTAAGTCACATAAGTATATTGTTGTTAAAATGGCTTCGAGTTAGGAGATGCAAAAGATTCTGGAGGCTATAAAAGCCGATTGTAAAGAATGATTGGACAATACGTTTGAATCCTTGGACAATACGTTTGAATCCTTGGACAATAAGTTTGATGGCAAACTTAAAGAGGTTCAGACAGAGATAAAAGTAGGTAGTAGCAAGAAACGTGAGGCTATAAAGACAGATATTGCAAATAGCCAAGAAATTATGCTGGAACAGTCATAAAACAGTAATAATAAACTGAAGGCAGATCTTGAGAAAAATGTCAATAGTAAATTTCAGGAGGTGAAGTATAAGGCAGAAGCATCCCAAGCAGAGTGTAGAAAAACTTTGATAAACTGGATGGCAAATTTGAGGCCATGGATAATAGGTTTGAAAGTATAGATTGAAAGTTTGGTAGCAAACTTGAAGAATTTCAAACAAAAATGAATGCCTCGGATAGTAAATTTGAGACCATGGAAAATAACTTGGAAGAAAAACTAGATAGTAAATTTGATACCATGGAATTAAAATTGGGTGCTATGCAAATGGAATGTAAGACAAATATGGAGGAATGTAAAGACAATGTTGTAGGTCAAATCCAAGAAATGCAGGATAAATTAGACGCTAAAATAGAGTCCAATATGAATGTATGTAAAGATTCCCGGCAGGAGATTAAGGATAGTTTTGCGAAGTTAGAAGATACATTTGATAAAGTAGAAGAGAAAGTAGGAAAACTAGAGGGGGAGATTTGTGATATGAAATGCCAGAATCAGGTTGATGCGTAAAAAAGAGAGAAACTTTTCTCAGATTTTACTACACAGGAGGATGAAAGATTATAGTAGTATGAGGAAAGGTGGGGTGGAAAAATGGATGAGTTCGGAAAGCAATTAGATGAGGAATGTAAACGGCGAGAAATAAATAGTATTGAGCAAGGACGGGAGATAGGAACTATCAGCGAATGTATCGAAGATGTGCAAGACGATATGAAAAATATGAAGATACATGTAGGAAAAACTCATCAGGTAATAGATCAAGTTCGAAGTGACTTGGAGATGTTAAATAAACACCAAGAACAGACTCAAGGGGAACTCAAGATAATTAGAAAAGATATATTTGAGGTTCAGGAGAAAATGAACAAAGAAGTAAATATGCTTCGAGAAGAACTTGACGTGGGGAAAGGAATTAAGAAAGAGACCGCAGATAAACAGATTTTGGAGATAAAGAAAGAGGTTGATGAGAAATATTCAGTAACACAGGAAAGTCTACGGGAAGATAAACTTCAAATAAAACAAGAAACTGAAGCTAATAGAACCCGATTAGAAAATTTTGAATGTGAATTCTGTTCACGAATGGAGAGTACTTAACAGAAAAAAACAGTCGAATGGAGATACATATGATGGCTCAAGAGAAAACTGCACTTCGGGAGCAGAAATTAAATTTTGGAAGTCAGGAAGACCTAAGGAAAATCAAATGGATGAACTCAGAAACTCAGTTTACAGATAAAGATATGGGATTAGGAGAGGAGAGCCCATATAAGATACCAGGGATACCAATGGCTGCGTCAACCCCGCATGTGAATCAAACATCAGGATAGGTGATCAATATTATTAGATCGAATGAAGATCGCCCAGTAAAATTTACAGGGAATAATAGAATAATATGTCTGTTACCCCTAAATAATGGTTGAAAGAGGTGGCTGAATATTTAAATAAAATGAAGGTACCACCTAATAGAAGGTTACGAGCTATTGAACAATTACTAGGCGGAGACTGTTTGGTATGGTGTCGGAGCTTCCGTTATACATTTGATACAGTTGAGGGTTTTAGAGAATCCTTCCTAAGACGCTATTGAGCAGCTGATGTTCCGGAAAACTTATCTCTGTACTTGTGATTGAAGAGGTATAGTACAAATGCTCCCACCATATATTCAGAATTCTTCAAAGCACAGCTATGTAAATTTCGTGAACTGGATAATGCGCCGGCAGAAACAGATTTATTTGCCGCCATTGCCAGACAACTTCCATACGAGATTCAAAGACTGTTGATCTCCTCAAAGGCTAAAGCAGCTGTAGAGGTAGAGGGTGTATTGCGTCAATTGGACATGACCACTGCACACATCACTCCTCGGCAGAATCGAAATATATAGCAAGTACATATGCCTAGTAGACAAGATGATAGGGATAAGACACCTACTGTAAACAAATCTAATAGTACTGATACTTTTGGGCTTGGTTGTGAGTATGGACACAACGAAACAAGGGGAATACAACATTATAACAAAGGAGGCTTTATAGGAAAATTTCCGAGGAAGCCAGTGTACCAGAGACCCGATATGAGACAGCAGTATAATCAAAGGTCTGTAGTCAGAAGAAATTGGGGAAGACACCAACAAAGAAATGAATGGCCGGAAGACAAGTCAGGAATACAGACAAGAGATAGAAAAAAGGTATCAGGAATCGCAACAATACATGGATGAAAGGAACCATGAACCTGATAATCAGAATGCACGTTGGAGTGAAGCCATGAAAAATCGTCAATCACCCGACAGGCATGAAGGAACCAAGAGCTTTGAGTTACAAGCTCAGCAGAGGGCCTAAAGGAATATTGACCCATAGGATTAAAAAACTTCAATTTTAAAATGGCCAGAGCGGAAAGATAAAAAGGGCTGGGAGAACGTTCAGATAGTAAACTGGATTGCCCGACCAGATCAATCAATTATGGAGGGAGCCGAAGGATTACCACTGATTAAAAGGGAATTGCCGATAATAATGATACGCATTGAAGGGTTATTAGTTCCAGCCCTCATTGATACAGGGTCAACTATAAGTCTAATAACACAGATTTTAGTGACTGATATTGAGACAAAGGGGCAAGTGTTAATGATCCCCACACCCAGTGTGAAAATCAAAGGATTAATTCAGGAGAAAACACTCACATGTAAATTTCAGGTATTCATTGATATGTTCTTTGGAAATACCATATTTTCACAAAGTCTTTTGCTGGGGAGTCCATTACCGTGTAACATAATTATGGGTATCGATTTCACCCGAGAAAACAAGGTAATCATAGACCTGGCACAAAATTGCATACGATTTCAGGAAGCCGATGTGCATGGGCAAAATATATTTCTACAGAATCAAGAATCAAAGATAGGTGAACAGGTGTGGCATGTAGGAAACATGACCGATGAAGAAAATGAAGCCATAGGAGAGGTATTTGAAACGCTGACTGCGGATTTTGAAGAAATCCTGGAACCTGAGTTCGATGCCAACTTATTGGAAAATATTGAAGAAGCCAAGATTGCGAACGAAGATAAAGAGTTGTTGAGAACATTGTTATTACAATATAAAGACGTATTTGATTCCAGGGCATGGGAAAATTTAAAATTTGAAATACGCATATATGCATTTCGTCAAGAACCATATCCGGTTGCCGAAAAATATTACGTTCAAACTAAGAAGACATTGCAGGAAATGATGAATGCAGGCGTGATACAGGAAATGCCTACACCATATGTCAGTCCATTGGTGATTGTGAGTAAACCAGATGGATCATTGAGGGTGTTCCTTGATGCCAGAAACCTGAATGCCAAGATCATTCCTGAAAATGATTCAGCACCGCAAATTAAAGTGATTTTAAGAATATTTAATGGAAAGACCATCTTCACAAACATTGACATGACTTCGTCTTATCATCACCTCGAACTGAAAGAGAAAACCAGGTTGTTAGCTGGATTTCAGTTCGAACAGCAAACATACTGTTTTAGAAGATGTCCATTTAAGACAGCAGGATCAGCATTAATAAGGGCGTTAGATCGAAATCTGTCAGAGGATGTAAAAACATGAACTCTCCGATACGTGGATGATATTTTACTAACTTCGGAAAATGTGGAAGAGCATTTAGGAAATTGAAAGAAATTATTTGAAGATTTGAAGAAGGCAAACTTTAAGATAAATTTGAAGAAGTCAAATATTTGTCAAAGGCAAGTTACGTTTTTAGGACACTTAATTGACCAAACTGGTGTGAAACCAAATCCATGAAAGCTTGAGGCGATAAGAAACTTTCACAGGCCAATTAGGGTGAAAACTGTCCGACAATTTTTGGGATTTATTGGATTTTTTCAGGACATTGCCCGTCCTACACAAGTAGAGTTGCACCTTTGAAAGACCTTCTGAAGAAGGGTGGAACGTGGAAATGGACGGAAGAAACGGAAAAGGTATTTGTAAGAGGCTAAGGAGATGTTATTGAATTATGTGAATTTGGGATGTCCTGATTTTAATCAGAGATTTTAAATTCAGACCGATGCATCCCAAATTGGTATTGGAACAATGCCCTTTCAGGAGGACACAGACAAGCCTGAAATAAAGAATTACCTAGCTTTTACGAGTAGACGACTTAAGTCACATCAGAAGAATTACACAATTAGCAAGATTGAGCTATTTGCGATATTGCATGCCTTGCAGAATTGGCGGAAAAATGAGTATGGATTTCCAGTCACTTTTAGGACAGACCATAAAGGTTTAACCTTTTTGATGAAAACTGACTTATGAAGTCTTTCCAGACTACTTAAGTAGGCAGCCAGAGTCCACAGAAGAGGAAGTAATGGCTATATAATTAGAAATTAGAGATCAACGCTCTGTAGAAGAATTACGAAACATTGGTCAACGACAAGGCGAAGACGCATGGATGAATATGCTCATATCATATTTGGAAGGAAAGCTCACTAGAGGAAAGCCTGCGTAATTTGGAGCAGATAAGATAGCCACATAATATAATTTCTATAATGGGTTATTGCACAAATTTGCGGACTCTTATCATACACTATTAAGAATTGTTGTACCTGCTATATTTCAGAGGAAAGCGGTGTGGTTAGCTCATAGATCATTTGGACATATGGGAGTCGAAAAAACAGTCTCGATGTTGAAAGAAGTTGAAAGAGGAAAACTGTGAGGAATTCATTTTTGATGAGACGAAAGCCAATATAACTCTTTCCAGAGAAACCAAGTCAAATTCTCTCTATAGATAATTTTGGACCATTACCTAAGACTAGAAGAGGAAATAGACACATTATGGTGGCTATGGATGTCTTCACAAAAATGGTTGTTCTTTCTCCCATACAGAAGACCAGTACAAAGCAAGTTTTGAAGCGACTTAAATAAAGAGTGATACCCATCTTAGGGAAAACAGATAATTTATTATCTGATCATGGAAGTAGCTTTACAAGCGTCGAATTTTGAAAAGAACTGGATACTTTAGGAATACGCCAGATACTATCAAGTATTCGCCATCCTGAGGCTAATCCTGTTGAAAGGGTGATGAGTGAGACGGCTAATTATTGTTGGATCTGCTGTGCCAAGGAAAATTAGAAATGGATAGACACCCTCGAAATTATTGAATTTTATATCAATAACATGGTACATGAAGCTACTGGGGATGTATCTATAAGTTTTCATCGCAACCAGCGGCCTGAGAGACAATGGAGTTAGGTAATATCTGTACCGATGGATGCTCAAGCTGGAAGAGAGGTCCATATAAGAAGAACCTTCGAGCATTTACAATCACAAGCAGATAGAAGGCAACGAAAAAACAGGCATAAGAGATATCATAAACCTTTAATCATTGGAAAACTGGTATTAGTAAAAAGACCAGCTATTTCAGATGCAGGGAACCGAATGTACAAGGAGTTCCAGAAAATGTACTACGGCCCATACAGGATAGTAAGGGATTAAGAAATAATGTGTATAGGATCCAACACTGTGAGACGAACCAAGAACTCACAATGAATTCGGCCAATTTAAAAGGATATTACCCTCCAGAAAATTTTGACGAAGGGAATGTACAAACCCTGGTCACAGTAACAGAAAATAAAAACTAGGAATAACGAGAAAAAAAAATTAACAGCTCAAATGCGAGTGTGAGCTAAAAGAGTTCTATTATGAATTGAAGAGTATAGCAAGGCTGATTGAGCATGAAAATAGCGACCTGAGGAAGAAACGAGACGAGATGAAGGAACGGGTAGGGATTGAACACACCCGTGGGAGAATATAAGAATCAGAATGAGAGAAATGAGATGGGGAAACGGCTAAGGACAAGACGTCCCCTTTAAGAAAGAAATAACCGGATTGATTATGAAAACACAAGGAAACCAGATTTAGTCGAGACTAATGCAAATGGTCTGAACAAAATGGTAAAGCCTAGAGTAACAACAAGATAGCTTAAGATTTTAACTATCAAATGGACCTGAGGAAGAGGCGTAATAAGATACGGATGCGAATTGGAACAAAAAGGATCGTTAGAAAAAGAAAATCATAAATACATTTCCTCATCATTTCGAAAATGTATTTAATAAAGGAGGGGACATATGTGCCCTTTTGGAGCAGGCACAAGGACTCGAATCCTGTACTATTCAAGAAAGGAATATAGTATTATGGAAGGATTTAGCTATAAGCCAGATGAGATTTCTACATAACGCTGTTAGGAATGCAGGAGATGATTCAGAAGCTGACGATATCAGAGCACGTGCGCGGGTGAGATCACTCTTAATGACTCACAGCACGCAATAGCCCATGGACTTCTTACGATAACACACAGTGCTCATATGAACAGGTGATTTCCCGATTAAAGCTTACCCAGCAGTATTTTCTTTATACTAGCAAGAGGTGTGGCTAGAAATGATGTGAAATAACCTGGATTTCACGTTTGAAAAAAATTATAATGATGGAATACACCACGGTTATTGATAATTGGAATGATAATTTTTAAGAATATAAAACCTTATACTAATTGAACAGAAATGAAGTGATGAATAAGCATCATGTCATTGATCCTTGGCGAAGAAATACCGCGAAGATTTACCAGTGGAAATTTCTGAAAAGAAATTGAACGATCGATTTCAAAATTTAGAAGGATTTTTGAAACCTAGGAACTCTGGAGAGTATAGCAGTATTTTTTCAAACTCGTTACGTGTATTGATTCAAAAGTTACATTCCAAGAATACAACGCGGACTACATTTTTATCAATATTGTATAAATAGGCCGTATTCAGAGCAGAAGTATTCAGTCATTCGTGACCGAGGACGGTTACGCTGTTTCAACAGACGCTGGGAGACCCAAGTGGGGTCACTACGCAAGTATGATTGTCAAAACTTTATCCGGGTTTGGGGAAGTTTGTGATAAGCGTCGGTCAAAAGGATATTAGTTCAAAGAATAGTTACGTTCCGAAAGTAGTAGTAACAGTTCGAAGTCAGATTACATCTTCAGAACATAACGTGGTGAGAATCCCAGTGTGGATTCCAAGTGATAAACAGTTATTCGTGGGACTAGAGTAATGCTGAGGACCACATAATACGAAGTCACTAGTATAGACTAGGCTACGGTTCTAGCAAACTTGAAAAGTAGAGCCAGTTGAGAGAACGCTATATCAGCGACAGGGAAATAGTATCGCGCCGACGAAGTGAGTTCCGCGCCGATCGAAACCAGGACAGAGACTTTGAGGATAGAACTGTCCGAGGTGAACAGAGAACCGACGGAGATAGCAGTTCAGAGACTTTCATTCGTCAGGAGAAGTCTATGACCGGGGGAGAATTACCAGATACCTGCATTTTCCGGACGAGACGAATAAAGAAATTGTAAAACGTGTGAATTGAAGAGACTATAACCACGTGTTTTAGAAAGTGAAAAGTAGCATTATTGTATGCTCGAGTGATTTCCTTTTTTTTTGGAAGATATACTTATAGTATTTTGAAGTGTTGATATAAGTGTATAATCATATGTTGATGGGTCAAACTACCCTAAATAATAGAAAGCTAAGTGAAATGAAAATGTGTATTGAAGATATAAGTTGTAAAGTGAATACGATTATGAAAGGTGTAAAAATGTGTTACGGGTAAACGATGAGAGGTTAATTTACCAAAAAGGTTCAACAGTTATTGGAGAAGACCACCGAATAAAGTAAGTACTTACTATTTTTTATTATACATTTTGGTGGAGGGTCGTGCATTCTGAATAATTATGTTTCACCGTGAATTGCAGGGAAATTATGAATGTGTGTCACATATCACAACATCACAATGAGTCGAATAGAGTATTATCAGGACATAAAGTGAAGTTGAACTTAAATTGTTTTAAGATGGAAAAGCCCAGTTATTGGAAAAACGGTAAGATTATTTGATGAATAAATAATAATCAATAAGTAAATATGATATGTCAAATTAAAGTCATTTATATGAAGGAGTGCTGGAAGGAAATTAACAGGCTTTCACGGAAGATTTTAAGATAAATATAGTTTGATGCCGCTGATATTACCGATGAATAAAGTAGAGTCGAGTGATTTTGCTAGGAATAAAATAAGGGAATATCATTCTTGAGTGAAGTTGCCGCGGCATGTCTTATGGCGAGTCAAATCTTCGGTCTTAGGACAATAGGGGAGCAAAAGTCGTTGTATCAGCACATATGACTGAGTTGTGTTCCACTCTGGATGCATGAATTATCTTCGAAAATCCAAGTGTGAGAGGTTTAGGACCCCTTGGAAGGATTTTATGCTAAGCCGTTGGCTGCTTAGAGGTTGTTTGTGTCCGCAAATTAAAGACCGCATAACTCTCCGGGCAATGTTGGATACTCATGAATCGATTACTTTACCTTTGTGTGCTAAATAATTGCCATTGAGCAAAACTATGAATAATTATATTAGGATATAAATGCACTAAAACCTTCCAAATTGAAGGAGACGTGTTACTTGAAATGCCCAGCTGGAAAGAAGCAGACCACAATATTATCGCTGTTGACAGCGAGACGTGGGTCATAAATTACGTGTGTCGGCACACTACTTGAAAAGGGTCGGCGACCGTAGTAAGGCATATTTGGGCCGACTGGGAATTAAATTACTGTTGTAAAGATTGTTTTGGCATTATCAATGAAAACATGGATGATGTAATCCATTTGTATGTGTTATAAATATTATTTCCTGCAAAAATATTCATAAAAGAACAGTTTTAGGAATGTTATACCAGAATAAATATAAATTTCCCATGCGTGACACATGACTTGCAGGGAGTTCCTTTAAGAGAACCTAGAGATGCATCAGGGAGATGCGAACCACACTGATTGATTCAGTAGGGTTCATATTGAAGGAATGCACGACAATCCATAAGAAGTAGTACTTAACCTGTTATGTGAAAGAAAGAATGAACATTTGTGGGTCTAATCCAATGATAAATAAAATACATTGAAATATCTCAAGGAGAGATGTCAATTAATGATTTGTAATTGATAAATATGAATATTAATGATTATTCAGGGAGTTATCCTAAAAGATTCTTGTGGAATATGGCAGAATCAGTGGATTTAGCAGAATTTAGGTTCTTGCATGTTATATGGAAGTGAGAGTTAACCTTTTATAGGCTCAGTGGAGCCGAAATAACAGAGTCCATAGAACACTGTATGTGTAGTGGCTGTTTCTGTTTTTATGATGGAACACGTTTTTGTTTGATTTTGATTAATGTCATTTTGATATTTGGATTAACGTAAAATTTGTGTGGAGTGCCATTTTTATTATTAAGTGTTGTTTTGGTGAAGTTTTGAGCGTTGACCTGTGTTGCTCATGATCCCTAAATATGTGTGTCATATCGTGGGAAATGAATGTACCATCCCCGAATCGATTGAGCGAGGCGAAGTATGACCGTATTATATTATTCCTACAGAAGGTTTCAGAATTTATCCTTTGAACCTCTACGAGTAACACTGTCTACTTGGAATTTCGGACAGACCACTATATTCCCTTCATTTAAGCCCTTTGGCCCAAGTCTACACCGTTTCACTGATCTGAACCAATTTTTACTTATTTAGGCCTACCCATTGGAACCCTGCGTGTAACGCTGCCCTCTTTAAATATCGGACAGACCACTCCATTCCCTGCATTTAGGCCCTTTATTTCAAATCTGCACCGTTTCACCTAATTGCAGAAGCCTTACATACCCTTTGAAACCCTGTTGGTAACACTGTCCACATTATATTTTGGAGAACCTTCTCCATTCCCTACATTTAGAATAACAGACAAGAGGAACTTGAAAACCACGTTTTAAGGCCCTAGAACCATTCTTGTCCGTAGTAGTGTAACATTACTGTATGAATATTTTAATAGTTCTATTGTTGGCTGGCAATGTGGGCTGCATCACGCTACCCCTACCCGTGTTCTGGTGCAGAATTGCAAAAATAGTTACATCTGGCGCTGATTATAAATTGCAGTCGCGGGGAGTAATTATTGCAAAAATATTTCTTATGCCCCTCAAAACAGTTATCATAATGAAAATATTATGCCTCTGTATAAGCGTGATGGTGTTGGTGCAGTACATTGAGGTTATCAAATGCTATAGGCGTTGGTGCTTTCAAATTTACTTTCATTTATTCCGATTCTTATCCTTGAGCGCTATGTGGCGATAAATAACACTATTGCTACCTCAGGAGCTCAGGACAGCCGAAATTTTTCAAAGTGCTCTGATTATTTTTCTATGGCGCTATGTGTCAAATGACGACACTATTGGTCTCTACTTTTCTAACAGCCAATGAGATAAACGCCCTAGGCAGTGTCTATAATTTCACATACTCGTCTTTCTAATCATATTTTTCAATTCGTTTTGAATGACATGTGTCACTTCTGTAGTTAGTAAATAGCCGTTTCCGTGTTCATTACTATCATTATAATTACGGGAAAATGTCCTGAATGTTACGTCCATTATACTGTACTACTTATCACCCGCACTACCACCACCCCAAAAATTAAATTATATATCTTTTTTTTTCTGTTAGTTTAAGTATCATGTGCCAGTTCTGTAGTGGTATTCATTATCATCCATAAAACAAATAAATCCACCGGGCGAAGCCGGGCACTACTGCTAGTATATCTATTGAACCCTTATTGATCAATAAGGGTTCACTATACACTATGAGTGTAAGAATTGTTCAGCATGAAAAGTTCTACAAAAAAATCCACGACAGCATAATATCTCTATCTTTAATACATCGCCCACTAGAAGTGCTTTTACGTTTTCATTTCTTCGAGCAATCTTCATTCATTGGAAATTTAAATTATTAGCTTCGGAGCGTGTTTCTGAGGTAGCGACCGAGCCTATTATATCAGCTTCGGCCAGCATCAAACTGTCGAGTCGTGTCGAGTTAAGACTTCAGAGAAGAGTATATGTGTTTGGAGTTTCGCTGTTTACCTCGGCTTTCCTGAATTGCGTCTGGGACCTGCCGTCCGTGCGTCTTTTAAGCTTACGCTGCGTAAACCGTTGAAGATACCGGGCGAAGCCGGGCGGGTTGCTAGTTATTCGAATGTTTCGATAACTTGAATGATATTTTATTCTGAAGTTGGGGTGTAAAAGTAGTTGAATCAGGTTATTTAGGTGTGACATGGGAATTACAATATGGATTCAATTGTGTAGGGAAGACGGGTTGAGGTCAATGTTGACGGGTTGCATGGCTCAGCGGCAACGTTCTCGCCTGCTGTGCTCAAGGGTGTAGGATCGAACCACGGCGCAGTCAGTGGCCATTTGAAGGTGCGCAAATGTGCGGGAGTCGTGTCAGTAATTTACTGATATGTTTAAGACCCCCTTCGGGGCAAAATCCCGGCACCCCTGCGTTTGTAAAAGCCTCAGTAGTTAAAAGCCAGCTAACAACAGAAGCAGCAACTGACTATTTATGGATTTATGATGATAGAACCCATTTTAGCCTGTTTTCATTTATGAATATATGACTTTCAAAAACCTGTTAACTACAAGACTAATATGGCGGCCGAGCGATGTTGAAACATTTAAATAGACTTTTCTCACGATTTAACCATCCGAACGCAGTGAAACTTCGTACAGCAAATGACTGCACGAATTGCAATGCACTGACCTCTAATGTAGTTCAATTGTTTACATAACTTCAAGATGGATACTGCGCGAAATTTTTAAATTACGTTTTTATTCCTTGTGTTCTAATCATGCGATCGAAATCAACGTTTAAATAATCAATGTACACAATAATCCTCATCTAATAGTACATAACTCTATGGCCTACATACAAATCCAACATGGCTACCATCCAAAATATTTAGACGGTTCTCAATATCTGTTATTCAATGACAGCAATCAAACTGAAATTGTTATGTGTATAGAGACTATAAACAAAAGTTCCCCTATGGGACAATCAATAACCTAGTGAGCACAAATCTAACATATGCGGCGACGCGAAATTTAAATATTCGAATGGACGTTTCCACGATTTAACCATCCGAGCGCAGTGAAACCTGTTACGGTATATGATTATATACATTTTAATACAGTGAGTCTCTCTCACGACTCGGCCGGCCGGCGCGCCCAGCTTATCTGTCTCCTGTTTACTCATCACTCCCCGCTTGGCATAACATAGCACTTCGCTCACTTTATCCGTGCATGACATGAGATAACAATTACAATTAAGAAAATAACAATTAATTAAATAAGCTCGTACCTTATGACAGGAGATGTTGGAAATTTTCTCCTCATACATCCACACATTTCCGGCATCGTCTTAGGAAACTCCGATTCACAAGTATAAGTTCGTCTTCCGTAATTGAGGCTTTATATCTCTCTGGAAATGTTCTTTCAGTTCGCCCAACGTGTGAGGGTTTCTTGCATACACCTTATTCTTTAAGCAACCATATAAATAAAAGTCACAAACAGTTGAATATGGGGACCGTGACAGCCATAAGTCCGTACTAATTACACGGTATTCAAACATTTCCTCAATTAAGTTTAATGTGTCATGAGCTGTATGCGCGGTGGCAGAGTCTTGCTGAATATATCCATTTCGAGAGTAAGTGTCAGTGAGTTCGTCAATAAATGGTTTGAGTATATTATCCCTGTACATTTGTGCATTAATTGTGCCTTGACAAAGGATAGGCCCTGTAATAATGTATCCATTTACTTCGCACCATATTCCGACCCTTCGTTATGTAGAGGAATTTCGTATATGCGATGGGGGGTTTCTCTACTCCAACATCTGTTATTCTGCGTCGTCGAACCATACCCGTGGAAATGGAACAGAGCTTCGTCCGAGAAAAATATTAACATATCCGGAGGGAAATAGCCTCAATTACGAAAGACGAACATATGCGTGTGAATCGGAGTTTCCTAAGACGATCCCGGAAATGTGTGGATGTAGGAGGAGAACATTTAGAACATCTCCTGTCATAAGGTAGTAGCAGCTTAGTTTATTAATTTTAATTGTTATCTCATGTCATGCACGGATAACGTTAGCGAAGTGCTATGATATACCGAGTGGGGAGTGATGAGTCAACGGGAGGGAGATAAGCTGGGCGCGCCGGCCGGCCGAGTCGTGAGAAAGACTCACTGTACAATGGCATCTAATTAATATAAATTATTTCCATAACCACGAGATGGCAGCTTAGGGAAATTTTAAAATTTCTTTTTTATCTCTTGTGTCCTAATCATGCTATTGAAGTTTGAATAAAACTCCTACATAATAATCTTCATGTAATAGTACATACCTCTAAGACCTATATATAAAAATCCAACATGGCGTCCATCTGAAATATTTAGAAAGTTCTCAGTATCTACGAATCTATTACAGCAATCAAAGTGAAATGTTGTATGTTGATAGAGGTAATTAGCGTATGTAGGATATATGACAATAAGCTGTATAGTTCCTCACAGAACTACTTGTTCCTTCATGTGTTTCTATATCTCGAATTTAACTCGAAATCAATTATTATTCAAATATTTTATTTGTATTTATTTAAAGCCAAATTTTAATTTATTTTGTTCATGTTTTGTTATCTATTTAATTATCATGTTTAAGTGTATTTATAATATTATTTGTAATATTACTTTTATGTTCTTAATTTGTTATAATTCTATTTTACAATCTTATTTTATTTAATTGTAATTTTATAAGATTATTAATTTTTACAATTTTTTATTTCCATTCTTAATTTCTTTCATATTTAATTATTTACGTTTTAATTGTTTTTATTAAAAATATGAGTGATCTCAGGTCAAGAATATAGAGAAATATGGTTTCATGAAATACTAACACTTCCAAAAGAAAATTCCCCGACATAAGGGCTGAAAGATTCAACCATCAGCATCTTTGACATAGCGGGTGGTTAACCTATAAAGGGTTAGCGTGGACCATTTGGCGTTTAATTAGACATGATTGTCAATAAGGATTCCATTGAATAAGGTATTATAAACCTCGAATCGATACATTGCATATAGGAGTAAAAACATTAAAAAATTCATTCGTGGACTGGGAAGTCAAGTACTGAACTATTTTTGCAGCATGAAGGACACTTCAGACGACAAGAAGCCATCTGTCAGCTGGGTCGCGGTGGACTTAGCTGAAGCACATCCCCGTACAGCTGTAGCAAACAAAGAGAGCTCTCCATCCAAAGTGTGGCTGTACTTCCAAGAGTTCTGCAGCAGCACCAGTCTTCACGGACTGCAGTATCTAGGCGAAGTGCAGCGCCCTCTTCCAGAAAGGCGAGTCCTCTCTTCCTCCTATATCATGTTAAATGATTGCAGGCCTCTTGTATCTGATAGCTCGGGATGTGGACGGCAACAATAAGGGTGCTCACTTTCATGCTAGAACAGAATTTCAAATTGTATTGCGTCATGTTGTTGTTTGAGTCTTCAGTCTTTTGACTGGTTTGTTGCAGCTCTCCATGCCTCCCTGTCTTGAGCTAATCATTTCATCTCTACATAGCTACCACACTCTACATCCCAAGCAATCTGTTTAACATATTCTAACCCTGGTCTACCCCTACAGTTCTTGTCCTCAACCCTTCCTTCCATAACTAAGCTTGCTATTCCTGGGTGTCTTAGTATGTGTCCTACTAACCTATCTCTTCTCTTCATTAGCAGTCGCCAGAAACATCTCTCCTTTCCCACTCGTCTTAATACCTCTTCGTTTATCTCCTTATCTACCCATCTGATCTTCATCATTCTCCTGTAACACCACAATTCAAATGCTTCAATTCTCCTCTTTTCTGCTGCACCTATAGTCCAAGTTTCACTTCAATAGAGCGCCACGCTCCAGACAACGGCTTTCAAAAATGACTTCCTAATACCTAAATCTATATTCAATGTCAACAGATTCCTTTTTTGTAGAAAGGTTTTCCTTGCCTGAGCCAACCTACTTTTTATATCCTCTTTGCTTCGTCCATCACTGGTTATTTTGCTTCCTAAGTAACAGAAGTCTCCTACTTCCTTCAGCTTTTCACCTGCCAATTTGATGTCCATAGAGGTTTCTAATTTATATAGGCTGCTTTCCAGTATTTTTGTTTTACATTTATTCATTTTCATCATGTATTTTTTCCGTAAGACGGAGTCCATACCATTCAAAAACTCATTAAAATCCTCAGGCGTGTCAGCCAAGATGACGATGTCATCAGCAAATCTCAGGGTTGAAATTATTTCTCCTTGAATCTTCACTCCCACTTGGAATTTTTCTCCAATTTCCTTCATTGCTTGTTCAATGTAAAGATTGAAAAGTATGGGTGATAAGGTGCAGCCTTGCCTTTCACATTTCTGAATACCAGCTTCTCTCTCATGTCCTTCAGATCGAATGATTGCTGTCTGGTTTCTGTATAGATTGTAGATCATCCTCCTATCCCTGTACTTTATTCCAATAGATTTCAAAATGTCAAAAAATTTAGTCCAATCAACGTTATCAAAAGTCTTTTCTAAGTCTACAAATGCCATGAACGTTCTCTTATTGTCCCTTATTCTACCTTCCAAAATCAGTCTAAGACTTAGTATGGCATCCCGTGTTCCTACATTTCTCCTGAAACCAAACTGGTCTTCACCCAACTCCGTTTCTATCTGGCTTTCAATCCTCTTGTAAATTAATCTAGACAGGATTTTTTAAGCATGAGTAATCAAGCTGATTGTACAGTTATCTTCACATCTGTCTGCTCCCACTTTCTTTGGTATAGGGATAATAACGTACTTCTTGAAATCAGGGGGTACCTCACCTGTCTCATAAATCCTACACACCAAGTGAAATAACCTGATCAGACCTTCATCTCGTATGCAGCGTAGCAACTCAATCGGTATATCATCTATGCCTGGTGCTTTGTCCCTGCTTAAGTCCTCCAATGCTCTGTCAAATTCTGATCTCAATATTAGATCTCCTTTTGCATCCTCATCAATTTCCTCCTCCGTACAAATATCACGACACTCATATCATACGTTGTTGGCATGTTAAACAACCCATTTGAATTCAGTAGGCCGTGTTCAATGGCAAAATTAATCTCGGGATTTTCCGCCAACACAAAGTTCCTCCATTCTCTACTTGAAAGCGCTGTAGTGTCAAGGAGTTTAGATATCTAACCCCCTTGACATTCATAGCGTTCGAAGGAACGACGAAATTCGACATGCAAGCTACCCTCTGGGTGTCAATTAACAAAGCTTGCACCAGGCACCCGAGGCCATACGATATTATTATCCTCCACCGTTTCCATTACATGATTCTCAATCTCCTTTCCCTTATACAAACACTCTATGTAAGCTTACCAACTCTCAACCTTTTCTTCCTTATCTGTTAAAGGCTTTCCCTTTGTGTCCTTAATATTACAGCACTTAGTCTTCTTTTCCCCAAAAGTATTCTTAATCCTTCGATAAGCTGTGTCTACTTTTCCTAATTTCAGACAATTTTCTATACCTGCACATTTCTCTTTCAACCAGTCTTCTTTCGCTTCCTTGCACTTCTTGTTAACCTCAATTCTCAGACGTCTGTATTCTGCTTTCCCCTTTTCATCTCTTACATTCTTGTGTTTCCGCCTTTCATCGATCAATTCTAGTATATCCTTAGTGATCCTAGGTTTTTTACCTATTCTTTCTTTCCTACCAATGTTTTCTTCCGCGGATTTTGTTATTTCATTCTTCAAAAGTGCCCATTCGTCTGCAATTGAAGTTGGTTTAGGGTTTTTCATTAGTCCTTCCTTTATACTCTTCTTGAATCTTTCGTTTACATCCTTCACTTTCAGTCGGTCTATTGCCCACCTTTTTGGCTTTTGACTTTTCTTCAGTTTCTTCAACTTAAATCTGCATTTCATAACAACCAGATTGTGGTCAGAGTTTATGTCAGCACCAGGATATGTTTTGCAATCCAAAATTTGGTTTCTAAACCTCTGCTTGACCATAATGAAGTCGATTTGGTAACGCCCAGTATCTCCTGGTCTCATCCATGTGTATATTCTTCTATTGTGGTTATTGAATTAGGTGTTAGCTATGACCAACTCATGCTCGGTGCAGAATTCCATCAGCCTGCTTCCTCGATCATTCCTTTCGCCTAATCCGAAATCTCCTACTATCTTCCCTTCTATGACTTTCCCTACCACAGCATCCCAATCTCCCATTACTATAACATTTTCATCACCCTTGATATACCTCAGAATTTCATCTATTTCTTTGTAGACCTTTTCAACATCTTCATCATCAGCTTGACTGCTAGGCAAATAGACTTGTACCACTGTGGTGCACGTAGGTTTTGTATTGATTTTTGCTACAATAATCCGTTCATTATATTGCTCATAATATTCCACCCACTGTCCAAGTTTCCAACTCAATATGAGACCAACCCCTGCTTGGCCATTGTTTGATTTAGTGCTAATGACCCTATAGTCACCTGACCAAAAGCACTGTTCTTTCTGCCAGCGCATTTCACTAATCCCAACAAATCCAACCTCAACCTATCCACTTCCCTTTCTAAGTTTTCTTATCATCCATCTCCTAGCAAACTTCTAACATTCCATGCTCCGATCCGTAGAATATCAGATTTCCTCTTTGTCACTTCTGTGACATAAATTTAGTGATTGTTTTAGTTGTTGGACTCAGAGATTTTCCTTTTAAACAAAGCAAAGTTCTTGTCAGAGCAGGTTGAGGACAGGACCCAATTCAGATATGTCCCAATTTCACATCATTTCAGCAGAGTACTCGAAGCCGACTATCGTATATTAGGTAGATATCATCAGAAATTTCATCACCATGTTGTGACTTCCGGAAAAATTCGACATCCCCCAGACCCCAAAACCACCGTCAGTTCAAAAGTTAATATAATAATTTATATTACGTATCTCTTCCTTGTGGACACGATAACTACCGTCATTTGGCACAAATCACGTTAAAGTTTATATATAAAATATAACCATTCAAAATCGCATCAGCCCTCTCCCCCTCCACGGATGTGATTTTGGCCTTCCGGGGGGAAGTAGAAATGGGGAGCGAAAAGGTGGTATATCGCTATAAGTGTCTTAGTGTGTGAAAATACATTCAATGTTCGTATTATTCTACAGATAGGCCACAATATTATATCCGTAAAGGTTATCTTAGTATTTGGTTTGATTATTAATTTAATTTGATTTGATTCTATTCGACTCGACTCTACTGGATTGGATTTGATCGGATTTGATTTAATTTGATTGGATTTGATATGGTTTCATTTTATTTGATTTGCAGACTGTGTTGGCTGGTTACGATCTGTGTGAGCATCGCCTTCTGTGGGTACGTCATCATGATGCAGTGGGACAAGTGGGAGAACTCACCTGTGATCGTCACCTTTGCTGGCAAGTCCACTCCTGTGTCTGACATCCCCTTCCCAGCGATCACCATCTGCAGCGAGGTCAAGTTCAAACAGTCCTTCCTCAACTACACTGACCTCAAGTTGAGGTTCTACAAAGGAGGAAACCTCACTGAGGAAGAGTAAGATTGTTACTGTTATTTATGTGGGCGTGGTGGTGCAGTGGTCAAGCAAACCAGGTTCGATTCCTGATTAATGCATGTGAGATTTATGAGGTAAATAATATTACGTCTGGTGGTCCGGAATCTACAGAAGGCCTACATCCCCCCGCTTATGATTGCGACTTTAACTGTCACGAAAACTACATGTTTCATCTATTTATCTTTCTTCCTATGATTATTATTATTATTATTATTATTATCTTTAATTTCTCATCAATATGATACAATTCAGTCTACAAGATACGGATTTGATAATCAAGTATCCAGCAAAACTTACTGGGATAAAAATAACCTACCAATATGACGCGTATCCATCAGCAGTGCCTTCTGTGTTCTGGCAATTAGGTGTTTCATTTGCAGTTCCTCCAGAGCTATCACCATCGTCTTTGGAACAGTTCCCGTGGAAGAGATCACCACTGGCAAAATTCTCACGCACTTTAGTCCCCATAGTTGCCATATTTCTTCAGCCAACGGTGCGTACTTTTTTGATTTTTCAGACTGAGTAGTTTGCATATTTTGGATAAGTGGGACAGCAACGTCTATGAAGTAGGCCTTTTGGTTTTTTGTATTGAGATAGAAAATATCAACTCGATTGGCCAAGATTTTCTGGTCGTTTGAAATAGGTCTATCCCAATACATTTAATGATGGTCATTGGCACGTTGGCAGGCTGGTAATTGTGGTACACCATGCTCGTATCCGGAAATCCACATTTCATAGACAGCTCTTGATCTTAGCAACATAATTGTGCCTCTTTGTTTATTCTATACCAGCTAGCGTAGAGCAGCCACCGATGATGTGATCGATGGTCTCCAGCGCTGAGGAGCATCTACGACATCGATCATCTGCTATATTCTCTTTAAGTTTGTGCCTTCGACAGGATCTTTCACTCAAAGTGGGGCCGGCCGCGTGGCGCGTGGAGGGTCGGACGAGCACATGAAAACTTGCAGAGTTTGGGGTCGAGAGAGCGCCCGTAAATAACAAGCACATATAACAACACATAATCAAAGTAAAATCATTGTCACAGAAGATGTTGGAAAATATCTTCCACCTGCATCTACACATTTCTTGTATCTTCTAAGGAAATTTTAATTCACACGCGTTAGTTCATTTACCGAGATAGCCTCAATTTCTCTTGTGATATTTTGTTTGAGTTCATCAAGTGTGTTTTTGCATAAACCATATTTTTCAATTTTCCCAACAAATAAAAATTGAAGCAATAAAGTTTAACACTTAGCAATAACACTTTATCAAATTTTGAAACACAATAACAATTAAACAATAACCAGGTACACAAGTTATAAACCTATAACGTGTAACTTAAAATAGGCTTTACACGAAACAAGGAAGTCAACTTTACTGCGTCGCAACTGTCTCAGCTCCGTGTTGCAATGTGCTCGTCTGACCTTCGGCTTGACCTTTTACCGGCAGTGTTGCGTCAGTCACTTCAAGTAAAAGACGCTGTATAATGTTTTGTTGCAATTACAAAACCCTCAGTTTCACTGAAGAGCGAACCGTGCTTCAACCATAAGTTCGACAATGATCAGTCGACATGATAAATTTTATAGGCCACTATATTACTTTGTCAAAATTTACTTATTTCATGACGATTTCTCAATTAGTTTAATTGCTATGGCTCTTAGTTCATGCTGTAATTAGGCGTGGCGTTTAAAGTCCCAGTTCACTCTCAGCTTTGCTCTCAGCTTTCGCGGGATGTTGTAATAATTATCTGGATTCAAATTATCCGCTTCTCTATGCTTGATATTAGTTGATATTATGGCCAATAGATAGAACTGATATACTCTTGGAGATGAGGCTTTATATTCTTTGCTACTGAATATTTGTTTATGTGTGCTTATATGACATGGGCTTTTCATGTGATCGCTTTTGCTGTATAGTCTTATTGATATTGCTAGTGGAAGTGTAGTGATTGGGAATGTGTGAAGACAATCACTAAAATGGACTAGGAAACGCGTGTTTCGTGGCAACTAGCTCTTGTAAATGTTAAGAGGGCAAGAAAAATTATTACCGTAACTAATGGTAAATATAACCTACAGCCATGTACCAGTGAGAGGAAGATTGGTGGTGAAAAGCATGACGAACTGTACCCTTGAGAGAAGCAGTAGACATGATTCTGTTCTCGGGGTCGTGTTCAGTTCTTGTTCTTTTCTGCGTTAGAGTAAAAATAATCATATCTCGCTTCCATAGTATCGAGGATTCATAGGATAAAACGTATAACTAGAAATGATGTGAAACAGGATAATATAAACAATATTTAATGACTGAATTGACTAATAAACAACAATAAAACAAATAATCTCCTCCCTGAACTCATTCCCAAATTACAATAAAAACAAAGACATCGAATAAAATTGTGAAAAGAAATCTACCGATCGCTTTAAATTGTGTGCGCGCGCTATGATTAAATGTAGAAGGAAATAAGTACTGAATAACGCGGTTTCACTTCCAAATGAATCAATCAAAAAAGTTGCGAATCCCCGTTCTGAAAATCTCATTTATGGCACATGGGAAAGTACACTAACAAAAATGGCTGTATAATTATAAATATACACTGACACACGCTACACTTAAGAATAAGAAAACTACAACGATTTTCTCGGAAATCACAAAATATGCGTGAAGGCATATTGACAAAAATAGAGCTGCCTCAACTGGCACAAATGCTCACAAGACTAATGATCGCTAGCATGGCACATATAACAACAAGATTGACCGGGGTCACCAAACTCTGAATACATAAAGCAAAAGCAACAAAGATATGCCCAAACAGGCTAATATATTACATGAATACAATGCAGACAATGATCAACAACAAGCAAGGAAAGTAGCGGCATAACGTGAATGACGCCCCAATTACATTTCAATTTAACTTATAATCATTCAGGTTTTTACAAAACAATTCAATAAATAGATGATCATCGTTCTCCTGATACTAGTGGGCTTTGATCGTTATCTCTGAGTTGCGCGACAAGTGGATTTCCCCTATCTCTCACTCCTCAAACATCTGTTTCATTCTAAGTCGCAAGCAGTGTCGACAATAATGCAACAGTCTACCCATCGCTTTTAGGGGTCCCGTTTTCTTGGCCATCCTGAAAAAGCATATCAATTCACATACAAAAACTTCTCGACAATTCTATCGGAATTGCAAAACTCATAATAATTCCATCAATCTTCCCGCTAGCAAAATCCACTATCACACATATGACACACATCGATTGGACTGACTCTAAATATCCACACAAGTCGGCATCGGGTCAGAGCTCCCTAAATTAATGTTCAAGAAACTCTCTAACCATTTAAATACAAAATAACTTGACGAGGAAGCAAATGGCTTCTCGTATAACAAAATATTAGCAACTTAAATGATCAAATTACATAGACTGATTGATCACAAATCGACTATCACAACTATAATTCCCCCTAATGCCGCTTGAATACGCTATATTAATTCAGATTCACTTCTGTCATAACGCTAGCTTCCAAATTAAATTGATCATCTGCCTTACGCTAGCATCCACGCACTCCATGCACGTTTGAAGCCACGTATACTTGAACCAGCAAATAAAAACCAAAGAATATTTACACTTACAAATATGTCACGCTGTGTCATGCACTAATATGTGTGTCAGGCACAAACAAAACAAGGATTCTACATTTATAACACAAAAAGCAAATATTTACTACAACATATTCCCATGAAAACCATAACCGATTTTTCAAATTAAATAAATTTAATTTTGGTACTCATTCCATCTCCAGCATCCGTTAGATTACATCTCCCGACATCATCTCTCCTGGTTATGCTTAGCTCATCATCGTCATCTCCAAGGTGATGCTAGTGTTGACCATTCTTTCTTATTCCGGCTGGAATGATATCGTGCTGCTTGGATAAAAATGTTAATTATTTCACACGCTTAAATTGCCTAGCCATTTTGCTGTCTTTGGCTACTTAATTCACCAATAGTCCTTCAGCAAAATTACGACGTATACTGGCCCTAATTGTGTAGTATGATAACTACCTAAATTCACTGACTCCAGTTTCTAAGCAAACTTAGTTGCACGCACACAACTGATTAAGTGATCTCAAAATATATCCCAAATTTTAAAGTATTATAAGTCTCATCTCGACACACAAATAGACGTCGTGACTGTGTCCTCAGACACCCAAAATAGTTGTACGAAATGTCACACCCGACACCCCAAAGAATAGTAACGTTTGTGTCCTCAGACACCCCAAAAAGTAGTAACTTCAACAGCATTCAGAGCAGTATATAAATGATCTGCACATAAATTTGAGGGTGGGTGTAGCTCTGAAATTAAGTTGTGTAATAAGAGGCTCACTGGCATGCGACAACATTCATTCTGCTCGTAACACTCTGTAGATTACGATGACATCCATCCGCAATGAAAACGATCGTGGGGTAATCAGAAAATTAATTCCGGCTCAATCATCATGCTCGGCTGTAGCACGCGGTGTCAGCGCCGAAATATGCGTGGTTTCTTCTTATTGGTTCTACAGGATACTGAATTCGCGGTTATTCTTGCATGGAACCTCCCATAGGCTTGGCAAAAAGATCATTCTGTCTCTAGATCTTCTGCATTCCATCCTTCTCTGCCATTCCAAGGCATTTTTGCATGACTCAAGTGCTTGGTGACGCTAGCTGGGTCCAACAACTGCTCATAACGGTACACCCTGCTGGAGAACTGCGGTCATAAATACCACGAAGGCTTGAGTCTATGTAATATAACATTCCACATCCTCTCCTTCTCTTCGCCAGCTAATACCTGCTGTTTCGAAATATCTGGCTGGTTTCTCTACCGAGTGCCAGTAGCTTCAAATGCAGAATGAGAAATATCTAAGAATCATTAATATGTCCTCATATTAAGGGTTCAATTCCTGATACTGCTGATTTAGATATTGAGTTCAATAGGATAATACCATACCAAGACAAGGAGAAAGGGGAGTGTGTTGAATGTGTTGAATTTGTGTGTGATAACCTGTGTGACTGTGATGGCTGTAGACGCTTAACATTTGCCTGGAGTAGAAGTGGGAGACCATGGAAAACTAGGTTTAGAATGGTTGGAGGTGAGAATGGAACCGACAAGTTTTCAATTTTGCTTGACGAGACTGAGTGTACCCCTGTGTGAAGTAGTGAAGAGGGGTAAACATTTTCAAAATGAGGGAAAAAGGATTTTTGCGGGAAAAACCTGTTTTTTAGATATTTGCTTATATTTGGGAAGGAAAGGACGGATTTGAAAGTATGGGGTGTTCTAGGACTTGCAATGATGCCCCTCTTTTCCTATAGCCTCTCTTGTTTAATTAAAGGCCCAAAACTAAAAGGTCATCCGCTTACGATATTTCGCGAACTTATAATCGGATTTGAACATATGGGGTGTCCTAGGACTCATAGTGTTTCCCCCTTTCCTATGGACAATCTATTTCCACCCCAAAATAAAAACTACCCTTACCCGGGGGTGAAATATTGACTTTTGTATGCGTGCGCACTTGCGGCTTTTGTAAGAGAACGGACGTTTTAAATAATTATTTTTGGATGAGTTATCTTTAAAAAATGTAATTAAATGACTCAAAACTGAAAGGTCATCCGTTTTTCATATCTCGCGAACTAATAATCGGATTTGAACATATGGGGTGTCCTAGGACTCGTGTTTTTACTCCCTTTCCTATGGACGAACTCTTTCCACCCCTAAATAAAAACTACCCTTACCTGGGGGGTCAAATAGTGGTTCTTTTTATGCATGCACACTTGGGGCTTTTGTAAGAGTACGGGCTTTAATAATGAGTATTTATGGATGAGTTATTAAAAAAACATTAAAGGACCGAAAACTAAAAGGTAATGTGCTTTTAATATCCCGCGAACCATCGATCGGATTTGGCCATTAGAGGTGTTGATAGACTCAAAATGGCCAACCCATTTCCATGACCAATGAATTTACCCAAAGACCCAAAACTATAAGGTCATCTGCTTCTTAGTATCTCGCTCACCAATGATGGGATTTATACATAGGAGGTGTCATAGGAATTGTAGTGATGCCCCCTCTTTTTCTATAGCCTCTCTCATTTAACCAAAGAACCCAAAACTAAAAGGTTGTCTGTTCTTAATATCTCACTAACCAATAATGTAAAAGACTTGTACGAGGTGTTGTAGCACTCTGAATCCTTTCCCGTAGCCAATGAATTTACCCAAAAGAGCCTAAACGGCAAGGTCATCGACCTGTGAATTATAAACTAATCATCGGAGAGGGTGAATTGAGATGTAGTTCACTAATCATTATTATTATTATTGCTATTATTATTATTATTATTATTACTATTATTATTGTGGGAAACGGTTTCCAGATCATGACACTCACAAGCATCGAATATAGAACTGAATTATTTATTAAAAACAATGAAACTGATTAAAATACAGTAGAGAATTAAGGGGATGTGGTTTGCGGCTCGTCGGAACTTGGAATATTGCTTCTCTTCTTTTTATTCTCAGATAATGGCGCTGAGCTTACTCTCGCGCCCCCTAGATCCCATACTCGGCCGTCTTGATCCTCATCCGGCTCCCACATTATTATCAGAGTATTTAACCCTAAGCGGGAGGGTGCTGTTTTTGTGAAGGGTGGGGGAGTGAGTGTGTGATTAATGGGTGCATGTAATGAGGATGGCCGCTTGGTAGTTATTATTATTGTTATTATTATTTTTATTATTATTGTTATTATTATTATTATTATTATTAGGACGACATAACAGAGTAGTTAGCCCTAAGCGGTGTAGAGGCGTTATTTGTGAACGGTATTTGATTAACGGGTGCATGTATTTAGGATGACCGCTTGGTAAATATTATTATTATTTATTTATCTATTTAATATTTATTAGTACTTATTATTTTAACTTGGAACGTTAGAGCAGCAGAAAAGAGGAGAATTAAAGCGATTGAAATGCGGTGTTACGGGAGAATGTTGTTTTTCTACCCGGGAACTTTCAAGATTCAACGATCCAGCCCAGCTTCGGATTCCCAGCAAGTGGCTTCTTGATTTATACGGGTACAGCACGGTTACTTCCAGAGATAATGCACCTTTTGTACGAAAAAACATTATTCGTGGAAAAATAAGTTCAAATTGAAGAGCGTACCTCAGAAGTGGGAGAATGATGGTTCTACCGCATGTCGCCTTTGTGCTTGAATACTGATGCCTATGTTGGAAATGGTTGCGTTGCGAAGGAATGGTGCTAGAGGGTCACGTGAGGACTCGTTTTAAGGGTATTTTCCTGATCTATCTTATGGCGGTCTTATTGTTTTAATATCATGAATATTTGACAATGAGGGTAACTGATTATTGAGCTAAAACATGTTTTTCACATATTTGGTGATATCTGAAGAAAGTATGGTGGGATTTTGATGTGTGCGGTATGCTTTGTTCAGGGTGTTGTCCTCTCTTCTATGAAGTATGAAGAAGAGTAATTATTTTGTAAACGAGGGGGATGGTATTCATATTTTTGTTGTTAAATAAATTGAGATTTTCGTGTGTTGCGACGTGTGGTAAAATCATATTTTATTATGTGTGAATGTGTTGAATTTGTGTGTAATAACCTGTGTGACTGTGATGGCTGTAGATGCTTAACAATTGCCTGAGTAGGAGTGGGAGACCACGGAAAACAACGTTTAGAATGGATTGAGGTGAGAATGGAACCGACGAGTTTTCAGTTTTGCTTGACGAGACTGAGTGTACGTGTAGTAGTGAAGAGGGGTAAATATTTTCAAAATGAGGGGACATCTTTTGGGGGTAAAAACATGTTTTTTAGATATTTGCTTATATTTGGGGAAGGAATGGACAGATTTGAATGTATGGGGTGTCCAAGGACTTGCAGTGATGCCCCCTTTTTTTCCTATAGCCTGTCTCATTTAATAAAAGGACCCAAAACTAGAAGGTCGTTTACTTTTAATATTTCGCTAATTAATAATCGGATTTGAACATATGGGGTGTCCTAGGACTCGTAGTATTCCCCCTTTCCTATGGACGATCTACTTCCACCCCAAAATAAAACAACCTCACCCGGGGGTGAAATATTGATTTTTTGTATGCATGCACACTTGGGGATTTTGGAAGAGGACGGGCTATTAAAATAATTATTTATGGATGAGTTTTTTTAAATATATAATTTAAGGACCGAAAACTAAAGGGTCATCCGCTAATAATACCTCTTGAACTAAAAATCAGATTTGAACAAGTCTTAGGACTTCTAGTTTTGCCCCTTTCATATGGACGATCTATTTCCACCCCAAAATAAAAACTACCCTTAACCGGGGTGAAATACTGATTTTTGTATGCATCCGCACTTGCGGATTTTGTAAGAGGACGGCCTTTTTAAATAATTATTTATGGATAAGTTATTTTTAAACAAATGTAATTAAAGGACCCAAATTAAATGGTCATCCGCTTTTAATATCTCGCGAACTAATAATCGGATTTGTACATATGGGGTGTCCTCTGACTCGTAGTGTTGCCCCCATTCCTATGGAGATCAATGTGCACCCCGAAACAAAAACTACCCTTACCTGGGGGTGAAATAGTGATTTGTTGTCATCCCATAAAATCATCTACTGCCGAGCGACATAACTGTACATGCATGTTCAAAACCATGAGCTTGAGTTCAAGGCAATCAACATAGCTCAGCGTTTAGTCTCACTAAAAGTTATCGTGCCTTTACTTTCCATTTAAATTATGTATGAAATGCAGCCAATGATTATAGCAGGGTATTGTAATTAAACGCCTGTCGGCTCGCAACAAGTTCAATTTTTGTCCAAGCTCGGTTTCACCCACTGTCTCTGCGAGGGATCAAACAGCCAAGAGGACAGTATCTTGAACTGGACACACCTAGGCTGCTGATAAAACGGTGAACGGTAACGGGTCGATTGTCCAGGTAAAAATATATTTTATAAAAATTTTCTACTATTTATTATCAAAAACATAATTTGGGTCCTGTTTTGGACAATTTCCTCCACTATTATATTGTTACGTGCCACCCCTAGTGACAATTTCGTTAACTGGATAACGGAGGGTAGAAAGCACAACACCAATTACTGCTTTAAAGAGAAGTTAGCTTTATTGCTTGCAGGAAAGATACACCACTCAACAGCAAATAAAAGCAATTAGAACCTTACTCCAGTTTCCTCAAGTCTCTTCCTTGAGCGCTCTTGCCCATTCACTTCTCAACAAACCACAGAAGTAAAACCGTCTTAATGAGTCCGGTGGCCTTGACAGAAGCTACGTGCACCTCTTCCACATGTACACCAACTACAGTTACTTACGATATTCCGCTACACGCTATTTCGCTGTCCACAAACTGGGGGAAACAATATCACTGGATTTCGTAACTCGCACGGCACTTCGTCACCACACTTCTGTCGCTCAGGAAAGACGCTCGCAATAGCTCGTAAAACACACACCCACAGAAAACTCGGTCCCCTCACTGTTGAAGCCGCTTATATAGCAGGCTGGTGACTCAATGAATTCTAGAATCGTCCAGGACACAGGGCCTCTCGACATTTCCTTCACTGGCTGGGTCACGAATATTCTGGACCATCCCTTTCACTTCGCAGTCCTTTGAGTAAAGCGCACGTAATACACTGAGGCAGAGCACACACGGCCCGGGGGAGCTGTGACTCAAGCGGCGAGCGACAAAACAAACTCACAGCCGTAACACCACCCCCTTCCTAAAAGGTTGATCATCCCGATCAATCATTGGTCCGTCTGTGTCCCTCCGTAGGCTGCCAGGCGATCTCGATGTACGATCTTCATCTTCGCCCTCGGGCTCCGCTGGATCTTGTAGACGACATCGTTGATCCGTTTCACGACACGGTACGGGCCCTCCCAGGACTTCTGCAGTTTGGGTGACAGGCCTCTCTTCCGTAATGGGTTGAAGAGCCAGACCAGGTCGTCCTCGTGGAATCCGCCGGCATCCGTCTGCTGGTCGTATCGGGTCTTCATTCGGTCGGTCTCGATCCGCAGTTTCCTCCTCGCGAATGCGTGCACGTCCTCCAGTTGGTCGACCAGTTCTTGACAATACTGGCTTACCGGGACCGGATCATTCCCAGGTCGGCCGAAGGCAAGATCGACAGGTAGACGTAGCTCCCTCCCAAACATGGCCCGGGCTGGTGTGCACCCGGTGGCTTCATGCACGGCGGCGCGGTAGGCCAGGAGAATTAGTGGAAGATGTTTGTCCCAATCCCTGTGGTGCTCGCTGACGACTATTCGGAGATGGTTCTCGATGGTGCGATTGAATCGCTCTACCATCCCGTCGGACTGAGGGTGTAGCGGCGTTGTCCTTGTCTTCCGGGTTCCCAGCAGCTGGCATAGATGCTTGAACACCTGCGACTCGAAGTTCCTCCCTTGGTCAGAGTGCAGCTCCAGGGGTACTCCGTACCGGCTGACGAATTCATTCACCAGGGTCTCTGCGATCGTCGCGGCTTCTTGGTTAGGGAGCGCATACGCCTCCGGCCATTTGGTGAAGTAGTCGCTGACGACCAATATGTAGCGGTTCCCTGCCTCGCTTATCGGGAATGGCCCAGCGACATCGATGGCCACTCTCTCCATGGGGCCACCCACGTTGTAGGTGTTCTATGGAGCCCGTCGTCTTCGTCCTGGGCCCTTGCTGGCTGCGCAATCGTGACACCTCGCGCAGTGGTTCTCCACGTCAGTTCGGCATCCGATCCAGTTGAACCGCTCTCTCAGCTTCTCCAGGGTCTTCTTTATCCCTAGGTGTCCACCAGATGAACCTCCATGAACTTCCTTCAGGACTACCTCCGTCATAGCCTTTGGAACGACGACTTGTTCCCGAGATGTCTTCCCGTCGGTGCTCTCCCAGGTACGGCAGATGAGGCCATCCCTCACAGCCAGCGAGTCTCACTGCGCCCTGTAGGACATAAACTTTGGGCTGCAGTCACTCACAATGTTCCACCCGGGTCTGGGGACACAGGCCCTCTTCCATTCGGCCATCAGTCCCAGGTCATCATCTTCTGCTTGTGCCCGCGTAAAAGATTCGCGGCTCCAGTTCCGTTGAAGTTCCACAGTCGTCCGTCGGAACTGTATCCCGGTGTTCTCCTCCCTCCTAGTGCAGAAGGTGCAGTTTTCGGGGCACGGTCTTCGTGACAGGGCGTCGGCTTTTTGAAGTTCAGGAGCCACCGCAGGGATGCATGGTCGGTCCTGATGAGAAATTCTTACCCGTACAGGTACTTGTGGAAGTGTTCGATGGTCTCACGATGGCGAGCAGTTCCTTCCTGGTGACGCAGTAGTTCCTCTCTGGTTTGACAAGGCTTTGCTGAAGTAGGCCACTACTCTCTCCTCGCCGTCCACTATTTGCGACAGGATTCCCCCTATACCAAAGTCTCTGGCATTGGTATCGACGCTGAACCTTGTTCCAGGTCTGGGGTAGGCCAGAATAGGCGCGGTGCACAGAGCCTGCTTGAGTTGTTCGAAGGCACTGTGGCATTCTGCTGTCCATGTGAAGAGTTGGTCCTTCTCAGTCAGTCGATGCAGTGGTTTAGCGATGTCGGCGAATCCTCTCACGAAGCGACGGTAATAAGTGCAGAGTCCCAGGAAGCTTCGTAGTTGGGACTTGTCCTTCGGAACTGGCAACTCACTCACAGCTGCGGTCTTTTCTGGGTCGGTGCGCACCCCTTCCTCGGAGACAATATGCCCAAGGTACTGGACCTGCTTCTGGAAGAGCTGACACTTCTTGGGGCTCAACTTCAGCTGGGCAGCCCGTAGCTTCATCAAGATTGCACTCTCCACTTCGGGATCACAGTGGGGCTGACGATGGCCCTCGATGCTCCCGTGTCGATTAGCATGTGCCGGCTCACTCCGTTGATGACTCAGTCGACCATCAGGCTGCTATTGTCCCTCCGTAACTTCGTCACACGAACTTGGACTGCCGGGGCTTGACGACTGTCACAAGCCAACCTTTGCCCCCCAAGGCTGTCTGATACTTGCTTTCCTGGGCCGCGCGGATCCCCTACGACTGGCTGTCCCGACGGAAACCCTTGGCGGCGGCGATCACCGCAGACCTTGCTCAGGTGGCCTCTCTTACGGCAGGTCCAGCAGGTCGGTAGTCCCCTTCCGGGCCGCCTCTCCAGATGTCCTTCGGCTACGTTTTTTTTTGGTGGTACTGCGACTCTTGAAGAACCGGCCTAGCGCCTCCATGAGTTCATCGGCCAGGGGCTTGGTCTTGTCGGCTTTGGCTGGTTCGCCGACGTCCACCTGACGCACCCGCGCGCGCATTCTAGATACCTGCTTTGCCGTCTCGAACTAAAGTGCGTTGCTCAGCGCATCTGCCAGGGTCTTATTGCGCTCGAGTCGCAGCGCCTGTTGAGTGTCCGAGTCCCGTAGCCCGTCGGTGAAGGTCTGCGTCGCAATCTGTTCCAGAAAGTCGGCCGGCGCTGTTGGATAGGCGAGCCTTACGAGGCGTGCGATGTCCATCTCGAACTCCTGCAGGGTTTCCGCGTTCTTCTGTACCCGGGTCCGGAGCTGCATCTGGTAGGCCTGCTGAAGATGGCTATCTCCATATCGGGACTCCATATGGGCGATCAGTGAAGCGTAGTCCTGGGATCCAGTCGGGATGGCCTGAAGGACGTTAAGGGCGTCACCTCTCAGCGCTACAATGAGAGCTGTAGCCTTTTCTGTGTTGTTCCAAGTAGTGGAGTACTAGGAGTTCTGCCCCACTTCAAAACCCCCCTTGCTCTACTACTAAGCCTCAGCCATGTTAAATATCTCTTGAACGCATGGTCCGATTTTGACAAATGAGGTATTGTTGGACTCGGGCTGACGTCCTCTTTGCTATGGACCACTCATTATATTTTTCAAAATTTTTTTGAAAATTTTTGTTTTCGAAAATAGGCGATAGTTTGAAAACCAAACAGGATAGAACGTTGTGCCATGGCTCAAACGAACAGTCTTTATGACCTTTATTTTTTGTAATAAAAAATTTTTATTTTTTATATTTTTTTGAAAACACTCGAATTTTGAAAATCCTATATTTTGGAAACTAGGAACTCTACAAAAAAAATTGTTTAACGTAAATCAATGGTCCCTACCCCCTCTACCCCCAAAATAAATTTAAAGTCTCTAGAATGAAAACCTGCAGTAGTGTGGTAAGGACAGAGCTGCTTATAAAAGCAAGTGGTGAGCCCCTGCGACCTTGGAATGGAAGGAGCCATGCTAGGAGGGCGTGCTTGGATTCGTTTTTTTCGTCTCGTTGTGCTCTTTACGGGAATGTCGGTGTCGAAAAGGTGAAAATCTGGAAACACAGTCTTTTTGGGGTAAAAACGTGATTTTAGACTTTTTGCTATATCTCGCGAACCAATCATGCTAGAGGCATGTTCGACAGGTCCAAGGACTCGGGGTGACGTCCTCTCTGCTATGGACCACTCGTTATAATTTTTAATAAAATTGGAAACTCGATTTTGGGGTAAACACATGCTTTTTGTGATTTTGCCGATATCTAACGAACCAATAACGTTAGAGGCATGTACGACGGGTCCAAGGACTCGGGGTGACGTCCTCTTTGCTATGGACCACTCGTTGTAATTAAAAAAAAATGGGAAATGCGATTTTGGGGTAAACACGTGTTTTTTATGATTTTTGCCGATATGTCACGAACCAATAACGCTAGAGACGTGTACGAGGTGTCCTAGGACTCGGGCTAACGCCCCCTTTCAAATGTGGTAGATATTTTTTTTCCAAAAAGATAATTCACAAAGGGCCTAACGCCATACATGTTGAAAAAACGTTTTCTTTTTCTTTACCTGTTTATAATTTTCATGGAGCGTGGTGGTTGAGAGAGACGATACTGCTGGATGTGTGTGTTTCAACGAACTTGTCGCTGACCAAGGTGGCTGTGTTCAATAGATCAATTGATATTTCGACGAGTCGGTGTATGACAGAGCGAGCGTGCGTTTTCTGATATTTTACCTTTAACGTGTAAACGGTGATGAGAACTAGGTTCTATGTTGGTCGAAGCGAGTAGAGAAAACAAACTTACCGACGAGCAGGAGGTGAATGTCATTTGAGCTTATTGGAAGGCTCCGATCTGACTTGACAATAGGTGACGCTTGAAGGTGAAATAATCTGACCATCGTGGTGGCAGGGGAGTGTGAAAGGCATGCACACACATTTGTGAAACCACATGTAGGCTAAACCAGTGACATCCTGTCTTGCTTCGTACGTGACAAAATGCAAGTTCAGGTGACATTTGATCTACCTCAGGTGTTCGCTTGGGACGTTATCTATCTACATGCGCGATAACTGTTAACAAGTTACATCCTGTCTTGCTTCGTACGTGACAAAATGCAAGTTCAGGTGAAATTTGATCCGGCACAGGTGTTCGCTTGGGTGTTATCTGTCCACGTGCACGATAAGAGAATGTTCAAAGCGTGGGAATCGCTGAATCAGTAAAAAGTATAATGCAACTTGTCGGAATAATGTCACAACCAATAGATAGGCAAGAGCTGCAAACAGCAGTGGTGGGAGGTGAAGGGAGGGAGAGGGGAGGGGGTGATGTATGAGAGAACACAGGAGGAAAGGGAAAGACAAACATGTATGAACATGCATGAAGCGCGGAGCGCTGTACACATAGAGCTATAGGTGGTGTACAACATGTGTGAATAAATAAAAAGTACACAGGTTCACACAACATGTAGTTTATTGATCCAAGAATTAAACGTAGAGTTAAACCCTAACCATTTGACGTAGAGTTTATTTCCTTTTTGTTTCAACACTTTTTCCACAAGATAATGCTGAGGAAATGCTGTTTTCTGAAGTTCATGGAGATAAAATCTACCTTTTATGGGTTGATGGTTGAGGTCCTCGAGTAAATAGGTGACTGGACTGTCCAAGTAGACTCGACGAATTCGAAATAGTTCAGTCCCCCACTGAGGCGTGTAGCCCTTATTGAAGACAGACTTAAATTTGCTTACACGAACAAAATCCCCAATGTTCAGTCGGTGACGTTTAGGATCAGCTGCTTTTATGGGGTTAAACAGTTTATCCAATCGCTGAATATTTTTAGTCACGAGGCGTGGCTTGGTCCCAATCGTTCTATGTTTGGTGTCATTGTAACGTGATACTAGCTCAGGTAACATGTCCAACCAGCGATAACTGCCCTGAGCGGTAAACGCTTTCCACATATGGGTTTTCAATGTTCGGTTGAACCGCTCGACCACACTGGCTTTCAGATTGCTGTACGTGGTGTAATGGTGAATATCCTTAGATTTGAGAAAACTGGAGAAATCCTTGTTGAAAAATTCTTTCCCCTGGTCGGTTTGTAGCAACTGAGGTTGACGTTTGGAGTGTTGAATAATATGTTGAAAGGCCTTGGTAACTAGTGGACCAGACTTGCGACGCACAGGTTCAACAAAGGCCATTTTGGAATAGACATCAATGACGGTCAACATATAGCGTACACCGTCGTTAACGCCAGCATAGGGTATCATTTCAACCAAGTCAGCCTGCCAAAGTTCATCCACACCTCGTGAAATCACCTTGAGTCGCGGATAGTGACGCCTAGCTGGGCGATGCAACTCGTGAGCAATACCCATTTTAATGGGTGAGGGCTTAAACAATAATTTTGGCATTTCGAAGTTCTTGTTCAATTTCTTGAATTTCCCAATCGTGACCGGTGTGGCCAGCTTGACGTGAGGCATGCAACAATTGTAGCCGCTGGACGAGCTTATTGGGATTGTGCCAGTAGGTAACATCCACAAGGGGTTTTAATGGTTTAAAAGTCACTCCCGAAGCGGACACTTTACGACGAGTACTTTGACTGGTGGGAAACATTTTTGCAATGATGGTTTTATATTTTTGAGATATATTGGCATTCACTTGTTGCGTGGGATCATACTGTCTTTTGTGAGCATGGGTATCCAATAAAATGGATTTATATTTGTCAAGGTCCTCTGACGTATAATCATGGGAAGAGGGGGTCCGAGAAAAGAGCAGCTTTAACAGTCCTGGCGTTAATTTATAGTTGATGTTTTTAATGACAGCTTTAGTACGAGCAAATTTAATGGATGAATCGCCAATTTTAAAACTATCATCCTCATAGCGAACACCATACGTGGTATCTGTGTTTCCAATAAATAGATCGGTGAAATAGGGTTCCAATGTTGATCCATAATATTTTATTAAAATGGTTTTCAGTTGAGCTTTATGTTGAGGGGTGGCCAAGAGTTGTGAAAACGGAGACGCTCTGGAAGGGCAAGGTGTTTCGACCATGGCCAAGGATTTCTTTTTTCTCAAAAACTCTGCAAGGGGTGCGGCCTTTTTTTGAGGCGTAAACACTTGTTCCTCCTCATCCTCAACTTCACTATCACTAGTCAAATCTTCCACTTCCTCTTCCTCAGGGTCCTCGTGCAGCGTCTGCGTGGCTTGTGAAACGGTGGGTAGCGTTTCAGATGGCTTGAAAGAGGGTTTCAACATGGCTTTTAGTGGAGGTGCTAAATGTTGCTGAATAAACAAAGCATGATTGGCACGTGATTGTTTCAATTGACGAAACTTTTGGCGAATAGTATTTTTTGCTCTAATAATATGCTTTTTCAATTGACTCTCTGCTAACGCCATGGTGTCTTGACAAATGACTTGATGGCGAATGAGACAGGGCCTTAAATAGCAATAAAATGATCAAACCCTAAGCGATACCGTCCTTGGTTGAGTTCACTTTGTTTGTCAATCACTAAACAGGCATGACGTTGAGTGTTCCAGCACTTGGCACACAATTCTGTAAACATTTGAAAGGTCATATCCGGATTCACATGTTCATTATAAATGTGACGACTGTTCCTCTCGTCCTGACGAAATAAAACAATGACATTGGCATTGTCACGAATCAACTGTTTGGACATTTTAGAATACGTTTGCCCAAGATAGAAGCAATCGATATGTTTGTGTCGACCCATGCTGAAATAGCTTTGAATGATGCCTTGACGTTCAGTGGATACATCATCGAAAATCATGAGTGAATCAGGCTTTACCTCATCCGGTGAAATCACATTTTCTTGCATGGAAAATGTAAAATAACCCATATTCTCTTTTTGTAATCCAGACATGACTTGATCCAGAAACACGTAGAGGGGTTGGTAGAGAGATTTTGCAAAAATATAAATATTTTGAAAACGCAGACCATTGGGCGCTGTAATGAGCGTTAGCAAAAGATTAGTCTTTCCACAGCCGGAAGGCCCCACAATGATGCAGCGAATGGAAGATGGAAACAGTGAACCATGGCGTTGTTCACGTGATGTGGGACAGAGATGGGAAACCATGTCCCCCACGGGGAATGACTCTTGCTGCTTAATAATCTTCATTTCAACTAAGGCTTAGAAAGGCTAGCAGGCTGTCTATATACAGGACACCGAGCCTTGTCATAGAAACAGTAGACTGGTACTACAGGTTGACGATGGATGTCTTTGGACGTGCGTTGATGGCCAAAGCTAGGCCTGTCCCCATACATGATCCTAAACAGGAAACAGATCCTGCTAATAAACACTATGTGGATAGGTCAGTAGTGCCACGCACAAAACAGGGAGATTATGACTTTAAGGGAAAGCGGTTAACCCATGTAAAACATCCTCAAGTGTCTACAGACGTTACTACGAAAAAGTATGTGGATAACAAAGTGTATGAGTTTTATGACAAAGTGCCCCAGCTTATGGTGAATGGCTATAGCGCTAATCACCATCGGATTATTCACGTGGAAGACCCACAAGACGAAGACGATGTTTGTACCAAGCGTTACGTGACCCATGAAATGAAAAGGCTTTATAAATTTATCCCATCTGTGTTTTTAGTGTATCTGACAAATGAAAAACCTGTGAATGACAGAAACCATTTACCGCTAGTCCATGATCAGCACTTGACCTATGCGCTTGCTTCGGGTTTAAGCCACTATCGATTACACTATGATGGAACCATTCACATCAAATATGCCATACCTGATGAGAACCATTTACAAATAAAGATAAATGGTCATAGGATGTTGCTTCATAACCATGAAATGGTCAATGCAGGTGACGAATTATCCTTTTATCTCATGTTGACATGGGATGAAAAGCAAGCGGGAAAAACCATAAACGACTTCCCACTTTATGTGGAATTGGAATATACAGCCATGAAATAACCATCTGACGTTAGTTGTGATTTAAACTTTCTTGTGAAAGGTTGTGGGTCATTATCATCATGGTGAAACAAAGGTATGCAGTGAGAAAGACTAAAAAAAGGACTTTGTCCTTGGCAAAGCCAGGGCTTACAACATTCGAGGACAAGCCCTTGCGAAAGAAAAAAAGAAAAAATAATGTATTGACCATAAGGAAAGCCCTTCGAGCAGCACAGAGACAGGTTATTCCAAAACGTCGGCGACAGGTTTCAAACCAAGGGCGAGTGATTCCCGTTCCCAAACGAGCGGGATTTTTACCTGCATTATTTGCTGGTTTGGCTGCTCTGGGCTCACTTTTGGGCGGTGCCAGTGCAGTGGCGAAAACCATTAAAGCCGCGCAGCAGGGCAAGCAACAACTCAAAGAAAGTCAGCGACACAATGAAACGATGGAAGCGATTGCCATGGGGGCTAGAAATGCCAATTTAAAGCCAGCCTTTTATCAACAAGGATTTGGGATTTCACCATTTCGAAATATTAAAAAAAAAAAAATTTAACCTCAGCCATAGCGAGACATGCCCTGACGCATCAACAAGTGGAAAGCTATGCTAAACAACTAAAGCTTTCTCATTTTCGAGGTGTGTTTATGCGAAACCAATTACCCCCACGACCCTGGAAACAGGAATGTGCTGTTGTCAATTTGGATGATCACCGAGGACCAGGAACGCATTATGTAGCTTATGTCAAAGAGGGATCCACGGTATGGTACTTTGACAGTTTTGGGAATTTGCCCCCGCCCATGGAACTAGTGACCTATTTTGGAAACAGGATCAAGATATATTATAATGTGAAACGTGAGCAAACGTTTAACAGCCAACAGTGTGGACGTTTGTGTTTAATTTTTTTATATAAGACGCAGCATAAGCAAAAACGCCACCAGTATGTCGGCAGAAAGTAAAACGTTTACAGTGCATGGACGTGGACCTGAAGTCAGCCTAGACTTTTACCCGCCTATCGAATTGAGTGAAAAACCCTATGGTTTAGGACTTGTTTCTCTTGAAATGTACAATCGAATATACAACATACGTGAAAATGTGAACAACAAGTTTTACTATGATGATTCTGTGCTCACCCTGAACTCTGGTGGATACACGATCGATGATATTTATGAACACATTTATGTGGTGTTGATCAATCAATATGGTTTAAAGTCATTTCTCGACGGAACGCACAAGTTTGAACTTGTAGGCAATACCAACACTCATCGCTGCAGTATTTTCTCCTCATTCAACATTGACTTTAAAACACACCCCGATTCCATTGGCCCATTACTAGGATTTAAACCACGTGTGTTGGAGCCCAACAAAAAACATGTTTCGGACCATGAAGTGAAATTCATTGAGGACCATCATGTGTCGGTGACGTGTAATATTATTAGCCAAGTGTACACCAATCAGGAACCATTGCATTCACTTTATGACTTTATTGTGACATCGCCCAATGGGTATATTATTCGTGAAAACCCTCCAGTGGTGCTTTTTCATGCTGTGGCTGTTGATAGTATTAGTAATATAACATTAAGACTGATCAATAGAGATCAACAACTCATTGATCTAGATTCTACCACACCAGTGACTTACAAGTTGGTGCTAAAGCCACTATGAAGTTTGTGTATAAAGCAACAACACCGTCTAGGAATGGTGTTAGTTGTTTGCCACGTGAATACACGTTAACATCTCAAGGCAAGCAGATTTTACAGCATTTGGGTTACCACGTCAACCCTCATAATGAATTCTATCCTAGAGATAGCGAACCACATCGAGGAGCAACCAGGAGTGGTAAGAATTGATCTCCATTCCTATCAAGCTCAAACACCTGGACTCAATAACAATGATGAAATTCAATTTGTTATCAACAACCAAGATATTTACACCCTACCGCATGAAAGTGTCATTCAAATTGAAGGTCGGCTCACCAAAGCCGATGGCTCTACACCTACCACATCCAAGTTGGCCAACCATGGTTTAGCCTTTCTGTTTTCTGAAGTGCGGTATGTCATTAACGATATCGTGGTGGATAGCACTCGAAATGTGGGCATTTCCAGTGTCATGAAACTATACCCCTCTTATAGTGAGGAAGAAGGTAAAACACTTTGCATGGCAGGTTGGTGTCCTGACTCGACCAATGACTGGATGGTACACACCGATGGAACCTTTACTGGATATTTACCTCTTAAACTGATTTTAGGCTTTGCCGAAGATCACCAACGCATTGTGGTCAACGCAAGGCAAGTGCTTTATCTGGTGAGAGACAGGAGTGATAATAATGCACTCAAGGGAGCTGACAATGCCCCCATCGATTCAAAAGTTCAACTACAACGCTTGCTATGGAAAGTGCCTCATGTGACCCTTGAAGATAACAAAAAACTGGACATACTCAAGATGGTAAAGAGAGATATGCCTCTACCCATGGAATTTAGAAGCTGGGCACTCCATGAGTATCCGCTATTGCCCACCACCAACACACACAGTTGGTCTGTAAAAACAGCTCGCTATACAGAGAGACCTCTCTACCTGATTGTGGGTTTTCAAACGAATCGCAAGTATCAACAAACCAAAGATGCCACGCAATTTGATCACCTGCAATTGAGAAATGCACGTCTTTTCCTCAACGGAGCTGTGTTTCCCTATGAAGGACTGGATTTGGATTTTTCAAAAAATAAGTTTGGCCCCCTGTACGACTTGTTTTCTAAATTTCGATGGTCGTATTATCAAAAAGAGAACGGCCCCATGCTACTACCCCAAGCGTTTAAGGCAAGAGCACCACTGATTGTTTTTGACTGTTCTTACCTGGAAGAGTCTGTCAAGCCATCCAATATCGACATTCGACTAGATTTTGAAACGCATGACAATGTACCAGCCAATACGACGGCCTACTGTCTGATTATTCATCACAAACAAGTCAACTATTATCCACTGTCCAACCAAGTGACGAGTGTATAAATAACAGCTCAACCCACGTCAAGTCGCTCAGTCATGTCTTGCTTTAAAGCCTCAAGAGACGTTACATCCATGAATTTAAACTCTGAGGAACAACGTTTCAAGACTTTTGCCACGTGGCCAGTGCCTTTCATAAACCCTCAAGCCTTGGCGGCTGCTGGATTCTACTATTTAAAAACAAGAGATGAAGTGAAATGTGCCTTTTGTCCCATCATCATAGACCAATGGCAGGAGGGCGATGAACCCATGCAGGAACATCAGCGCTGGTCACCCACCTGCCCCTACCTGCGTAGAATGAAAGTGGGAAATATACCCTGTCATTCAAGCTATCCCTCACTTGTGTCTCTGGGTGATGAAAAAAATACAAGTTATGATACATGTGGGCCGTATGGTATCCATGGTGCTTCGGTGAGCAGATCACCATCAAAAACGCCTAGTTTAGAGACATTGGGACATCATCGGTGTTATGGACGTTACAAACACAAGAGACTATTTTGTTGTATCAGTTGCTATCGTCCTTATCCTAAAATGAGAAAAGCCTGTAAGACGTGTTATGATAATAAAATGATGTAATTCTTAAATTCTTATTTTTGCATGTCCCCCTGTCCTACCCTAACCTTCTTTTTTGAAACTAGCATGGCAGGTAAGTCCATGCCATGATCACACGTGATCGTCAGTCAGTCGTCAGTTGAACTTGGTCCAGGCAAGCGTCAACATGTTGCGCACACTCATTGTGGATTGCCAAGGGTTTAAAATTGGTGACAACAAATTTATATTTAAACAAGTGGCCATAATCGATTGTACCACGTTTTGGATATCGCAAGCTACGCATTTGCTATTTAAACCACCCCATGCTTTTGATTTGTTGTGTGAAAAAGACCGTAAACAAACCCAGTGGATTGAAAATCATAGGCAACTAGACTGGAATCAGGGAACCATTTCCTATAAATATTTGGACGTGGTCATGAAAGCACACTTGTCCTCGGCCAATGTGGTATTTGTGAAAGGTAATGAAAAACGTCAATGGTTGCAACCATTTTTGGCGTCTTACTGTCAATGTATCGACCTCATGGAGTTGGGCTGCCCCTCCCTGCAAACGCTCATGGATACTTGTTCCTGTGGCAACATTACCCATACAGCCCTATCGCATGCGTGGCATCTCTTTCATTGGTTAACCACTCATGCCTGCTGGGAGTTGTTGAACAAAATTATAACTCAAGATTTACCTGTGAATGACGTCAGTGAGATTTCTACTAGCGACGTGTAAACATCTACAGCACATGATACCATGGAGAAAGGCAATGCTACGGACAAAGCCATCGGCAAGTTCTTTGTGTGCAAAAAGAAACTAGACAGTTTTACCAAAGAGGAACTCTTGGCACTGCCCAAGTCGTTCATTTATTATGTGGCCGCCAACGCGGTCAAAGAAATCTGGCAACATGTACCAAAATCATGGACTCAAGACCCTGTGTTGAGTGAATTGCAACCCTGTACGGATTACGATCACCATAAGCAAGTGGCCATGGCAAAAATACCGTCTATGCGTCAGTGTGCGACTTGCCAGCTAGTGAAACTGTATCACGGTCATAAAAGTCCGTGTAAAGACTTTGTTGAATCATTCCACGAGTGTCATGGCGAGAAAAAGCAACAACAACAACAACAAACACAAACATCGTCCACAGAGGAGGAGGAAGACCAAACCTTTTTACCATCGATGGAAAAGGATATGCCAGACCTGTACTGGCAATGGCGTCATTGACAAAGTGATTCAATACTTACCTTACGAAATCCATCTTCCAGGTTATCGTTTTTGCGGCCCTGGAACTCGTCTCGAAAAACGTTTACAACGTGGTGATGTACCCATTAATCTTTTGGATCAAGCATGCAAGGAACATGACCTTTCTTATCGCCATAGTCATTCTGGTTTAAGACATGTGGCAGATAAATTGTTATTGAAGAAAGCTAAACAACGTTTCACATCCAGTGATGCCTCAGTAGGTGAAAGGATGGCAGCCCTAATTGTCATGAGTGCTATGAAAGGAAAGTTGATGATGCATGGACATAAACATTGAGGAGTGAGGAATTGGGATTTGTTTGTATTCTATTTTTCTTTTGTCAATTCACTATGACTATGAAATAAAAACAAAAGTTTTCCAGAGCACGATGTTTTGTTATTTTTAATTTTAAGAAATCGTGATGTTGATGGCTGATTTTTTCATTTTACACATTTCACACATGATGAATTCCACACACTGTCATTTATCATTTTGCAATTTACAGTTTTTGAAAACGTTCGTTTCAAGTTTAACGTTTTTGATGATATGGATTTTTCCATTTTGCTGATGACACATTTTAAACAATGTCCGTTTGAAGTTTTTGAATTTTCAAATTTCACACATGGCCATTTCCAGTTTTTAAAAATGTCCGTTTTAAGTTTTGCTGTTTTGGTGATATGGAAACATGGAATTTCCATTTTGCTGTTTTCATATTTTTTCCATTTGGTGTATGTCGAAAGTTGAGATTTGACAATGATGTTGATGCGAGTGCTTGACCTTGATAATACTGCAATGTGTTGATGTGTGTTTGGAGAAACGTCGAGGTCTACGACTACTGCAGGTAAGACTGTTTTTACAAAAATAATGTCTTTTGACTGTCACATTTCAATGAAAAAACGAAACTATTTAAAACAAAATGAATATATAAGTGACCATTTACCCCCACCCCACCCACCCACTCTACCTCATCGTGTTTGCTCTGGTCAATCATACACACCAGTTTTCTCTCTCCACTCATACATTCACACCTGTCTTTGGGAACAAACACAACCACTTTATTTATTCCCAAAAGCACATTCTCGACATGCACACTCATTCCAAAAGAACTTTTTAGTTTATCATTTACATTACGAAAAATAATTAAATACTAGTTATTAAAGTTACTAAAAATCTTACTTATTTCATATTTACAAAAAAAACTCAACTTTGTACAGCGTTAAAAGAATCACACTATTTACCAATCAAAAAAATTTTAAAAAATAAGGTTGCACACAACTTTTTAAAGAGCAAAAGGTCCAAGTGAATTGTCACTATTTACAAAATCTACTATTTACAATGACAGAAACCAATATTTACAAAATTCTAAATCTACAAGTTACAAAAAGCCATGCCCCATAAACGATTAAACAGTGAAATCACACCTCCTCCTCGTTGCGATCATAACCCCAGGGCAGGCTAGTGAGCAGGTCATCAGCCCACACACGCTTGTTATCCATGGAGGCGAGGGTGCGTTTTCTCTGTTCCACAAGATACAAATGATGGTTGCTGGATTGTATCCTGCACTGTGTATGAGACATAGCTTTGCCAGTGCGTAAAACCGCTAAGTAATCGTCTACACGTAGCGATTTTACCACTGCCCTACCTACACCTTTTGCTCTCTTGGCTTCCTTACAGTCGAGTGTGCGGTAAGCATACATTTTTGAAGCCAAACCTACGAATTCCGTCATAATGGAATCACCGCATTCATCTTTTAAAACGCCCATTTCCTTCTTGTTCTTTATGGGCAGCTGAAACACGTTGTCAGCACTATAGCAAGAGGTGTCGAACCAGTCACTATGTTGCCTCATGACGTCATAGGGGTTGCAGTGGCGAATGTGGTAAATGAATGAGTCCGTGTCCATATACAAAAGAGAGACGTCCTCAAAATGGCGTTTCGCAAACTCATAGTGGAATCGATACATGACCGATTTAGAAAAGTCTAAAATGACTTGACCCAAGTAAATGGGCTTATCCATGGTCACGCTGGTCTTACTCATTTCAATAGTAGCCAAATCCTCATCGATAATTTTGATCGATTTGAAATTTGGCTTGGCAATGTACCGCCGGGCACCCCACCGCCCCTCCCAGACATTCATCAATTTAATGTCACGGTATTTGCGGACATTCTCCATAGACTTGCCATAGATGCAGTTGTTCATTAATTTAAAAAAATTAATTTCAAACTGCTGTGTTGCCATTTGTCGGTGCTCTGTGTTGAGTCGCATGTATGGCTCAAGCCATGCTTTTTGAGCAAAAGAAATACCCCTGTGGACTTTCTTCAACACCAAGCCTTGGGCGAGGCATTGCACCAACATTTGGATATGTAGCACATACCGATTTTTGTTGTAAAGTGTGCCCATGAGTTTTTCAGTTTTCACTTTACTGTCAGGGGGAACCATTTGCTCAAGACAGAATGGGAAATCGGCATGTTCATCATACAAGGATGATGGATATTCAATATCCACTTCTAGCACATATCCACGGCCTGTTTCTTGGCTAGCCATGTTCACATGAAATTCTGACACTTGTTTCTCTGTCAGCCAAGCAAACTTCCCATAGGGCAAAGGCTGACTCATGGCGTAACCGTACAAATTATTCACGTCATAGTACATTAAGTACGATTCTGGTTTGTTTGGTGAATAATCAGACATGTAGACATTGTTCGCTTCAGCATGGCGTTGGTTAAGTGACACAAAGCCGCCACGAATGCCCTTTTCAAAAAATAGAACCATGTCTACGTCAGTGAGTAAATCCAATTCCACTTGAGTGTATTTCAAAGCGGCATCGAACGAGAGTCCAGGACTCGTGTAATAGTGAGCCGGATCAAGACCGTAAATGTGTTGACACAAGTTACGGAATTTTTCAAACACATCAGTGAGCAGCAATACATCCAGTTTTAGGTAATGCAAAGCATATTCACTTAGCGTCTTCATGCCAAACACTCGCCAAACTTGACATGCATGTGCATAGTCTTCATCGGAAACGGTACTGCGTGTTAGTTTCGAGTAAAATTTCTCTTGTGGAGGGAGTTTTCTTTGCTTTAACACGTCCCAGCTGTTGCAGAAATCATACGGGAATATACCTTTCCGAATGCACAATTGAAATTGCTCAGGATCATTAAAATGCATTCTAGTATTTTTTAATTCCTCCTCATTCAAGCCATTCACAAGGCTGTCTAGCGAGGATGCCATAAACTTAAAGGAATCCAAAAATCGAATGCTAAAGTTGCTCAACCACCATGTCAGGGCTGTAAAACGCTCATGGTTTTGGGGAATAATGGTAAACGAGCCCTTGTTAACATGGCCCAATTCACGAATCAAAAACTGAATGTCATAATTCGCCAGATTGTGGAAAAAGACACCGATGAAACGAGGAGCTGGAAAGTTCAAGTTGCATTTACTATGCGCAGCTCCACGAAACTCCCCCGTAAAGTGCGAGTGATCACGAACGGTGTCTTCAGCATTGATCAGTGGCTTTTCGCAAATATGGCATGTCATGGCATGCTCATACTGCTGCTGTTGTTCTGGAGATAGGCTCATGGGTACTGGGTGGTCCAGTAATTCCTGTACATGGTCGGCCAACTTGACAAGTTCATCCAAGAACCATTTGGCACAATCTGGCCCCTCACGGTATTTGTAAACGGATTGTGTGGGGTCATGGGCACACACCACATTAAATCCTATGGCAAAGGGTTCATGTTTTTGAATGGGTGTGGTTGAGCTCATGGAGGGATCTGGTTCACATCCCGCCATGGGTGTGGTGAGAGCTTCGAAATCTGCATATACCACATAGGGAACAGTGTCACGCTTATGAATGTCCTTAAACTTTAACACAGCCTTGTCCCCTTGTGGCAATATCAATCTCACCGCTTCCTGAGTAACACAATCTACCCTATGACGTTCCAAAGAAGTAGGCGTCCAAAAGTATTGGAGACAACGGTCACAAATATGCTTTATACCATGTGCTTTGGACATTTGACTGCTTAGCAATCTACTCAGGCTTTTAATGAGGCAATAGTGATTCACTTCTCCTACAGATAAATATAAAAGATGAATGTGATGTCGTTTCGGTTCTTTTGTGGCATAAAGAGGACCCACAATCTCATCACCGTCAAGGCCATACACCATGAACGAAAAGTCCTGGTTGTCTCGTTCAAACCTATGGATCTCGGTTAAGTCCATAGGGAACGTCACTCGAGTTAAATTTAAAGTATGTTTCAATTCAACAAACTTGGCCTTGTACATTCCTGGTCTGTTAACATGACGATCTTGAGCTGGCTGCAAGTACGCAGCCACAGCCCACAGAAAGCAATCATTGTCATGGTTCTCAATATTCACCACAGCCTTTTTCGAAGCTATTGCTGGAGGTGTTTTAATATAGCTAGACCCAGCATTCAACGGGTTGAAATGACAAATGTTGATTTGTAAATGATGAATTTTGTCTAAGGCTAGACCACTCGGTCCTTGTTGCAGTTTATCAAATTTTGACAGCAAGGCATTCACCACGTGGGTTTCATACCACTGTTCCAAATTATGGGCTATGAATAGCTCTTGCATTTTACTGCAAATATAGAATGTCTCTTTATGCTCTACATCCTTCTTTTTATATACGAAATCGCACACTAGTTCTGTATTCACCTTTAAAGCCATATGCAACCTTTGCGCTGTACAAATTTCAATTTTAAAAATTTCAAAACAAGATTCTAAAAATTCTTTGGGAATCGAACTTTTTCTAACATTCACTATGCGGCCAGAGCACACACGCGATTTGAAACAACTGTTTAGGGTTTCCCAAGTTAACGTATCCGCAGCAGTAAAAGACATTATTTTGAAAGAACACACTCACCTGAGTTTAGAAATGTAGACTGTCTGACAATAATCCAAAAAACAGACACGTTCCTGGTTATTCACAGAGGTCAAGCGTTTTCCAACACTCTAAAAAGAAATAAAATAAACCACCATAAGTATATCCATTCCATATAGTTTATGCATTTCATAAACAAAACAAAATCAAACAGGTTATATATTTAAAAAAACAAATCTCACCTTGACGTGTAATGCTTTTCTATATTCCCGTCTCGTGGGCTAGTATGGAAATGGTTTTCTTTTCTAGTTGTCTGTCTTTCTCTTTCTTTAATATATTTCCCACAGACACACGACAGGTAGGCTATACACGTTATCTGCAAACAAATAAATAAATAAAATCATTAATTATCTAATCAATAAATAATTGCATGTATTTATATAAAATCAATAAATATATAAATGAATAAATATATACCTACCCCACAACAAGGTTAAGTATTTTCCACCAACACCAAAACTGATAAACGCAGTGTGTTCAAAGGTAGTCACCTAAGTGAGCGTGGAAATGATAACGACATGTCTTTATATATGCTACATTGCATGTATAATCTTTTTTTTTTTTCCACGCTTTGACCATTCTGTTATCAGGCACGTGGACAGATAACGTCCCAGGTGAACACCTGAGGTAGATCAAATGTCACCTGAACTTGCATTTTGTCACGTACGAAGCAAGACAGGATGTCACTGGTTTAGCCTACATGTGGTTTCACAAATGTGTGTGCATGCCTTTCACACTCCCCTGCCACCACGATGGTCAGATTATTTCACCTTCAAGCGTCACCTATTGTCAAGTCAGATCGGAGCCTTCCAATAAGCTCAAATGACATTCACCTCCTGCTCGTCGGTAAGTTTGTTTTCTCTACTCGCTTCGACCAACATAGAACCTAGTTCTCATCACCGTTTACACGTTAAAGGTAAAATATCAGAAAACGCACGCTCGCTCTGTCATACACCGACTCGTCGAAATAGCGATTGATCTATTGAACACAGCCACCTTGGTCAGCGACAAGTTCGTTGAAACACACACATCCAGCAGTATCGTCTCTCTCAACCACCACGCTCCATGAAAATTATAAACAGGTAAAGAAAAAGAAAACGTTTTTTCAACATGTATGGCGTTAGGCCCTTTGTGAATTATCTTTTTGGAAAAAAAATATCTACCACATTTGAAAGGGGGCGTTAGCCCGAGTCCTAGGACACCTCGTACACGTCTCTAGCGTTATTGGTTCGTGACATATCGGCAAAAATCATAAAAAACACGTGTTTACCCCAAAATCGCATTTCCCATTTTTTTTTAATTACAACGAGTGGTCCATAGCAAAGAGGACGTCACCCCGAGTCCTTGGACCCGTCGTACATGCCTCTAACGTTATTGGTTCGTTAGATATCGGCAAAATCACAAAAAGCATGTGTTTACCCCAAAATCGAGTTTCCAATTTTATTAAAAATTATAACGAGTGGTCCATAGCAGAGAGGACGTCACCCCGAGTCCTTGGACCTGTCGAACATGCCTCTAGCATGATTGGTTCGCGAGATATAGCAAAAAGTCTAAAATCACGTTTTTACCCCAAAAAGACTGTGTTTCCAGATTTTCACCTTTTCGACACCGACATTCCCGTAAAGAGCACAACGAGACGAAAAAAACGAATCCAAGCACGCCCTCCTAGCATGGCTCCTTCCATTCCAAGGTCGCAGGGGCTCACCACTTGCTTTTATAAGCAGCTCTGTCCTTACCACACTACTGCAGGTTTTCATTCTAGAGACTTTAAATTTATTTTGGGGGTAGAGGGGGTAGGGACCATTGATTTACGTTAAACAATTTTTTTTGTAGAGTTCCTAGTTTCCAAAATATAGGATTTTCAAAATTCGAGTGTTTTCAAAAAAATATAAAAAATAAAAATTTTTTATTACAAAAAATAAAGGTCATAAAGACTGTTCGTTTGAGCCATGGCACAACGTTCTATCCTGTTTGGTTTTCAAACTATCGCCTATTTTCGAAAACAAAAATTTTCAAAAAAATTTTGAAAAATATAATGAGTGGTCCATAGCAAAGAGGACGTCAGCCCGAGTCCAACAATACCTCATTTGTCAAAATCGGACCATGCGTTCAAGAGATATTTAACATGGCTGAGGCTTAGTAGTAGAGCAAGGGGGGTTTTGAAGTGGGGCAGAACTCCTAGTACTCCACTACTGTTCCAGTTATTTATGGAACAGGCCGCCTCGAACTGACGTAAGTAGGTGCTCCACGGGACCTTTCCGTCGAAGGTTGGGGGCGTCACTCTGCTATGTCCCGTTCCTGATATTCCCGGTGTAACGGTGGGCGGGCGTTGGCGCAGCTCGGCAATTCCTCTTGTAGAGCTTTGAATCTCGCTTCCATCCCCGTCGGCGGGCGTTGGCTCAGCTCAGCAATTTCCTTTTGTAAAGCGTTGAATTTCTCTTCCACCCCCGTCAGTGGGCGTTGGCGCAGCTCGGCAACTTCCACTTGTAAGGCGTCGAACTTCTTTTCCACTGCCGTGACTTCCTCACGCAGACCCAGTTCTGATTTCTTCAGGTCCTGTGTCAACTTATTCTGACCGTCTTCCATCTTCTTCTGGCCATCCTCTACCCTCTTCAGGTCCTCCGCTAGCTTATTTTGACCGTCTTCCATCTTCTTCTGGCCGTCTTCTAGTTTGGCAGTAGGTCCTCGGCTAACTTCTTCTGGCCGTCTTCTAGTTTGGCAGTTAGGTACTCGGCTAGCTTCTTCTGGCCGTCCTCCATCTTCTTCTGGCCGTCCTCCATCTTCTTCTGGCCGTCCTCCATCTTCTTCTGGCCGTCCTCCATCTTCTTCAGGTCCTCCGCTAACTTATTATGACCGTCTTCCATCTTCTTCTGGCCGTCTTCTAGCTTCTTCTGGCCGTCTTCTAATTTGGCAGTTAGGTCCTTGGGTAAATTCTTCTGGCCGTCCTCCATCTTCTTCTGGCCGTCTTCCATCTTCTTCTGGCCGGCCTCCATTTTGGTTTCCATGCCATTTAACTTTTCTAGCAATGCTGCCAATTGCGCCTCCATTTTAGTTGTTTGTCTTGTAAAGGGCATGCACTCACAGGAAAATTAGAGAAAATGACCTGCTCGGGTTTTGAAACAGGACCGTCAGGTGTTGTACTTGAGTTCGTAATCCGGCTTCTGACACCAGTTGTTACGTGCCACCCCCTAGTGGCAATTCCGTTAACTGGATTACGGAGGGTAGAAAGCACAACACCAATTACTGCTTTAAAGAGAAGTTAGCTTTATTGCTTGCAGGAAAGTTACACCACTCAACAGCAAATACAAGCAATTAGAACCTTACTCCAGTTTCCTCAAGTCTCTTCCTTGAGCGCTCTTGCCCATTCACTTCTCAACAAACCACAGAAGTAAAACCGTCTTAATGAGTCCGGTGGCCTTGACAGAAGCTACGTGCACCTCTTCCTCATGTACACCAACTACAGTTACTTACGATATTCCGCTACACGCTATTTCGCTGTCCACAAGCTGGGGGAAACAATGTCACTGGATTTCGTAACTCGCACGGCACTTCGTCACCACACTTCTGTCGCTCAGGAAAGACGCTCGCACTAGCTCGTAAAACACACACCCACAGAAAACTCGGTCCCCTCACTGTTGAAGCCGCTTATATAGCAGGCTGGTGACTCAATGAATTCTAGAATCGTCCAGGACACAGGGCCTCTCGACATTTCCTTCACTGGCTGGGTCATGAATATTCTGGACCATCCCTTTCACTTCGCAGTCCGTTGCGTTACGCGCACGTAATACACTGAGGCAGAGCACATACGGCCCGGGGGAGCTGTGACTCAAGCGGCGAGCGACAAAACAAAATTCACAGCTGTAACAATATGTACATCTAATGGGCAGGGGTATTAATACAACATGTATCCTATATTTTTAGATTTCGGTTATGAAAAGTAAACATAGGATTGGAAAGGAAGTGGCCGTGGCTTTTCAATTACAGTTATCCTAGCGTTTGTCTAGGGAGTATATAAAAAGAGTTCACGAATAATGCGGATAATTAACTGTTTTAAATTCAGTTTTTTATATGCCAACTTGTGAAATTGTAATGTCTATAGTAACATGTGTAGTTATAAATACAGGTGAGGATTACTAACGAGGTAGCCTTAATCATAAGACAGCAGATACAACTTTGAATAGTGACAGGTCGATTGGCATGGTAAATGCTAAATAAAAAATAAATAATGTTAACTGTGCATAATCCTATAAAGTAAATATTACGTGGTCTTAAACATATTTTGTTAAATATTTTGCTGCTTTCTTATTAATCGAAAACAAAATTGGACTCCTGTTATGGACACTTCCCCCCACTATTATTTGTACATCTAATGGGTAGGGGTATTAATCAAACAAGCATCCTATTTTTAGTTTTTGGTCATGAAAATTAAACATGGGATTGGGAAGGAGGCGGCCGAGTCTTTTGAATTACAGCTATTCTACCATTTGTCTAGGGTGAAAATAAAAAGGACTTCAAGCACATTGTGGGAGATTAACTGTTTTAAATCCAGTTGTGTATTGTGCCCGTTTGGACCGAGATCCAAAGACCACATTTTGTAAAATACCGAAATCAGATTAGCACGAGAAAATCTATCTCAGGGTCTATCTAGGTGAATATTAGGTCAAAATCTGACATCCGTGATCTCGGTAAATCACAAGTAAGGTAAGGAGAGAAATTATTTTGAAAATAGCACATTTCTTAAAACTCTCAATTTATTTATAGTTAAAATATTAAATTACTGGCAATAACCTCAAAACACATATAATACAGTCAAACATAAAAATCAACAGTCCCTAAAAATACCCTTGAACTCCGCAAAATTGATATTCAGAAAAATTATTAGTCCATTCTGATATCAAAAACGAAAATTTCTAATTATTTACACTGGGGTAATCACTATTCAATGAAGAGCTCGAGTGATCCCTATATTTACATATTTGTAGTTTCACTTCACGAAGAATTGCTTTGATTTTTCAAGTACACGTTGTAAAGATATTTCGAAAAATTGTCACTTGGTTAATTCGATGATGTTTCAAAAAAAAATTGGAAATAATATTTCACTGTTTCATTGAATTATAATTACAACCTCATATCAATATTCGGCTAACATAAAGACGAATGTTAATATTTTTGTGTTTGTAAAAAATTTGTTTCCATAAACAAAAATTGTTTTATAAATTTTTCGTTATCATAATAATGGGAAAAATAAATCTTTTTCTTTTCTCATAATCATTTGTTTCAATGTAAACAAAATTTAAATTTACTCATTTCAAAATTTGTTATGAACATAAGCATAAATTGTTGTAAACAATATAAATTGTTGTTATCCTCTATCACTGGATTAAATCATTATCTCTTTCATCAAAACTTTTCTCATTCAGAAAATTTACATAATATTTCACACAAAGTAAATGTTAATCATAGAATTTATTATTATTATTAATTTCAAAATTTCTCATCAAATTATTTACAATAAAATTTTTCACCCTCTCATAGTGTGAATATTTAATGCTCATTTCCACTGTTACTATTATTATTATTCCAAGCACAAAATAAAAAATAGCTTCAATTTTTTTTTCATTTTTTGGATTTGCAACTATTCATTTGATATTTTTTCTCTCGGTCAGGTTCATCAAATCTAAACTCATGTTCTTCAATTATTTAGGCATACTATTGGAAATTCAAGTTGATCCAGAAAAAAAAATATATAAAAAATTTTAATTAACAGTTAAATGGAATTTGACTAGAATATGGGGCGGTCTACTCGCCTAACCCTTCTTTTACAATTGAGCCCACATGCTTTTCTAATGACACACGCACATCCATGTGTGCCCATAACTACAAGAACAAATGCCCTCTTGGTTAACCCCTTGGTCTCCATACAACTTTAAGTGTCGACAGTTCGCACTCTAAAATCATCATATTATTTGACTTCAAATATTCCTCCCCTCAAAACATTATATTTTCTTTTCTTTTATTTTTTTCTGTTTGTAATATTCTGTCATAATTACTGTACTGTGTGTTCTTCAAATTTATTAGCCTACTTTCGATTTTTGCAAAAAAATGAAAGTAGACTTATGAGATCACTACAGGGCGAAAAAAAGTGTGTCTGTCTGTGTGTGTGTATGTGTGTGAGTCTGTGTGTGTGTGTGTGAGTGTGTGTACTCTGAATGTCTGTCCCCCCCTATCAATTCGAACACGGTTAAACCGAATTGAACGAAATTTCGTACAGAGGTAGCACTGGCAAAGGGCATCTCAGTGTCATGTTTTATATTGCCGCCATCTTTACCAAAAGGTAATGGCGGCCAATCGAATGGTCAAAACTTAATAATGCATTACGACCAAACTAATCATCGGATCTTTACCAAATTTGGTAACAACCTACCTTCATATGGGACGCGTCTTGTGCCCAAATTACAAGGTCATCAAACGTACCATTTCAGGATGGCGGCCGTGTAAATTATGCAAAATTTATTATCCATAACATGGGACCCACCAGTTCCGATTATCGATCCAAGAATCGATTAATCTGTTCTAAGCGACGTGGTTATTTCGAAATTAAAAGTTTATATTGTAATATTATAATCTAGAAGTGACTTTAAAAATCTGAATTGTCTCGGCTATTTGACAAGATGGCAGCTGATCTCTCGTTCTGACCTACATTTTACTAATTTCAGTATGTTGCATGCAATATAACCTACTGATAAAAATTATATGAACTTAATATGAAATGAACTCGGTTTGAAATACACTCCAGTGAAGAAATCTTCAGTCCAAGTGATTATTTGCTAATACAGTTCGTTATATGTATTTAATCGATAACGCGTGAGATATGAGTGTACGATTGGCTGTGTGGTTAGAGCTCCCGTCTCTCATGTGGCTGGCCGGGATTCAAATCCTATCAGAGTAGAACTTTTTTGCTTGATTTTTTTAATATTTATTGTTTCTTGAGTACTGAGACGTTATAAAATATAGCGTTATATGGTGCGTTTTGCAATGGAAATTATATATAAAAAACGACATTCTCCACCGGAGTGACATCTACCAGCTTTCAGTTGTACTATGCAGAAACTATAGATTCGAGCAGCGCTCTATACCGGCCAGTTAGTGAACCCAGTCTTAACGACTGCTAGGAGTAATAATACAGTAACATTCGTTTATTCCTTGTGCACAGAGGCGTTGTTGATAACCTCAAAACTTGCAATATGGATGATTTGGAGATGGATTATTTTGTTATACCATGTATTTAAGATTAGCCTATAAATTAACGGGTTGCGAAGTTACTTCACTTAGTCCTATATCATTCGTATATGACACAGAACAACAACGTGACGTCAGTTTCTGATCTGCTCTGATTGGCTATTACATTGCTGCAGTCGGGTAGTTGGCAGTCAAGGATAAAATTCGCGACTGCCAACTGCCAGCTACCAACTGCAACTTCATGTTTTGTATGGTGCCTATAGTATACACGGAGTCGATCGCGCTGCCGACCGAGGACTACCAACTACGGACTGCCGACTGCACATTGTAGATGGGCCTTATTAGAGCAACGAAGTTTCAATTATTGTAAGTAGTCGGTGTTTGGAGTGTTTGCTGATGAAATTGCATAATGCTGGGGTAAATTATAAACTATGGTTTGAACGCCACTGTTCAAATCCTGTGTGCCAATTTGCACTGCAAATAGGAAGAAATTAGGAGATGATAAGGACAGAGAGTTATAACTATACCCATACATTTAGGAGAAAGTAGGCTATATGTTCTTTCCCGAACATCTTGTTTTTCCAATAAATTAATTAATTTTTATTAATGCAGCCAATGGCCATGTAATTTTCTTTTGAGAACGGGCCATGGAAGGGATATTGGAAGGAAATCGGCCGTGGACCTATTGAAAAAACCGTCTCGGCATTTACCTGGAGGTGAAATGGGAAACCAGGAAAACCATATTCAAGACGGCCGAGGTGGGATTCGAACCCACGCTCTTCCGATGCCAGCGAGGCACGAGGTAGCGCGTTAGCCTCGGGTGCCTGGCGCCAGCTTTGTTATTTGACACCCAGAGGGTAGCTTGCATGTCGAATTTCGTTGTTCCTTGAATCACTATGAAAGTCAATGAGGTTAGATATCTAATCTCCTTGAACACCATAGCGCTTTCTAGTAGATAAATGAGGAACTTTGTATTGGTGGAAACTCCCGAGATAAATTTTGCCATTATGAACACGGCCTACTGAATTCAAATAGGTTCTTTGACATGCCAACCTCGTATGACATGCGTATCGTATTATTGCCGCCTTTCAAAAATCACTTACCTCGGCCAGGAGCGAACCTGCAATCTTGGGGTTAGTAGACCGACACGCTATCCACTCACCCACCGTGGCAAGCTATTTCTCCAATGAAAAGATGTATTTAATTCTGATCAATTTCTCCTTGCCTCCCATTTACCTAATCTCACCATAATTTATACATTTAATACCTGCCGCTTTCTTTTTTTTTCATCTAAATATTTTTAGTGCTTTTGGAAAATTTTACTGAGCTCAAAATCTTACTATTTCACTTCATTCATAAACTCATTTAAATTTATTTATAAATCCAAACTTCTATTCCACAAATGAACAAAGTTATTTTATTCAGTCTTCCAATTATTTAAATTCTTCCACAAATTATTATTATTATTACTGGAAAAAATATTTAGGCATCGTCAACATCAGAATGATTATTATTGCCCTATTTCATCCATAAATAAATAAATGATTAAATCCTCTTTGCAAATGATTATTAATAACATCTCACTTTCTGATTATTAATGCAGTAACAATTTAATCACAATTAACAATTTAATTTAATTCATAAATTGGTGCTATCACCTCCCAAAATACATTATTTATAACTTTAAATGGTGTAGTTATATTTCAATATTAACTTATTTATTTCACAGTCATTTATTATTATTAAATAAATCAAATTAGTTAAATAAACCAAGTTATAATCGAGCCTCTTCTCATAATAAGAGTTAAAGAAAAATAATATTCCTAACTCTTTGAAATAACTTAAACATTTCATGTCGAGACACATGAACTGACTGTTGTCCTGACAAAAATAATAAAATAGAATAATAAATTGTCGGGCTACAAGCTCCATTTGTCATCCTGGAAAAATTTAATAGACGTTCTCATTATGATTATGATTATGTTGAATTCTTAGAGTGACAGTATAAAAATGGAATTCTCGAATACTACTATAGGCTAGAGGATAGTACATGAATAGTTGACTTACTTCATTCTTGCTGTGTAGGTAGAGCCTGTCCTTCGGTGTTCACTATCCCAATAGTGTCCTCCCATGGTCATCTGCTATTCCATATGACTTCGTTATCCTCCATATCACACTTATCCTCGAGTAGTTTAACGGCGCATGTTGATACATAATGACACTCGTTCAAAAAAACTCCCGTTATTCTCGGTACAGTCTAACATGTTGAAATCTTGTACAGTCTTATACTGATATAGTACTCTTGAAAGATTGAGAACAAGTCCCATATCCGAACAATGTGGTTTCTTTCGCTTGCTACTACAGGAACACCTGTTAGCTGCATAGAACGAACTGTAAGAATAAATTCTTCTTGATATTATTTGAAGTCCCTGATGTACCGTTTCACCACAGGAAAAACATCATATTGTAGGCTAACTTCCGTGAATGGCTTTACAAAACTACCATCACCTGACTGGTGAGAATAATTGACCATCAAGTCAGTCGATATTCTAAGTCCTTCGCTGATATTATATATGTTCACTAGCAGGTACCCGTGGCTTCGCTCGCGATCAAGACAATGGGGACGATGCATTATTGCTGATAGTTGGTTTATTCTATTACAGCAATCGCGGCTACAGGTGGGTAGATTCAAATTCTGAAAATTCTGATACATACAGTATATAGATATGAGCAGCAAAGTGGGAATTTTATAGAGTTGTGAACACATTTGAAAATTTTAGTTTTGGTTTTGCCATCTTCTGCTGAGACATAACGATTTTGTTGTCCGGATACTCGCCAGCACGCCACATACAGTTGTCCATGGGAAATAATGGTTTTGTCTAAACGTACACCTGGAATGGCAAATCTATCTGAATATGGGGAATTGAAAGTATTTTTCCTTAAGCTATTCTGGGTATAATTTTGCCACACTTATTGATGATTTGAACGTCAACATGTCGCTATTAATAGACCTATAGTAAAATATCTCTCACCTTGGTCGCTGATGTACATTATGCAGTCACTTCCAGTGTTACATCCCAGGGATTGAAATTCTCCAACAACCCTTTTGCCTCACATGCCTCTCTAAGTAATTAAAATTCCCGATTGTTGTTGTTTGAGTCTTAAGTTTTTTGACTGGTTTGATGCAGCCCTCCATGCCTCGCTCTCCTGAGCTAATCGTTTCATCATCACATAGCTACCACACCCTACATCCGAGGCAATCTGTATAACCCTGGTCTACCCCTACAGTTCTTGTCCTTGACCCTCCCATCCATAACTAAGCTTGCTATTCCTGGGTGTCTTAATATGTGTCGTACCAACCTATCTCTTCTCTTCATTAGCAGTCGCCAGAAACATATCTCCTCTCCCACTCGTCTTAATAGCTCTTAATTTGATACCCTATCTAACCATCTGATCTTCATCATTCTCCCGTAACACCACCTTTCAAACGCTTCAATTCTCCTCTTTACTGCAGCACCATTAGTCCAAGTTTCACTTCCTTATAGTGACTCAAAAGCTTTCAAAAATGACATCCTAATACCTAAATGTATATTCGATGTCAAGAGATTCCTTTTTGTGTAGAAATGCTTTCCTTGCCTGAGCCAACCTGCTTTTTATATCCTCTTTGCTTCGTCCATTACTGGTTATTTTGCTTCCTAAGTACCGGTAACAGAAGTCTCCTACTTCCCGTAGCGTTTCACCTGCCAATTTGATGTCCATAGAGGTTTCTGATTTATTTCGGCTGCATTCCAATAATTTTGTTTTACATTGATTGATATTCATCATGAATCCATTCGTCAAGACGGAGTCCATACCATTCAAAAACTCGTTCAAATCTTCTGGCGTATTGGCCAAGATGACGATGTCATCAGCAAATCTCAGAGATGAAATTATTTCTCCTTGAATCTTCACTACGACTTTAAATTGTTCTCCAATTTCCTGATTATTGTGTTTTAGAGATCTTTGAAATGCGTTGCCCTCGCACATGGTGTAGATGCATTGTCAAAGGAAAACATTCCATGTTACGAACATGGGCCGAATAACCTGTACCGAAAGCCTATTCTGGACAGCAGTTCCTTGAACTCAGATTTGCCAACATTTTATTGTATCTTTCCATGTGGTATGTCTCTGTACCTCAACATACAGAAGAGTGCTTTAAAAATCATGTCTTGTGTAAATTTTGGAAAATGTAGTGAGAGTGGTTTTTGCCGGAGTGGATACTCGCTAGTAGAAATTCTTTTCAGTAAAATAGACAGGTTCACAATTTGGTAAGTGCACATTGAGCTTCTGGCGTATTGGCCAAGATGACTATGTCATCAGCAAATCTCAGAGATGAAATTATTTCTCCTTGAATCTTCACTCCGACTTTAAATTGTTCTCCAATTTCCTGATTATTGTGTTTTTAGAGATCTTTGAAATGCGTTGCCCTCGCACATGGTGTAGATGCATTGTCAAAGGAAAACATTCCATGTTACGAACATGGCCCGAATAACCTGTACCGAAAGCCTATTCTGGACAGCAGTTCCTTGAACTCTGATTTGCCAACATTTTATTGTATCTTTCCATGTGGTATGTCTCTGTACCTCAACATACAGAAGAGTGCTTTAAAAATCATGTCTTGTGTAAATTTTGGAAAATGTAGAGAGAATGGTTTTTGCCGGAGTGGATACTCGCTAGTAGAAATTCTTTTCAGTAAAATAGACTGGTTCACAATTTGGTAAGTGCACATTGAGGTATATGACGGCGGGATGCCTTAAGTGTTAAGGAAACGGCAATAGCCGCCTAAGAGCTTCGTTGCTATTGAAATTATGACCAGACCGATATTTGTACTTAACTATACGGGATTTGTGAGCCCAGTGTTTATGAAATTGAACGTAGCTATATCGCTACCTTTATTTAATAGCCGCTACTGTAGTGTTTAAAAATTAAAGGTGGTATTAGAAGGCGCTTCCCCTAATATTTTTTAACCCTGGCACTACAGCCCATGAAGGGCCTAGGCCTATCATGCGACCGCTTCCCAGCCATTTGGCCTGCAGATATTGTGGTGACGCGTGGTCAGTGCATAGTGTCCTCTCAGCCGTTAATCTTGTTCTTCGTGACCGGCACGCTGCCTCACAGCTACTCAATTGTCCTCACGAATCTGAGTTCAGCCCGTTGCAGCCCTCACGTCAGTGTCTAAAATCTCTGACGGAGCCGGGAATCGAACCCGGGGCCTCCGGACGGGAGGCAGGCGCGCTACACTGTTCTTATTGTGTTTATATATATCTTGAAAAAGATAATAAATGAATTGGCATTTCCTCCTAGAGGGATATATAGAAAATCGGCCATTTGGCCTGCAGATATTGTGGTGACGCGTGGTCAGTGCATAGTGTCCCCTCTGCCGTTAATCTTGTTCTTCATGACCGGCGCGCTGCCTCACAGCTACGCAATTGTCCTCACGAATCTGAGTTCAGCCCGTTGCAGCCCTCACGTCAGTGTCTAAAATCTCTGACGGAGCCGGGAATCGAACCCGGGCCTCCGGACGGGAGGCAGGCGCGCTTCACTGTTCTTATTGTGTTTATATATATCTTAAAAAAGATAATAAATGAATTGGCATTGCCTCCTAGAGGGATATATAGAAAATCAGATGTCATACCTTGAGGTAGTGTTGCCATGGAAACGGACTTGCGATTAGTTCATCAATCAGAGCGAAGATAGTTTTCTGGGAATATCTTTGAAACTGTTGGTTTTAGAGCCTTAAAATGTAGTTTTCGGTGTCCCGTAGGGACATACCGAGTATTGTTTCTTGCATCGAGGGGAGTAAAATGAGCTTTGTCCGGTCTTTATGCGACAACTTCGATATTTTGTCCTGGTTGAGTATTTTTGGAGGTCTCAAGATTCAAGGAGAAAGAATTACCATGCTTCGCTTTGCGGATGATATCGCAGTCCTGGCAGAAAACGAAGATGATCTGAATTATGCATTAGCAGAAATGGAATCCACCTTTAACAAATATAACATGAAGATCAACAAAATGAAAACCAAAGTTCTTCTCTGTAGCCGGCAGTATGAACCTCCTCGTTGTACTTTAAATGGAGAACAGCTGACAAATGTACAGGAGTTCACTTACCTTGGTAGCAAAATAACAGCAGATGGAAGAAGTAGAAGAGAAATAGTCAGCCGCATCAACCAAGCCAAAATAGCATTCAACAAGAAAGGAAAGCTCTTTACATGCAAAAACATTAGTATGAGCCTCAGGAAACGTCTTGTGAAGATATATGTGTGGAGCGTACTGTTATATGGTAGTGAAACCTGGACTCTTAGCTTGGCTGATAAAAAACGAATAGTAGCCTTTGAAATGTGGTGCTACAGGAAAATACTAAAAATTCCATGGGTGGACAAAATCAGTAATGAAGAAACGCTGAAGAGGATTGGAGAGAAGCCATGTTTATGGAATATGCTTACTCACCGAAGAGACAATTGGATTGGACATATCTTGAGGCATGAAAGTCTTCTGCACACAATACTGGAGGGCAATGTTGAAGGAAAGAACTGTAGAGGTAGACCACGGCTGGGATACATAAAACAAATCATTCACGACAAAGGTTGTGATAATTACTTGGACTTGAAGAGACTAGCCACAGACCGGAGTTCATGGAAAGCTGCTACAAACCAATCTTCGGATTGAACACCACAGAAGAAGAGTATTTTTGGTGACTTTTCAGTTATGTTGCCCATTCCACGGGAACAATGATTTATTTCCGGACAAAAGGCAGCCTATATGTTATCCCATGGTATAAGCTGTCTCCATTTCAAATTTCATCCAAATCCGTCCAGACGTTTTAATGTCAAGAGGTAACAAACTAACACACACACTCACACACACACACACACACACACACACGGACACACAGATTTTCACAATTATAATATATATATAGGGATTCTCCTGAACAAAAACTAAGTCCACTGACTGCTCGTCCAGGGACTAAGTTCTTCGGCGGTCAGAATCACGGCGTAAACATTCGTACTTGATGTATCGTAGATGCGCACATGAGCAAGTGCTCTGATGGAATACAATACTGTCTTGATTCTCTGGCTCCTTATATAGTCCAAGCGCTCTTCCATCTAGAATCTTCCATTACGTATCTCGGCTAATACTGAACGAATTTTCATGCTTGACAGCTCTAATTTCTTCTCATTCAATTGCCAGTAAACTGTACTACTTTTCTAGGTTCCATCCATTCTCCTAGAGGAAATTCTAGAAAACTTATTTTCATTACGTAGGCGAGCTCCCACGTCACAGTTCCACGTCACTCGCTCCTACGTTGCATACTTCCCACAACACTCGGAGTCTCCTAGCGCGCAATTCAAAATATTAGCCGCTCCATCTCTTAAATCAATCAACCTCTCTGCTTTATAATAATGACGTCAACATGTCACGGACGTGTGAATGATCCGGGTACATCCACCCCTCACGCCAATAAAAAATATATGACACATCATTTTTTTCTTACTACTGTGGTCTGGTTCTTGAGTGATAAATCTTCAAACTTGCCGCGTTGAATTTTCCCACGATGTTACCCGATTCTTCTTCAGCCAGTTTATAACTTCCGTTATCAAAACTTTCTGTAATCATTAACGGGTCGTAGTATAAACTAGCAAACTTTGAATATACTCTATTCATGACGTCAGACGGAACAGGTTTCCATACAAGTACAAGAGTTCCAACATTCAGAGGTCGTCTGAATTTCTTCCCTCGGACTCTCCTTTCCCTCTTGTCAGCTTGCTTGCGAATTTTCTCCAGCGCTTGCACTTCTCTGAGTTGTCTGCTAGGCTCTAATTCCGGTGATATGAAAATGATCCTATCCCATGGTCTTATGGGTTTATTTCCATGATGCAATAGCATCGTTATCTGATTCGTACTCTCATGTACAGTAGAGTTAATGGAGTGTGATGCAATGGGTAACACATCCATCCACTTCCAATGTTCAGCAGAACAAAACAAGGGTCAATTTTTTTCTATTTCTGACATAATTCTTTCAGCTGGGTTGCTTTCAGGATGGCGTATTGAAAATAGGATCTGCTTAATATCCAAAACTTCCTTAGCATTTCTAATTTCGTAAAAAGTGAATTGCGATCCATGATCGGTTATGAGGTATTCAGGTTTCCCATGCTTCAGGAATCACACTATCTCTAGTCATCTTCAAGATGTAACGTGTATTCGCTTTTTCAGGTTTGTGCTCTATCGTGATGTTGAATTGCTGTACAAACAAAGCCCAACGTGTGATCCTCCCACTTGCAAAATTCGCTTTCAAAATAAACTCAAGTGCATGATGGTCTGTTCGAATAATGACAGAATGACCTATCAGCATCTTTTTCCAAGTTTCTAGAGCGTGAACAATAGCTAAAGCTTCAAGTTCAGTCATGTAATAGTTTCGCTCTGAAGGTCTCAGCTTTCGACTTATAAATGATAAATAATGCCTAGTGCGATCTGATTCGATAATAAGATTCTTCTGAAAATCAGGATATTCCAGCTTTACACTAATCATCAACAATTCTTTTGCTTGTCTGAAGGATTCCTCTTGTTCTTCACTCAACTTCCATCTGTTTCCTTCCCTAAAAAGATTATGCAAAGGCTCAACAATGTTGGTGTAGTTATGACAATGTCCAGCGAAAAACTGGCAAGTCCCCAAAAAACTACGGACATGCTTTATCCTCGTGGGTCTTGGAAACTTGGCAATTGCTTGGATCTTGGTCTCATTTGGACGATATCCCTGTCCATCTAGGATATGCCCTAAGAATGTTATCTCTTCCTTAAAAAATTGGCATTTCTTCAAATTCACCTTGAAATTTTACTTCCTCAATTCATTGAATAAATTGATTAGGTGTAACAGATGTAGTTCTTGATCCTCAGACGCAACCAGTATGTAATCGATGTAACATATAACTGAGTTCTTCACTTATGGACCAAGATTCTTGTCTAATGCTCTAATTAGAACGGATCCTGATGTTTTCATTCCAAACGGTAACCTTTTGAAAACATATGTTTGTTGGTCAAACATGAATCCCGTGAATTTCTTTGACTCTTCACTTAATTTCACATGATGGTAGGATGAAGTAACATCATTAATGTAAAACCATCTCTTGCCTTTAAATTTCCTCAACAATTCTTTAATAACAGGGGTCGGTCATATTCTGGCATAATTTTGGAATTTAGAGATCTTTCGTCTAAACGCATACGAAGACGTCCATCCGGTTTTGGCACAACCGCTAATGGATTTACATAAGCTGTGGTATATTTTTTCTATTATGTCATCCTTTTCCAAATCTGCAATAATGACTTTCACCTGCACTCGATACTTCTCTGCAATAGGGTAAAGTCTACAATGATATGGGGCTTCATCTCTAACTTGGATGTGATATTCAAAATCCTTAATCTCCCCAGGTTTCGTATCGAATATGTCCTCAAATTCTAATAACATCCTTTTAAATTTAGGTGTTTCCACCACTTTGACCACTTCTTCTTCTTCTTCTTCTCCTTCAATAATATGATTAACCTGTGACCATCGGATATTTCCCTCTGTTAATTTCTCTTCGTCACCTTCGGAATCTTCCTCTCCAGTTTGGTAAAAACGTATGGTCTCTGACTTCATACCGATAATAGCCATGTACTTTGTTACAAAATCATTTCCTATGATCAAGTCATGGATAATGTCCTTCATAACCACGAAAATGTGCTCAAAATAGCAATCTCCAATTTTCAGCCTTAAATACAACTGTACTTTGCATGTAGTCACCTTGTTAGGGATAATTCCTTGTATCTTGATGCCTGATACAGAAATTTCCTCTTACCTTTCGGTGAGCTTCCATAAAGCATAGAGCTTCTCACTAACTACACAAAGCATAGCTCCAGTATCTATCAGTGTATGAATTGTCGTGCCATAGACTTCACATTCTATAATAGGCAATTTAGATATTTCCGCTTGCCCAATTCTCTCTTCCTTCAAATCTATCAAATCTTCGTCCTCTACTTGCCAATCCTCAATCTTCGAAATGTAACTACTTTTTGACGTTTTTTTTTCATCAACACCAGTCGACTTCTGCAACCCGGAAGTACTAGGTTTGTTGTGCTGCTCATCTAGGAATTGCTTGCTATCTTGATATCTCCTGTTAAGATCTTCCCTAGCCTGTTGCTTGAAATTTTCCTTCCCTCGTTGTTCCTCTCTTCTGTTCTGTGGTTGATTAGCATGATAAAATCTCTGTCGTTGTTGATTTCCATACTGTTGTTGTGGCCTACTATATGGTTTCGATTGAAAACCAGGGTTTCTCCATTGATTCCACCTGTTTTGGTATCTGTATGGCCTTACATATGGTCTGTTTTGAAATGGAGTGTCCCCAGTGTTGCTCCATTCCTTATTTTCAACATGGTCCTTAGGTTTGTACCAGTGTTGATTCGTCTGACTTTGACGATCAGTCACTACAGCATTTATCGTATGATTTTCGGTTTTGCTACCTCTTAAGTGAAAGAACTGTCCATTGGCATGATCTAACCACTGCAGTACCTCATCAAATTCTTCCATATTTCCTATATTAGCTGCAATCAGTGTCCGTTGCACCTCTATTGGAAATTGTCGAATTAGCGCAGATATCATTTCGAAATCTGGCATTGGTGGTTGGAGAAATTGCAATTTAGATAGTTGTTGCGAGAAATAAGCCGAATACTTCGTTGGCTGTGATGTTGAATATCTCTTGGCATACAATTCCGCCCTTATCTGTTGCTGAGTTTCCGGCGACCAAAATTTTCTCATCAGCCACCTGGAAAATTCTTCGAAATTATGGAAACTTGACCTAAACGCCCTAAACCAAACCAATGCAGGTCCATCCAAAAATCTGCTCACAAGTCTAATCTCTCTCTCCTTCGAAATTTTCAAATCCCGGATGTAATCCTTTACTTCCCTTAGAAATTCTGCCGGTGGAAAACTTCCAGTTCAGGTAAACTTCCCTGGTTTATCAGCCTTGTCCTTATATATGGCAATAGGAATAGAATTTGTCATGATTTTCTGATCTTCTAATTATTTGGAAATCTCTTTCTTCTTATTTAGCTCGAAAGTTGGGATCTCTTCCAATTCGCTTTGCTCCAGTTGAGATTCGTACAAAGCAAGTTTCTCTTCTAACGTTCCTACTGTCTTTTTCAGTTCAGAATCATCCGTCTTCCTTTCCATCCCTCCTCTGATTTCTTCAATTGCCTTCTCGACAAACTCTTTAGTTACAAGATCATTTTCTTTCTCACGTTCTTATTCGTTTCCTGAACATCTTTAACTAACTTCTCGATTATTGTCACGTGCTTTTTCACAAGATTATTCACTTGAGACACATCTTTTTGAATTTTTCCCACATCTTCAGATATCACCTTGATATGTGTGGAAAATGAACTTCTTACTTCTTGGACATCCTCTTTTGTTTCCTCCAGTATTGAACTTCTGACCTCAGTAAGTGCTAATTCTTTTACATTCTTACTAAGTCCTTGGATCACCTATCTCCTTTCAGTTGTTTTAAATAGTCTCCTGAAATCGGTTGCCACTTTCTGCAACACCTGCTTTGCAGTTATATTACACTCTTCTGTAATTTTGATTTCCAAGTTTACCAAGTCTTCAACCACTCTTCTGGAATGCTTTTCAAAATTTTCCTCCATGCCCTGCAATTTAGCATGCGTTTTTCCTAATTTGTCCTCTAAGCTTTTCATACTTTCATTAATATTGTCTTCAAGTGAAACTTTGTTTTCCACTAACCTAGTTTCTAAATTCTTGAATTTTTCAAATAATTTGCCAAGTGATTCCCCAAAAATTGTAGCATTTTCCGCGAATTGTTTCCCCAGACTTTCTGACAATCGGTGTTCTAACAGTTTAGAATTATTTGCTAAATCTAACCTTAGAGTTTCTGAATTACCAATGATTTTTAAATCCATGAGGCGTGAACTTTCGATTAATTTATCGAGAGTTTGGAATGTTCGGAAATTTTCCTTCCAAAGTTTCTCTTAATGATTCTGTGCTAATACTTAATCTGTCCTCAAAATGTTTGGAGTTCTCTGACAACTTTTCTTCTAATGATTTAGAACTTTCTGATAACTTTTCATATAATTTAGATTCAAATGATTCATTTAATTTATCTTTTTATGATTTATAACTTTCTTATAACATTTCAGATAATTTATCTTCTAATGTTTTAGAATTTTCATTTAATCTGGATTCTAGTGAGACTGATTTTTCAGATAATTTAGATTCAAATGAATCATTTAATGTTTTAGAATTTTCATTTAATTTGTCTCCTAATGTTTCAGAATTTTTAGTTAATTTGATTTATATTCTACTTTCCAAATACTGAGAAATTTCTTGGATCTGTTTTTCCAACTTTTTGGAATTTTCCAATAACATGCTCTCCAATTGAGTAGCCTTCTCGATGCTCTACTTATTGTTTGACTAAATTCGAGCCAACGCCTCCAAAACTTGATCCATTAGTTTTCCAAAGAGAAATACAGGATAGGTATTCTATGGATGAACTAAGCCTTAATACTAAACATACACTAGTCCAATAGTATTTGAGAATTCACAATAAATTGAGATAAACCCTACGTCGATGTCTAATGGAAAAAATCTACTCATTTAGATTTACTTTCAACCAACAACAAACATTGTGCAAAATTCAAAAATCCTCCATCCATGTGCTTTTTTCATCTAACCAAAAACAAACTCCCAATTCTAATATTTATATCAAAATATTTAATTTAATAAAACTCCCTTAAGAATTACTAGACTCCTATACGAAACAAAGTCGTTACAACAAAATAAAATTCAAAATATTTATTCCAAAATGCAAACTTTACTATGTCCTCAAACATGGACTTGACAATCTCCCTTAATTCAAAAAAATTACTGGATTTTTGTCAATTGTCGAAACAAGTGGCAAAATTCACAGGTCTACTCAAATGATTCTTCGAAAACAAATTCGAAAGACCCATTCGGTATCCCGTTAGTACGGGTGCCAAACTTCTTTACCTCTAACTTATGTGCCGTTTGGACCGAGATCCAAAGACCACTTTTTGTAAAACACCGAAATCAGATTAGCACGAGAAAATCTATCTCAGGGTCTATCTAGGTGAATATAAGGTCAAAATCTGGCATCCCTGATCTCGGTAATTCAAAGTAAGGTAAGGAAAGAAATTATTTTGAAAATAGCACATTTCTTAAATCTCTCAATTTATTTATAGTTAAAATATTAAATTGACTGGCAATAACCTCAAAACACAAAGAAAACAATAACACATAAAAAATCAACAGTCCCTTTAAATACCCTTGAACTCCGCAAAATTGATATTCAGAAAAATTATTAGTCCATTCTGATATCAAAAACGAAAATTTATAATTATTTACACTGGGGTAATCACTATTCAATGAAGAGTTCGAGTGATCCCTCTATTTACATATTTGTATTTTCACTTCACGAAGAATTGCTTTGATTGTTCAAGCACATGTTGTAAAGATATTTCGAAAAATAGTCACTTGGTTAATTCGATGATGTTTCCAGAAAAAAAAAATATTGGAAAAATTATTTCACTGTTTCATTGAAGTATAATAACAACCTCATATCAATACTCGGCTAACATAAAGTCGAATGTTAATATTTTTGTGGTTGTAAAATTTTTGTTTCCATAAACAAAAATTGATTATAAATTTTTCATTATCATAATACTGTGTAAAATAAATCTTTTTCTTTTCTCATAATCATTTGTTTCAATGTAAACAAAATTAAAATTTACTCATTTCAAAATTTGTCATGAACATAAGCATAAATTGTTGTAAACAATATAAATTGTTGTTATCCACCATCATTGGACTAAATCATTATCTCTTTCATCAAAACTTTTCTCATTCAGAAAATTTACATAATATCACACACAAAATAAATGTTAATCATAGAATTTATTACTATTATTATTATTAATTTCAAAATTTCACATCAATTTATTTACAATAAATTTTCTCGCCCTCTCATATTGTGAATATTTAATGCTCATTTCCACTGTAACTATTATTATTATTCCAAGAACAAAATAAAAAATATCTTCAATTATTCATTTAATTTTTTGCATTTTCAACTATTCATTTGATATTTTTTCCTCTCGGTCAGGTTCATACAATCTAAACTCATGTTCTTCAATTATTTAGGCATACTATTGGAAATTCAAGTTGATCCAGAAAAAAATATTACAAATTTGAATTGACAGTTAAATGGAATTTGCCTAGAATATGGGGCGGTCTACTCGCCTAACCCTTCTTTTACAATTGAGCCCACATGCTCTTCTAATGACACACGCACATCCATGTGTGCCCATAATTACCGGAACAAATGCCCTCTTGGATGACCCCTTGGTCTCCACACAACTTGAAGTGTCGACAGTTCGCACACTAAAATCATCATATTATTTGACTTCAAATATTCCTCTCCACAAAACATTATATATTTTTTTTTTCTATTTGTAATATTCTGTCATAATTAAGTACTGTGTGTTCTTCAATTTTATTTTTCCAATGAAAAGATGTATTTAATTCTGATCAATTTCTCCTTGCCTCCCATTTACTTATTCTCACCCTAATTTATACATTTAACACCTGCTGCTTTCTTTTTCTTCATCTAAATATTTTTAGTGCTTTTGGAAAATTTTACTGAGCTCAACATCTTACTATTTCACTTCATTCATAAACTCATTTAAATTTATTTATAAATCCAAACTTCAATTCCACAAATATACAAAGTTATTTTATTCAAAGTCTTCCAATTATTTAAATTCTTCCACAAATTATTATTATTATTATCACTGGAAAATAATATTTGTGCATCGTCAACATCAGAATGTTTATTATTGCCCTATTTTATCCATAAATAAATAAATAAATAAATATTTAAATCCTCTTTGCAATTGATTATTAATAACATCTCACTTTCTGATTATTAATGCAGTAACTATTTAATCACAATTAACAATTTAATTTAATCCATAAATTGGTGCTCTCACATCCCTAAATAAATTATTTATAACTTGAAATGGTGTAGTTATGTTTTAATATTATTAACTTATTTATTTCACAGTCATTTACTATTATTAAATAAATCAAATTATTTAAATAATCCAAGTTATAATCGAGCCGCTTCTCATAATAAGAGTTACAGAAAAAATATTCCTATCTCTTGGAAATAACTTTTCATGTCGAAACACATGAACTGACTGTTGTCCCGACAAAAATAGTAAAATAGAATAATAAATTGTCGAACTACAAGCTCCATTTGTCATCCTGGACAAATATAATAGACGTTCTCATTACGATTATGATTATGTTGAATTCTTAGAGTGACAGTATAAAAATGGAATTCTCAAATACTACTATAGGCTAGTGGATAGTACATGAATAGTTGTCATACTTCATTCTTGCTGTGCAGGTAGAGCGTGTCCTTCGGTGTTCACTATGCCAATAGTGTCCTCCCATGGTCATCCACTGTTCCATATCACTTCGTTCGCCTCCATATCACACCTATCCTCGAGTAGTTTAACGGCGCATGTTGATACTTAATGTCACTCGTTCAAAAAACTCCCGTTATTCTCGGTACAGTCTAACATGTTGAAATCTTGTACAGTCTTATACTGATATAGTACTCTTGAAAGATTGAGAACAAGTCCCATATCCGAACAATGCGGTTTAGTTCGCCTGCTATTATAGGAACACCTGTTAGCTGCATAGAACGAACTGTAAGAATAAATTCTTCTTGATATTATTTGAAGTGCCTGATGTACCGTTTCACCACAAGAAACACATCATTTTGCAGGCTAACTTCTATGAATGGCTTTACAAAACTACCATCGCCTGACTGGTGAGAATAATTGACGATAAAGTCAGTCGATATTCTCAGTCCTTCGCTGATATTATATATGTTCATTCACCTGAACAAAAACTAAGTCCACTGACTGCTCGTCCAGCGACTAAGTTCTTCGGCGGTCAGAATCACGGCGTAAACACTCGTACTTGATGTATCGTAGATGCGCACATGAGCAAGTGCTCTGATGGAATACAATACTGTCTTGATTCTCTGGCTCCTTATATAGTCCAAGCGGTCTTCCTTCTAGAAGCTTCCATTCCGTATCTCGGCTTCTACTGAATGGATTTTCATGCTTGATAGCTCTAATTTCTTCTCATTCAATTGCCAGTAAACTGTACTACTTTTCTAGGTTCCATTCCTTCTCCTAGAGGAAATTCTAGAAAACTTATTTTCATTACGTAGGCGAGCTCCCACGTCACAGTTCCACGTCACTCGCTCCTACGTTGCATACTTCCCTCAACACTCGGACTCTCCTAGCGCCCTATTCAAAATATCAGCCGCTCCATCTCTCAAATCAATCAACCTCTCTGCTTTATACTAATGACGTCAACATGTCACGGACGTGTGAACGATCCGGGTATATGCTAACCTGTGTTATTGTGCTGGCTGTATTAGAGTGTGTAGTTGTAATGCTGGTGAGGCTTGTGAAGGAGGTAGCCTTGGTCTTAAGTTAGGAACAATCCCAGCATATGCCTGGTGTTAAAATCATAAACCATGGAAAACAATGTTTAGAACAACCGAGGTAAAATTCTGTATCCAAAGTACACATAAATAAGACGTGTCATTCAGACCTTGAGCCCCTCACTCTCTGGTATTGCATATCTTATCAAAACATGCATTCGGTTTCAAATGATACAGCTTCAGCTGTTTCTTCTCTGCCAGTAAGATCCAGTCTGGTTCTTTGTGAGCTTGTGAATAGAACATTATAATTATGTCTCTGTGTGTTTAAGTGTTTAGGCCACATGGGATACCTCGGTCATAAGCTCCATGTGTTTAAAAACATCGCTAGAATTATGATATATCGGTAATCACTCATCAACACGGTATAGTATACAGGCTGATACCTGTGATCGCGGTGCCTGCCTTAACAGTCATGGCATACGCTGAGCGGTAAGCAACTCTTTTTTCATAGTCACATGCCTCAAAGCCAAGTACACTGGTATATTAATAAAATGGGTTCCCAGTGTAGTTAAGCCCTTTGACATAACATTTTAGCAAAAGCCATTGTCCATCAGCAAAAAAAGAGCATCATATGCATATGATTGAGCCCATACATAAGTCCCTAACGTTATTGGTTAACAAAATATAATGGGTGTATGAGTCTTCAGTCTTTGACTGGTTTGATACACCACTCCATGCATCCCTGTCCTGAGCTTATCGTTCCATTTCTACATAGTTACCACTACCTATATCCAATGCAATCTGTTTAAACTAGTCTACCCTTAATCTAACCCTAAAGTTCTTGTCCTCGACTCGTCTTACCATAACTGCGCTTGCTATTCCTGGGTGTCTTAGTATGTGTCTTGCCAACCTATGTCTTCTCGTTATTAGCAGTATTCTCCCACGCGTCTTAATACCACCTTATTTGTTACCCTATCAACCCATCTGATCCCACCAACAAACACTTCAGGATCATACCCAGTCGCTACGATCGTGTTATGGATGAAACAACAAATAAGGTGGTAGAGTGAGAACCTTACAATATTCTCGGGGTTGTATAGGGTATAAGGTCGCCTTACCTGAATAGGATACCATAACACAATCTCCCCTATAATTAAAATAAGTCACGCAACACCAAGACGTAGGAAAATCATGAAAGAATTTATTAACGAAAGTTAACATATAAATAAATAAATAAATAACAATAAAATAAAATAAAACAGAGGTTCGCATTCCTCCTCCAAAGACAAATATTAAAGTCTCACACGACTTCACTGCACACTCAGTTACACTTACATTCATATCAGTTGCATGCTGGTGTTTAAACAATAAAATTGTGCAACTTACTGGATATTACAAATCCTTAACTAGGAGCTACTGTGCGTGAGTCCACTACAGTTGAAAATTTTGTTTACATTATGACGATCTCCCTCTACTCAACACCCACGTGCCCATCCATACCGGATAATAGCACACACTTCACTATACACGGTCTGTTGACTGACCAGGTAGTCCCACGTGCCTATCCATACCGGATAATAGCACACACTTCACTATACACGGTCTGTAGACTGACACAGTAGTCCCACGTGTCTATCAAAACCGGATAATAGCACTATACACGGTCTGTAGACAGACACAGTAGTCCCACGTGTCTATCAAAACCGGATAAGAGCACACACTTCACTATACACGGTCTGTAGACTGAGACAGTAGTCCCATGTGCCCATCCATACCGGAGAATAGCACACACTTCACTAGGCACGGTCTGTAGACCAACACACTAATCCCACGTGGCCATCCATACCGGACAAGAGCACACATATCCATTGCTGACCACGTTGTCAGTACACGTCTGTCGGCCATCCTGAGTTGGGCATGCCGGTCTGCTGCTCCTCTCTCTGCGCATGTGTCATTCCCCCTACACTGACCCTCCTTCCGGCGGTGAACCAACCACGGGTGTGGATTCTTATGGCGATTGTTCATGTCACCTGGTGAACTATCTGGTATATTCTCTAGAATACACACACTATGTTAGCTTTAATAGTTTACTCTTTGATTTTTCTTCCATCTATTCACGTTCTTTCTTTAGCTTCCCTTGTTTGTAAACACCAACGGAGACGTTCTTGTTTCCTGCTTTCTCTGTGCGTACTCTTGTATGTTTTGAAAGACTGTTTCAGATGTGCATTTTCTTTGTATATAATTCCTCTACAGCACTCCATGTGGCAACCCGCTCAAGCCTTAAACTCCAGTCCTCTCAAAACCTGGTTCAACAAACTTCAAGTAGATGGCATTTACATCGATGTCTGCATTATCCATGAAGAATTCGCTTTACCTAAAATATATTCTGTGAAAAATATACAATGTGTTATTCTATGTTGGTCATACTGTATCCCTACTATGCTCCTTCTCACCCCTCCCCTCTCCACTTAGTTTGCCTGCACGCTTGACTCTTTCATTCATTCCGTGCTAAGTCCTCCGTCGACTGCAAGCTCACCTCCTCGGAGAAGGTCTACTCTCTACTATGTGGTAAAAATTCATATAGACACTATGTTTTTAATAAGTTTTAACGGGTGGACGGTGATCACAAATTCTCTACAATGTAAAGATAACTAACCATCTAAGTGTTTTAAAACAATTTTTCTTTCTCTTCATCGTGGGTTTATGCTAAACTTAGCTTTTTGAAAATCATGCTTTCTTCTTCGAGGGATTGCACAACAAAATCTTGAAACTGCACCAAGTCATTCTACAATTTCATCGTGGGATTTTGCTTCTTGCCCCATTTTATTTTATTTTCAACACGTGAAACTTTAAATCATTCAATAGACTCTGCCCAGAGAAGCTATAACCTCAAAACTCCATAACGTCAAATTACTGCTAATTTTCAACTCAGTACAAACTGCATAAACTGCAGTAGTGAAAATCTACTAATACTCAACAAAAACGTTCAGTGCTTCAAAAACAGGTGTTCGTTTAACTATCTTCCGCGTCACGTTGCGTGTGATACAATAAAATAGGCCAAACTTCAATTCCCCATTTCCTCTATCCCCATTTTCCTATTACTAACAATTTGGAATAATTGAAAATACTTTTCTTGTATTTTTTTTCTATGAGGCTTTGTCTATTACTAGGCTCCCTCCCGTTTTGTATTTATCATTAATTAACTTCTGCTTCAATAATCTAGGAGGTTATAAATCCACCTTTTAAATTTTCCTGATGCTCCCAGGAATTTCAATTTATAACTTTATATCTGTCTAAAGCTCTTGACGCTTTACTATAAACGCATTCTTGTATAAAGGCTGTAAACTGATTAATTTGTTAATCAAAGCATCTACACACTTTTGTAAGGGTTTCCCTTTAATTGTGTTGTTGGTCTTAGCGCCGTTTTCACCAACTCTTCACTAACAATTATTTAGTTAATTCCCATTAAACTTAAATACGAGATTTAATGCGTGATTATCTTCGATGCATTTCACGAGGCCATTCGGGTTCGCAATTACTTAAATAAGATTTACGGCCCTCGTGCTTGCGTAGACTCTTTTTCATCTTGGAGAGCCTGGCGGACAGAACAAACAGCGACTAGCACTGATCGTCGTATGCGATGTTTCCTTGAGATATTCTGGAACATAATTATAAAGGAAGAGAAATACAGAAGACCTTATTCGTGGCAAAAACTTAAAATGATACGGTATTAACAAAGTATTTAAGAGAACTGGCAGTTGTGTGAATAGATAGCTTAAAAGGACGCGCTTACCCAGTTGTCTTCGTAGCTTAAGCGGCTGCGGTGCACTCTCAATTTATTATGCAGCGCTGGAAGGGGTTCGAATCCCTCTTCGGATATTATTAGCCAACCTTTCTCATTTTTTCAAAAATTAGGAAAGAGTGGACTTATGAGATCGATCCGGGAAAATGTGTGTCTGTCTGTCCTTCTGTCTCTCTGTCTGTCTGTCTGTCTGTCTGTGTGCGTGTGTCCCCCTACCGCTACCGTCATGCGAATGTCATAACCTGAGAAACGAACTGTCCTCAAAAGACGAATTTATAAAGCTGCTAAAGGAATATATTGCTAAGTTAATGGAAGAGTTGAATAAATTAAAAGGAAACAGAGAGGAAAGCAAGGAAACTTGGTCGACAGTGCTTGCTGGTAAGGTAAGATTGAATAAGCCTAGGCCTATAAATGGAGTACATGTAACTGAAATTCCCGTCTCAAATTCATTTGGAGTGCTTGTTGAAGAAAATGATGACTTTCCTCAAGAAGAAAAGAAGAAAGTGATAGAGGGAAATCCAGGAAGATGCGGATATTTGCAGATAGCCACGGGAGAGATGTAGCAGCATGCGTATTGGAAAGAAGCAGAGAAATGGAGGTCACTTCGACAGTAAAGCCAGGAGCTCAAATTACAGAGGTCACGAACGGGATGATAGGAGAGTGTGCGTCCCTTACTGCAAAGGACTACGCAGTGATCATCGCTGGAGCAAACGACGTCTATAGAAATGAGAGTAAAAAGGTAATCAAAGATTTAAAGGGTACATTGCCATCCATGCAAAAAACAAATGTCATTATTGTAAACATTCCGCAGAGATACGATTTAATTCCCAAATCATGTGTAAATGTAAAAATAGAGGCTACAAATGGAAAAATTCATAAAATTTGTAAGAGTTTTCCAAATGTCCAAATTGTAGATGTAAGTAAATTAGACAGGAAGTTCCACACTCGGCATGGCCTACACTTAAATAGATTAGGAAAAGAGTATATTAGTGATGAAATCTGCAAAATTGTAAATTCAAACGGTAAGAATAATTCAACAGTAATATCATTAGAGTGGAAGCAGGGAAACTGGTAGAAGAAGCCAAACGTGAGGTTTGGCATTCAGATCTTTTGAAGTCAAGTTTAACGGAGTGCAACAATGGTATTTCGGATTTGTCTAGCAACAATAATAACAATTATGATAATAATAATGTAAATAAATCACCAACACAAGGTTGCAAAGGTAACAAATTTAAAATTTACCACCAGAATGTCCAGTCTCTTTATAATAAAATTGATTACATAAATCTAATGCTTAAAAATGAACTTAAAGACATCTCAGCACTATGTATTTCAGAAAAAGGAACAACTCGAATTAATTCAATTCCCAGGGTTTATACAAGCTTTTAAATACTCTAGATCTAATATTAGCCATGGTGGTACTTGCATCTTCTTAAGAAATAATTTAGATCATGAACAGATAACAGCTTATGATTATCTAATTATGGAACAGGATTTTGAATTATCTGCCGTAAAAATACAGCAGTTTAAGTTAATAATTGTATGCGTATACCGTTCTCCGTCAGGAAAGTTTCCTTTATTTATAGATAAATTAGAATTGTTACTCAATAACATGAGCAAAGTAAATTTCGATATAATAATTTGTGGGGATGTAAACGTGGATTTCATAAAATTTGATAGAAATTGTGAATTATTAACACAGTTACTAATTTCCTATGGACTGAAACCTACATTAAACACCCCAACAAGAATAACAAAATTTAGTAAAACCACTCCTGATCAAATTTTTAGCCTACTTTTCACATTTTGCAAAAATGAGGAAAAAGTAGACTTATGAGATCGGGCAAATGTGTGTCTGTCTGTCTGTCTGTCTGTCTGTCAGTCTGTCTGTCTGTCTGTCTGTCTGTCTGTCTGTCCTTCTGTCTGTCTGTCTGGCTGTGTGTGTGTCCCCCCCTATCAACTCCTAAACGGCTGCAGCAATCGAAACAAAATTTGGTAGGAGTAAAGATCTATACCTGAATATCTCACGGCCATATTTGAAAATGATGTCAGTGCTACCAACTGCTAAAAAATCACAATTGAAATTTGAGCTCCATGTTGGATATCCTGGAAAGTATGAATGGGACCTATTTCAAAATTGGCACACGTACAGATCATAATATTTCAGTTTAATTTCCAGGAGGCTAAACATGGCAGTGTTGCCAAAATGATTATAAGCCTCCTGATAGGTCCAATTTTTAAATGCATATAACATCTATACTATCAATTGGAATTCAACCAAATTTCGTATGTTGTATGTGTACATAACCAGATATGACTGAGCGTATTCTTCAGACCTACCAGGGCTGCCAACTGTTAATAAATGCTCCTAATTTATTTTATCCAAATACCAATATATCAGAAAGTATGCAAGCCGACAGCTTTAAACTATGCACACGTATAGTCCCTGACATTCTATATTAATTTGGAGTAACTTATATACGTCAGTGCTACCAACATGATTCTAAGCCTGCTGACAGGTCCAACTTTAAATACATGTAACTTCCATACTATCATTTGGATTTCAACCAAATTTCGTATGTGCTATGTGTACCATAACAGATATGACTATGCGTATTCTAAGGAGCAACCAGGGCTGCCAACTGTTAATATGTGCTGTCCCTATTTTTGTTACCCTAATATCAATATATCAGAAAGTATGCAAGCCAATAGCTCAAAACTTTGCACACGTATAGTACCTGGCATTCTAGACGAATTTGGAGTAACAAATATACGTCAGTGCTGCCAACATGATTCTAAGCCTGCTGATAGGTCCAATTTTAAAATGCATGTAACTTCTATACTAACTAATGGATTTCATTCAAAATTGGCACAACAATAGATCATATTATTTCAGATTATTTCTGACCAATACATGCATGACATTGTTGCCAACATGATTTTACGCGCGCTGTTAGATCCAATGTTTAACTGCATGTAACGTCCATGCTATTCATTGGACTTCAACCAAATTTTGTATTTTGTACCTTAAGAGACGGAACTAAGAATATATTCAGTCATCAGGGCTGCCAACTGTAGTGCTCTATTTGGATACATTATGCCAGGTATACAGTATTTCGAACTAATTGGAAATTTCGATATTAGCAACTTAATTTCGTCATTATTCTAGATAGGTTCATATTCTGTAGAATAATCATTGGCATGAAAAGTAGGCTGTATAGTTCTTCACGGAACTTCTTGTTATAAATACAGATAAATATCACCATTCAATAGAAGTCTATTGTCCGGGTTTTAGTGACCACCATGGACAAATACTGAGTTTCGAAGTATCCGAACCAATCAATAATAATGATAATGGAGTAAAATCAAAGTGCAGGTCATTCACTGAATCAAATGTTACATATTTCAATGACTTATTAAATAAGGAAACATGGTCAGAAATTTATGAACTAGAAAATGTAAATGATAAATTTAATGCATTTAACAGTACCCTAAAACACTATTTTGAAATAGCATTCCCCTTTAAACGAAGAACTGTTCAAAATAACAAAACTAGCAATTGGATAACAACAGGGATTATAAATTCATGTCAAAGAGAGAATTTTCTACACAAATTATATAAACAATACCACACAACACCTGAATTCAATTTATACTACAAAAAATACACTAGCATATTAAATAAGGTAATAAGACTAGCAAAGAAAATGCATAATGATAATTTTATTTCCCAATCATCTAATAAAAACATGGCTATGTGGTCCGTGTTAAAGAAAGAAACAGGAAAATCTGCTAAAATACAAAGGAACATTATACTGACCAGAAATAATAAAGTGATTAATAATCCAGAGGAAATAGCAAACCCTTTTAATGACTATTTTCTGGAAATTCCACAAAAATTATTAAATAAATCACAGGTAAATACACTTAATTCTAATAATAAAATAAATATATCCAGTGATTCTTTATTTATAAATCATGTCACACGTGAAGAGGTAAGAATAGTTATAAAAGAGCTAAAAAATAAATTCTGTGCTGGCATTGATGGCATCCCTGATGCAATTTTAAAGAAATGTGCAGAAAATATAATAAATCCACTTACGCACTTAATAAACAGTTCAATTCTCTCCGGAACTTACCCGGATATTTTGAAGTTATCAAAAGTAATTCCAGTGCACAAAAACGGTTCAAAAGATGAATTAGATAACTATCGTCCTATTACCTTACCAACTGGTATTGCAAAAATTGTGGAAAAATTATGTATAAGAGACTGATAAGTTTCATAGAAGAAAATAAAATATTATCAAACTCACAACATCGATTCAGAACGGAAAAATCTACACAGACAGCAATTTACGAATGTAGTAATTGTATACTGAAATTAATTGACAATAAGGAACATGTAACTGGCCTATTCTTGGATTTATCGAAAGCATTTGATGTTGTTGACCATAAAATCCTCCTTAGCAAACTAAATCAATATGGTATTAGAGGTCTATCTAATAAATGGATAGAGTCTTACTTAACAAGGCGTAAACAAATAGTAAGCCTGAGACAAAAGGATGACGGAACCAAATTACTTAATGAAACATTGTCCAATGAGGGAATTATTGAATTTTGAGTACCCCAGGGATTGGTTTTGGGCCCACTACTCTTTCTTCTATATATCAATGATATAACACAGAACGTTCATTCACATAAGGAAATTTTGTTTGCGGACGATACAACACTCGTAATAAAAGGTGATACTAAACAGGTCATACAGCAGTCTGCTGACTCCGTTACAGGAGAGTTAACCAAATGGTCACAAGATAATCGCCTCATAATAAACTATAAAAAAAACAGTATGTCTAAATGTCCACACTACAGAATAGGAATCCTGCGAAACCCAATATAACATTAAATGGTCATCAAATAGAAAATAAATCAGAAACAAAGTTTTTAGGACTATGGATACAACAAGACTTGAAATGGAATAAACATATACAATATCTGAATACTAAACTGAACTCGAAGTGCTTTGCGTTACGTATTTTGAAAACCTGCACTAGCATGCACACATTAAGAAATACTTATTTTGCTTATTTCCATTCATACTTAAGATATGGGATCATATTTTGGGGTATGTCGCCATATGTACTAAGCACGTTTAGGATACAAAAGAGGGCGATTAGAATTATGGCAAATGTAAACTCTAGAGAATCATGTAGACCTCTGTTTAAAGATTTAAACATTCTCCCACTGCCCTGCATATATATCATTGAAAGTATTATGTTTTTTAAAAAGAATTTAATGAATAAAGATGTTTTTCTTAAAACAAACAATGATGTTCATAGGCATAACACAAGACAAAATCAAAACATTCATATTTCACACACACACACAAGCATATATCAAAAAGGAACTTTTCACACTGGAGTTAAATTGTACAATAAACTACCCCAGTATATAAAACTGGCCCCAAAAATAAAAACTTTTGATAGAATGTTGAAAGCTTATCTGCAGTGCCATTGTTTTTACTCATTAGTTGAATATCTTTGTGTATAGGAGCGATGAAATCTATAATTATATTTTACTTTTTTAATTTAATTGTAATACCTAGCTGTATGTTGTTGTATTTATAGAATTAAGTTTTCATATTATGATAATAGTGTGAGGTGTAAATAGTTGTGCAATAAGATTGTATCAATTAAGATTTGCTATTATAATAGGTTAAATAGTTATAATATTAGTAATATATACCTGTTAGTTCTTTTATTTTATAGATGTAAATTCTGACGTGTCCTATATCAAAAATGTATTGAATGCATGTATTTGATCAAATGGAATTAATAAAAATCTATCTATCAACTCCTAACCGGCTGCAGCTATCGAAACCAAATTTGGTAAGAGTAAAGATCTATACTTGAATGTCTCACTGCCATATTTGTAATAGACGTCAGTGCTACCAACTACTGAAAAATCGCTATTGAAATTCGAGCTCTATGTTGGATATATCAGAGGTTATGCATGCGAACTCTTCCAAAATTGGCACACACATAGATAATAACATCGCAGATAAATTGTCAGAAGTCCATACATGCCAGTGTTGCCAAGATGATTCTAAACCTGCCGATAGGTCCAATTTCTAAATGCATGTAACTTCTATACTAGTAATTGGATTTCAACCAAATGTCGTATGTACTATGTGTACTACAGTTGACATGGCTGTGCATATTCTAAAGAGCCATCAGGGCTGCCATCTGTTTATAAATGCTCTCTCTATGTTTTAACCGCATTATCAATATATCAGAAAGTATGCAAGCCAACAGCTCTAAACGTTGCACTGGTATTGTACCTGACATTCTACCTTAGTTTGGTGTAACTTATATACATCAGTGCTGCCAAGATGATTCTCGGCCAGCTGATAATTCCAGTTTGTAAATGCATATAACTTCTATACTAACAAATGGATTTCAACTAAATTTCAAATGTGTTTTGTGGACCATAACAGTTAAGACTATGCATATTCGTAAGAACAAGCAGGGCTGCCAACTGTAAATAAATGCTCTATCTATTTGTTTAATCCTAATATCAATATATCAGAAAGTATGGAAGCCATCAGCTCTAAACCTGTACACGAATATTTCCTGACATTCTAAATTAATTTGGAGTAACTAATGTACCTCAGTGCTGCCAACATGATTCTAAGCTTTCTGATAGTTTCAATTTTTAATTACATGTAACTTTTATAGTAACAAATGATTATATCCAAAATTGGCACTACAATAGATCGTAATATTTCAGGTTAATTATGAGTTTACGTACATGGAATTGTTCCAGACATGATTTTACGCGCACTGATAAATCCAATATCAAACAGCATGTAACGTCCATACTATCCCTTAGACTTCAACCAAATTTTGTATGTGCATTGTATACCTTAAGAGATGGAACTATGAATATAGTCAGAGTCACCAAGGCTGCCAACTGTAGTAAGATACTCTATTAGGCTACACTATTTCAGGTGTATTTCAAACTGAAGTACTTAGAAATGTTAGTATTACCAGCTTCATATCGTCATTATATTAGATAAGTCTATATAGTGAACCCTTCAGAATAGCAGTGTTTTATGCAAGAATCTTAGATCAAGGGGTCGCGTTCAGTTCATAGTGTGGTGTTTACGTCCGCCAAACAACGTGCTTTTCTGAGGCAAGGGTTATAGGATGAAAACTATAACTAAGAAAGAAAGGAGACAAAACTTAAGATAATAACAAGATTTAATAACTAATTTGTGCATAAAAGAATAAAACAAACAAAAATAAACAAAATCCTCCCTGAATTTTCCCCTGACAGGAATATTTATCACTTTGAGGAGTCAGATGGATCTCCCCTTTTCTAATAAAATGTGGATCCAAGTTCCACTATCTTGCATGTGATTTTATGTTCGCGTGGTGACTATCTACGAGAAATGAGTACTTGGATGATCGTTCGTTCACAACGGGTTAACAGCCACGGTGCTCACGAACAATCATCTCGTAAATTAACTTTTATGGATATGGGCATAACATTAATAAAAATCCTTAAATCTAATTCTGACACACATATTACAACTCTACTATTTACAGGCATCTCTCTGAGACCCTTATTAGTGTGGTGACACACTTAACCAAATGAGCTGCCACAATGGCCAGATACTCAACAACAAGGAAAAACAGCGCCGCACGTGACTCACGGGTCACTGACATGGAAAATAAACATATAATAAACCAACAACAACAAACAACCTGAGTGGTTAAGATTACTTTATATTAACAAAATTGCATGTTAAGGAAACGCTTCGAAGGTTATCGTGTTTCGTAGGCAACTCCCATTTATTTAAACAATTTCACCATTGATCAGTTTCTCACATTTATATATATTTTCAAGTAAATTGGGAGCCAGACGTGCACTCCACTTTAATGAGCTTGCTTGCGAAACTCAGCCAGCCCTTGTGACCACAACTCACCCATTCCACATACCAGTCATGTCCCCCTTCCAGTGTATATTAATAGCCGACCAGCTGGACTGTTATCTCAAGGAATCAACAGCAGCTAACATCTTCTCCAACTCAACATATGGTCAGACAATAATCACATATCCATAATTGTCCTCGCAAGGATACAATATGAATCTGGTACCAAGCTGACAGAAATCAGTCTCAGCTGATATTTCCGCTTGTAATACCATAAAATATACTCACAAAACACACATTTGGGACTGACATGACGCCTTTCACATGGGTCTGCTGAATTAGAGCTCGCAAACATTTAACACAATATTTAAAACATACGATAGAGCAGAATACTCTTCGTCACAAACTACATTGCTCCAAAGGCAATAATCACACTGAATCTGATCAATAATAAATCTCAACCAAAATTTAATTACCCACCAATCTATTATATAATTATATTAATTCAGTCCTACTTCTGAAACACGACATATCTCCGAGAGACGTTTTTTAACCGCACTTCGTAACATAGGCGAACACGGCCGTTCACATAGATACGTTAGTTAACACAACACAAAGAAAAGAACTTTCCATTAACTACAATTGTGCGAGCTGCTTCCAAACAAAAGTGTGTCAGATCACAACTAAATATACTACATTAATCACACAAGCAAAGTATTTACAAAATATGTCCCATAAACCATACGTTAATTTAAAAAATAATAAAATATTATTAGGTACTCATCTCTTTTTGTAGTCACCCGTCAAAGAACATCAGACGCCATTCCCCAACTGGATGCTTCTTTATCTCATAGCAGCCATCTGGACGGACTGTTGAGAATTCCACACTTCTTCTGCATTCATCGATGTCATCCTTGCGCTGATACAAAAATTAGGTTATTATACACTTTATGTCTGCCTACTAAATTCGCTTGTTCAGGTACTAAATTCCCTGTCACTGTTCGTTGGCAAATTATCGACGCTACTGTCCCTATAACTATAGTACTATGACTATCTATCACTGAATTTAACACTTTACAATGAATATCTTGTGTCTTCGACACACAGAATAACAGTCTATCTCTTCAGACGAACAGAATAATAATCTCGTGTCCTCGACACTCAGAATAAAAGTCAATGTCTTGGCTCTTCGACACACTTATAAATGAACTGGCCCTTGGGTCTAGATGGAGGGGGATTTTATGTAAAAATTTCTCGAAATAATTGTGATACAAGAATGAAATAGATATCACTGAACTCGTAATATTGCACAGGTCAAGAATATGCCCATTAATCCTAGAATCGATCGTAGAGATTTTGTCTAGGCGATTTCCCGCGTGAATGCTAGCCACCGCGTACCCCAGCCGGAGTTGGCGCGCAAGTAGGCATTCTCTTCTCATTGGTTCTCCATTTTCTGATAATTTGGCGGTTTCTAGTAGATCTTGGCGTCTTGGGAGTGTCTATTTTCTTCATCAGCCATTCACGTTACTGCATCATATTTCTTCTAGGCGCGAATATCACAATGAACATACCAGAACCATGTCTCACCGCGCGTCGCTTCTAAAATTGAGGTAGCCACACCTGTCCTTATGATACATCGCTCTGCTATTTCTTTTCATAGCTCAAGTACTTAGCCTTTTGTTAAACTGATGCAGGTATGTCCCTACTGTCTCCAACAAATGCTTGAGATTTCCTCATCACTGTCTGGCTACTTTCATGATGCTGGTTGAAATATTTATTAATTGAAGAAATAAAAAGTAGAATCATTTAACCAACATAGGGTAAAGGGTTCACAACTCTCCCACTCACAAAATTTCGAACATAGGAATAAAGTCGACAATTTTACAATACTTCCGTAGGCCAATTTGTTTTAATTCCAGAATCACCCCTTTTTCTTACTTGGTCTAGGCGCTCCTGTCTTCAATGGCATTTACTCGTTTTCATTTCCTGCTTGTCTCTCCCCTTCCAATCTTGCGTGACGCTCTGCTGCCTGCGGCAATACCTTACTCGCCTCGTTAATGTTTGTCAACAACAAGTCTATTTCCTCCTTCATCACGTGCCGTACTCAACTGCTCCCCGTTGACTTTGTTGATAGTAGGACGTCCGTATATTCAAACAGCGTCATTATTTCGGCGCTACCATGGTTCACTTCGACGATATTTTTTTAGGTTGGCAGCGTTGTAAACTGACATTGTTCCTGTGCTTAATTCTTTCACTCTGTAAGCATTATTTCCAAGGTTTCTTACGATAGAATAGGGTCCTATGAATTTTTCGCAGAATTTACTAAAGATTTTCTTTTCTGGGTCCGATGTAGTAGGTCGTTTCACCAAAACGAGCTGGTTGACTTCAAGATCACCGTGGAACCTCTTATTTCTTACTCGCCGTAATCTGCGGTCTGCTTGTTTCCTCATGTATTCTCTCGTCCTTTCAATTCTCAAGTCTGGTGCTATCATGGGATCTTGTGGACAGTTAATGATGCTTTTCCACGTTCTTACTGGATACTCGTTCTTGTGTAGGACCATAGGGATTTGTCCTGTTGACTCGTGCCTGGTAGAATTCATGCATGTCTCTACGTCCTTAATTTTATCGACCCATTTGTGGTGTTCGTTCGGAATGAAGATTCTCAAATATGCAGTTACAGATTTAATTACTCTCTCGCTTGGATTTGCTTGGGCATGTCGGATACTGCTTAAAACATGTTTTATACCCATGTCTTCCATTCCTTTCTTGAATTCGGCGCTTGTGAAATAACTGCCGTGATCTGATAATAAAAACTCTGGTTTTCCAAGGGTTGGAATAACTCTATTACGAATGCGACTGAGTACCTGCTTCGATGTTGTTTTCTGAATAGGGCATAGTACTACAAACTTAGAAAATACATCAATGCACACTAGCAAATGACGGCAACCTCTCCTTCCCTTCGGAATTGGACCAAGACAGTCGATCGCCAGTAGCTCACATGGTTTCTGAGGTAGCAATGGTCTAGGATATTGCCTCAGTAAATAATTATTTGGCTTTGTTCTCTGACACGGGTCACAAGTTGTAATGACGTCACATATAGTTGTTCTCATACGTGGCCATGTAAATGTCTCTCCTATTGTTGCTTCGCACTTGTCTAAGCCCACGTGACCGTAACTTTCGTGCGTATGCCATGTCAATCCTCGTTGTAACGATGCAGGTACTAATATGCGTAACTTGGTGTGGTCATTATCTACCCATTTGTGCAGCAAATTGTTGACATAAACACATCTTCCTTCTTTGGCTTTCGCTTCTCGAAATGCAGGTGTTCCTGTAGGTAGTTGCTTTTTGAAGTATTTAATTAATAGCATCATCCATGGTTCCGCTTCCTGTTCTCGCTGTATCTCACGCAACTCCTCCAAGAATTTCCGTTCCTTCGGTGTTAACTCCAAGTGTTGTACCATCGCTGTTTCTTCATTATCAGGCTCTGGGTTCCTGCTGAGTGCATCCGGTATCACGTTCATCTTCCCTGGACAATGTTCAATTTCAATGCTGAACTGCTGAATGTATATAGACCAACGTGTCACACGTTCGCTTGCCATTGACGTCTTAAACAAGAATGTTAGTGCCTTGTGGTCAGTCCTGACAACAATAGGGTAACCATAGATTATTCGTTTCCATTGTTGGAGCGCATGAAGGATGGCCAACAATTCTAGCTCGGTTACAGTATAATTTCGCTCGTGCTTACGCAATTTTCGGCTGACAAATGCCAAATATGTTTTGTGCTGCAGGTTAGCTGGATCCTCTTGGTAGAGCATAGCACCTATCCCTATTAGTGAAGCATCCGCTTGGATTATAAACTTGTGCTTGAAATCTGGATAGCCTAATTTAATGCAGTTTTCCAATAGCTGTTTCGTTGCTTGGAATGCCTTCTCACATTCCGCGTTCCATGACCATTTGTTATTTTTCTTTAACATTTCTTGCATTGGAGCTACAGTCTCCGTATAACCTGGACAGTTTTCTTTAAAGAATCCCGTTACGCCTAAGAAAGCCCGAATGTGCTTGACTCTCGTTGGTGTAGGGAAATTCTTTATCGCTTCAATCTTAGCTGGGTTAGGCTTCACTCCCTCCTTGTCAATGACGTGACCCAAATATAAGATCTCGCTCTTGAAGAAATGCGATTTCTTCAGGTTTACTTTGAAATTCGAAGCATTCAAGTTGCCCAATACTTTATCTAAATTTTCCATGTGCGTTTCAATGTTGTCGGATGCCAACAGAATGTCGTCAATGTATCGCACCGTCATCTCCTTTACTTCCTCGGTTAGGTTCCGGTCCAGTGCTCGGATTAAAGCACAGCCCGCTGTTTTTACTCCAAAAGGCATTCTGACGAAACAATATGTCTGGTTATCGAATAAGAAGCCAGTTAGAAGCTGTGACTTCTCATCCAATTCAAGATGGTGGAACGAGCTCGTCAGATCGACTGATGAATAAATGCTCTTGTTTTTAAAGCCTTTTAATACGTCTCTGATAATTGGCGCTCTGTCATACTCAGGAAAAATGAGTCTCATGTTGAGGTTTCTGGCATCTAAACAAAGTCTAATAGATCCATTTGGTTTTGTGACTGCCAAAATCGCATTTAGATAAGGTGTAGGTGTCCTCCTTATCACTCCAGCTTCTAACATCTCATCTATAATGATTTTAACTTGACCACGATATTTTTCAGGAATTGGGTACAATCTGCTTTTGAAAGGTGACCAGTCCTCGACTTGCATAGAGTACTTGAAATTTAATATTTTCCCAGGTACTGTATCAAATACTGTTTTGTGCTTCCTTAAAATCTCTTCCAACTGTTTTCTGTGTTCACCCCCAAGTTGCATGTCATTGAGCCGCTCCTGTAGTAACTCTTCAAATTGTGCATCGCTGTCATCTCCTTCTGTTAATAAAGACCATATCTCCTGGGATTCTATCTCCTCATCTAGTTCCACAACAGCCCCTTCTACGATGTTATCTTCCGCCTTTCGTACCTCCTCTTCCGTCTCTTCTGATATTGCTTCCAATGCCCAAGAATTTACATCTCTTCCGGTAGTGATTTCATCCATATGCAATCCCACGTTTTTCAGCTGGTCATATTCTCTAAAACTGACTGTATTCTTGTGTAAATCTATCACTGCTTGATAGTCACAAATGAAATTTGCACCAAGAATTATATTGAAATTCATCTTTGCCATGATAATGAATGTTTGCCCAAAAGTGTGTTCCAATATGTTCAGCTCTAAGTATGCCTGACGTTTACAAGTAACGGTGCGTTCAGGAATAACACCCCTCACTTTGAGCTGTGGTACCGGAATTACAGGAATATTCTGAGTCCGTCCCAACTCTCGAACCAAGGCCTCCGATACTAGACTGATCTGTGACCCCGTATCCAATAAACATCTTATATTAATTCCACCAATCCTTGCGTAAATAATGGGTAATTGCCTAATTTCATCGTTCCGTGGTTTCACCGTCTCCTCCAGGCAGTCTTCTGGTAAAACAATCCATTCTTGTATGTTCGCTACTATCCATCCATCTTCAACTTCCGACTGTTGTGTTTGGAGACTGTCTCCTTGATCCAAAATTAACATTTTTTTTAGCTCCATTTCGACTCCCATCATCCTTCTGTCGCTCATGTCCTTGATATTCCTCTTGTCTCAGTAGACTTCCAGCTTCCTCAGTATGTGTATCTGGGTTCTTTCTGTTCCCAATGGCCTTTTCCCATCTTCCTAGTTCTCCACCTTGATTAGCGTGTAACTCCTCTAAGTAATTTTGTGATTGAGCGTGCCTATCATCCCAGTCATCTCGATAGTTACGTTGATCTCCTTGATTTTGATCTCTCCCTCCTTTCCATCTTTGATTGGCATTGTAATCACCGTATCTTCCATAAGGCCTGTCATTCCTTCGATTATCACGCCATTGTTGATATCCTCTCTGTTGGTATCTATTGTTGCCCTGGTATCTATTGTTGTAGTGATTTTCGTTACGCTGATATGGTCTGTTTTCCCCTTCTTCCTGGTTTCGCCTAGGTGTGAAGGTGCTTGTATTAGTACCCTGCGTTTTAGTATTTCCCTGTTTTGTTTTTACGACCTCTGTAGTGTTGACTAATTCCAGTTGTCTTCCTCCTCTAAAATGACTATGAGATGTGGTCTCATCTATTTGCCGTAATATCTGCTCTGCATGTAGGGCCGTACTAACGTTTGCTGCGACTAGTACTTGCTGTGCATTAACTGGCATTTGCCTTGCTATTGTCATCACCAAATCTGCTTCGTTTAATGGGTAATCTAGGTCGCGAAATTTTAGCATTTGCATGTTAAAGAAATCTGAGTATTTTGTCTGCTGGGTAGTTTGGTATTTTCTAGAGTAAAGTTCCATTCTTAAACTCTGTTGTATGGCGGGAGACCAGTATTTGCGCAGAAACGCTAAATTAAAGTCTGACATGGTTCCAAATGTATATTTGAAACTTAAAAACCAGGTGAGAACATTTCCTGACAAAAATCTCTCCATCATTCTCAATCTACGTGCTTCAGGTACCCCAGTGTCATTAAAGTGGTCTTCAATCTCTTTGATAAAGGCCTTAGGTGTTACCCCTGAATTTTCGGTGTATTTCTGCGGTTTGTAGTCATTTGAGCGAATTACTTGAATAAGTTGTGTGGGCTGATGACCGTCCTGTGGTGTTGAGCTCCTATCTACGTTCTTGCGAAATCCGTCCGTGTTTGTTGTTAATGGGCTCTCTGCTTGAGTCTGACTTCCTGCTATGCTGGGTTGGGGACTATGTGAGTCATCCGGCTTGTCTTTCAATGCTCCCGTTTTAAATATAGATGATTGTTCTAATGAGCGAAGTTCGGCTTTTATGATCCTGTCTGTCTGCTCTTTAAGTCTATTTTTTACTTCCTGCTCCAAAGCTTGAATACGCGTGTGGTTTTCGCCTACTGTTTTAAGAATGGTGGATCTTTCCTCTCTAGAATCAATATTCATTTTCTTCCAATCTTTCCTGATCTGTTCTTTAATCGTGCTTATTTTTTCTTCAATCTGGCTCTCATTTTCATCCTGATTATTTTCTAACTGGCTTAGCCTTTCGTCTAATGTACTCTTAAATTGTTCTTGTTCCGTTTCTAGGCTTTTCCACTGTTCCGCTGATTTTATCTCGAGCCGGTCCATATCTTTAATTATGCCTGATATGTTCTCATCTACTGCTGATATTTGTTGTTGAATGACCCTGCCACTTTTCTCCATCTCCTTAAATCGACCTTCCAACCTATCCTGGGCTATTTTGACCTCGCTTGTATTCATTGTGCATGCTATTTCGATCTGCTCTAATTTAGCTAACACCGTTTCATCGAGAATGCTTAGTTTTTTATCAAAAATACTCTCCATTTTTTCAATCTGCTCTAATTGTTTCTCATTATTTTTGCTTACATCAAGGGCCAGTAATATCATCTGTTGGTTTGTGTGCTCTTTCATCTCTGCGGTTAACGAAGCTAATTGGTTCGTGTTTTTATTATTTTGCGCCTCTAACTGTGAATTTATAGTGTCATTAATTTCACTCTTTAATAACCTAGCTTGTTCCGCCTGATATTCATTTTGCTCAATTCTACTGTTGTTTAATTGTGTCCGCAATGATTCACTTTGTTCTAACAGTTTAGTATTTAGCGATTCACTTTGTTCTGACAGTTTAGTATTTAGCGATTTACTTTGTTCTGACATTTTCGTATTTAGCGATTCACTTTGTTCTGACAGTTTAATTTTTAGCGATTCACTTTGCTCTGACAATTTCTTTATGGACTCACTTTGTTCTGAAATACTAGTGTTTATAGATTGACTCTGTTCTGCTAGTTTAGTATTCAACGCTTCGCTTTGCTCTAACATGCTAGTGTTTATTTGTTCAGATAATTTTGTATTTAGCGATTCACTTTGTTCCGCTAATTTAGTATCCAACAATTCCTGAGTTCTCCTCGCTGCACTTTCAATGATCTCCTGGATCTGCGCCACCGTTGCCATGTTTTACAATATATATGAGACATATGGGAAATGGCATACGCCAATGCCCCTTGACACGCACATAAATTCAATGCACATTTAATTTCTTTATCCTACTCAATTCATTTATTTTTACCTTTAATCCCATTAGTTGATTGCATCTCTGAGTAGTTCTAGTTTTACTCAATTTAATTTTTAACCCCAAGCACATATTTAGTCATTAAACAGTTATCCTGATCTGATATTAACACTGACTAATTAACAAAGTATTAATTGTCATTTTAGGCTACAGCCTCCTAATATTTCCATGAGTTTGACTTTCTACACAAATCTAGTTTTAACTTTATCATTGGGCGCCCGGTATCACATCTTAATTTTACTTTAATTTAAAAGACAACAACGTGAACCGTATTTTACATTGCAAACTCCTGATATTAATTTATCTTTCACACATTTGGCGGTATCCACTTCGCCTCAACTACTTTTAATAAAATATCACTTCCCGGTGATTAAATACTGTCATATCTGCCTGCACTTGCGGCATGCCAGTTTTACTCAAATGCGCCACTATTGACATGTGTAATCTCCCCGTTACACCACAGTGAATAGCCCCACCGTTGGCCGCCAGTTTTCACCTATGAACCCTTCAGAATAGCAGTGTTTTATGCAAGAATCTTAGATCAAGGGGTCGCGTTCAGTTCATAGTGTGGTGTTTACGTCCGCCAAACAACGTGCTTTTCTGAGGCAAGAGTTATAGGATGAAAACTATAACTAAGAAAGAAAGGAGACAAAACTTAAGATAATAACAAGATTTAATAACTAATTTGTGCATAAAAGAATAAAACAAACAAAAATAAACAAAATCCTCCCTGAATTTTCCCCTGACAGGAATATTTATCACTTTGAGGAGTCAGATGGATCTCCCCTTTTCTAATAAAATGTGGATCCAAGTTCCACTATCTTGCATGTGATTTTATGTTCGCGTGGTGACTATCTACGAAAAATGAGTACTTGGATGATCGTTCGTTCACAACGGGTTAACAGCCACGGTGCTCACGAACAATCATCTCGTAAATTAACTTTTATGGATATGGGCATAACATTAATAAAAATCCTTAAATCTAATTCTGACACACATATTACAACTCTACTATTTACAGGCATCTCTCTGAGACCCTTATTAGTGTGGTGACACACTTAACCAAATGAGCTGCCACAATGGCCAGATACTCAACAACAAGGAAAAACAGCACCGCACGTGACTCACGGGTCACTGACATGGAAAATAAACATATAATAAACCAACAACAACAAACAACCTGAGTGGTTAAGATTACTTTATATTAACAAAATTGCATGTTAAGGAAACGCTTCGAAGGTTATCGTGTTTCGTAGGCAACTCCCATTTATTTAAACAATTTCACCATTGATCAGTTTCTCACATTTATATATATTTTCAAGTAAAGTGGGAGCCAGACGTGCACTCCACTTTAATGAGCTTGCTTGCGAAACTCAGCCAGCCCTTGTGACCACAACTCACCCATTCCACATACCAGTCATGTCCCCCTTCCAGTGTATATTAATAGCCGACCAGCTGGACTGTTATCTCAAGGAATCAACAGCAGCTAACATCTTCTCCAACTCAACATATGGTCAGACAATAATCACATATCCGTAATTGTCCTCGCAAGGATACAATATGAATCTGGTACCAAGCTGACAGAAATCAGTCTCAGCTGAAATTCCTGCTTGTAATACCATAAAATATACTCACAAAACACACATTTGGGACTGACATGACGCCTTTCACATGGGTCTGCTGAATTAGAGCTCGCAAACATTTAACACAATATTTAAAACATACGATAGAGCAGAATACTCTTCGTCACAAACTACATTGCTCCAAAGGCAATAATCACACTGAATCTGATCAATAATAAATCTCAACCAAAATTTAATTACCCTCCAATCTATTATATAATTATATTAATTCAGTCCTACTTCTGAAACACGACATATCTCCGAGAGACGTTTTTTAACCGCACTTCGTAACATAGGCGAACACGGCCGTTCACATAGATACGTTAGTTAACACAACACAAAGAAAAGAACTTTCCATTAACTACAATTGTGCGAGCTGCTTCCAAACAAAAGTGTGTCAGATCACAACTAAATATACTACATTAATCACACAAGCAAAGTATTTACAAAATATGTCCCATAAACCATACGTTAATTTAACAAATAATAAAATATTATTAGGTACTCATCTCTTTTTGTAGTCACCCGTCAAAGAACATCAGACGCCATTCCCCAACTGGATGCTTCTTTATCTCATAGCAGCCATCTGGACGGACTGTTGAGAATTCCACACTTCTTCTGCATTCATCGATGTCATCCTTGCGCTGATACAAAAATTAGGTTATTATACACTTTATGTCTGCCTACTAAATTCGCTTGTTCAGGTACTAAATTCCCTGTCACTGTTCGTTGGCGAATTATCGACGCTACTGTCCCTATAACTATAGTACTATGACTATCTATCACTGAATTTAACACTTTACAATGAATATCTTGTGTCTTCGACACACAGAATAACAGTCTATCTCTTCAGACGAACAGAATAATAATCTCGTGTCCTCGACACTCAGAATAAAAGTCAATGTCTTGGCTCTTCGACACACTTATAAATGAACTGGCCCTTGGGTCTAGATGGAGGGGGATTTTATGTAAAAATTTCTCGAAATAATTGTGATACAAGAATGAAATAGATATCACTGAACTCGTAATATTGCACAGGTCAAGAATATGCCCATTAATCCTAGAATCGATCGTAGAGATTTTGTCTAGGCGATTTCCCGCGTGAATGCTAGCCACCGCGTACCCCAGCCGGAGTTGGCGCGCAAGTAGGCATTCTCTTCTCATTGGTTCTCCATTTTCTGATAATTTGGCGGTTTCTAGTAGATCTTGGCGTCTTGGGAGTGTCTATTTTCTTCATCAGCCATTCACGTTACTGCATCATATTTCTTCTAGGCGCGAATATCACAATGAACATACCAGAACCATGTCTCACCGCGCGTCGCTTCTAAAATTGAGGTAGCCACACCTGTCCTTATGATACATCGCTCTGCTATTTCTTTTCATAGCTCAAGTACTTAGCCTTTTGTTAAACTGATGCAGGTATGTCCCTACTGTCTCCAACAAATGCTTGAGATTTCCTCATCACTGTCTGGCTACTTTCATGATGCTGGTTGAAATATTTATTAATTGAAGAAATAAAAAGTAGAATCATTTAACCAACATAGGGTAAAGGGTTCAATAGATTGGCATGGATCTTAAATTTTAAGAAAAGTAGGCTCTTTAGTTCACCACGGAACTACTTTAAAAAATCCGTATGCATCTTTCTTGGTTTTAAAACATAGTTATGTGTGTGATCTTTTATAATTTCATTGTCATAAACATATTTTATATTTATATGGATGAAAGTACGTGTGAAACTCGGAAACAAACCGCCATTGTGGAATGCGCAAGGCACAGTTCAGCTTTTTCCCGCCACTTTGAAGATGCTTTAGAGAGTTGAGTGTTCAGATTTGGCCATTTAACGTAATTGCTTGTTGGAGGTAACCTAACGAGCGTTTCTCTTTGATGAAATGCTCGGGCAAAGTTAAATGACCTTTAATGACGAATTAATAGATAATTGACGTTGGTGAAAACGGCCCTAAGACCTTCGATTATAATTGGCTAAACCACTTTCGAGTTTCCTCAATTAAACGTTTCTTTTATTTGTTCGATCATATTCTATTGCTCTAAGAGCATTCTAACCTCGAAGTTCCCTTTTCCCTTATTCTGGTACTATTTTCTGTACTTGTAGAAATGATTACAAACAATTCATGTCAATATCAAAATTATTCCGGCATTTGTTGTGTTTATGGCAAAACGTCTGCTAATATTGCACATAAAGTTTACTTTAGTTATTTCTTGTAAATTCTTAAAGGCGAGTATAGTTTGCTCAGCCAACTTCCTACTTGAGGCGATTCCTGCCCTTTCCTATAGTTTACTCTTTTGAATTCTAGTTTTGTCTAAGTTAGGTTTGGGTTTCTTACCCCTGCTAAACTTCTAGTCGGCACTCTGCTGGATAAAAATTTAGCCTACTTCTTCCAGTAAGTTCTACTAATTATAATATTCTTACTAAAAGCTTAGAGGGCTCTCTATCACTGTATACACTGAATGCGATCACTCGTTCGCTCAGGGATCCATCCTTGGTTGGTAATAAAACTTTCCCTGTTAATTCAAACCTCTCCAGCATTTCAGAATGCTCCGTAAAACATTTCCTTTTAGCAAGGAAAAGAATTAATTCAATTGCCCCTTGGTTGCATCTTTTCGCCACTGAACTCTGTCCCCACATAGTGCCCGATTTTCTCCTCGGGAGGGACAGTACACTTAGCGACTACTTGCCGGCATTCTCAGCTAGCATTGCTCGCATCATTATACTTGTACTTGGTTGCTCTATGCGTAAGCAAGACTGTGTTCGGTTTGTTAATTTCATTTTGCAAGTTTTTAGCAGTTGTTTTACAATTAAGAAATCTTCCTAAAATGCTATATCAATAGTTAAAGTTTATGGAATAGTATTTGGTTTCCCACTTTGTACTCGGTAGCCTTGATTCACCTATTATTTACACTCCTATTATCCTTATTTTTTTTGTTCTTTTATTAAGAAGCATTTGTAGGCCTACTTTAGATTCTTTCCTTTGCTACCTAAAATTTATTTCTTCCCTAAAGCCTTTTATCCATTTTTTTTTTTTCATCTTCCCTCCGGTAGTGGCCTAGGCTTGACCTACCCCACCTGCTCATGCAATAAAATAACGACAGTTACTTTCGGAACATCTCCTGTACGTCAATTCTAAACACGGTAGCTAAGGGTCCTTAGAAGAATATACTGCGGATTTTGTCTCTTTGAAAGTCTTCTAGGTGTAGCTTTAAGTCTCATTTGAGGGTGTGAAATAATCATACCAATATGACAACTTATAAGCAGTAATCATCGCTGGAGCAAACGACATCTATAGAAACGAGGGTAAAAAGGTAATCAAAGATTTAAAGGGTACATTGTCAGCCATGCATAACACAAATGTCATCATTGTAAACATTCCGCAGAGATACGATTTAATTCCCAAATCATCTGTAAATTAAGAAATAGAGGCTACAAATGGAAAAATTAATAAAATTTATAAGAGTTTTCCAAATATCCAAATTATAGATGCAAGTAAATTATGCAAGAAGTTCCACAATCGGCATGGACTACACTTAAATAGGTTAGAAAAAGAGTATCTAAGTGATGAAATCTGCAAAATTGTAAATTAAAATGGTAAGAATAGTTCAACAGTAATATATTTAGGGTGGGAGCAGGGAAAGTGATAACAGAAGCAAAACGTGAGGTTTGGCATTCAAATCTTTTGATGACAAATTAAACTGAGTCCAACAATGGTATTACGGATTTGTCTACCAACAATAATAATAAAAATTATGATAGTAAGAATGTAAATAAATCACCAACACAAGCTTGCAAAAGTAACAAATTTAAAATTTACCAGCAGAATGTTCAGTCTATCTATAATAAAATTGATTACATAAATCTAATGCTTAAAAATTAACTTAATGACATCACAGCACCATGTATTTCAGAACATTGGCTGAAAGAGGAACAACTCGAATTAATTCAATTCCCAGGGTTTATACTCGCTAGTAAATACTCTAGATCTGATATTAGCCATGGTGGTACTTGTATCTTCTTAAGAAATAATTTAGATCATGAACAGTTAACAGCTTATGATTATCTAATTATGGAACATGATTTTGAATTCTCTGCCGTAAAAATACAGCAGTTTAAGTTAATAATTATATGCGTATACCGTTCGTCAGGAAAGTTTCCTTTTTTATAGATAAATTAGAATTGTTACTCAATAACATGAACAAAGTAAATTCCGATATAATAATTTGTGGGGATGTAAATGTGGATTTCTTAAAATGTCATAGAAATTGTGAATTATTAACACAGTTACTAATTTCCTATGGACTGAAACCTACAGTAAATACCCCAAAAAGAATAACAAAATTTAGTAAAACCACACCTGATCAAATTTTTTTAAATACAGATAAATATCACCATTCAATGGGTTTTTTGTGACCACCATGGGTAACTACGGAGTTTTGAAGTACCCGAAACAATCAATAACAATGATAATGGAGTAAAATCAAAGTGCAGGTCATTCACAGAAACAAATGTTACATATTTCAATGACTTATTAAATAAGGAAACATGGTCAGAAATGTATAAACTAGAAAATGTAAATGATAAATTTAATGCATTTAACAGTATCCTAAAACACTATTATGAAACGGGCATTCCCCTTTATACAAAGAACTGTTCAAAATAACAAAACTAGCAATTGTATAACAAAAGGGATTATAAATTCATGTCGAAGAAAGGAATTTCTACCCAAATTATATAAACAATACCACTCAACACCTGAATTCAATTTATACTACAAAAAATACACTAGCATATTAAGTAAGGTAATAAGACTAGCAAAGAAAATGCATAATTATAATTTTATTTCCCAATCATCTGATAAAAAGCAGTGCTATGTGTTCCGTGATAAAGAAAGAAACTGGAAAATCTTCTAAAATACAAAGGAACATTACACTGACCAGAAATAATAAAGTGATTAATAATCCAGAGGAAATAGCAAACACTTTTAATGACTATTTTCTGGAAATTCCACAAAAATTATTAAATAAATAACAGGTAATAACTCAATTCTAATAATAAAAGAAATATACGTAGTGATTTTTATTTATAAATCATGTCACTAGTGAAGAGGTAAGAATAGTTATAAAAGAGCTAGAAAATAAATTCTGTGCTGGCATTGATGGCATCCCGGATGCAATTTTAAAGAAATGTGAAGAAAATATAATAAATCCACTTACACACTTAATAAACAGTTCAGTTCTCTCAGGAACTTACCCGGATATTTTGAAGTTATCAAAAGTAATTCCAGTGCACAAATACGGTTCAAAAGATGAATTAGATAACTATCGTCATATTACCTTGCAAAAATTGTGGAAAAAATTATGTACCGTATAAGAGACTGATAAGTTTTATAGAAAAAATAAAATATTATCAAACTCACAACATGGATTCAGAACGGAAAAATCTACACAGACAGCAATTTATGAATGTATTAATAGTATACTGAAATTAATTGACAATAAGGAACATGTAACTGGCCTGTTCTTGGATTTATCGAAAGCATTTGATGTTGGTGACCATAAAAATCCTCCTTACCAAACTAAATCAATATGGTATTAGAGGTCTATCTAATAAATGGATAGAGTCTTACTTAACAAGGCGTAAACAAATAGTAAGCTTGAGACACAAGGATGATGGAACCAAATTACTTAATGAAACATTGTCCAATGAGGGAATTATTAAATTTGGAATACCCCAGGGATCGGTTTTGGGCCCACTACTCATTCTTCTATATATCAATGATATAACACAGAACCTTCATTCACATAAGGAAATTTTGTTTGCGGACGGTACAACACTCGTAATAAAAGGTGAAACTAAACAGGTCATACAGCAGTCTACTGACACCGTTACAGGAGAGTTAACCAAATGGTCACAAGATAATCGCCTCACAATAAACTATAAAAAAAACAGTATGTCTAAATTTCCACACTATACAGAATAGGAATCCTGCGAAGCCCAATATAACATTAAATAAATCAGAAACAAAGTTTTTAGGACTATGGATACATGACTTGAAATGGAATAAACATATACAATATCTGAATACTAAACTGAACTCTAAGTGCTTTGCGTTACGTATTTCGAAAACCTGCACTAGCATGCACACATTAAGAAATACTTATTTTGCTTATTTCCATTCATACTTAAGATATGTGGTCATATTTTGGGGTATGTCGCCAGATGTACTAAGCACTTTTAGGATACGTAGAATCCTATCCACAGGACGACACATTTCACTTACAAAAATCTCACATGTAATAACTGGCAATCGGACCCAGTCCGCTTTGGTCCGGAGAAAAGCTGCTATATCAATGCGCCATTACGTTCCAACGTATAATAAAAGTTCCACTGGAATAACAATGGCACGGTGAATATTCTGCTAACGGTGATTTTTATGTGCACTTTAGGGAGAAGGCGCTCGGCTTATCGACCATCATCTGTGATCGCAGAGTGTTGGGACTCAAAAAAGAAACCGATTCCGAAGACTTCTTTGAATATTTCATCAAGGTAAGTGTTCAACCTCTCTCTCTGCAATTTACCATAGCTCAGAAGACAGAGTGTCTGAACTCTCCAGGCTCAATTCCCGGCAGTGAGTTTTCAGAACTCCACTGATACACTATCAAATGGATTTCAACCAAATTTCGTATGTACTATGCGTACATAAACAGATATGACTAAGCGTTTTCTTAAGAGCCACCAGAGCTGCCAACTATTAATAAATGCTCTCTCTATTATTTTATCCAAATACCATCTAGATTAATTTGGAGTATCAAGTGTACGTCAGTGCTATCAACATGATGATTCAAAGCCTGCTGATAGGACCAATGTTTAAATACATGTACCTTCTATACCATCAATTGGATTTCAAACAAATTTCATACGTGCTATGTGTACCATAACAGATATGACTGTACGTATTCGTAACAGCAACCAGGGCTGACAACTGTTAATAAATACTGTCTCTAATTATATACACTAATATAGATATATAAGAAAGTATGCAAGCCATCAGCTCTAAACTTTGCTCATGAATAGCAACTAATATACGTCAGTGCCAACATGATAGGCCTGCTGATAGGTCCAATTTTAAAATAAATGTAACTTCTGCACTAACTAATGGATTTCATCCTAAATTGGCACAACAATAGATCATAATATTTCAGATTATTTCTGACCAACACATTCATAACATTGTTGCCAACATGATTTTATGCGCGCTGATAGATCCAATGTCTAACTGCATGTAAAGCCCATGCTACCCATTGGACTTCAACCAAATTTTGTATTCTGTACCTTACGAGATGGAACTAAGAATATATTCAGTCATCAGGGCTGGTAACTGTACTGCTCTATTGGGCTACATTAAGCCAGGCATATTTCGAACTAATTAGAAATGTCGATATTACCAACTTAATTTCGTCATTATCCTAGATAGGTCCAAATAGATTAATCATTGGCATGAATCTCAAATTTTACGAAAAGTAGACTCCTAAGTTCGTCACGGAACTTCTTGTTTTTTTTTTTTTTTTTTTTTTTTTTGAGAATGTAGTGATATTCATAACTTGATTGGCAACAGGCACAGCAAGTGTCATCTATACACCAAACGAATTGAGACACGTGTCCTAGCGTGGTAGCTACTGTGTCATAGAACTCTGCCGCCAGCGAATGGAACCAGCTTCTTCAGCTCTTTGTCAGTGTGAAAATGCTGACCAGAGGGCAGGAATTTCTTCAGGTGCAAAGAAAAATGGAGATCGCTGGGAGCAAGATCAGAACAGCAACCGTTCTGCAGAAGTTTGGCTGGGAGCTGTATGATCATCGACCGGACAGTCTTCATATTGCTCCCAGCGATATTCATCTTTCCTTGCACCTCAAAAAATTTCTGACGAATAGCTGACGATGCGTTGGTTATTCATGTTACTTGCAAGTCTCCTTTTTTAGCCAACTTTCATCCCATTCAAAAGTGCGCAAATCAACAAGTATATATTCACTTTGTGTCCATGAGTCTGTCTGTGCAAGCCCCCCCCCCCCCCCCTTTTCCCTCGCTGTGTTAACTTCTAAACGGCCGTTTGGAATTTCGTGGTGAAACTGTGTGTGTTGAATTTATAACGTTCGTTTACATCACTGCTACCAAACTCAATTAATAGGGATAGGACACCAACCTAACGGTAACCTTCGAATATCTGGTAAACAACCTTCTCCGAATGAAATATACACTAGCGTCCTTGGCTGTTACCGCAAACGACCGGCTTCGATTCCCGGCTCTGTCAAGGAGGGTCTGGTCTGAGGGCTGGTACGGCGTACACTCAGCCTCGTGAGACAAAACTGTGAAGAGTTGAAATAGTATAGCAAGGCCGGTCCTGGATCAATTTCAAGGTCATCCAATTTCACTCTGAGTATACCAGGTGTGCCTGAGGGCTTGAGAGGAGCAGGAAGGGTGGAAGAGGAGGGGTGGGGGAGGACGCGGGTGGGGGTAGGGTTGTGATGGGGGTGATTGGGGTGGGGTATGGCGTGGGGTGGAGGCTGAAGTGTTGCCCGGCCTATTCCGGCCGGCATACTGACGGTGATGTCTGGTGCGGAGCTGCTTTAAAGCGCGGAGGCCATGGGAGTGAGCGAACCACTTCGAACGGCTGGCGAGCGAAGCCGAGAGGAGCCGAACTACGCGATGGTAGGGGGCTGGGGGTGGAGATTTGGGGCTGTAGGCATCAATCAATAATTAACTAATAAATATTCCCTTTAGCAACGTTACACGGCCGACCTCTCCCTGGGACGTCATCGACAGCCTCAGGGCGTGGCGGGCATCTTGCCCATTATCCCTTGGTTCAGCTATGACTCTCCCTCCATAAGAATAACATGGGAGAGTTTTGCATGTGACCATCTTGCGCATTAGCCCCTGCGCCAGCTTCGGCCTGTATGGTGGGGCGGTAGGCGAGAAAAGCCGAGCGTAACCAAGAGAAGCCAAGCCGCGCGTGGGCACTTGGTAAGGAGAGGGGGACTGGTTGATTTACGGTTAAAGAAAATTTTGGTCCTCGGTCCCAAACCCATTTTCGTTCTATGACCTTGAAATTTAGGTATATCATTCTTGACTATGGAAGCTGATGGGCGTCCATCTTGGTCATTTTACGCTAGGAGGGCCCGTTCCAGAGATATTGGCAATAAAAATTTGATAATTTCAGCCCCTAATATAGGTTCTAGGAATATCATCTTACACTATGATGTTTGTCACGATAATAGTTCGAAAAAGCTCCTCAGGTTTGCTCTACGACTCATCGTCTCCGAGATATTTGCGGTTAAAGAAAATTTGGTCCTTGGTCCCACATTTATTTTGGTTCTACGGCCTTGAAATTTAGGTATATCATTCATGACAATGGAAGCTGATGGGCGACCCTCTTGGTCATTTTACGGTAGGGGGCCCCGTTCTCGACATATTTGCGGTTAAAGAAACTTTGATACTTAGTAGCATTGTAATGAATTATATTTGGTGATGATGATAATTGTTGTTTTATGGGGCCTAACATCGAGGTTATCGGCCCCTAATGAATTGAAATGGCGTGAAATGAAAGAATGAAGATAAAAACAGCTCACTGCCATGGATGAAACGAAAATGTTTTTTTTTATAAAATAGACAGTGAGCCCCAACAATTATGCCTTATTTGAATAAAAATAGTTAAAGGGGATGGTAAAAACAATAAAACAAATAAGGCAGAGTGAACAATAAAATAGATGAACGCAATAAAAAACATAAAACAGACTTAACCTGAATTAAAAGTCTTAACTTACATTAAAACTTAAAAAAGTAACCACACTCCCTCATGAACGGATGACGAGGTCTGTGGACGGTGGGTAGATTATTGGCTGAGGAATAACCTAACCACCAAGGGAAGATGATGAATAAAAGGAGGTGGGTTTCGGACTGGAGAAAAAGGATAGAAAAATAGGAGGAGAGTCCCACAAAAGTTATAAATTTAACCTTAAATGCACTGAGAGGCGGTTGCCACCGCAAATCCGCTCTCTGATACCTAAAGTGGGTAAGGACTTGGTCGAAGCTGACGGGAACCGCAGCTAGGACTTGGGCGGTTTGCCAGAGAAAGGCTTTAGCATATTCCCTCTCAAGCAAGCATATGCCTACTATGGGGAAGGGTGATGGTCTGGCAAGACTGAGAGTAACAGATTTATTGTATGTCTGTTCAAATAAATTAGTTTTTGCAAAGTAATTCGAAGAATGCCAATAATTTGAATCAGGTTTGGTAATTCCAGTTTTCGAAGTTATAGAGTTCCTGAAAAAGCGACCAAGTGCCTCCAAGATGGATAATGATAAAAAATTATACCTTGGAGAGTAATTTTGGTAAGTGGACCAATGGTTGCATTTGAAAATGGCTAAGCTTTTACTCAGCAAGGAGCCGGCTAAAAGTTTAGACAAAGAGAAACACTTATCTTTTGGAAAACCAACCATAAGTTTTCGGAGAGGATCTCCACAAGCAGGTAGCTGGCGTAGCGAGCTTTACTTGCCTTACTGGCCAGTTAGAATTAGCTATTAAAGCTAAGAGAAACTTAAACGAGATTGCCACTAAGAGTTCTTGCTCAAATGCAACGAGTGGTAAAAGCCCTATCAATAGATTTAATGGCATTGAGTAGAGAGAGCCAAGGAGACAGGATCTTGCCTAACCGTTGTATTTGCGAAATAATAAATCCAAAAACAAATATTTAATTTATTTAACAAGGCAAGAGAGGTTGATAACTTTAACAAATATATTTTCAATTTGGTTAACAATTTTGGGGTCACAGACCTCAGAAAGCATTAAACGTTTGCGCCAGGCAATTAACAATTTATGAGGTTTCGAACCTTATATATTTTCTAAAATCTTTGTAAGAAAAAAAACCAAATGAAGTAATTAAAATTTAACCATAAATAGAGTACAAGGTGTGTACTTTAAGAAACTCCTGAGAGAATATTCTAGAAAGAGTGACAACTTCGAAAATAACAATAAGAAAAACATGAAGAATAAGATAGAAGTTCCTACAACTTCTTATGTTTAAGCTGAATTACTTTTGGTTATTATACAAATAAGGGCAGGTCACTTACTGTGAAACCTGAAGAGAAAATCAAAAGGAAGTTTCTCGACCTCCTATGTTTAAGTAGGAATCACGAGCCAAATGGGGCAGTTTCCATTTCGTGAGACCTAGAAATAACTCACTCAAGAGTTGAAAGAATTGTTTTCCTGATTATAAGGTAGAAATAATGTAAGCTTGAACCGTGTATAAAACACATAGTTATGCAGAAATTAATTAATGATAAACAAGCAAAATGGAAGGGCACTTCGTTAGAGTGACACCTTATTGGAAATGATCCAGAGTTACAATTTTATTAATATGGTTTGTTAGTAGAAGGTTTAGGAAAGATCAATTGGGATTGAGGATAAATGTTCATGGCCTTATTTAATGTAAACGGACGATCGCGACGCGGTAGAAAAGTTGGACAAACACGAGTTTTCACTATAGTCTGTTAAATAGATGAAAAGTTCACTGTAGAAACACGAAAGTTTATGGGAAAGAAAGTTATTGCAATGATGAAAATAACTGGTTGCACTAGGTAGGCGAGAGTCTATTTCTTGAGAAGGTTGTGAATTACAATTAAATATGCCATAGAACATTCCAACGGTGGAAGAAAATTCGCTATTGCAGTAATTTATAAGGAAGATTCATCATTTTAAATAGTATTCCCACAAGTGAGTGAAAAATACATGACGGCAGGACTTGTAGATAAAGTACAGGATCTGGAAGGTTCCAGTACGATCTTAATAGAAGAATGGTGCCAAAGTTAATCCAGCGGAGGAACTAGCTTGGTAATTTATAGACAGCGGGTATTAGATAATATCCCACGTGGTGAGAAGATTTCTCAAATAATTAGCTCAAGAAAAGCTACTTTCTATTAAGGTTGGCTTAGACAGACAAAAGCTCAACATGGCAAATCCCGCGAAGAATGATTTTTGCCCCATATAAGTAATCTCACGCTGTCTATAAAATATCGTTAAAAGCATGTAGAAGTTAAAACCGATGAAGATGAAGTTAAAACTTGAAGTAGGTACTTATCTTTGTTGCATGGCGAAGGTGAAGTTCCCTTTCACAGTTACTTAATGTGCCAACATGGCGTATAACGTAGAGAGTGCCTCTTGGTTCGAGGAGACTGGCTCTAGTTGAGCCTTAACTGACCGAGTCAACTGCCGACTTGCAAGTGAGACCCACTCAGCGAAGCGCGGAGGGTCCAAGGAAGGGAAAAGAGTGGGGGAAGGAAACAAAAGGAGAACATAACAGAATAGACAACTTATCAAAAATAAATGTTCTTCTTGATGAATGGTCTTCAAAGAGTTGATAGCAGGCGATACTAGCACAGCATGGTGAGTGAAAAAGTAAACGAAGTTCTCTTGCTCATGGAGATAATAGCTGGCGATGGTAACGAGATCTGATGGCCAGATGGAAAAGGAAGTCCTCTTGCAGCAGGAAGAATTGAGGAGCTTCAGAGATTCGCTGCTAGATGACGCTAGGTGGGTCATGGAAGATATATCTCTAGAACAGACTCACAATGACATACGAGGCATGACCATCAAAGAGAAAATAGAAGATCACTGTTGGTGTTTGATAAAGAGGAAGGAATGAACAAGCAAAGAGCATTAAACTTTATATTCTCTCGTACCGTGTATTCCAAGAATACACCAGACGGCCCATCATCCCGGAGAATAAGGGAGAGAGTATTAGGCAGTTTGAGAGTCCTTCGCAGATCCGCCAGATCCACACACTCCAAGAGAAAGTGTGCCACGGTTTGGTGGGCGCCGCAAGTACACACAGGGGGTCTTCTCTCTTTAGCAAGTGGGAGTGTGTAGCAATCCCATGGCCGATCCGGAGTCGACAGAGTAACACAGCTTCCTTCCGGAGAGATCAGAAAGAAGATATCCACACCTTCGTTGTCTCCTTGATGCCTCTGAGTTTGTTGGGTGGTGGCGTGGCACGCCACGCTTCCTCCCAATGCGACAGGATCAAATGTCGCAACTGAGAGCGCACATCACTAGCAGGCACCTTATACGGTAGCGAGGGCAGTATGACTGCCTCCCGCGCCGCCTGATCAGCAAGCTCGTTTCCCGCAATACGCATGTGGCTAGGAAGCCACACAAAGGTCACCCTGGTTCCAGCGTTACACGCACTGACGAGCAGGTCGTGCACACGTTGGACCAGCGGGTGCCTCGGGAAACACATCGATCGCTTGCAGCGCACTAAGAGAGTCAGTACACACAAGAAAGTGCTGGTGATCGTCTGATAATGTGTACCGCAGAGCCTCTTAGATGGCATAGAGCTCCGCTGTGTACATGCTACACGCCGTGGGAAGTGGAAAGAGAAACCGACGATCTTCAAACACAAATGCACAGCCTACTTTCTCGTTTATCCTAAATTATATTTGGTGGTGACTGTAGGTTGTAGAGTTTAATACTTAACTTGATTGTACCCAAGACCTAAGGCGATACTATTGAAAGATTACTTGATTCTGATTCAATACAGGACATAGCCTTGCCTAGTAAACACTGTTGAAAGGTCACTTGATTCTGATGCAATACAGGACATAGCTTCATGTAAACAACCTGACTTCTAGTATATATACAGGCGTAAGTGTTGCGTACAATCACACTCGCATCAAGTCCCTTTTAGAGTGAGCATTACTCTGCGCTCTAGAAAGTAAGTCAACGATTTTGTTTTCTAATATTTGTTCAACTGTTAGTAGATGATTATAGGTTATATAGGGTTATGTTTTCTTATAGTTGGCATGGATGCTCTCTCACAGTTCAACAAAATTGGGGCACTGGCTGGGCTGGAGACCAGAAATCTGAGAGATTTTCCAGTCAACCAGCCGTTCCCTGTAGAGAGACTGCAGAGAATTGACACACGATTTGGCACGAGACTTCTTTGCCACTGCCAGGGGTTTATGGTATTTTTACCAAGTCGGTTTGCTGGCGTAACCATCGGGATGCTGGCAGTGTTAATTTACATACCTTGGTGTTGAAGTATGTAGGCATGCACATTAATGCATGTCTAGTCCACTTTGAAGAGGACATCATTTAACTCTCCTTTCCCAAACAGTGTTTAACGTTGTGTCCAATAGTGCATGAGAAGATGACCTCACTGTTCCGCACCTTGAATTTAATATTAGAAAAATACTAGTTGATGGTTTATTCATTATTGTTATAATTGTTATTATTATTACTGTTTTAAGAACTAACCCATGGTACTGCTTGTTTGGGGAAAAAATTCGTAACTGCTTTCAAACACGACTGTGCAGTGGGCGAATCTATAATGCTAACAAAATTTTATATCCACAATTGTTTTTACAGGAATTTTTATCTGTATTTTTACTACAATTTACCACTCATTTTAAACGCTTCACAGCATTAAAGGTGAATACGGAATTAGCCTGCACCTTTATATTTCTTAAAGTCAAAGGAGAAGAAAAACGAAAAACCATTTATTTGGCAACAAAAATGAGACCATTTTATATGACGGATGACAGGGAAACTTGGTATGACCGACATGTTTCCTGACGCTTAGGTTGGTAAGTTGGACGCCTTTCTTGAAGGTGAAAGGGAAAAATAGCTCAAGGTCAGCCCGTTTTTACAAGTCAATGTGTGTTGCCTTGACCCTTATGTTCTGGTTCTCTGTATTTTTCACTTCCTCTTCCTATTCAACGTAGAAAAGCCGTTCTCAATATTCTAAATGAGGACGAATATTGTTTCTTATGGTGCATGGCTGCATTCTTAGCCCCTTTTCAACGTAATGCTACTCGAACAGCCTCATACACAGGTTGGTCTCCACGCTCAACTTTGCAACTATTTCATTTCCTATAGAACTTACCTCTATTCCAAAATATGAAAGACTCAATCCTGGTTTTTACTTTATGATTTATGGTCTTGATAAGAATATGGTTGTTGGACCGCTTTATTGCACGAAGCAGCAAAAGGTGCACCATATAACTTTACTATACATTTCTAACGAGCAAACCAGTCACTGTTCTGACTTTCATGTCATCAAAAGTGAAAACGTATTTGCGAACGGTGTTTGCAGTAATTTTCAAAACAAATCGAGCTGGATAGCCACATGTTGAATTGTTCTACTCCGCCAGCAGTTAAAATTACATTTCCAAAACCGGAAGAGGCTAAAATGACATTCAAAAACCAACATCGCATGGATCCAGTGGCCAATACCGTGTATGCAAACATTGAAACTTTTACTGTCCCCATTCAGAGGTGTCAACCAAATCCGTCTTCCTCATACACGGATGCAATTCAAAAACATACTCCGTTTTTGGTTGCCTTTCATGTTGTTTGTACCTATGATGCAAGTCAATCCTATTTCAAATTGTTTCGAGGACCTACCTGTATTCAGTGGTTGTTACAGGAACTGAAACACTTAGCCAATCAAGTCCATCAACTTCTTCAAACTCCCAAGCCCGTACAGATGACGCTAGACGAAATGATACGTCATGATACGGCTACAACGTGTCATATTTGTGGGAAGCCTATCTCGACTGACAGCCTTAAGATGCGCGACCATTGTCATTATACGGGCGTCTATCGAGGAGCTGCACACAACACGTGTAATTTAACGTTTCGTGCAGCAAAGTATATACCCGACTTTTTTCACGGCCTCGCCAAATTTGACTCTCACTTTATTATTCGTGAGTTTGCCACTTTAGACAAGGAACATTTTTCCAGTATCCCGCAAAATCATGAGTGGTTTATCTCCTTTTCTATTTACTGCCAGGGTATATCACTTCGGTTTCTCGATACCTATCAATTTATGGCCTTTCGTTGGACGCCTTGGTCAATGGTATTTCACCAGATGACTTGCATTATACACGAAACCATTTTTCGGATGATGCTAAATTCAAACTTTGCATCCGAAAAGGCGTTTATCCTTATGAATATACCAACAGTTGGGCTTCCTTGGACGAAACGCATTTATCGCCGCAGGCTTCATTTTTTAGCACGTTGCATAATACTTCCATTTCTGATACCAATTATATGCACGCCTGCAACGTATGGGTTACCTTTGGTTGTGCCTCCCTTGGTGAATATGCTGATCTGTATCTCACTGTGGTTACCTTGCTATTAACGATTTTTTTTGAGAAATTCCGTCGCATGTGTATTTGCATTTATAAGCTGGACCCGTATCACTATTATACAGCACCGGGTTTATCATGGGATGCCATGTTGCTGTACACAGGTATCGAATTGGTTTTACATGTATATATTAACATGTTATTTTTCGAAAAAAGCATTCGTGGAGGATTTATTTCCCTTGTTCAGAGACATGTCCATGCCAATCATCCTTACATGTCAACGTATAATTCACCCCAGCCCGTTTCCTATTTAACACACTATCATGTGATTAATTTATACGGCTGTGCTATGAGTCAACCACTTCCGTATTTTACCTGGCTCAGTAACGAGGAAATTGAACGCTTTGACGTCCACACCGCTGCTCAGCAAAAAGATCTCAGGTTTGTCCTGGAGGTTGATATACAGTACCCCGCGCATGTGCATGACGAGCACGCTGATTTACCGTTATATGTCGAGCGTAGGATTCCTCTTAATTCGAGCTCAAAATATCCAAAGTTACTGGGAACGCTTTTTCCTAAAACAAGGTATGTGATTCACATCCAAGTGATTTTTCAATGCTTAACGTATTGGCTTGTATTGAGTAAGATCCATCGTATTGTGTCGTTTGCACAAAAGGCGTGGTTGAAGCTTTACATGGATCTAAATACTCACCTTCGGCAACGTGCTACCCATCCTTTTGAAATCATTTTTTAAATTGGTGAATAATGCAGCATACGGAAAAACATTTCAAATATATGCACATACCGGTCAATCAATTTAGTTAATTCGTGGGAAGGTAGGTACGGGTCTCGGAAATATGTTGCCATGTCCCATTTTAAAACCATGAAAATTATTACTGACGCGTTGGCTACTGTCAAATTAGGAAAGGTTGAAATTCTTTACAATAAACCTATTTATTTAAGAATGACTATTTTGGAGTTTTCAAAATTAGCTAGGCTATGTATGACTTTCCGTATGGGTTTGTTCGTCGCTATTTTAATGATGTTCATCTTGTTATTATGGACACTGACAGCTACGTACCTCAGGTAAAAGCAACAGAAGTTTAACAGGTGATTCGTGACCATCCTGAACATTTTATACTTCCTATTTTCCGGTTGGCACCGCCTTTGGCTTGTTACCTCAAATCAATAAAGTCATGGGCTCATGAAGGATGAATGTGGCGTCGATGTCAAGACGGAATTTCTAGGCCTGGCATCAAAAATGTACTGCTATACTTGCGACAGTTCAAGACATGTCAGTCCAGCCAAGAATGTCCACTACAGTGTCATCCGAACGTTATGTAAGACTCGTTACCGCGAGGCATTATATAACCCCACTGATCATTATGCGAAACAGGCACGTCTAACATCCCGTAGCCATGAAGTGTTTCTTGTCGAGCAAATGCAACGCTAGTTGCTTTTGTTTGACGATAAACGATCATGGATAAATTATCACATCATATGCTTGCCATAGGGCCATTACTCCCATAATGTGTAATCAACTATGTTTTATTATTTTTTAGTATCCAGTAGTATCGAGTGGTATCCACTTCGATACCGTTGATGACGTAGCGAACCTCAAAAAACGAAAAGTCCAGAGCATTGTTGGCCAATATTGACTCTGTCGGAATGGTACCATCTCATTTGGAGAGTTGGCCTTCAATCTGGATGTAACTTTCATGTGGTAGGGTGTAGATATCTTCTTGATTAATGGTAAAACGAATTTCGTCATTGGTATTTAGTCATTGAGTATACGGTTGGTAAGAATGGTGTTCAATTCTCACGATACCCTCCTGTACTTCGACCGGGTTTGTCACGTCGAGGATCGAATTCATGACGTAGGGTGGAACTTAACCCAGTTGTTGCAAGACCTGCTTGTTGACACGTGTTAACCTGTACACGCGTTGAGAACAACGAACACCCACCCTTGATGGTGTTCTTGCTTTATACACTTGTTTCATGCTGGCTTCAGATACAGTTTGTAGGTCACGGGTATATGACGGTCTAACTGGATGAGATGTTGGGTTCTGTTCACCAGTCTTAAGGTAATATTCCTAATATTGGCTTCACTCACAGGATGATAGAGCAACACTGACTGTTTTTCGCGGATGATATAATCACTGAGTGAAGTGACTATAAAATCGTAGAGCGAATGGGATGCTGTAAACGTCTGTGATGAAGTTACACGTGATAGATACGTGATGGTCTTCTATTATTTTCTCTGGTTGGTCAGACTCCTGTATCTCGTTTGGTTCCAACACTCTTGCTGAAAAGCTTAGCAAAGGGCCAATTGAATCTGGTTGTGATTTAAAAGCAATCCTAAAGGAAGAAAGAACACTGAAACGATGTGTCACGTTGTTGCCTTTGAGTTCAAAATTGTGTGTTCCGTCAAGAAATGCATTTAGAGTAAATTATTTGATGAGAATCTAATAGATGTGTTCGTAAATATCATCTACGGTATAGCTGCCGGGTAGTAGGGCTAAAATAAAATAATTATAGTAGAAGTTATCATTGACGCCATCGTGTACGTTGTAGATTCTATTATAACCTTCAAACAAAACAAGTCCCAGCACGTAGGGTCGTTGTCCAAATTCGATAGGAGGATAAATGTCAACGGTTAATTCAGCTCATTGTCCGTGTACTGTAAACGTTCTACTTTCTGTCATTTAACTGTTCACGTTACCACCTGTGCTAGGTCTTATATAGAAAAGTCAGACAGAGGCGACCAAATTGTTTAGTGTTAATATTTTGTACACGTTCCAGATTATAGTTTATCGTTGCACTGCTTCCGAAATAGCAAACAAGCTCTGTCGGAGAGGAAGGTTTCCAAAACTGTCAAAGTACCACACAGTGGATCCTTGTTTTACGTAGGCCACGTAACGTGTTCCTGGTCCATGACTGTCATCCAAATTAACAACTGCACTCTCACGCTTCCGAGGTCGAGGAGGTAATTCATTACGCATAAACACATCTCGAAAGTGTAATATCTTCAATCGTTTTGCATATCTCATAACTTTCTCATGCGTCATGGCTCGCTTTGGCAGTGCATCAATTACACGTTTTTTGGCGACATGTAAATTCCGAGTCCTTATTTATAGGGTGCTAGCTTCATGTTCACACATTTACCGCGCAGTGCTATGGCTTCCATAGTTTTATTATGACTTTCACTTTCCTTCAACTGTTGCTTCGCTTCCTCGACGGCTTTCACCGTTCTTGCAACCGCACTTGCTCCACCAAGGAGTGAACCCAGAGCTGCTAGTCCAGCGAACAGTACGGGCAAAAATCCACCACGTCTCGGTACAGGAATAACACGCGCACGTATTCTAAAACGTAGATTACTTTTGGGATACGCATGCAATCGTGCTGCTCGGAGTGGTTTTTTAATGGCTAACTCGCTATTTTTTTCTCCGCGCAAAGCTTGACGAGCCGCATGAAGAATTGCTTTAAAGCCTCCCTTTGTCGATTACATCTTCTTCCTCATATATCATTGTTTCACCATCGCGAGCGAGGAACAAGACAACCTCACGCTGTAGAGTATGGGACACAACTAACGCTCCTGGGGAAGAGAACCTGCAATTATTTAATCAATGGTGGCAGTATATTCAAGTTCTATATACAGCAAAAAATCATTTATTGTTTTCACCGCCTTTCTTCTTCAGACGACAGTTTCAGTTGAAAGGATAATTTATATCCGGCTTTCACCACCAGATCGATGGGTGATGATGATAAACCACTACCGTTTAATAGTATCTCTAAATGTTTCAAATTCGGTGTATACTCGATAACACGAATGGCACCATCATGGAGTAAACGGTAATTTCTGTAACACGAACGTAGTATAGGTGAGTTCATTGGGGTCTTTTACCGGTTGCTGGTTTACAATGTGAAATAAAAATATGGAGGGTATTGATTTAATGAAAAGTGATAACCGTTGTTCCAAAAATTGTTTGGTCACCACTTCCTGAGGTTGAAAAGGATCAGCAACATCGGCTATTCATCCTCGCCTCATCTGTAGAGCGTTCTCCCTTATTTCCCACGCCTTTTCCATTTCAGTGGTTAAAAACCGTTTTGTACAAACATCTTGATCATCCTCGGGATCGACCACGTGTACAAGGCGTGCATTGTTCGCTGTATAACCATTTACTGTTGTAATTATTTTCCTTTAATGAATACACTAATAATAATACAACCGGGAGGGCGCCAGTTCATATATAGATTACTATGAACGATATTTTGATAGAGAACACAAGAACACTTTCATCTCAAGGAGTGGTGTGTTTTGAACACTTCAGAGAACAAGGTAGGTTAATATATGCTATAACACAATTATAATTTGCATATTAAGGCTTTCACGGCCCGGATTATTATATAAATAATGCATGCTTTTGGGCTAATGTCGTGTGTATTTTTAATTTAAACCATACGTTTGGGAGAAACCTTGCCTCCTTTTTCAATGGAAATAAACAATGTGGAAAAAGAAAGTATATCAATGAGATTACAAAAAATATAGATACATTCCTCTGTTCGTCACCAGAGAGCAGCTGCCAGAAATTACTGTATGGATCATGGTGGAACGGCGGAAGAGTAGTAAGTAACGAGAAGGTAAAGGGGGCGGTGTGAAAATATAGAAACTCCTCGAAGAATGAGGAGGGGGGGGGGGGAGGTGGGAGGGTTAGATGGATATAAGGAAAAAATAAACAAAAGGGAAGTGTATCTGTACGATACCTAACGTCATACAGTCAACGGCGAAAAAAACAGATGGAAACTCCTCCAGTGACGAACAAAGGAGATCAAATCCAGGCTCTGAGCCCTAGAGGGAAAATGTACAATTTTAAATATGTGAAGAACAGAGAGACTGAGAGGAACTATCTCCCTAGATCCTTAATAACTGGTAGCCAAGTGTCACTTAGCTGAAGGGGCCGATAACCTAGATGTTAGGCCCCTTAAAACAACAATTATAATCATCATCATCACTTAGCTGATATCCAGTGTCTCTGTTAAAATTATTGGGATTTTTACGAATTTCAACTGCCTCCCTTATAATTCTAGACCAGTTGTGCTTAACAAGGGCAAGCGCATGGGCATCCTTGAAACATACATCGTGCCCTGAAGACAGGGCATGTTCAGCTATAGCTGATTTGTCAGGTTGGTTTAGACGGATGTTCCTTTGATGCTCTTTGATGCGAGTTGCAATGGGCCGTTTTGTTTGTCCAATGTAGACTTTTCCGCAAGTACATGGGACTTCATACACCCCAGGTTGTAGTATTGGGGACAATTTATCTTTGTTTAATGCTAAACGTTGACCAATTTTCGTCATAGTGTCGAAAACTGTTTTTATCTTGTGCTTGCGGAGAATCTTAGCAACGCGGTCAGTGGTGTTGTGAATATAAGGGAGGTAAGCAGTTCCTCTCACGTCGGAGCTCTGAAAAGGTTGTCTATCCCTCCTTCTGGGATGTAGGGACCTATATATAGTGGATTCATTATAGCCATTACCCTTAAACATGTGTTTGTAAGGCATGTAACTCTTCCTGAAGAGTTGATGCCTCACGAATACGTTCCACTCTTTTCGCTAGAGTTGTTATAATTCCTTTTTTTTGTGCTGGGTGGTGGTGGGAGTCCGCATGTAAATAACGGTTAGTGTGAGTTGGCTTACGGTAGACGCTGTGCCCCATGGAGCCATCCGCTTTCCTCCTCACAAGAACATCCAAAAGAGGTAAGCATTGTGAAGTGGATTGAAGGATGCAGCTGATTTAGGTGGTTCAGAAAGTGGTTCAGTTTCTCAGAACCCTCCTCCCACACCACGAACGTATCATCCACATACCTCCACCAAATCACAGGTTTGAAAGACGCCGAAGATATAGCCTCCCCCTCAAAATTTTAATTTATTAAGACGCGCTCGAAAGAGCATTAAACCTAAATCTAATACATTGATATTTAGTTTTCACTATATTCTCTTATTGTCTTTGTTGTTTTGCCACAGAGTATTATATGGTAACGGTCGCACTTCCTGTTGCACAATGAGCATATACAGTCTTCACCAGGTTGGTGAAACCTTTGAGTTCGGCAGATTTTATGGTGGAAGCCATGGGTAGCAAGTCTGGTTACCACATGCCTTTGGTCTTGCCCAGACGTTGTCCATTGTCGGTCTATCATTGCGCTTGTGCCATAGAAATCGGGATCAATATCCTTCCTCTTCATCCATCGTGATTCGAGTAGCGCTTGGAATGGGCCTGTAGATGGTAGCATGAACTGAAGTCTTAAGTCCTCCACGAAGAAACTTTCCCTTGCCAATTCATATACTATCCTTGAGGGTGTATAAATCCCAACTCCGAGAACTCTCTTCAGGTATCTTGCTTTCACACTTTCCAATCTTGTGAGATCGCTGTTTGTTAAATGCGGCCATATTAATTCTATTCCATATGAGGCTATTGGTGAAACGACTGCCTTAAATAAGGTCATTGCAGTAGACAATGATAGTTTGCTGATATTCTTTATTCTGTGAATGGCTTTTATAGCTGCTGAGACACTCTCTTGAATGTGGATCCTGTATGAAGACATGGTTGTTTGTAAATACACTCCTAAGTATTGAAATTTATTCACTGTTGTTAGCTTAACACCTTGCAGGGTTAAATGATCATCTGTTGCCAGTTTACCTCCTTTTCTGAGAATCATGTAGAAGGTTTTTTCTTCGTTGATCTCGAGGCTATTTTCACCAGCCCACAGTGAGAGCTTCTGGAGTGCGATTTGCAGGTCTCTTTTGCTGTGCGATCCTAGTGCCATATCATCAGCGTACATTATTAGTTTCACCGTTGGGTGGTCCTGAACGATGTTGAAAATGTCAGCTGTTAGGACATTAAACAATAGAGGACTCATGGGGTCGCCCTGAAGTACGCCGTTTGTCTGTATGATCTTCTTTGACAGGACTACACCGTCATTAATAACGATATAATTGTATGTTAGAATTGCCTCAACTATTCTTGCTAGTGGATGGGCGTATCCCAGCATCCCTTTTAGTTTATTTATGAGGATATTCCGATTGATTAAGTCAAAAGCTTTTCTATAGTCAATGAAGACCACATGGTATTTCCCCTTCTTGTGCCTTAGTGCCTGTTCCGCTTCTTCTTGTAGTACTTTTACTGCTTGTAAAGTACTCCTTCCTTCTCGGAAGCCGAATTGACAATCTGGTATGAACTTATCCACTTCCGTGATTAGTCTTTTCGTCAAAATTTTGGAGAAAAGTTTGAATATCGTAGATTCTAGAGCTATACCCCTGTAAGAGTTCGGGTCTGCAGTGTGCCCTTTCCCTTTATATAGTATTGTCATTTGGGCTGTTCTCCAGCTGACTGGAATCGTTCCTGTTCTCAAGCACCTATTAAACAGTTCTGTCCATATTGGTAATAGTAGTTCGTGTGTCTCTTTTATATGTTCCATGAATATCTTGTCCAGCCCTGCCGCCTTGCCCTTCTTAGCCGTTATGATAGTGCCCTGTATTTCCTCTGAAGTAATGTTCCATGAAAAAATTTGTCACGACAGGCGAGAGTGGACTTCCCATCGCCACACCATGCTCGTAATATTTACCATCCCACAAGAAATAACTGGTCTAGAATTATAAGGGAGGCAGTTGAAATTCGTAAAGATCCCAATAATTTTAACAGAGACACTGGATATCAGCTAAGTGACACTTGGCTACTAGTTATTAAGGATCTAGGGAGATAATTCCTCTCAGTCTCTCTGTTCTTCACATATTTAAGATTGTACATTTTCCCTCTAGGGCTCAGAGCCTGAATTTGATCTCCTTTGTTCGTCACTGGAGGAGTATCCATCTGTTTTTTCGCCGTTGACTGTATGACGTTAGGTATCATTCAGATACACTTCCCTTTTGTTTATGTTTGCTTATATCCATCTAACCCTCCCACCTCCCCCCCCCCCCTCCTCATTCTTCGAGGAGTTTCTATATTTTCACACCGCCCCCTTTACCTTCTCGTTACTTACTACTCTGTCCGCCGTTCCACCATGGTCCATACAGTAATTTCTGGCAGCTGCTCTCTGGTGACGAACAGAGGAATGTATCTATATTTTTGTAATCTCATTGATATACTTTCTTTGGCCACATTGTTTATTTCCATTGAAAAAGGAGGCAAGATTTCTCCGAAACGTATGGTTTAAATTAAAAATACACACGGCATTAGCCCAAAAGCATGAATTATTTTTATAACACAATAATTATTATAGTTGATTGGAAAGTCCCTTACTATTTTGTAGATGAAAGGGATGCATACATAAGTTGTAACAACAATGCTGTCACAATAAGATATAATTTCCACTTTTATAGCACCAATTGATTTCTCATTTATTCAGGTCTCACTTCTTTGGATAAGCTATATTAGAAGCTGCAGTTACTGTATATAACCAATACGACGCAGTTAAGAAGACAAGTAACTCAACTTATATCTTCCTTCAAGATTATGATTCATACAATCTGTTTCTTACAATATCTTTTCTTATATCCGCAATAACCTATAATCAACTCCTCTTTTTATTTAGAATCCATTTGTTACCGTCCACTATTGTCTTATATATCTCTCAGGAATCCCCAGAGTTGACACTCGCTCCCGACCACCTCCTCCTCTATGGAACACCAAGACTAGCACTCTCACATAGCAAGTTCAAGACTCCACCACACAAGCGCTCCAAAGCACCCACACAGCTTCATTAAATGCTACACAGTTAGGATTGTCACCTTGTTATCCACATAGTCCTTTCCAGCAGCGCCCGTGTCGTTTGTAGGGAGAGCCAGCTGAGTTATTCGACGTTGGTGTACTGAACCCGCATTTGATGCATGGCTCAGTCGAGATTACATGCATGTTTTATTTGACTGTATTAAAAGCAGGATTCGAACATAGGTTGGGAACTGACTGGCATATTATGAAGCTAGCATTTGAACCCGCAATTACAACAGGTCATGTATATTTGGAAACTTGTATTAGTTGTAGCTAATGCTGGTTCAGCCAAGGTCAATGGAATGGGGAGATTTGAGTAGTTTTGTGAGCGGGCCATATCGCCATGTTACTGAAGCTTTATTTATGACATTAATACTGTTAAAGAAGAAACTGGAGAATGAAGAAGTTCCCACGAAATGCCAAATGATTTTAGCGACATGTCCATCTATTTTGATAGAAAGTCATGCATATTTATGTGACTTGGAGTTGAAATTACGATTTGAGGGAACTATGTTTTCTCGGTGGAAGGGTGACGTTTCCTTAGGCGAATGCGAGGTGTAGTTAGCAGGGCGGAGAGAGAGAGGACTTGTGTTTGAACGCTTGACTCGGTCGGAGGTCACGATACGTGAAGTGATCTAACCTGTGCGGGAAGTTTAACGTGACCGGTATCGGACCTATGCTTTCGACACGAACTATAGCCTAAAGACGGGCTTTTTTGTAATAGTGAAACTGAGCGCTTTCAACTTCGGGATTAAGCGACGTTTTGTGTCGTGTTAAACATTACAGGAATAATATTACGCTAGTGAGATGATCACGGAGGCATTATAACACGTTTATGAACAGTGGAGATTGTGAAACCAAACGCAGAGTGGTATTATATCTGCGCCCTTTACGGAATTTTTTGAACATTGATGCCTTACGAGGGATGTTATATAAAACATTCTCCTTCTGAAACATTGTTCCTGTACTTAGAAATTCGGACTCGTGAAGTGGATGTTACACCATATCTATATATATAAAGCACAAAGTTTGTCTGTCTGTCTGTCTGTCTGTCTGTTATGTATACAAATCTACACCGTTTCACCGATCTGAACCAAAATTTGTATACTTACCCTTTGGAACCCTGCGGGTAACACTGTCAACATTAAATTTCGGACAGACCACCCCATGCCCTGCATTTAGGCCCTTTTGAACAAATCTACACCGTTTCACCGATCTGAACCAAAAGTTGTATATTTAACCTTTGGAACCCTGCGAGTAACACTGTCCACTTAAAATTTCGGACAGACCACCCCATTCCCTGCATTTAGGCCCTTTGGTCCAAATCCACACCGTTTCACCGATCTCAACCAAAATGTGTATATTTACCCTTTGGAACCCTGCGAGTAACACTGTCCACTTAAAATTTCGGACAGACCACCCCATTCCCTGCATTTAGGCCCTTTGGTCCAAATCTACACCGTTTCACCGATCAGAACCAAAATTCGTATTCTTACCCTTTGGTACCCTGCGAATAACACTGTCTGCTTGAAATTGCGGACAGACCACTGCATTCCCTGCATTTAGGCCCTTTGGCCCAAATCTACACCGTTTCACCGATCTCAACCAAAATTGGTATATTTACCCATTGGAACACTGCGACTAACACTGTCTGCTTGAAATTTCGGACAGACCACGCCATTCCCTGCATTTAAGCCCTTTTTGCAAAAATCTACACCGTTTCACCGATCTGAACCAAAATGTGTATACTTACCCTTTGGAACCCTGCGAGTAACACTTGACATTTCAGACAGACCACCCCATTCCCTGCATTTAGGCCCTTTGGTCCAAATCTACACCGTTTCACCGATCAGAACCAAATTTCGTATTCTTACCCTTTGGTACCCTGCGAGTAACACTGTCTGCTTGAAATTGCGGACAGACCACTCCATTCCCTGCACTCAGGCCCTTTGGCACAAATCAACACCGTTTCACCGATCTGAACCAAAATTTGTATACTCACCCTTTGAAAGCCTGCGAGTAACACTGTCTGCTTGAAATTGGGGACAGACCTCATCATTCCCTGCATTTAGGCCCTTTGACCCAAATCTACACCGTTCCACCGATCTCAACCAAAAATTGTATATTTACCCTTTGGAACACTGCGACTAACACTGTCTGCTTGAAATTACGGACATACCACTCCATTCCCTGCATTGAGGCCCTTTGGCACAAATCAACACCGTTTCACCGATCTGAACCAAAATTTGTATACTTACCCTTTGGAACCCTGCGAGTAACACTGTCCACTTGACATTTCGGACAGACCACCCTATTCCCTGCATTTAGGCTCTTTGGTCCAAATCTACACAGTTTCACCGATCAGAACCAAATTTCGTATTCTTACTCTTTGGAACCCTGCGAGTAACACTGTCCACTTAAAATTTCGGACAGACCACCCCATTCCCTGCATTTAGGCCCTTTGTCCCAAATCTACACCGTTTCACCGATCTCAACCAAAATTTGTATATTTACCCTTTGGAACACTGCGACTAACACTGTCTGCTTGAAATTGCGGCAAGGCCACTCCATCCCTTGCATTTAGGCTGTTTGGCACAAATCTACGCCGTTTCACCGATCTGACCCCAATTTTATATACTTACCCGTTGGAACCCGACAAGTAACACTGTTCACTTTAAATTTCTGACAGACCACACTATTCCCTGCTTTTCGGCCCTTTGGCAGAAAACTACACCGTTTCACCGATCTCAACCAGAGTTTACAGAATTACCCTTTGGAACTCGACGAGTAACACTGTCCACTCGAAATTTTGGACAGGGCACTCCATTCCACGCATTTAGGCCCTTTGGCACAAATCTACATCGTTCACCGATCGAAAACAAAATGTGTATACTTACCCGTTGGAACCCGACAAGTAACACTGTTCACTTTAAATTTCGGACAGACCACACTATTCCCTGCTTTTCGGCCCTTTGGCAGAAAACTACACCGTTTCACCGATCTCAACCAGATTGTACATAATTACCCTTTGGAACTCGACGAGTAACACTGTCCACTCGAAATTTCGGACAGACCACTCCATTTCCCGCATTAAGGCCCTTTGGTACAAATCTACATCGTTCACCGATCGAAAACAAAGTGTGTATACTTACCCTTTGGAACCCGATGCGTAACACTGTCCACTATAAATTTCTGACATACCACTCCATTCCCTGCATTTAGCTCAGGAATTCCTCGGGGTTGCCAGCTTCCTAACTCACCAGTCATGAGCCCTTGAGGGTGTACCATAAGTGGTGGGTCTACACACACCCTGCCTCTTTGAGGGCCTTGAGCAGAAGACAGGAGATATTATGAAAAGGAAAAGAAGGCATACCCCTCGAAGAATGAGGGTATCAGGAAAGATGAGACAAAGCCAATTAAGGCGGGAAATTGAAAGACTCCCTAGCCTTCGGATACCCTAATACAGTCTGGGTCGGAAGAGAACAAGAGTTGACCAAGGGAGGCCGACAGGAAAGAGAACTGAAATGAGCCCAGCCAGGAAGTAGAAGCGATGCCAGGCTCAGCTGTGTCCCGTGGTCGCCAACCCACGTCCCACAAGTTGTGAGACCCTGGGGGGAGGGGGGTCAGTTGTGAGAATAGCTTGCTGATTCATCGCGAGGTGACTTGAGAGTACTTAGAGCCCGCCGTGTTATCTCCTGCTGTCTATGCTGATGCCAGCACAGGGCCGTTGCGAAACAGTGAGTGATTCCCGGTCAATCTAAATAGGACGGGGAACCCCAAACGACTGTCATCATATTTCGTCATCATCTGCGATCATCTCAGGTTCGTGCAGCTTGGACCTATATTCTTTGTCTTTGCCGAGCAGTACGCTCTTTCACTAGACGCATCGAGTACAGGCCTAAGCCAGAAAATAAGGTTGAGACTTTGGAAGACATCGAAGCTAGACACCTGCATTAACTATATCAGTTATAAAATAACACCATGTTCGTTTAGTAGTCATTTTTTCATTACCTTATTATTATCATCATAAGTGCAAATGACCTAGATGTTACGCGCATCATACCAATAATTACCGCTGCATAAAGTCTTTCTCGACTGTGATTTTTAAAATATTTATTTTTGGTTGGTTGGTTCTTACGTTTAGGGGCTGCGACAACGCGGTCATGTAGCCCCGTGTACTTTGGGTGTGTGTAGAATCTGGCTGATAACCGGTGTTAATTGTGATGACTGTATTAGTGTGTGTTATCTGTTTTTTAATTTAAGTACAAACTGCAACTTAGAATTCTTCAAATAGTTCGTACTTTTGCCGCCAAGCGCCACCGTCAACGACTACTAGGCCAAGTTCAGAACTTAGCTACTAGACGCCACTGCAGTCGGCTCTTGGCAACGGACGTAGACATCTAAGAGCGTTGTTTACATTCTTAACCTATCCAATTTAGCTTCACACAGGTGTAATTAGTGGAAGGTTCTTTAACATGCCATAAATCTATGACATGGGACCGCCGACTTTACTTCCCCTCCGAAGAAAGGCATACTGAGAGATTTTTAATGCTCTTAAAAAATCCGACGGCTTCGGCCGAGTTTGAACCCGCTATCTTGGGCATAGAAACTCAGCATGCTACCAAATACGCCACCGAAGCCGCCATATATTTATTTTTATTACAGTACATTGTGTACATTATACGTTGAAGTGTCAATTCAATACCGGTAGTAGTTTCCCTTATCATCCTCATCATAAGAGCAAATGACCTACAGTAGTTGTTACGCCCATTACACCAATAATCACCACACACAATAAGTCTTCCTCGCCTGTGAATTTTGAAATATCTATTTCTATTACGGTAGTTTGTAAGTTTGACGTGTCAATTCAATAGTAGTTTTTATTATCATCCTTATCAAATGGGCAAATGACCTAGATATTACTCCCTCATTGTCTTTGGGGACAAATGACTTAGATTTTAAGTCCATTATATTTCTGAGACCTTAAAACATTATCATCATTCCACCGGGCGAAGCCGGGTACTACTGCTAGTGACTTATAAGATAGCCGAGGAAACCAGACGGGGGAGATTCATGAAAGTATTTTCGAAACGTTGGCTGAAAATGGAATTCATAGTTACAATGTGGGAAATTGAATTGGAAATGGACATATTGTGATGAAAGAATAGACTTGAATAAGGGAATGCTACATTGTGAGCATGGTAAAATCATGAGTAGCCAACATCTGATGTTACAAAATTTCGAAGAAATGCCGAAGCTACGCGATGTTAATCTGCGTCATTATGGGGATGGGATGGAACTTTCCAGAGCGTCAGGACTTACCTGTTTGAAAATTGAGAGATTTCGTAGGAGGAGCAACCTGGACCCAGCTCAAAGGCTTCGAGAATCCACTTCGCGACCGGGCGTTGACGTTTTTGGAATTTGGACCAGACGTCTTGACAAAGGTTGGAGACTTGGGATGTAGGCGACTGTTCGCATATTACCAGGGATGGTAATATATATGCCAATTTCTTCAGACGGAGCAGAGGTCATCGCAAGGTATAGGACGACTCACATTACGTAGTTTTTGCTGTACAATTTTTTTGAAAAGTCTAGAGTAACATTTTTCGATGTTTTTTGTATTTCGTTAGTGTATTTTAATTTTCAGATTTTCTTTTGAGTAATGGATAGAGGAGCTGTGTGTTTATAGAGCGATTTTTACTTTGGCGATTTCTAGTTTTTCGTGTCTTTCATATTGTCGAGTTCGGTCGCTTTTCTCTTCGTTAAGCTTAAATTTTTGTCTAAGAGATTTTTCTGTCTCGATAGGTTTGGCATCATTAGGATCGTGTTCAGAAGCGTTTATTTGTTTTTGCTACGTTAGTTCTCTGTGATTTTGATACACGTTTGCAGCGCTGAGATGGACCGATCATTTGAGAATAATTTTGCAATTGCAGTTGGGAAACAGCTCATCGCTGGAATGTAGTTCTGGGATATTTTGGATTTGGGACAGAATCGATAGAGGCTTTGTTTATTTCACTGCAATGTTGAACTATAAAAACATGATTAAACTGTATTGCAATTATAATGTAAAACATTTTCGAAAGCATCGTGGAGGTTGCCTGTTTAATTAATGGATGAAATTTATAAATGCCGTTAGGTGCATTTACGGATGACCATAATGATGTGCATTATATTGTTATTAAATTTTGATGTCATGATTTTTAAAAATGGAAATATGTGCTTTGGTGAAATGAAAAGTCACAAGCCCTACATGTTTTGAAATTGCATGCACAGTCTAGTTAAGAGAAAACGCATTGTTAATTATTATATGGCATTCAGTGAATCGAATGTTTATGAAATGAAATTCCAATCTGTCAAGGTGACGATGGGAATATTTATTATGGATGCAATTATATGAAGGAATTTATTAATGTGGAATTGTTAGCGAAATATTATAAGTAATGCCATTATTGGTAAATAAACTGAATCTTGTCAGGATCAGTGGTGCTATAGTTTGTGGGAGGTGTTATTCCCCATGCACTTTGTTGAGAGTTGAAGTATTTGGTAGCTGAGTTATTTAATTATCAGATGTGCGATGCCAGACTTTTGCAGAAACATGAAACCAGAGCTGTCATTGTGAACAATCATCATCATTTATTAATTATGAAACCTGATTAAGTAATAATTAAAATGAGCTAGGCTTCATTGAACGGATTCATGTTCCAAAATATCGTCATTTTATAGGAGTGGTGTTGTGAAAATAGTTTCTGTTTCGAAATGTTACTAAAGCCAGTTGGCTTGTGGAAGTGAAACTCACGTGCACTGTCCACGAGGAGATTAGTGTCATATTACGTGTATATTTTTATATATATAGTATATAAAATGATATCAGAGATTAGTAGTTGTATAAATTAAGAATATTGAAATGTTTAGCTTTGATATATATATTTTTTTGATAATTTTACTTCTACTGTATTTCAATTAGGGATTTTCCGATTTTTGCGTTTATAATCTACGATATTAAGATTTGGGCTGAATTAGTTATTTTTTTTGAGTGTTCAATGCACTTGGCTTTGTGAAACCTATAGTGAAGGAACGTATGGTAATTATGACGCATTCGATTTTGTTGTGGAAAGAGGCGTCTAGTGCGACAATTTTTTTGTATCATTTTTTGGAATAAATCCCGAACACGAGTTCTTCGTTTGTTCGACTTACTATTTTTACTTTCGTTTTCTGATTTATGTTCGCTAATGTTAGTTGTTCAAAGAGAACTTCAGTTGATGCCCACCAATATATCACCATTAATACCCCGAGATTTTAAAGTTTCTCAGCTCTATGGGAGTTGTTATTTTTTTTTTTTTGTAGAACAAATTTAGGAGAGTTGTTTATATCCCATTTGCCAGGCATTTTCCTTCAGCGGTTCATCTAGCCGGGATCCGTGATGAGTCTGCGATCCTGCTCATCTTGGATTCTGACAAATAGTTTTTGATATAAGGGCACAGTACGTCATAGTCTTTTGCTTACGTTAGCACCACATCATTGGCTAACATGTAGGCTTTGGTGGACACATCTTGATTGTTCACAGAGTTTGCAACGCTCATGATACGTTTATTCTGGGCATCATATTCTCCTTTGACTCGTCGTAAGCGATAAAAAATATACATACTTTTTTGAACATTCGTCCGAAGTTAATAGAGTTTCTTTTTTATTGGTTAATCGCTTTCCATTAAAGTCGTAATCGTTATCCTTTTTACGCGGCAATGCATTGGCATCGAGATATCGTTTATTAGCCGGATATGTATCACGTTTGGGATTGTTTGTCGAGACAGTTGGTGCATTTGTTTTCTTTGTTTTATGGTTTCTTCCAAAGGCATCCATGGTTACACTGGAAGTGAAACAGTCACTTGCTTCATGTATATAGATACCTCCTCTTTCCTTGTTTACGTTTAGACTTGCTGATTATTAAGCAACAACATTCACTTCCGGTTGGAGATTTGGTTTCTTGCCTCTTCTCGACAACGTCCGAACGTCGTCACGGCTCGCTCTTCCCACCTTGCACTCGCTTTCTCATCGCCGGACCTTCAAGATATGGAAAGACCAATCTTCTGCTTACGATCATCACCTCCTTAAACGGAGTACGATTTCAAAATATCTATATATTTGCCAAATCGCTGTATCAACCGCTGTACGTGCTCTTGGAACAGGTCATGTCAGGTCTTCGCAACATGGGTTACTTCACATTCCTAACGCATAAAGATGTCTCGCCGGATAATATTCGCCCCCAATCACTCATGATCTTTGACGATGTGACCACAGAACGGCAGGCTATCATTCAGACCTATGTTAGCATGGGACGTCATAAATAAATCGACTCTTTTTATCTCGCTCAAACCTATTCCCGAATACCCAAACAGCTCATTCGCGACAAAGCCAACGTGAATGTTCTCTTCCGGCAAGATGAACGCAACATGCGTCACTTCTTCGATGATCACGTGAACCCAGACATGACCTTTCAAACCTTTACACAGTTGTGTGCCACGTATTGGAACGCTCAACACCATTAACATTACCAACGGCCGCTACCGTAAGGTGTTTGATCATATTATACGTATTTAAGGCGCTGCATTGCTTTTTCAAACGTAATTTATTCAGCTATCATGGCAACAGCAGGAAGTAAATTAAAGAAGCAAATTATCCGTGCGCAAAATAGTATTCGACGCAAGTTCCGTGAACTGAAACGCACGCATGCCGATAGTGAGCTGTTGATTGAGAAACATTTGAAATCACATCTGGAAGCCGCGTTGAAAGGTGCATCAAAGCCCAATAAGTCCACTTCACTGTCAAAAGGAACGCAAAGAATCGAAGAGGAGGAAGAAGATGACAAAGAAGAAGAAGCAGCTGACGATTTTTTCTCCGACATTTCCGTCTTCTAGTTCCAATGAATCACTGCTGCCCCAGTTTCTGAAAACATCTGTAATTGCTGAAATACCCTCTAGCTCTAGAGAGAAACCTACTCTGTCAGAAATGTTGGCTATACCTGAAAAAATATGTGCAGCAGAGAGGCAGTCTGGTAGAGCATTAATTTGGACCGTTGGTAACGCCCTACCTCGAAGACCTTTTTACTAGAAAATCTGATACGACCTACGGTGTTCGGTATGAAAAAATGTTTTCGAATTGGTGACTCAGAGATCAAAATGAAAGGTAATGTCATGATCGATAAAACTGTGCGATACACATTGACTCCAGGTCTTTTAAAACTCTTATTTAATCGTACATTATGACGATGACGATCTTCAAACGTACGAGGATATCTTACAGACTACAAATGGTTTTAGACGTAATTATAAACAATCTGAAGCAATGAATGCTAATAAAAGTTTCGAATATAAAACCATCATATCAAAATTATTTGCTACCTATGAGAGTGTTCGCCGAGGACATTCAGCTTCCGACGTCCCGTTTAAAACGTTAAAACCGTTTGTCGATTTTGCCTATTGGAACGATCCCAATAAGTTGGTTAAACATATACAGCTACTGTGCTCATCCTAAAAGGCTGGTCATACTGGTCATCAAGGAGAAATTGTAGAAATAGAAGAGGAGCTTCATCATGCTGGCATTAATATGTGACGGGTCCACGTAACAATACCCCTTCACCTATCAAAACAGCGATTGCTCGCGAGTTGCATAAACCAGCCCGTCGTAGCTATCCGCGTCGTCATGTTGTTTCAAAAGGTATTGATGAGCTTTGGCAAGCTGTTCTTGTAGAAATGATTCCCTATGCTACTATTAACAATGGTATCAAGCATTTGCTGACTGGCACCTATGTGTATTCCAAAATGGCGTTTTAGGAACCTGTGTGAAATAAAACAGGTAATCTAATTACTGCAGCCTTTAAACGCATTATTGTAAGAGCTAAAAGTCAACCTCGCCTTCTCTAGACAGATCAAGGTAAGGAGTTTTTCAACAAGGAGTTTTCCACCTATCTGCAGGAACTCGGCGTTCATCATTATCCCACGTATAGCAATTTGAAAGCGAGTGTGGTTGAACGTTTCAACCGAACGTTAAAAACACACATGTGGCGAAAATTTACAGCCAAAGGGTCCTATCACTGGCTAAATCTAGTGCAGCCTCTAGTGTCGCGTTACAACGATAATACACATTGAACTATTGGATTAAAGCTACGTTTGGTAACAAAACATTCCACGGTCGAATCGTATTCATCATGGCATCAAAACAGCTGACCCACAACGCCATCGTTTTCGCGTGGGTGACTGTGTACACATCAGTAAACATAAATCACTCTTCGCAAAATGATACATGCCCAAATGGAGCACAGAAATATTCAGCATTCGCCAAGTAAAACATACACTTCCCGTTTCTTATCTACTCCAGGACGATAACAATCAGCCCAACGAAGGGGGATTCTACATAGAAGAACTTCAAAAAACGCAGTATCCCAAGCATTATCTTGTTGAAAAAGTGATTACAAGAAATGGCAATAAACTTTATGTCAAATGGTTAGGTTTTAATTCCTCTTTTAATTCTTGGATTAATAAATCTGATCTTGTATAATGATTCCATCCTCTAAACCTTTCCTTGTCGGGTTGGCCGAATGATCTAAGGCGTTCGACTTAAGTTCGAATTTCCTTCACAGAAAGCGAGAGTTCAAACCCCCCACCTGACAGATCATCTTTGGTTCGTAACAGCCCATATTCCTCCCCATTTTACAATACATAGAGCACTCCTCTCTTTTTCATTCAGCTTGCCGCGGCTTGAAAAGAATAGCTCCCCAAACAGGCCTCAACCTGATTATTAAGTGACATAACAGCAACATGTCACTGGAGGTGCAGGGATTTGAACCCAGGACTTTCAAAACATTAAGAAGACACTCATCCGCTGAGTTACACCTCCAAACAAGCTCTTATTACTACATTATAAACCAGCGCATTCTAGTGAAAAATGTCAAAAGTAGAATGTCTAGTAGCAAATGGTGGAACTATCCGTTCACTCGGCTACTCTCGTCTTTGCTCGCCTGCCGCCCAACTCCCCAACCAGTCCCTCTGCCCTCAAGTGGTTCGGCTACTCACTGCTTTGCTCGCCTGCCACCCCCACCATATAGGCCGAAGCTGGGGCAGGGGCTAATGCGCAAGATGGCCACCGTGTCCGACTCCCCTATGTTATTCTCATGGAGGGAGAGTCATAGCTACCACAGGGGCAACTGGGCAAGATCGCCGCCACGCCCTGAGACTGTGGATGACGTCACAGGGAGTGGTCGACCTTATAACGTTGCTAAATGGAATATTTATTATTATTATTATTATTATTATTATTATTATTATTATTATTATCATTATTATTATTATTAGGTAATTATTGACTGATGCCTACCGCTCCAACTCTCCAGCAGTCCCTCTCTGCTCTCAAGCGGTTCGGCTACTCTCGGCTTCGCTCGCCAGCCGCCCGAACCGGTTCCCCTACTCCCATGGCCTGCGCGCTATAAAGCAGCTCCGCACCAGTCCTCACCGTCAGCATGGCGGCCGGAATAGGCCGGGCAACACTTCAGCCTGCTACACCTCAGGCCATACCCCTTCTCCCACCCCACTCCCTACCTCCGCCCTCTACCCCCACCCCTCTCCCTCCTCCCCCACTCCTCCTCATCCACCCCTCCCCCTCCTCCCATGCCCACAGGCTCACCTGGGGGCCCACGTGTCTTAGAGAGAAAGTGGATGACCTTGAAATTGATCCAGGACTGGCCTTGCTATATTACTAGTTGAGTTCGATTCCCACCTCAACCATCTTGGAGGTGGTTTTCCACTTCTCTTTCAAATTGAACGATAAATTCCTAGCATTGGATATTCTTACACATTTAACACTATTATTGTAATTATCCGTGCATATATAAATGGAATATATGATCTTTCTCCTGTAGTATGCAGTAGGCTTTATCCAATGAGTACAATATTCATTCTTGAGATCTAGAGCAAGAGGAATTAATACACTTGTGACTTTGTCCTTAGCCTAGAATATTAACACCATTATATCACTCCGCTCTGTAAGGCGGTCATAACACATAACAAGTAGTTCCGTGAAGAACTAAATATACTGGTTTTTCCATATTTAACTCTCCTGGCTATTAAAAGAACTTTCCATGCGATGTAGGTAAATAGCTTTTATGATCGATGATGTCGAAATGTGAATATTATAAGTCAGAAAACTGTATCAAAATGATGGTTATTATAGTACTGTTTTCCATTATGATACAGTATCTCCAGCCAATCAGAGCTCATTCATTTACCAATTAGGTAAGGATACCTGCGCGCATGCGCTCAAAATCCAACATGTCTTTAATTATAAATTAACGACATGGAAAGTGCACCGTCCATATGTTCGCGTAAATAAATTGTCGAATATGAGACAAGAAATAGCACTGTACATTAATATCCCAACTCCAATTTCTACACGGCGCATTACTTTCAAACGACTTTGGTGACAGTTTGACTGAATGCTTGTGCACATCAGCAGTCTGTAAACATATGGCATTGCCACGCACACGGAGCGCATGCGTCGGTCGGTCAGAGAACTTGGAAAATAGAGATAATCAAACCCTTCGCTTGCACTCCAATCACAAAATTCAAGTGACGGAATCTCATCCGATATTTATGAATATTTATGTTAAAACATATAATAAACTTATAATTATCGTCGACCATAAACATTCGTATGCAACTCGCCTATAATGGTAATAAAGACACTCGTATGGAAATTATAAAACTCGCTTACGCTCGTTTTATAAACATATTCGTGTCTTAATTATTGCCATTATAGGCTCGTTGCATAATAGTTTCGGTGACTGAGATTCCTCCAGCGAGAAGGCATCATTCTGTAACGCGTCACGGGAGATATGTTAAATGCACTGCTTCTATGAAAGACGAAACGTAGGCTACAGAATATTGATTGTGATTAATATAATAACCTATCATACAAATCTTCTCTTCAATGAAGGGTGTATCCACGTCTACCCTGTTCTCAACGGGCTAAGGGATGAGGCGATGAAAATCCACGAGGCTGATGGTTTCTACGGCCGGATGCCCTTTCTGACGCCAACCTCGGAAGAGCAGTTAATGTGAGATGAATTGAATGAAAATGTATGAAACTTGTCAAGGATGTGGAAGAAAGTACAGTGGCCTATCAGGGGGTACCAACCCAGCATTTTCCTGGAGTTGAAAATGGAAACCTACGAAAACCATTTCAAGGACGGTCGACGGTGGGGCGCGAATCAACGTCTATCGTGTCCGGAAGGAGCTTGGCGCCATAGCGTAGCTACTGCTGCCGGTTTGCCGGCCTTAGAAATGACAAAGTAAATTTCTATGGCTCATACACTAATATGGCTTTCACAAAACACCAAAGTTTATGCTGTTTGCTTTAAAACTATTGGTAGAAAACACAAACAATATTCAGTATCTTCCTCTTGCTTACAATCTCCAAAAGAAAAAAACAATGAATATGCGCTGCTAAATTTAGGATTTTTCATGATACTTATGATACTTAAGTGACTGATAAACGTGTTCTTATGGACTAGCGTGTGTGGTTGTAATTAATAAAAGAAAGGTGAGGTTGGAATCGAACCCACCTATTCTCTCCAGGTCAAGTGAACCCCATTCCTGCTCTACGAACATATTTAAATTACTTTTCTGAGCTGGGACATGAACCAGGGAACTTTGGAACAAGGTAGCAAATAATCTTTACTCCCCGTATTGGTTTGAGAGTCTACTTACTCAGGCAATTACTACGTACTCATGTTCCTGAGACACTTCATGGTGTAGTGGTTAGCATTGTTTGATACTCTCCCTAAGACCCCGATTCAATTCTCGCCACTGCCAACAAATGTAATTTCGGTTTGAGTGTTGGAAGGGGTTACGTCCATCCTCGTGAGGAAAAAGTCAAAGAGGGTGTGTTCGATTCCCACCTCAGCCATTCTAGAAATGATTTTCTTTGGTACCACATTTCTACTCCTAACGTAAGGCCACGACCGCTTTAATTACAAATGCTCATACTATTCCAGATACCACAATAATTGTCTTTATCAGAAGAATTCTGGGTATACCCAAGTACACGGGGGTGATGACATGCATGTCCAAGCCCCTAAATGACCAACAATATAAAATATAAGGCATGATCTAAAAGTTTCCGTGTGACGACCGTACCGTGCAGAATCTGTATCACCGTGAGCATTGAGGCTCTCATCCGACCCACCCACCAGGTTGAAGATCCGCGTGTGGTATAACACTGTGTCCTGCTGCACATCCCGTGTGTATTGAGGCTCTCATCCGACCCACCCACCAGGTTGAAGATCCGCGTGTGGTATAACACTGTGTCCTGCTGCACATCCTCGTCCGACTGGAATCCTCGATTCTTCAAGACCTCTATTAAGGGACCGAAGACGTGATAATCACATGTGGAGAGATCGGGACTATAGGGTGGTTCCTCGAGTGCCTCTCATTTAAGTTGGCGTACCTTCTGCGTTACAACCTTTGCGGTATGTGGACGTGCGTTATCATCAAGCAGCAACACCCCTTGTTTCATTTTTCCCGGACGTTTCTCCTTAATTATTCCTCTTCTTCTTCCTAGCATTGTCCCGCCGGTGCAGCGTCCACTTTCTTGGTCATTGACCTCCATTTTGTCCAATTTCGTGCGTTAGCTGGATTTAGGCCGGTAATTTTTAAGTCACCATTTATTGCGTCTTGCCAACGCTTCTTCGGTCGTCCTCTGGGGCGTAGGCCTTCAACCTCAAAATGAAGGGCAGAGTTAGTAACATTATCAGACGCTGCACGCGGGGTCATACCATCGGAGCCGTTTCTCTCTCATTTTTTCCACATTTGGGGCGACACCTATTTGCTCCCGAATTGTGTCGTTTCTGACATAGTCAATAAGGGATATGCCCATTGTCCAAGGGAGCATTCTCATTTCCATGGCGTGTAGGTGACGTTCTGAAATTTTGTCGGATGGTCGACATTCAACTCCATACAGCTCAACTGGCCGTACCACTGTCCGATAAATCTTGGATTTGAGAAGAAGTGGCGTTTTCTTGTCGCAAAGCACACCCGTGACCTCCTTCCACCGCAACCAGGTTGCGTTTACCCTGGCTCTTACGTCATCATTGAGGTTGCCATCACTCTGCAGACGAGAACCAAGGTTCCTGAAGCATTCTGTCTTGACTAGGTTTTGTCCAGCGCGTTGAATGGTACCGTCGCTTGGGTTTAACTCTTTTTCACATTCAGACATAGGCCATACTGGGAGAGGCGGTTATTCCAGTGTTCAAATTGACATTGGAGTTTTTCTCGGGTGACATCTGCAACCATTATATCATCTGCATACAGAAGGGTCCAAGGAACATTCCGTTGCAAATCACGAGTGATGGTGTCCATCACAAGAACAAAAATGGACGATGATAATGCTGAGCCTTGGTGGACGCCGACATTTACAGGAATGTTTTCCGAGGTGCCAAGAGCACAACGTACTCTACTGCTGGTGTTCGTGTATAACATCTTGACCACATTTACAAATGACTCCGGCACACCATGGTTGCGAAGTACATACCAATTCAACTCATGAGGAAAACGATCGAAGGCCTTTTCAAGGTCAAGAAAGGCAATATGCAGAGACTTTCTTTTCTCACGGTGCTTCTCCATCAGTAACCGTGTTGCGAAGATGGCGTCAGCGGTTCCAGCCCCCTTGACAAACCCGCAATGGTTGGAGCTGATTTCGGTGATGGCACGTAGGCGACGATCAAGCATTCTCTCAAATATCTTCATTGTAAGTGAGAGATGACGTACTGGGCGACAGTTTGAACATTCCTCTGGGTCTCCTTTGATCTTGAAAATCGGTACTGTGATGCTTGTAGCCCAGTTAATAGGGATGTGGCCAGAGTCCAATATGGCATTGAAAAAGGTCACAAGCCAATCTGTCGCAGTAGATTGCAGTTCTTGAAGTTTCCAGAAGTCTGCAGGGGGTTGTCTGGCCCATGAGATTCATGGTTTCTCATGCTCTTTAGGCCAATAGTAACTTCCTCTGCAGTGATTTGGGGGATAGGCCCATTAGTTGGGACACCCTCTGGGATTGTTGGATGCGGAAACTATATATTTGAGATCACCTCGAAATGCTCTTTCCGTCGCTTACGAATAACATGTTTGTTCTGTAGTATTTGGTCTTCCTTGCTCTTTATGCACACATAGTGTTCAATATCCTTTGATGTTCTTGCTCGGACTTTGGCCAGACGGTAAATATCCTTTTCACCTTCTTTGAGGTCCAAGTGAAGATAGAGGTTGTTGTAGTGGTTGGCTCTTGCTTCAGCAACGGCTTTCTTTGCCTCTCGTTTAGCAGTGACGTACCTTTCTCTGTTAACGTCTGTCTTTAGAGGAAGCCAGCTTTTATATGCTTTCTTCTTATCACGGTACTTTTATTGTACCTGATCTGTCAATAGCCATGTCTGCTTGTCAATAAGGTGATGCCCTGGCTTTGTGGTACCCAATGTATCTGCTGCAGCAGTAGTCACTGACTCACAGAGATCAGTCCATGCGGTGTCGATGGAATTTGGATCGACAAGAGGAAATGTTATACTGTTAACCAATGCTGATTCCTGGTCCTGTGGTTTCCACCACTTTACTTTTGTTGAGTCTCTTGTACAACCACCTATCCAGCGTTTATTGATCCTCAAGTCTGCAGTGAGTAGTTTGTGTTCACCTTAATTGCACGCCGTTTCGCAAAACCGTTCCCCAGTGATGGAGACACCAGGTTCCTTAAATCAATAAGCAATGAGCCCTGGTAATCAAAGCACAGGGTGAGCATCACCTTTCCAGCAGATGGTTGGCTCTAGGGACGAGGATGACGTCACTGGATTGTTGACGCTTTTGGTTCTTAGTGGCAAATGGCTTTTTTGTTCGGCATTCAACGCCCGGGATATACACTGGCTGCAGACCTTCCAGTAGCCGTCAAACTGAAACGTTTTGATCACGCCTTACTTCAAATACTAAATATTTATAATCAATTGAATAGTTAATTGAGACAGAGAAGAGTGATGGTGCTGAGGGTGTTTGCAGATCGCGCCGAGACTGGATGAGCTGCTGCCCAGATGTAGCTGGAGGACAAGACCGAAAGATTGTCCTGACATTTTCCAACTCATCTTTACTGACGATGGTCTTTGCTACACCTTTAACATGGTCTCAGCGGAGGAACTCTACACGGACCAAGCGTAAGTACGGTACTTAAGCTTTTAACTGCTACTGTATGTACGAAGGGCGTACTATATTATTTTACACTTTATGCTTTCTACCTAAATGAAGAACATTAAACACCAGTTGTTACGACCACCTTCTCAAAATAATCTCCTTATAGTTTTCAGCACTTTTGCCATCGATGTGTCACTCTCCAGACCTTCCAGAAACCATTCTTTCGGAGTGCTGCTTACCCATGCCTTGACAGCTGTGTCCAGTTGTGCAAAATCCGCAAAATGACGGTCATGCAATGGAAGCACAGGGGCAGTCCACCGCTAAAGATATTGAACAGTGCCATCAGTTTGCAAGCGAATGGCAACAGTGTTATGGGACACAAAGTGCCTCATCGTCATTGACTGGCTGGAATAGGGGGCCACGATTGACAGTGCAGCAAATGTGGCAACCCTTAAGCGCTTTCGTCGTCCCATTCAAACTAAGCGGCCAGGAAATAGGGCTAAAGGGCTTCTGCAACATGACAATGTCCGCCCCCCACACTAGCCGAGAGACCACCGCTGCCATTGGTCAAATGGGATTCACGGTGCTCCCATACACACTATACTCTCACGACTTGGTACTGAGCCCCGATTTTGAATTATTCACGAATAAAATAACAGTATTTTTACAAGCCCATGATATAATTTAACACTGGAGAATTGATTCTGTAAAGTGTCGTAAAACTGGTTAGTTGGCAAGTTACGAGCAGAGTCACGGCCCAGTCACGTGATCTGCAGGGAAGAGTTAGCTCACGCCAAGGTCACCCGACCCATAGCAACGCTAATTTACTGCGGATTTGTAGCATCCATTGTTATAAATTATGCTATTGGATAGGAGTCTACAGCCAATGAGGAGAGGTCTAATAATGAGCATTATTATTGAAAGCCTCGTACACATGATGAAATAATTACTTTTATGCCATTAAAACGAAATCTAATGCATTAAAATGATGAAGAAAAATGGAGAGGAATATAATAATTCTTTAAATAATACTGAAGGTCCAAAATTAACATATATGAGCTTTTCAAGAAGTGTAAGCAAAATTTTATCGCGAAGCTATAATGGTGCGCTCGAGAGTAGATCTAAGAAGTCGGGAGCGAGGAAGCTTGGTCTTTCGTCTCGAGAACTCGTCCAGTGCAGACGTTGTTCCGCAGTTATTTAGAGGCTAGGTGAGCCTGACGTTTGGCGGAGTACCTGAACCGCGAATGAGGCTACTGTTGTGAAGTAAAGCTTAGATCAACCTGACTACCAATATTTCCATCATATAACAGAAATAATAAATTATTAATATTCATTTAAATATGAAATATTTACTTTCACAAAATTTAAACATTTATAAGTTTTGGAATTCCAATAAGATCAAAGCTATCCGTAAGACGATTGTGGCTGTTTATGAAATAAGAATGACAATATTACTTCAAGAACCGGCCCATTCTACTAATGTGTCAACAATTATCTGATCACATTCACATTCGACCAACGGTAAGGTATCGTGAAAAACTAAAAATTTGTTTATAACAAAATCAGGTTGTTCAATACAGGGAAATATATGTAGAACACGAGAAAATCATATGTGAGATTTAACCATGATGGTTGCATGAAATAACCATTGGGTTATCTACGTCGAAGAGAGTGAGATTCGTAATTATTATTTTTTCATGTATACTTATCAACATGTATATTGAACCCTTATAAAAGAAGCGTATCGAGACTCAATTTCGGGTAATGTTTCGGTCCATGATAGCCGTGCAGTTAAATTTTGCTACTCATAGATTACAAGGATACATAGGGCAAGTACAATAATTAAAGAATGGAGGTAAACCAGTATACTAAATAACAAGTTTAATAACAAAAATAACAACAATAAAAAAACAACATCTCGAATTTACTCCCACACTTCTAAATAGATCACAACTGCAAATCCTAAGTTGTGTATGCATCAATCAAGTGGCATTCAAATATCCACAGTTTACCATTTAACTTAAATATCTCAGGAGAGATTATTAATAAAAGGACGTTTGAAATACTACGTCTACTTCAAATCTATACTTGTGTACGCGTGACGATGTTTTGACTATATGAGGGAAGTAAGTACGGTTACGTGATCCGTTACCATCTGGTTTCCCGTCAAGCAACGAATCCGTAATTCTGCGTAAAATAGATTAGCTTAGGGAACACACAACAAGGCACTTAAGAATTTCCGACACCTGCTACCCTTATATAATACAAAATAGATCTCCGAACGAGATCTTGACAAAACTCGTCTAATTGCCCAAACGGGTCTTGGTAAATCAACACAAGCGTACGTGTCTACAACAGAATACACGGGGACATGACCGAACGTCATTCTAATATTTACATTGACCACGACAATCCAAAATGGATTATATCAACAACAAGAAAATCACTATGCCCAAATGGCATATAATTAACACACAAACAAATATCAATTCAACTTAATGCATGAAAATTATGGTCTGAATATGGCGAGCTACCCTTTTAATCAAGATATAGAATACAGGCTCATCTCACTTTAAGAGAAGAGGACACGGTACCCCAGCCTCAAACCTAATTAGTGTTATCTTAAATCTGTCCGTCCCTTATGAAGCCATTATGTCATTCACCCAGTGCGTCGCATAATAATATCGGAAGCTTGCTCACAGCAGCTCTCGAACCTAGAAGTACCTTGTATTTCCTGAAAACATGTGTGTATAAAATACCTATTTTTGTCCCAATAATTCTCTCAGAAATTGGGACACGACGACTCGGTCAGTAGCCTCTTCGGAGTTCATACCGCCGTTAATTATATATTGCTGCAGACAGGAATCGTGGGCTGATTACCACGTTGTTCCCCACGCATGTAGACACACATCATCACACATAACCAATATAACGCACACCTGGGTAATGACTTCATCTCTCAGCTCGACACCTGAAATACGTCCAGATTTAAGATCCCATGGAAAGACTTAAACCGCTTTCCCAAAGATCAAATAAAATCATTACTTCATTAGTTATACATTTTTACTAAGAGGACTATGGTTCCCTGCAGATAAAATTGCGCTAGGCAAATCACAATAAAAACGCCTGTTTATCAAACATAAGGTTAAATGTTACCCCCCATAATCCTAGTTTTATCGTTAATGTTTAAAATACACAACACCATTTATCGCTCAAACCATAAGTTCCGCTCAAGCGATATGAACAATACACAGTACACGCATTGTACATTTACAAGTTACATTACAATCACCTAAATCAGAACAATAAATTAGTCACGCACGACATTACGATCGAGTGTCGGTACACTGAATAAAAATCAAACTACAATAAAGAAAAAAATACAAGAACATATTTACATTTCCCCAGCCGATCTAACTACGACTAAAGTTGAATAATCAATATGTTGTACTTATTCCTTCACCTAAACACCTCAGCTCACGTCGCCACACATAACCCAGCTGTTATTTAGCCGGACTTGGACATAGTCGCTGGTGTGTCCATGGTCATCCTTCCAACTCTTGGCCTCGTTCCAGACATCTTGGTTTTCTTAGGATAGAAAATGTTCAGTTATTTCACAATACTAAAATTACTACTAAAATTGCTAAATGAGCTGATAATATCCACTCAAAGTCCTGAGCAATTTATTCGAAGAAAAACTTTCCCTACATATTTATAAGCCTGAAGCTTCTACCATTCACACGCAAATTATACACATTTAAATACTTGAAGAACTCGTCAGAGTTTAGAAGTTAATATTTCGTCTACACAAGTGTCACATCGGACACATCAAAATAAAGTCTAGTGTCACTCGCGACACCTCAGAATAAAGTCAAGTGTCCCTCACGACACCTCAAAATAAAGTCAGTTCAACCACCAGCTTGGCTACATTTATACAGAACACAGCAAATTGACAGTAGTGGGGACGAATTTTAAAAATAAATCGGAGTTTTTAAGTTACGGACTTGCGACTAATTTCATTGAGCTTCTCTTATTGCACAGGTTAAGAATCTGTTCGGCGGAGTCATAAATGATCATGGGTTTTATTAATATTCAATTTTGCGCCAAATCAAAGGTACGCTAGTTTTCGCGGGCCTTAAGCGTGCCTTGATTTATTCGTTGATTCAAATTCATCTCGGAGAGTTTGACCTAGAGACTCCTCCCGAATTATGACGTACAAGCATCTTCTTCCTGTCAGATCCTTGTTCCCCTACTCCTGCTCGCGTAAATCGGTAGCAACCGTCTCATGGCCTGCTAACTGAAGCCACACATGTTTGACGTTGACCTCATCTGTTCCAGGAATTATGGCACACTTTTCCTTGTCTCAAAAGCTTGGTTTAAATATACCTGCCTTGTCGTCCAACTCCCAATAGTTGCAACATATTTCCTCAATTCAAATCCACTGCTGCTTGTATGAATACCCTCTTTCAAATATATGAAAATAAAAATATGAATCATTATTATATCAGATGATATCATAAGGGTTCAATATACAGTATAAGCCATCTAACCATCACTATGGTTGATGCTTCATGGAACACCATATTCATTCATGTGACATTATTTCACTATTTGAATGACAAAATTCACCTTTTACTACACTTCATATTTTTCCACAGATTATTATTATTATTATTATTATTATCAAGCCAACGCTTGTTTTTTCAACCTGAAACTTCCTAGCTCCTCCAATAAATTTATTGCAAATTTCACCATCACATTAATTCATTTTAGATCGTGTCTACTCTGATCAACAATTGTCATAATGTGACATTCCCAAATAATTTATTGTTTATACAAATGCAAGAAAACCTTATTTGATACAGGCTTCTTATATCCCTTTTCGATAACCTTCCGCGTATTAACATGATTTAATTCCTTAATATATTGTAATATGCTTCAAGATTCATTCTATTACTTCATAATGTGGGCGTGCGTAAAACCACTAGTTATCGGATAAAAACTATCCGAAGTAGCTAAGCTGTTCCAAACTTCCAAACTTATTATCCACATAACAAGTCATAATTGTTAGAAATTACCAAATGATGTTCTTATTATCATCAATAAATCATAAAATGAAATTATTATTATTATCATTGAAAAATTATTATTATTATTATTATTATTATTATTATTATTATTATTATTATTATTATTGTCATCTTCCAAACTGGAATTTGTTTGACAAAACAACTTGAAAACAATCAAGCTCGACTTCGTAGAAGGAAAAAACTATCCATTACTCAAAATTAAAAACTTAAGATCGACAGATTCTACTGCTGATGACCGCGATGAAAAAATTGAAAAATAAACTAAGATGCTCATGATGTTGTCCATAGATTCACAAAGTATAATCATGGCCTCTGAACATAGAAAATGTTCAGACATAGGCCTCAATAGCCTCGTAGCCTAGTTTGCCACAGCAAACAAAAAATAATTGTGTGTTGATATTTCTGTTTAAATGGAGAATTCCAATTACCATAGAATAAAAATAATTCAAATGTAGCTTACATTCTTGTAGATCTTGATGATGTCAGCCTTCTGGTTGGTTCCAGATTACTTTCATTCTTCAGTCCTTTCGGACCCGTACGTAAATCCGTGTATCGGCCTCCATTGCTGCCCGTAGTTAGTCTAACAGTTCATGACTGTTAGTTCCATAGCTGAATTGAAATACTCTTGACTTGCAGTGTTCATGACGAAAGTATCAATAGCGGTTGCTATTAGCATAAAGGGGATTCGACCTCTAAGATCCATGGTAATAAACCAGATGTAACTGCGATACAACTGTGACACATTCAATAAAATTTTATACTCTGACAATCTTATTTGCTGTGGTTCAGGCCTGAAGTTCCGGTCGTAACTAATCCTATGGGTCGAGGTTATGCACCTCCCAGACACGCGTCAAACACGGCTGGTCCCTCGTAGGCTAAGTCCTGACATCGGGAAATGGATTTCTCCAGCCCCTCTAAACTCCTACCGGGTGAGATTATGCATCTCCCAAATTGCGTCAGACACAATTGGTCCCGTTCGTTGGCTAAGTGGACTGACCAAGCAAGACTGGTATCTGATGAATACTGTGATGTTGTCGTGGTTGGTCTTTAAGTTACCAAGCCAACAGCTTGTCACTAGTGAAATTGGAAACACAACTATGTTCCAATAGAATTAAATATGGCTTGTAGACTAAGTCTACCATATGTCCAATGCAGCTAAGAATTGACGAAGTGTCAACTGCATGTTGAAGTCTAACACTTGAATTCGCTAAGTGTTTTTATTCATACCGCAGTGCGTTTGTCGGGATTCTCAACACATCTTCCTCAGCTCTTTGCGTTCCCATACACCCAAGATATGTCACATGTTTCACACCTATACATTAAAACAGGTTTTAAAACCATTTTGTCCACTGTCAACTTGAGCTGCCTTGAGGAGCGCAGGACGTTATGGAAGCTGTAATTACACCAGCAGCTATTCTTGCCTTTATCACTATATTATCCTCAGTGATCATTCCTCCCAAATACTAAAGCCCTTCAAACTGATCGGTACCTCTCCACCTACAGTAGTTATCCTATTTTCATTAGTGAAAAATATCTTATGTTTCGATTTAGGAATTTATAGAATTTTTGGAATAAATATTTGCATAAATGGTATGAACTCAGTCTTGAGGAAATAATTCAAGATGAAAATCTATAAATCTAAAACAAAAATATAATGGAATGCAACCGAAAGAAACCAGCAACCCCTATTGATGCCAAATTGGCAGGTGAAGAAAGTAGGAGACTTGTGTTAACAATACCCAGTGATGGTCGAGGATAAGAGGATATAAAATGTAGGTCAACACGGGCAAGGAAAGCATTTCTCCAGAAAAGGAATCTGTTACATCGAGTATAGATTTAGGTATTAGCAAGTCATGTTTGAAAGTCTTTGTCTGAAGCGTGGCGCTCTATGGTAGTGAAATTTGGACTGTTAGTGCAGCAGAAAAGAGGAGAATGGAAGCATATGAAACGTGGTGTTCCAGGAAAATGATGAACAGATGGGTAGATAGGGTTACAAATGAAGAGGTATTAAGACAAGTGGGTGAGGAGAGATGTTTAAGGTGACTGCTAATGAAGAGAAGAGATAGGTTGGTAGGACACTTACAAAGGCACCTAACAACACCAAAGTTAGTTATGGAAAGAGGGTCGAGGACAAGAACTGTAGGGGTAGACCAAGGTTATAAAATATTGAACAGATTGTCTCGGATGTAGGGTGAGGTAGCTATGTAGAAATGAAACGATTAGCTCAGGACAGGGAGACATGGAGGGCTGCATCAAAACAATCAAAACACTGAAGACTCAATCAACAACATTTGTATAACTCAGTTGGCAGGCTATTGTGATTAAACACTGTATCTTTAAATTGTAAAAACTAACTTAACTGTAACTTAAGTAAGCACGGTACTTGAAAGTACCAACTTCAATACACCTGCGATCAGTATGGTTACTGAAGCACAAATTCATCTCAAGCACTACATGCGCAAACGTTCTCAGTATGAAACTAGTTCCTTAAAGTTCCAAATCAACTTTTCCTCCACAGCGAACTCGACCGGTTGTTGCTACGTAAGATTTTAGAATCTAGATTGAAATTAGCCGGAAGAATGAACTTAGTGGCACGATTTTGTAATTGCTCTAGCTTATGGATATTTCCCTTGGTACCGGGGCTCTTTGAAAGTGGGCTGTTTTCTTAACTTAAGTGCGGCAACCACTCTGACATCGTATTATCGTCAATGATCGCCGGTCCCTATCCCTGAGGCTTGTCCCCTCCTTACTCATCATGTTGTAACACGAGTTGTCGCTCTTGATGCATGTCGCTTATTAATTCCCGATTACTATAATTTGTACAGAGGATATCTCATAAGTAGTCTAATGTCGTTTTTTAAAGAAAATCTTATTATGAACGTTTTCTGACAATAAATTAAACTATTCTTCAAAGTAGAGACCATCAGATTCTCAGCGACGGTATCAGTCTCTGGGTTTTGAAATGTGCAAATTTGAAGCCAATCATTTTCAGTGTTGCCTATACTAATTGAATTTTGTAGCTTTTCAGTCGGTCAACACGATTGTACCCAATGAATGGGCGGGGTACATGATGTAAGCATTGGCAAACCAAAGGAAAACACATTTTATTAAGCACCAAACTTAAAAAAGCGACATTACTTATGGGACATATGTTTCAATGCTGCCGGTATTTCAGTGTTCAGAAGAACCGCACCAGCTTCGGAACTTCAAGGAAAATTAAAAATTGGAGTCTCGAGAGGGGCTACTTTTACGAAGAAGACACCAAGGACACATACCCGCTACGAATTATGGCTAATGTGAAGTATGGAGTCCTCGGCGTCCTTCTGCAGTCCCTCGACCATGAACTGGACTTGAATTGCCAGGAGCCTCTACAGGGATTCAAAGTAAGTAAACCATTGTACTGAACATACATTCTTTCAAGATACGATCAGCGCAACCTAACATGGTGCTACATGAAAAGTCTCCTCTGAGTCACTACGAGATCAACGTAGATTGTTGATACTTTCTCGATTTGTTGGGTCATCGTGTTGTTTGAAAGAACGAGCAAAGTTCTATTGTTCAAAAGTAGGGGAGAGTGACGGGTCCTGCCCCAGCCATTTGATTTGTACCCGACTGTACATGTTAAATAATTAATATCTGGTGAACCCATGGTCGGATGTTGACAAATGAGGTGTCGTTGAACTCGGGCTGACGTCCTCTTTCCTATGAACCACTCGTTATATTTTTCAAAAACAAAAACAAAATGGGAAAATTTTCGATTTTGAAAATAGGCGATAGTTTAAAAACCAAACATGATAGAACGTTGTGCCAAGGTTCAAACCAATGGTTTTATGTCCTTTATATTTTATAATAAAACTCTTTTATTTTTGATGTTTTTTGAAAACAGTCCAATCTTGAAATTACTATATTTTGGAAAGTAGGAATTGTACAAAAATTTATGTGACGTAAATGAATGGCCCCTAACCCCTCTACTCACAAAATAAATTTCAAGTCTCTAGGATAAAAACTGGTAGTAGTGGGATGATGTTCGTTCTGATTCACAGCCTACTTTCCTAATAACTTTTTTGGGGCCGATAGCCTAGATGTTAGGCCCCTTAAAACAACAATTATCTTCATCATCAACCTAATAACTTTGCCGTTATCTCCCGAACGCATGGTCGGATTTAAACAAAGAAGTTGTTGTTGGCGTTGGGGTGACGTCCTATTTGCTAAGAATGTGTGTTGATATTTTAAAAGAATTTAAAAATATTGTTTTTTGGATTGGCACCATTTTGGAAACTGTGAATGTTGGAAAAAAGTTTGTTTGACGTTAATGAAAGGTGGGTATGCCTTTAGGTGGGCAGCAAGTTTCAAAGGAGGGAAAAAATGATAGATTGCGATGATTTCATGTGTTGGCTTTTGTGTTTAAGTTTAAACAAAGAACTTGGCTAAAGGCATACGTTGATTTTTTTCACCAATTATAGTCCATGATCTACAGCCTGTTTAAGTGCCATGTAATGAACAACGTGGTTGAGGATTTACTGCCAACAGGTGCTTACTGCGTATGACAAGGCTGTAGACTGGTGGGTTAGACGCCTTTCTTGCTAAGGGTCTCCTATATACCCTAAACCTGGCTATACAAGTTAGTCCTGAACATTTATTGGTTTATTGTATATTGAGTTTATATACAGAACTTATACAAGCACGTCTTGCACGCGGTCAAACTTCACAACAGTCACATGCAACACGCAAAGTATTTTCCGCTACCTAGCGGTAAATGTGAGCACTACCTGAACAACTAGCATGCCATCTAGCGGAGGATATGAACACTTACTAGTGATATCCAAAGTGAGCTGAGGTTAGGTTAGGTAAAGTTAGGTTAGCTATGAAAATAAGCTACCAAAATAAGCTACCAAAAATAATTAGTTTTAACCTTGGGGTCTTGGGTTCCAACTCGACTATGCCCAGAATTTAATTATCATCTGAGAGATGAAAGGTTAGGTTAGGTTAGGTTAGGTGAAGTTAGGTTAGGTTAAGTTAGGTGAAGTTAGGTTAGGTTAGGTAAAGTTGGGTTAGGTTAGGTGAAGTTAGGTTAGGTTAGGTTAGGTTAGGTTAGTGAGCTCAGGTTAAGTCTTTAAATATTCCCTCTCTCTCAAATACTTTCCAACACCAAGTAAAAAATCCACTAAATACATTGACAAAAATAACTTGTCAAATAAGCCAATACAAAAGCCAATACAAAAGCCAACACAAAATGCCAACACAAAAAGCCAACACAAAAAGCCAACACAAAATGCCAACACAAAAAGCCAACACATAAGCCAATATATGTAAGCTTATGGTAGGTCACTCCATCAGCAAAACACTTGTAACCATTGTAGTGTGAATATCGTACTGACAGGTCAGTTACTACTATGGAACTTACTACATCCAACAGAGGTAGGCAACGTGCACACTATCAAGGCTACTCTTACAACTATAATCGTCAGAATGCGAATGGAATAACATTCTGGCGATGCTCAAAAGAGAGGTCAATCAAATGTCGAGGCAATCTGAAAAGTAAAAATGGAAAGGTTTTAAGTGTGAGTGTTTATCAATGTAGTGCTCCAAACGAACCACGGTTGCTGTTTACAAACAATTATCAAAATGTTAAAAAGCAAGTTCAAGAAAACGATATTGCGGCAAAAAATAGTGCAGTGTTTGTTCAAAAGGACTTATCATGTCCTCAAAAAGTCATGTTAAGACAGTTGTCAATGTCCAAGAATCCTTTAAAACTAGCAAAATCAACGCAGACTATAAATGAAGTGGTATTGCAAGAGGATCAAACAGGACTATATAGTAATAGTGATAATGGTCATGATGATAATGATGGTCATGGTGATGATAATGATGATGATGAAGATGACAATGGTAATGCCTTGTTTACACCTCAAAATTCATTTGTTAAATTTTTATATTGGAACAAACCCAGTAAGCTAATTCAACGGCTTCGAATCTTGCATGCATTACAACATGCTGGGCATGCCGGTCACGATTGGGAAATCAAATAAATTGAACAAGAGCAACGTCGTGCTAAAATTATTGTGTAATGGGTCTACCATTTTGCGACCACTTTTACCCCCACTCTTGGTTCTTATATTTACTTAATTATTTCCTCTTTTACCTGAACCCTTTGGATCCATATTTGCTCTCACATTAAACTAATATTCTTATTACCAAGTTGACTTTACTAGAGCTTAGTCTATGCTTGACATTTGACATGGAAATATCAGTGACTAGGTATGGTGAGCTTTATGCATACTATAAACGATATTCATATATTGTGAAATGAACCAATATAAAAGGAACTGTTATTTGGCGTTGTTCAAAATAACGTTCCAAGCATTGTAGTAGTGACCTAAAAAGTAAAAATAGTGAGGTTTTAAGTGTCAGTGATCATCAATGTAGTGTACTGCATGAAACAAAGTTGCCGTCGACAAAAATCAAGAAAACCATATTGCTACCCCAAATAGTGGATTGTTTAATGAGCAACGTTTAACCCCTATTCTAAAAGTTGTGTTTAATCCATCTTCCACATCGCAAGAGCCATCAACTTCACAAACTATGAAAGAGGTAGTGTTGTTGTTGTCGTTTTAAGGAGTGGTACAACTAGGTCATCTGCTCCTGATATGCAAAAATGTACCGTAGTATTGCAAGAGGATCAAAATGACTAAATAGTAATAACAATAAGGATTTTATGCCTATAAAACCATTTCGGCTTCCCCAGTTTTTGAAAACAACAATGAATGGACATTGCTATAAAAAGATCTACAACAAGCCTTGTGTTTAAAAACTATAACAGACTATTGTAAAGAGAGAAAGAGTTGTATTAAGTGTGCATCTATTGTCATAATCATGTATACTCTGCAATGTTAAATATTCTAACTTTGTATAAAATAAAACAACATTGTAACATCATTTTGCATTTATTTACAAACTTTATATACATTTTTTTGGTTTCATGATAATATTTTTCAGACAATACTAAAAACTAAAACATTATTATTCTATACACATATGTTTTTTCTTTCAGTCCATTGTCATCACTTATATTTTCCATTATTATTTATCTTTTTTTTATTAAAACGAACCATGCACCTATTGTTTTTAAAATCTTCATAAATTAAGTGTACAGGTTGCACAGCATTATTGACATCAACAAAAACACTCTCCGACATATCATTAAACCGTGTAGGCAGAAATGTCTCAAAGTTTTCAGATACACAAAGTACTCGATCACCATATGCTGTTTTCAATTTCCGAATCTTGATAATGCGGAATGGAATATGTGTTGGCAATTCGCTGAGCTTCTTTTTCTATAAGCCACATGTTTGACCCACAGCATTCAAAACATTCATTGTAGTAGTCTATAAACAAAAGAAAAGCATATCTATTACACTCTAAAACAGCTTTAATAATATTGTGCAATTAGGGATTTTGCACTATGCATTGCTAATAAATTATACTATTTATGCAAGAAATGCCCTAACTGTAGCAGATACTGCTTTTCTGCATATAGCACAAGTGTTAAGTTCTAATGCACACTTGACACAGGCTATCATGTGTCCACAAGGCAAAACTACAACACCTAGTTCATCTTGATAACAAATTTTACATAATTGTTGGTCACACTTTTGTATTTGTTGGTCAGACAAGTCCTTTTTCAGCCTCATGTATTTGCTCCGCGTGTTCTAACTCTAAAGGCACTTTTATCTCTTGTGCTGCAATCACGTTTTCTTTACGAATAGTGTTCACAAATTCCTGACCTTTAAGCAACACCATGTATCTACAGTTAGGTAACCAACGAGCGTGTTGCTCAAAAGGGTCATCACTCATTTGCCAATCCTTTAAAGAAAATCCACAATAGAAACATATTGTTTTATCCCCTTCAACAGTATAAAAAATCCAGCTTCACCTAGCTGTTTGGTAAGGTGTTTTAATATTAATAGCCAAACATTTTTATAAAATTCTAAACGTTTTTCAACAGACCTGTACTCTGGGTGTGCTAGTGCTTTAGTCTTGCAAACGCACAATTTTTCAAAAGCACATGCCAATTCAACACTGTCTATGGCATATGGACCTCATATATCGACACTACTGTTGTTGGCTGGTAATACATCATTATTATTGTTATTTATTTGTGATTCAGCAACGTAAGTAGCGGACAATGGCCTTGTGGTTCGGTAAAATGGATACACGGGTATGTTACCCACTTGTTTTCCAAGCATGTAAGGACAACAAGGAGACCATCGCAAATGGTCTCTAAAGGGATCATCCCCTTTTTCCCAGTGTGAAAGTTCAATACGACAAAACACACAGCGCAGCACATCTTCTCGGTTCAAGTAAAAAAGACGGATTTTGCAAGTTTACGTGTTGACCAAAAGCCTACAGGCCAGGATTCAAGTGTTAACCAACGATCATGTTCTGATTTTAAATTTAACCCACGTGGTAAACCAACTTGATCACTTGTTGTATTTGGTACTAACGCCATGTGTTATAATAAAACTTTTTCTTATTGTAAGTTAATAACGTTGCACAGAGTACTTTAAAGCACAATGTATGGTTTTTTCACTGTCTGTTCACTATGTTAATGACGCACGACCACACCTATAAAAGAACAAACAAAATAACACATCACTCAATCAATCAATCAATCAATACTTGTAAATAAAACGTTAACGTTATTTGGCAGTAATATATCAAAACACCATTACTAAAATAAACTGTATGTCGACAATAACAGTAACCCATGTACTTATTTTCTTTTTTATAAAGCTGCAGTCATTTACATCCCCCTTTAACCAATATATAAACAACAAACAATGAATGGCAAGTCGTTTTATCCAAATTATCTTGTTCAAACCTGTGGATATTCGTTGAGTTCATAGGGAACCGACCATAAATTAAATTTAAATTTTTGTTTTTAGAAAATTCAATATGGCCTTGTAATTTTTCCGGTCAACAGCCAATATGGTCTTGTACCGTTTGCCAATACATAGCCATTAATCAAGAAAGCAATCATTGTCCCAGTCATGTACAGGTAATGAATATTTCTTTGTCTAGGGGTTTTTCATTAATGGTAAAATGGAATAGCATTTTTAAGTTAGATTTACCTTAGTATTCAATAGTTCCCTGCCTGGAAACAATGGTTGCACTCTACTGCGTCTCGGGTTTTCAGTCACTGCTACGGCGGTAAAGCTTTTATTTCCAAGTTTCTAAAAATAAATAAATAAATAAATAAATAAAATAAACAGTTATAAATACCTAAATTCAGGTTAATAAATGCATTTCATAAAATAAAATAATATCAAACAAAAATGAAACAAGTTAGTTTAAAAAATAATCTCACCTTCACTTGCACTGGCTTGTTGCTGTTTCCTTCTAGTGGACTCAAAATTGCAATGGTTTCTTGCATTTCAGACATGTAAGGTATACCGGTTATCTGCAAACAAATAAATAAATAAAAATCATTAATTACCTATTCAATAACTACAAATTTAAGGTTCATAAGCATGACATTATTAAAATAATCATTCATAGGTACTTACCAAAAAAATAAAAGGATTTTTTCTTCCAAAGCTCAGTTCAGAGCTCTACTGTATACGTCCGTTTGCGAAAATGGCAAGTGCATCACTAACGCAATCGTTATCAGTTGGCCTAGCAAAAGAGAGAATTGCATTTTCTCAGCGTTTTGTCCTTGAAATGTTGTCTCTCTCACACGTGTTCCCACGCCTCTTCACATTCCTCAATCTGAATAAGATTCGTGTACCTTATGCTAGTTTCATGTTTTTAATCATCATCATCATCTTGCACAGTTTCCAGCCACTGGCCGGGTCTGTTTGGAACACAAGCCTCTCCAACGTCTTCTGTCTTCCCACCATCTCTCAGCCACCACGTTTTTCCAGTCTTCTCCTCTCTTCTTCACGCTTTCTTCCACCCCCTTTAGCCACCTGTCTCTTCGTCTCCCTCTTGGTCTCTTTCCTCCCCACTTTGTCTCGTGTATCCTCCTGGGTATCCTCTTCTCCATTCGTTTTACATGTCCATACCATCTAATTCTAGATTTCTCTAAACCATCCTGTAATGGTTCCTCTTTCATTAATTCTCTGGTCCTCTCATTTCTTATTCTATTCCATCTTTGTAGCTCCAATACTGCTTCTCAAGAACCTCATCTCACTGGCCTGTATTTTGCTCTTCTCCCTTCCTTTCATAACCCAGGTCTCCGAGGCATACGTCAGGATAGAGACATATTTCGTCCGATATATGATCTTTTTGCTGCTCTGAGGGACATCCTTGCTCCATAACATGCTTCTCACACTACTCCGGAATGCTTCTGCCTGTCTCCCCCGCTCATTTAATTCTCTATCGTTTCTTCCATTATCTTTTATCAGGCTTCCCAGATACTTGAAACTCTCCACTTTCTTCAGCTGTTCCCCACCAATTGTTATTCCCGTTGTGGTTCTTTCCTTCTTCCTTGTTGTTTTTAATAAGGAACCAAAATGGCTGCCTCTAATACATCGGTAGTACGGCTGTCTAGGAACCGAAATGGCGGTCTCTCTGTTTAAACGCCAGACTCTTAGCCTCAACCAGGTCTGTTTAAACGACAGACCTGCTAGCCTCTACCAGCCAAGTAACCTCACCCTTTACTTCCTGCCCACGTAGACATTCTTGTGTTATCAGCAGTCGCTCTGACAAGGCCTGGCCAGGTCGTGTATTGAATGCGAGCAAGCAACACAGTTCTGTAGCATTCAAAACGTGTTTGTCTTATTATTATTATTATTATTATTATTATTATTATTATTATTATTAAACACTTTACTGTAATAATAATTACTAGCAAGCGGCCATCCTCAATACATGATCATGTTAACCACATACTTTCGCCCTAAAACACATGACTTTACCCAGTTCAATATTTAGTTTATAACATTTCAGGCCAATGACCTTACCGTTTTGTCTCTTTGCGTACATGCACATGACTTGGTCGAGCAAATGTTATGGGTTTCCATATTCTAAAACCATTTACTGTGCCAGACAGTGGTCTCGCTTATTACCGTTTACTAGCATGTTAAAGATCCCCTTCAGGGGTAAAAATAATCCTAGCACATTTTACACATTCTCAAATATTCGCCTCCATCCGTCATAGGAAATATCACAAACCAACCGTCATATTATGCTGCCCCGCCATCCCACGAAGATAGCGATCCATTTCTTCGGGGCACGGTCACCGAGATCGCCATGAGGAATTTTCAAAATATTCACCTTCATTCGTTCGTCATATAGGAAAATATCAAAAAGCACTCCCTCGCCCTGCTGCCGCGTCAAAATAGCCATTTCCTGTATTCACCATGGCCAGTCATAGCCTCGTTGTAACATACGTCAAGCGCTACCGGCTACTGTCTACAAACACTCTTTTATTAAAAAAATCAATTTTTTTTAATGCACAGTTCTTGTCCTAGAGACTTGACATTTATTTTCGTGGTAGAGGGGGTAGAGACCTTTCATTTATGGCAAACTAACTTATTTGTAAACTTGTTAGTTTCCAAAATAGTAAAAATTCAAAATTTAAGTGTTTTCAAAAGTTCTCAAAAAATTTTAATGTTTTATTGTAAAAATAAAGGGCATAGAGACCATTCGTTTCAACTATGGCACAACGTTCTATCACATTCGGTTTTCGAGATATCTCCTACTTTTAAAACAAAAATTTTTAAAAATATTTAAACAAATATAATACATGGTCCAGGGCAAAGCGCCCGTCAGCTCGAGTCCAACGACACCTCATTTCTTAAAATCCGACCATCCATTCGCCAATTATCGCCAATGTTCGCGAGAATGTAGGCTATCATTTTTTTCCTCCTACGCCCTTCAAACTTGCTGCCCACCTTTCATTAACTTCAAACAAACGTTTTTCCAACGTTCACCGTTTCCAAATTAGTGCCAATCCAATAAACAAGACTTTTCAAACATTTCTTTTTAAATATCAACACACATTCTTAGCAAAGACGACGTTACCCCAACGCCAACAACACCTTGTTCGTTTAAATCCGACCATGCGTTCGGGAGATATCGGCAAAGTTCGTAGGAAAGTAGGCTGTGAAGCAGAATTGCCCTTACCCCACTACTGTCAAGTTTTTATCATAGAGATTTGAAATTTATTTTGAGGGTATGGGGCGTAGGGGCCTTTCATTTATGTCAAACAAACTTTTTTGTAAACTTTCCAGTTTCCAAAATATAGGAATTTCAAAATTACACTTTTTTCAAAAAAACAAAACAAAAAAGTTTTATTACATAAAATAAAGGACATAGAGACCTTTCGTTTGAACCATAGCACAACGTACTACCATGTTCGGTTTTCAAACTGTCGCCTATTTTCGAAAACAAAAATTTTCAAATAAATTTGGAAAATATAATACGTGGTCCATAGCAAAGCCCCCGTCAGCTCGAGTCCAACGACACCTCATTTGTTAAAATCCGACCATGGGTTCGCCAGATATTAATTATGTAACATGAACACCGCCCGAGCAACGCCGTGTGCGTTAGAACTCTCATCGCTCCCCTACTTTCATATTTACCTTGGGGTTTCTACGAAAAGTCTCATAAAATAATAGTAATAATGTTATTGATTTTACGTCCCGTTTAACTACTGAGGCTTTGAGAGACCCGGGCTGCCGAAATTTTGCCAGTAAATCTACTGAGTAGTGGTCTAACAGGAATACTGTCCCATAATTGTTGACCCCTCCTTGCATCGGCCTTTAATTTAATATCCCGTGAACTAATGATCAGATTTAGACGTTTGAGGTGTCATATGAATCGGGACAAAGTCCATAAATATATAGAAAACACCCCAAACTAAAAGGAGATTGATCCCCGCCCCCCCCCCCCCCCCCCCCCCCGCTGATATATTCGGAACCCGTAGTTTTAGAGAAACGTGTTAGCACTTGTTTTACTCCCTATGAACGCTTGTTTTTATAGACCACGTTTTTTTATTGGCCCCCGAAAGGGCATAACCGATGAGTATTGGTTAATGATGGTTTGGCGGACAAGGAAGCAATAGCTAGGCGGAAGGAATAGTTATCATGGGTGTAGATAACGTTGACAACCGGTAAGTATTGTTGTTGAACAGGTTACAATTCTAAGAGGAGAAATTACTAAGATCAATGAAGATATAGTAAAGAGTATTTGAGCTTAAAATATCTAAAGCAGTATTTAGACTTAATAAAGATATTTCTCAGTCGAAGGAAGATACTGACAAACGAATCAATTCAGTTGAAAATACGCAGATTCAAAATGTCTCTAACCTAAAAGAAGATCTAGAATCTAAAATTAAATATGTAACATTAAAAATAGAACAGGTCAAATTAGATGTCAATTCCGAAAGGGAAAAGAAGACATCAGAACTGAACGAAATCAGACAGGATATTAGTAAATTCAACTTAGGGGATCATGTAGATGCTAATAAATTAAGGGAAGAATTCAAAGCTCAATTCGAAACTTTAATTATGTCCATAGATTCCGTTGAACACAGAACGGTTCCACGGGGGAGAGAGACGATGACATGAGGTCTCCAGTAGGGAATATTGTGACACAATCTGATGGGGAAACCGAATCCGAACAACTTCGCTTTAGGCCGGAAACCCGGAGCTTTAATATTCCCGACACCAGCTCTAGGGAATACAGAACATCGACACCCATGGATAGATCAAATGTAACGATCATAAGAAATTATGAAGATAAAATTAAGAAATTAAGATTACTGATGGATTAACTCCTATAGAGTTTATTCAAAGCTTTCAAAATCACTTTATGGAACATCATGTAGCAAGAGAAAGGGAACTTCGAGTTGCGGAAAGGCATTCAGCGGATGCACCTTTAAATTAGTTTATGGCATTTCACTATACTTTCGACAATTTCGAGCAATTTTCTGAAGCTTTTATCAAGAGGTGTTGGTCCATAGAAATCCAACACGTTGTTAGGGCAGAGATTTACTCGAGGAAGTACAGTAGTACAGGTCCCACGAGTTACTCGGAATACTTCACTTCACAATTAGCCCGTTGACATTTTCTACAGCCTCCTCTGACCCAGGAAAAAAAATTAGAAACAATTTCCCGACAACTGCCAGTTGAGGTCAGGCGCAACATCATTTAGTCGGGGGTAGCATACCTGGCTACCATGGATGATTTATTGCGTAGACTCTACCATACGTCCATTTCACCTACAATTGTTAAAAGCGGCAGAATGGAGAGCAAGACGGTGAACGCTGTAGTAATGGACCGTACACAACAGGCGAAGAGGTCTAATCAGACAGAATCAAAATGGGTAGGTCCTATGAGGATTACCAGTTATAATGACCAGAGGTACAGTTCAAGGAATAACAGGGAACATTATCGACAATATCAGTCTCGTTATAACAGGGAGCAAGATAGAGCTTATCAGTCTAATCACAATCAGGAAAGGTACAGGCCATACCAGGACAGAAATAACGCTGATAGATTCAGAAATAGGAATGACTACAGAGAACAATACCAACCCAGGAACAATTATTATAGAGGTTACAATGCCAATAACAGGACATATGATAATGGAGATAGGCAAGGTAATTTGCAGAGGCAAGAGAGGAACCAGCAAGGATTCTCTAGGTATAAGAATTACCGGGTTAGGAATTATCAAACACAGGAAGAAAGAGATCAGTCCAAGAAGGACAGAGAAAGGCGAGAACAGAAAGATAAAAGGTGAAACAACTCTGATAGCGAGCCTGAACCATGTACTAGTCAGCAAGCTAGAAAGGAAGAAACGAGCCCAACAAGATAAGAGAAAAAAATAAATCTTCGAGTTTCGCTAGATCGAGAAATCCATCAATTCAGATCTGTCATTTTTTTTCACGGACCCATGCAAACTAAGATGAAGAGGTCAGAAGGACCATTAAGAAGAAAATATTACAGAAAGGTAGAATAAGCACAAAATACTGTACATTTAGTAAGTGAATATCTGGATTGATGAAATAAAAGTATTGGCACACTTTTATTTGCTGAGTTGGGAGGAGGATGTACCGGTATTTTGGCTAGTAATAGAACACTTAAATATTTAAGAGACATATTTTGCATTTTTATGAGAAGATTCCAACTTGCAGTGGAGAGTTAGGTTGGTTGATTGGTTCTTAAGTTTAGGGGCTGCGACAACGCGGTCATGTAGCCCCGTGTACTTTGGGTGTGTGTAGAATCTGTCTGATAACCGGTGTTAATTGTGATGACTGTATTAGTGTGTGACAGCAAGCAGAAGCACGGTTAGGGAAACTGAATAAGCTACCCTGCAACGCATTTCAAAACATATGTTTTGGAAGGTACAGTTAGATCACAAGATGGCTGCTTTACAAGCACGACATGGATAAATACAATTATTAACCATTTCAGAGATTACAGAGGGGATTGACGACATGGAAGTATGATGAAACATAAGAAGGAATGATTTGAAGATATTTATGGAGTTACTAATGCTTTTATAATGCTATCAGATGTTTATCGCAATTATGGTACACCAACTATGATATATATCGATCGGACAGTGTTGGATTATAGGTAAGATTTAGTCCAGCTGAGATCAGCACGGGATTGAGACAGACACTTGCTTGTTGGTTCGGTCAGAGCAATAATCTCCAATAACATTAATATATTTATGCGATCTGTGACAGTACGGGACGGTACAAGTTCGTCTCTGCTTTCAAGCAGACACAGGCGAGACACTTGGGACGACCGTATACCCAGTGTATGAACACAGTGCGATATGACAGTGCCGCGATTGAACTTCGTGTTTCGCATAGACAGGTCTTTAGCTCACTTGCCATTACGAAGGAACTTGTAACTATATCCAGTGACCATTATACATTTCAACATGGATAATAGTACTGCATTGAAGGAAAGAATGAACCAGTATTACACGAGAGAAGCAATGAATTGCTAAGCACTGTAAGGGAATGCAACACTCAAGCAGAGTTGAACTTCTAGAAATGACCAATGCTGAATAATGGAATTTATAAATAGAAGGCTATATAAACGGAGACTAAAGCCATTTCTTGACATGATACTGAGATTATTACCACTACGATATGGATCTTCAGAGAAGAGAGGAGGTGGCATCAATCTCTTCGCTACTAAGGTGACCCAGGCAGTTAACGAGTGATGAACATTTTGTTCCGGACAGCTGTTTCGAGCTGAGGGTACATGAGTTCGAGAACTTGCAGTCCTGTCCAATATTTCAACTACTCAACGCCAAGGATGACGGTTCGGTCTCTACAGGGATGTATGTCCTGCCATACATTTTACGTACATCAAGACGACTAAGGTAGCTGGAAATCTTTTTATCTGTAGACGGTATGAATCATGTCATATCTATAGAATGCCCTTTTTCACCATTTTTAAGTAGTTTGAAAATGGACTTGAGAATTAGACTTGACGTTTCTGTCATTTCTGTTCGATGGTCTATTTTATGTTTTGATCCAACTATGAATGCACCTATATAGTCATTTTTCAGTAGTTAATCTTTTTCGTAGTGTTATTTTTGCAACATTACTTTATCAATTTTGATAATAAATTACGAGCATTATAATTAGTTGAGAAGAAGCATATATCAAGAAGAATTTTGGAACAAGACTACGATATCATTATATAAGTATAGGAGATAGGAAGATAATGACCCACCACGATTATATGCACATTATTCTACATTAATTCTGTTTAATACCGAGCATCGAAACAGAATTTCTTCGACAGTTAATACAGCATTACATATTAGATGATTGTATATTTTTCGTCAAGCTGGATATGGACATTGAAGTCTAGCAATATTATTAAAGTGAACAATTGCAGTTTTTTGAATTAGACAATTATAGCCATTTTTTAAATCACGTTTCGAGTATTGATATTTTGTTGAGCACAGTACATTCAGTTCGACTTTCATAGTTCATTTTTGGAATACTCCTGTTCTGATTCCGTATGATTCTAATGGTCTATTTGTATTCTACTCATACTAGGCATTTTTTCATGGCGTAGACTCATACGATTTTCTTAAGGGGAGAACCCATTTTTGAATTTGTTTTTGCGAATCTGAATTAAATCTCAAACAATAGTAAGTTATAATATCTTGTAAGATATGTTTGTGAATATGGAGATTTTGATGAAATGAAGTAAAGTGAGAGATAAAGCTCAAAATTGTGAAATATATTCCGTCATGAAATAGAATGATATTTTTGGGAATTTACAAATGTAATGATTTGATCATGTAATTATGCAATTATTATGATAGTTTTTATGAAAATGGATTAACACTTTGATACTTGTGTTAATTATGAATCATGATGTATTTACGTGAATGTTTGAAACTTACATAAATTTAACAAAGGTGTGGAAAATTATTTACAGCCATTAAGAGCTACTTTTCGAATTGGATGAAACAATACTTGTGTCAATGAAATATTTTGATGTACATTTCGACATCAGTGAATGGTCAGATATAATTTAATGTTGATATTAGGAATCTCAAATGTGGAGAGATTGTCGTATATGTTATGAATTTTGTGGATTGTGCGAGCTATTGAGCTATCGCTGAATTATATTATGATGAAGTATATTTTATCGTGAGATGAACACGAATATCGAAACTATAATGCTAGTATTTAAATAAAACCCATCATTTAAATGTTGTTTGAGCAGAAAACAATTCATTAAGATTTGATTGTTAATAATAACATATATCTAGTGTGAAGCTATGATCAGAAAACATTTTTTTTTGTAAAATATTGGAGAAATAATTGAAACATTAATTTGAGGAACTATACGTTCGATAAGCTTAAATGATTGTCGAATAAGACAAACTATGACTATAATAAATATTAAAATACTTATGCCAATGGAAAATGATAGAAAATCATGGCGAAATTCGGCGAACGAATTAAACTGTATATTCTTGTAAATAATCTATTACTAACAATTTTTAGGGTATTTGAGTTATATAATCTATAAAAACTAACCCCGTGGCACTACAGCCCTTGAAGGGCCTAGGCCTACCAAGCGACCGCTGCCCAGCCTGAAGATATTGGGGTGACACGTGGTCAGCGCGTCGGGTCCCCTCGGCCGTTAATCTTGGTTTTCGTGACCGGGGCTCTGCCTCACCGTCAGACTCAATTGTCCTCACGAGGCTGAGTGCACCCCGTTCCAGCCCTTATGTCAGTTTTAGAATCCCTGACGGAGCTGGGGATCGAACCCGGGGCCTCCGGGTGAGAGGCAAGCGCGCTACCCCAACTCCACAGGGCCGGCTTTAAATAATCTATGATATAGTTAATATAGTTAGTTCACTTACATCTTCTGCCCTATCTATGTCAGCTATTTGTAAACAGGGCAAAATGCTTCTTTGGCATTATTATTACCATGTTAGGAGTGGTCTAACTATCACCTGGCAGTAGGTATAAAATGCACCCGACGTCAGGCTGGGGCGACAGGCCGGTTGGTTTATTCTTTGTCGCAACTGATGGATCATGACAACCTCATCTGTATTGGTAAATGCTAGGACTTCCCCCGGAAGCGACGTGCGTCGGCCTCGTCTGACTGCAGTGCATGGACGAGGGCTACTGGATCAAGAGCGGAATCAGAGTTCACCGCTACGTATTGCTACGTTGAACATCGGAACTCTTACAGGACGAAGCCGAGAACTAGCAGATATGTTCAAAAGACGGAAAGTGGACATTGCCTGCATTGAAGAAACTCGTTGGAGAGGACAGAAATCTCGTGAAATAGGAGATGGATACAAGCTCATCTACCATGGGACAAGCAACCGAAATGGGGTTGCTGTTGTTGTTTGTGCCAACTTAAGGGATCAGGTAGCCGAGGTCAATCGACAGTCAGACCGCCTCATGACTGTCATCATAGATATGCCATCTTGTCGCTTACACATCATTAGTGCATATTCCCCACAAACTGGCTGTGATGAGAGTGAGAAAGAAAGGTTTTGGCAAGAACTCCAGGATCTTGTCTTGTTGTGCCCATAGGAGGAGTTCTTACTCGTATGTGGTGACTTAAATGGATATTTTGGTCAAAATAAGAATGGTTACAGTTGTCATGGTGGAAATGGTTATGGTAGACGAAATGATGACGGATGCCGAGTCCTTGACTTTGCAGAAGCAAACAGCCTTCTCATAAGCAACACTTTCTTTAAGAAGCGCACCAGTCATCTCGTAACATACGCCAGTAGTGACAGCAGAAACCAGATCGACTTTGTACTGTTACGGCGATGAAACTTCCGAACAGTCTTAGATGTGAAGGTTATACCTTCCGATTGTTGCCACCCAACACAAACTACTAATTGCAGACCTGAGGATCAGTAAGCGCAGGATAGGTGGATGTACAAGAGTCTCAACAAAAGTAAAGTGGTGGAAACTACGCGACCAGAAATCAGCATTGGTTAACAGTATAACATTTCCTCTTGTCATTCCAAATTCCATCGACACCACATGGACTGATCTCTGTGAGTCAGTGACTACTGCTGCAGCAGATACATTGGGTACCACAAAGCCAGGGCGTCGCCTTATTGACAAGCAGACATAGCTATGGACAGATCAGGTACAAGATAAGGTCCTTGATAAGAAGAAAGCATATAAAAGCTAGCTTTCTCTAAAGATAGACGTGAGCAGAGAAAGGTACGTCACTGCTAAACGAGAGGCAAAGAAAGCCGTGGCTGAAGCAAGAGCCAACCACTACAACAACCTCTATTTTAACTTGGACACCAAAGATGGTGAAAAGGATATTTACCGTTTGGCCAAAGCCCGAGCAAGAACAGCAAGGGATATTGAACACTATGTGTGCATAAAGAGCAAGGAAGGCCAAAGACTACACAACAAACATGCTATTCTCAAGCGATGGAAAGAGCATTTCGAGGAGATCTCAAACATAGAGTTTCCGCATCCAACAATCCCAGAAGGTGTCCCAACTAGTGGGCCTATCCCCCAAATCACTCCACAGGAAGTTACCACTGCCCTAAAAAGCATGAGAAACCATAAATCTCCTGGGCCAGACAACCTCCCTGCTGACTTCTGGAAACTTCAAGAACTGCAATCTACTGCGATAGATTGGCTTGTTACCTTTTTCAATGCCATATTGGACTCTGGCCACTTCCCTATTAACTGGGCTACAAGCATTACAGTACTGATTTTCAAGAACAAAGGAGACCAGCGGAATGTTCAAACTATCGCCCAGTACGTCTTCTCTCACTTAAAATGAAGATCTTTGAGAGGATTCTTGATCGACGCCTACGTGCCATCACCGAAATCAGCTCCAACCAGTGCGGGTTTGTCAAGGGGGCTGGAACCGCTGACGCCATCTTCGCAGCACGGTTACTGATGGAGAAGCACCGTGAGAAAAGAAAGCCTCTGCATATTGCCTTTCTCGACCTTGAAAAGGCCTTCGATCGTGTTCCTCATGAGATGATTTGGTATGCGCTCCGCAACCATGGTGTGCCAGAGTCATTTGTAAATGTGGTCAAGATGTTATACACGAACACCAGCAGTAGAGTACGTTGTGCTGTTGGCACCTCGGAAAAATTTCCAGTAAATGTCGGCGTCCACCAAGGCTCAGCACTATCACCGTCCCTTTTTGTTCTTGTGATGGACACCATCACTCGTGACCTGCAACGGAATGTTTCTTGGACCCTTCTGTATGCAGATGATATAATGGTTGCAGATGACACCCGAGAAAAACTCCAATGTCAAGTTGAAGATTGGAATAACCGCATCTCCCAATACGGCCTATGTCTGAATGTGAAAAAGACCGAGTATCTGGAGTTAAACCCAAGCGACGGTACCATTCAAGTCGCTGGACAAAATCTAGTCAAGACAGAATGCTTCAGGTACCTTGGATCTTGTCTTCAGAGTGATGGTAACTTCAATGATGAAGTAAGAGCCAGGGTAAACGCTACCTGGTTGCGGTGGAAGGAGGTCACGGGTGTGCTTTGCGACAAGAAAATGCTACTTCGTCTCAAATCGAAAATATATCGGACACTGGTACGGCCAGTTGCGCTGTATGGAGTTGAAAGTCGACCATCCGACAAAATTTCAGAACGTCGCCTGCACGCCATGGAAATGAGAATGCTCCGTTGGGCAATGGGCATCTCCCTTATTGACCATGTCAGAAACGACACAATTCGGGAGCAAATGGGCGTCGCCCCAATTGTGGACAAAATGAGAGAGAAACGGCTCCAATGGTATGGCCATGCCCTGCGTGCAGCGCCTGATACTGTTAATAACTCTGTCCTTCACTTTGAGGTTGAAGGCCTACGCCCCAGAGGACGACCGAAGCAGCGTTGGCAAGACACAATAAAAGGTGATTTAAAAATTACCGGCCTAAATCCAGCTGACGCACAAAACCGGACAAAATGGAGGTCAATGGCCATAAAAGCGGACCCTGCACCAGCGGGACAACGCTAGGAAGAAGAAGAGGAAGAAGAAGAAGATTGCTTGAAAATGCAATTTCATGCTATATATCCTTGCTAAGATTAAGGCGATTTTCATATTTATTTGTGTTATGCTACATTTTGCTGAGTAGATTTCGATCTACGATTCTTCATCTTCAGTAAATAAACTGATTATTTAATTTTAAATTAAAAATGATTTAGTGATTCATATTACAAACAGGATGTGCTAGGAGAACCCGTGGGCAATTTTTCCAACGTTTAGCCGTATGCCCGAGATTAATTTTGAAGAGTTTTCGAGTTCACTTTGAGCTAGATTTTATTTTTGTTCTTTTACCACTGGCATTTTCTTATCATATTTTTTTATATAGAATATAAAATAAAGAATGGATCCCAGGTTAATCCATGTTGGTAGAATTTTTGGGGGTTATTTCAGGTGGGTACTTCCAGATTCAGCGATCCAGTTTTGCCATCGGATATCAACAGGTGAGACCATGTGGATACGGGTACAGTACTGTACCCGTATTCTCGTGGACAGAACTTGTTGAATCCGATGACAAATCTGGATTGTAAAATCTGGAAGTACCTGGCTAAAACGAACTCAAAATTCTACCAACAATTTCAACCAAGAATAGGGAAACACACAGATATAATAATGCGTTAAGAAAAAACCAATGGAAACACCAAAATAAACTAGCTCAAACTGAGAACTCGAGAATGAAAAGACAGATCTCGTGGTAGGAGGCTTACATCGCGAATATATCAAACACTGGCCTTCCTAACACATCCTTTCATTAATATAAATCACCTCATCGGAATGAATTTTAAACATAACACAAGTTTATTCATAGAAGAAAACATAAATAAATATCGACAATCAAATTTCAAAATAAATATCACGTCAATGATCAGAATATTCCTGATGCAATCCTGCATCTGACGTTGGTAATCCATGTGTGTAAATCACACCCTAAACTATTCATATTACAAGTTACCCTATGTTATACTTGTCCAATTGCTAGGTCATAAATCATGACTTTGAAATACACGTAGTTATTAATCAAAATTATATACAGCTATATACCGGTTTAATATTTTCTTAAATCCACTCATGATTCACGTCTTCCAATTATATTTATCCCATTATCGTAAATTCATGGTTATTTCTGTCACATCAAGTCCTATTTGACAAGCAATTGAGCTAAGCAAACGTAAGTTATATCATCCGTGTGTAATATTAAATAATAATAATAATTCAAAGGTATCATTATAAGCTTCGCTTGTGATTCGTAATAATAATTCAACATGATCCATATTTTCATCATTTAATCCCTTCACTTCAGATTTCAATTCTTAAAACTTCTTCGTTGTACAAAAATATTCCTGCATATTTCTTCTGACAATGTTACTCGTGCTCATCCACGATTTAAAAAATTACATCATAATTAATCAATCAACCTTCAATATGCTCGCATTATAGCTCAATAATTTCATCAATAATATTTTCATTCTTACCATATTCAACATTACTTCAAAAATAATTCCTCCAATTTCCATATTATTCGACTATGGTATATTACCACATTATAATTCCATTCAACCACTTGTTGACTCATTTTAATACATTAATTATTATTTAGTATACATATGTTGTAAATAGCTCTACCACATCAAAAATTTTCAAATATCAATTCTGTCCAAATGTTTGGTGCTTTTCAGTCGGTCAACACGAATGTACCCAAATAGAGCCGGGTTATGCCCTAATCCTGAAATAAATTACATGAGATTATGTAATTTATTTCAGGGTTAGGGAAGAGCCCAGCTCTATTTGGGTACATTCGTGTTGACCGACTGAAAAGCACCAAACTTTTCTTTACTTAGGCAACACTGAAAAATGGCTTCAAACTTCACAATATCAATTCTGTATTAAGAATTATCATATATCATATGTGCATGATCCTATTATGATGAATATGTTATGCTCCTTTATAACATTTTTATTATATCGTAATAAATATACAATTATTCAAAAATTGACCCCAAAAACTCTGAGTATTAGTATTGATAAGACTTAAAACAATTCAAACTCAAAAATCGAAACATGCTAGACTTTCATGAAATTCGATCAATCCTACACCATGAGGTTTATGTCAAATATTAACAGGATAGGTACATATATCGGACGTACTATGTCCCTATCCTGACGTATGCCTCGGAGACCTGGGTTAGGAAAGGAAGGGAGAGCAAAATACAGGTCAGTAAGATGAGGTTCTTGAGAAGCTGTATTGGAGCTACAAAGAGAGACAGAATAAGAAATGAGAGGACCAGAGAATTAATGAAGGAGGAACCATTAGAGGATGGTATGGAGAAATCTAGACTTAGATGGTATGGCCATGTAAAACGAATGGAGGAGAAGAGGATACCCAGGAGGATACACGAGACGAAGTGGGAAGGAAAGAGACCAAGAGGGAGACCGAGAGACAGGTGGCTGAAGGGGGTGGAAGAATGCGTGAAGAAGAGAGGAGAAGACTGGACAAGGGTGGAGGCTGAGAGATGGTGGGAACACAGAAGACGTTGGAGAGGCTTGTGTTCCAAGCAGACCCGGCCAGTGGCTGGAAACTGTGCAAGATGAGGAGGAGAATAGAACGATTCTAGAAATATCTAGCAATGATCTCGCAACAATGAAAATCAGAAAAATAGTGATGATACTAAACCAAAAATCATGTCTTTAAACGTCATTCAAATATTGAAGACTTCTCAAAATGAATAGTAAAAATATTAATACAGAATTCAGAGTCTCATCAAGTTCAAATCTAAGTTTCAAATCAACGTATTATTTCAACTATCAAAAACCCTTCTAGTTCAACGTTGCTTGTTCAGAGCAAAAATTCAAAATTATTCGTGAATGTTTTCTGTAGAATGTTCATTAAATTCCATTCGAAAATATATTCTTCTTGTAAACGTGATCTTCTTAAGTACGCAATCTTCTTCCTATCGCAATGTCTTCCCAACAATTAAAAATCTTTATATAGTATTGCCAGAATAGATATATAGACGAAATTCTAAAATATTAAATTAAAAAACATCAAAAAAACCAAAAGTAAAGCGAAAGATGCATTCGTAATCGAATCAAAATCTTCGTAAACTAATAGCTAAAAACGACAGAAACGTCATAATTAAACTATTGTTCACTTCAACATACTATAGAAATATGATGAAAAAGTGAATCAACAAATATATATACAACTTCTGTCTGCATAATGAAAATCTTCCCAGCTACCTTATGATGGCATCTTGAAGAACGTGTATATAGGAATACACAACCATTCCAACTCAAAATGTCACCTTGGTTCCAAAATGCTGTTGACCCTCCTGGCATCGAACTGGAAAATACGAACTCCTTCTCCCCACTTGTCGTTCCTCGAAAAATCAACGGCATTCCTCATTGACAACCCTTGGATCTCGTTCGTAGTGTTATTGGACACCTGCTCTCTTGTTTGAAGATCTCTTCATTTGCAACAGTATTCCAACTCAGAGTGATATCTGTAGAATTCCCTTTGCTGACTTTTTGGTATAATTCTTATACAAGTTCAATTATGTAGTTACTCATGATATTCGTTACTGTTCTGCATGTTACATTCCTTCGGTAGCTTAGCACTTCAGGTTAATAAAACTGCACAGTTGTTCCTCCTGACTTCAGTCTCGATAACATGTTGCTAAAATATAAAACAATCTCTGAGTCGAATTGCTTTCCGCTGTGACGTATAATTTATAAAGCTCCACTGTATATATTCCAAGTTCCAGTTTTTACATTTTTAGAATGGAGAACAAGTCTTCTATATGATATGCATCGCTGATATTTGAAACAAGTTCCTTCTCGTAACTTAGCTTCGCGTGTATGTAATATTGCACGGAACGCACTTCACTGATTTACGATATTTATCACGAGCAAGTGTTCTTGACCGGTTGAATATAAGAATCAATCTGTTGTCTCTCCCCACGACACAAAACTGCAATTGACCGAGGATACCCCCCACTCCTCGGGGTAATATATCGATGTATATCGAAGTCTATATAGTAAAACTGAAATTCCTGCTACTTAACGCCTTCTTTGGAGTGAAAACTGAGCTCTGTAATAAAGTGTGTTAATATTCATAACGTATCCATGTCGTTTGCCCCACTGTAATCTCTATAATTCATAAATAATCGCTCTCTTGCCTGTATATTGTGATAAATCTCGCCCCTCTCCATTTTCGGAATGTTGACCTTGTCTGTCACCTGCTAGCGCATGACGTAACTGAGAACTCGCCTCGACATGTGTAGCTGTTGTAGGATAGTATCAGTTCTCCTTATTCAGCTGAAATTCAACTTGCGTAACAATTGTCGCGTCTACAAAACATCGCGGCTCTACGAAATAATATCCAAACCAAAATTGATTTAATCTCAACAGGAAAATACTGGTACAGTATTGACCCCAAATATTTATATTGATCGGAGAAAATGCCGTCATTTGAGCTCAATGTTAAAATTTAGCATCGAAATATTGTTTCTGTAAAGTGGACAATGAGCAGGGTAGGTCACGTGACAATAGCAGCATGGGAAGAAAGAGAAAGTCACGTGGAGATGGTATGTCGCCAGTAACACAGCGGAATAATATTGTGAATGGATAAGCATAACTGACCAATTAGAAGAGGTTCATGAAGTAATTGATGTAGCAAAAAATTACTCTCAGTACTGTGCCCGTTTCGACCGAAGTCCA